>CM016562.1:24196790-24896790 GCA_003412495.2 Echium plantagineum | reverse complement strand
AATCATGTGCATGCTGATCATTACAATGTTCGATTCCAATCAGTGAACATTTGATCAGAGATAAGTTATCCCCTTGCTTCTAGGCTTAGTAGAGGGTTTCTCATTTGGGATCCTCAACCCCAAAGACCTCTCTAGAAGCCATGGATAACAATGGAATCAAAATAAAGATATATGTATGAAAGACAGTAAAACTGAAAATAAACATACATATATTTGAATCAATTATTCAACATAATCTTATCAGGACTAAACTATGACAAAATACAGACAATACAGCTCCCACTAAACCTAACGCCATTCAAGCATATATCTAAGTCCTGCACCAGATACGTGCTTGTCATGTTTGCTCTGAGGCAAAGGTTTGGTCAATGGGTCGGCCAGGTTATCGTCTGTATGTATCTTGCATACACTCACATCGCCTCGTTCCGTGATGTCACGAATGATGTGATACTTTCTGAGCACATGCTTGGAGCGGTGATGTGATCTTGGTTCCTTGGCTTGAGCAATTGCACCAGTGTTATCACAGTATAACACTACTGGCTCGTCAATGCTAGGTACAACACCAAGCTCACTCACAAACTTCTTGATCCAGCATGCTTCCTTTGCAGCTTCAGATGCTGCAACATATTCTGCCTCTGTCGTAGAATCAGCCACAGTGCCTTGCTTGCTACTGCACCAAGACACTGCGCCACCATTGATGCAAAACACATAACCAGACTGAGATCTAGAATCATCTTTGTCGGTTTGAAAGCTCGCATCGGTGTAGCCTACAACCTGTAACTCTTTATCTCCCCCATAGACAAGACACATGTCTTTAGTATTTCTCAAATACTTAAGAACGGCCTTTACGGCCTTCCAGTGCTCTTGTCCTGGACACGATTGATAACGACTTGTTACACTCAAAGCGTAAGAAACGTCAGGTCGTGTACAAAGCATGGCATACATGATAGATCCTATGGCTGAGGCATAAGGGATCTTGTTCATCTTCTCTATTTCGATGCTGTCTGTGGGACTGTCAGCACGACTAATAGAAATGCCATGTCTCATAGGGAGATTACCTTTCTTGGAATTTTCCATATGGAATCTAAGTAATACCTTATCAATATAAGTGTTTTGACTCAGTCCAATGAGTCTCTTAGATCGTTCCCTATGGATCTTAATTCCAAGAATGTACTGAGCCTCTCCTAGGTCTTTCATAGAGAAACATTTGCACAACCATGCCTTGACTGATTCAAGCATGGGTATGTCGTTTCCTATGAGAAGAATGTCGTCTACATATAGCACGACAAATGCAATGTTGCTCCCACTAACCTTCTTGTATACACAAGAATCTTCTTCACATCGAATGAATCCAAACTCTTTGATTGATTCATTGAAGCGAAGATTCCAACTCCTAGATGCTTGCTTCAGACCATAAATAGATCTTTGAAGTTTGCATACTTTCTTAGGCTCTTTCGAGCTTGTGAATCCAGGAGGTTGTGTCATGTACACATCCTCTTCTAGTTTCCCGTTAAGGAAAGCTGTCTTCACATCCATTTGCCAAATTTCATAATCGTAGTATGCGGCAATGGCTAAGATAATCCGAATGGATTTAAACTTAACGACTTGAGAAAAAGTTTCATCATAGTCGATACCATGAATCTGTTTGAAACCTTTAGCCACAAGTCGAGCCTTATAAACATGGACATTTCCATCTTTATCAAGCTTTCGTTTAAATACCCATTTGCATTCGATGGGTCTACCACCCCTCGGCAAATCAATCAATGTCCATACTTTATTATGGTACATTGATTCCATCTCGGATTGCATGGCTAGGAGCCATTCATCAGCATCAGGTTGTTTCATGGCTTCCTCATAAGTTGAGGGTTCCCCGCTTTCAATCAGGAAAAATTCCCCATACCATCTATCGGGTTCCTGACGGGACCTTTCGGATCTCCGAGGGATGTTTTGAGTATCAGCAGGCTCGTCTACGGTTTCCCGTGGATCGAGTTGAACCTCTTCTTCATAAGAAGGGTCCACCTCCTGAGGTGATTCAGCTAAGGTACTAGTACCTGCTACATCACCCTCTTGAACAATTTCAAGAGTCTCATTACTCTTATATCTCTTTGTAATGTATTCTTTCTCAAGGAAAGTTCCATTACGAGCCACGAAAATCTTATTTTCGGGTTTGAGATAAAAGTAATATCCCTTGGTTTCCTTAGGATAACCAATGAAGTAACACTTGTCGGATTTAGGTCCAAGCTTATCTTTGTTAACTTTCTTAACATAGGCCTCGGATCCCCAAATCCTCAAGTACCCTAGTTTGGGAAGAGTCCTAAACCACATCTCATGTGGGGTCTTAGGTGCTGATTTGGTTGGACATTTGTTTAGTGTGGAAGCGGCAGTTTCCAATGCATAACCCCAAAAACTAGTTGGGAGTTCTGATGTGCTCATCATTGATCGAACCATATCTAATAAGGTTCGATTTCTCCTTTCGGAGACACCATTGTGTTGTGGTGTACCAGCAGGTGTGAGTTGTGATACAATACCACATTCTCTTAGGTGTTGCAAGAAGTCATGGCTCAAGTATTCTCCTCCCCTGTCGGAGCGAAAAATCTTGATTGTCCTGCCGAGTTGGTTTTCTACTTCTTTCTGAAATTCTTTGAACTTTTCAAAGGCTTCACTCTTATGTTTCAACAGATATACGTAACCATATCTGCTGAAGTCATCGGTGAAGGTAATGAAGTATGGAAAACCTCCTCTAGCGGGCGTGTTCATTGGGCCACATATATCAGTATGTATGATTCCCAATAAATCACTTGCCCTTTCACTCGTACCAGTGAAAGGTGACTTGGTCATCTTTCCTAAAAGACATGACTCGCATTTGTCATAAGATTCAAAACCAGATGACGTAAGAATTCCATTGTCATGGAGCTCTTTAATGCGTTTGTCACTTATATGACCGAGTCTGCAATGCCATAAGTATGTCGGGTTCAAGTCATTGGGCTTGTTCCTTTTCATACTGATGTTATAAGTTTCTACACTTGTTTCCAAGATATAGAGACCACTCTGCAGGGATGCAGTACAATAAACATTTCCATTTTTAGAGATAAAACAACCACTTTTATCAATAGTAACGGAAAAACCATCCAAATTTAATAAGGAAATTGATATAATGTTCCTACATAAAGTAGGAACATAATGTTCCTACATAAAGTAGGAACATAAAGTAGGAACATAGAATACATTATTCAAAACAATACAATATCCAGATGGTAAATTTAAAGACAGTGTTCCTACAGCAAGAGCTACAACTTTTGCACCATTGCCTACTCGTAGGTCCACTTCATCCCTTGTGAGCTTCCTTCTATTCTGCAGGTGCTGCATATTTCGACAAATATGAGTACCACATCCAGTGTCTAACACCCAAGAATTAGAATCAGAAGGTAAATCAGTTATAACATGAATACCTGTTGGCGGAGTAGTAGTGGTCAAACCACTCTTCTTGTCTGCCAGGTACTTCTTGCAGTTTCTCTTCCAATGGCCAATTATTCCGCAATAATGACACTTGTCTTCCCTTTTGGCATCCTTCTTGGATGCCTTTTGAGTAGGAGCTGTTGCACGGGGGGCAACCTTAGTCTTGCCTTTGGCACCTTTCTTCCTCTTGAACTGTTTCTTGTTCTGAATGGTCAGAACAGAGGAAGAAGTGCCTTTTGCCTTCTTAATGTTTTGTTCAGCATTGTTGATCATACCATGCAGTTCAGACAACGTCTTGTCATATTGGTGCATGTTAAAGTTCAACACAAAACCACTGAAGGAATCAGGCAGCGACCTAAGAATGATATCCACAGACATCTCCTTAGAGACGGGTGCCCCCAATGAGGCCAGTCTTTCGACCAGCCCTATCATCTTGATGACATGGGGACTTGCTGGCTGTCCATTGCCTAGCTTACAGTCAACAAGAGCACAAACAGTATCGTATCTCTCATTGCGTGCCTCCCGCTGGAACAAATTTTCCAGCTGGCGGTACATATCGTAAGCGTTGACCTCTTCGAATTGAATTTGAAGATTCGATTCCATGTTGGCCAACATTAAGCACTGGACATCTGTAGCATCATTCATGTGCTGTTCATAGACATAATACTCATTCTCATCGGTGGGAACGACCTCAGGAAGTTTGGTGGTGAGCACATAATCTGTTCTCTCAGACTTGAGAATAATTCTCAAGTTGCGAGCCCAGTCATGGAAATTAGCACCATTAAGTTTGCATTTCTCCAAAGCGGAGCGGAGAGACTTAGAGTTTTTATCGTTCGTAGACATGATAACTACAGCGGTAAAAGGCGAATAAATAACTCAGATAAGCATGTCATAGTCATAATTCAAAATATCAAAATATTTGAACTCATACAATGTGTTCATAATCCTACTAAAATACACAATGTATCCGAGAACTCAGATAATTAATAATCGAACGGCAGCACGCAACATTTCGACTACCAATCATGTGAGTAGGTGAATGATCACCATTTATGCCGGGCATAATTCTCGGTGTCACCAAAAATCTTACAAGATTGCATTGGTGACAACTTTTGCCAACAGGCCCAAATCTGATTATGGGAATCACTGTTCAAGTAACCTGAGCCTACTGACGAAAGTCAGAATGAACAATCGAAGCCCGATTCTGAATCGGAAATCATTCGATTATTCCATCGGGATCAAGTCATAGGACATGTCATGTCTGCCAATCTGGCAGGTCCATGCATACGTATGTCTTATTCCGACTTTAGGGTCAGGTATGGCAAATTACTTGACTTAAGGTAGGATTAGTTATAAATATATAATCATGATCATACATGCATATATACATTCACTCAAGCAAGAATATATATCATATGAGCATGAAAATTAAGAATTATAACGCAAATAAATGGGATTAGTGATATGATCTAAAAACCGAAAAGAAAACTAGACTTAATTCTAAACTAAGTCTTTAGTCCTCCTTCAGTTCCTTCGGTGGCTTCGTCTTCTATTGATTACAATCACACGTGGTGATAAATAATTGACACGCAGGTCAATGTAATAAATAATAAAATAAAAGTGACACAAGTCCTCATAAAATAGCACGCAGGCTATATTTCTTTTTGACACAAGTCGTCATATAAAAGACAGTACGCAGACTGTATTTCAAAAACCAGATCATATCACTTATCCCAACATTCATTCACAATGAAAATAAAACATCCAATATATCAAAACATATATAATACATGAATTAAGTCAATTAAAACATGTAAGGATGTCAAATAAGGTACACACAATTATAACACATATATGTAATAAATTGTACATCAAATGTAACAACCAAATCAATAACTCATAGGTTTTACATAATTAATTAAGGCCTTTAATTTTAATTAATAAGCATTTAATATTATTTATAACCAATATAAATAAAATTAACAACTAATCATATTAGTGCTATTAATTAAAATATTGTAACATTAAAATCTAATCAAATTATCATACAAGTTATAATAATTTAATTAATTTTCTTCTGACAATCAAAAAGTCAAAATACTAGAATAGCCAAAATATTCACAATAATTAATAAAACAAAATCCAAAACAATTTTAGGACCATTTTAATTATGTGAACAGTCGTGAACAGTGTTTCGTGAACAGTGAAATCGGAATCACTGTTCATCCGAAAAACACTGTTCATCCGAATAGTGTTCCGAACTTTTCGGATGAACACATGGCTATTCAAAAATCATTTTCGAGCACTTAATAAATCCAAATAAATCCAGAAAAATTACAGTAGACTCGAAAATCATTCTAGTATTTGATTTATATTTTTTCAGAATTTTAGAAAAATATATACAGCCGTTAAAACACTGTTCAACCGAATGGTATATCAAATCCGTTCGGGTGAACATATGACTGTTCAAATGTCAATTTCGAGCACTTAAGAAATCCAAAAAATTCCAGAAAAATTTCAGTAAACTCGAAATTGACTCTAATATTTTATTTATATTTTTCCAGAATTTTATAAAAATATATACAGCCTTTAAAACTGTTCAAACGAAGGGTATATCAAATCCGTTCGAATGAACATATGGCTGTTTCAAACATTTATTTCGAGCACTTAACAAATCGAAACAATTCCAGAAAAATTACAGTAAACTCGAAATTCAATGTACTGTTTGAATAATATTTTTCCAGAATTCTATAAATATATATACAGCACTTAAAACTGTTCAAACGAAAGGTATATCAAATCCGTTCGGATGAACATATGGCTGTTTCAAACATTTATTTCGAGCACTTAACAAATCGAAACAATTCCAGAAAAATTACAGTGGTCTCGAAATTTTGTCTACTGTTCGAAACATATTTTTACAGAATTTTAGAAAAATATTTACAGGCCTTAACAATTACATAATTGCACAATACACATAATGCACAACAACCTTAATTGATGATATCAAAACATACACATATGATATTATAATTCATGAAATCAAATTTCAAGACATTTAAAGTGAATTAGAACATATGTACCGGGCTCTGATACCACTGTTGGGATTTTATACATGTTTTTCATATCAAATTATACAAAAACGTATAAACGATCGAATACAAAGTTCTAAATTCACATTTAACTACGAGTTTCGAGTATACCTCTTCGAGCGTGATCGAGTGCGTAGCGGAAGAGCAACGTCCGTTCCTCTCTCTAGTTAGTCCACACCAATGCGTGATTGATTCCTCCCTTGAAGCAACTAGAGCTTGAAGCGTATATGTCAAGAATGAACCAAGAGAAAAACGATTTCTTCTCTTGGTTTGTGTGTATATTTTCGGCCAAAAACTAGAGGAAGGAGGGAGTATTTTTTTTTTCTGTTTTTTTTCCTTGTCTTACAAAGTGTACAAAAGGGATGAAAAACATTGTCATCAAATGTGGTCTTAATATGGTGTTAATCACATTAACATCCATATGTAACCTCCCCCTTTTTCAAGCTCCCATTCAAGACTAGCATTAGTGCATTTGAATTCAAAAAGTCAAATGCATTCTTATGCATCATTTTTGGACGGTTAATGGGGTGGAAATTCCACTTTGGAATTTCCTCCCCTTTATTCTTTGACGTTTACACTTTTAACCCGGAAGTTTCAATCGTATTGAAAATCAAGCGCATTGTTTGAGTGTGACCTTCTAGGATCGAAATAACATTAGTCATATGTTAATAAAATATCGACAAGTATTTTACTATCATATAAATCATGAGCGGGTCCTAGTAAAACCATCAAGACCCCTAATGTATTTCGAATTCATTCCCAGCTCGTATATTATTGTCAAACAAATAATATACGTATGAACTTAACCTTAAATAAGTAATCACTTCGAACAATCAAATTGTTCAATGGGCACTAATTATGACGTGTCAAACATCTCATAATTCCAACAGATCGGTGATGCATTGGTAGGGTCTTTGTCCACCCTGGTATACAGGGAAGGTTTTTCTGGCCACTCGGAGAGTTAGTCTTACTTATGAATTCACCCGTTATGAACGGGAGTGAGACTATCTCGTGTTCCGAGAAATTATGTCATAGGAGTTGGCGACACGCTTTCTTGCTTTAGCCTATGACGAAAACCGAGGACAAAGGGAATCATGTGACAAGGATGCAAGTGTACATCCAAGACATTGGTAATAGTCCAAGGGCAAGTGGGAGTGTTGGAAATTGATGTGTCAATTTCCTCAATTAGTGCCCGTGAACTATATCATCTATATATACGGTTCAACAACCGATAGTTATCTGAACTATCAGTAGTCTCACCCGAGATAATGCCGGGGGTCATCGAATGGCAGACTAGGCTCTCTCGATGATCTTCGGGATTCGTGTATACGGTCTTATACGTTGAATCCCGATGCCTTCGTTACTCGGGCTATGAGGTCACACACGTAACAATTACCGAAGATACTTTCGAGTAGTGACCCGAAAGTGAATAAGGGATTTGATCCATATTGAGGAATTTCGGTTCGATCGAGATCGTGTCCCGACCGAACCGATGGTGCGCCCGGAATTGGTTCCGGACACACCATTTGGGGTTTATGTATATATATATATGTGAGATATATATATATATATATATTATCATTTATTGAAATGATTTAATTAATTAATGAATTAATTAAATAAGATATGATTTAATTAATTAATTAAGATTAATTAATTCCATCATCATGAATGGTTGACATCTTGGTGGCTACTTTATGCCTTGGGAAGGCTTTGTAAGTCTTGGGAAGAACTCTTGTAAGAGAATCTTCCATGGACCAAGAGGCATTAACCATATGGATGGTTAATGTGTTTGTTTAGTGTATAATGTGTTTCATCATCCATTCTATATCATAAGATGATATAGAATGGGTAGAGCATCAATCTAAGTCTTGTATATCTCTTGCTAGAGAACACAAGAACACAAACAAACACACTTCATCTTCAACCATAACCCTCTAGCAAAACTCTAAGTGTAGAGTGTAGAACTAGTTCTACATTTTTGCTATAGTAGTAAAGACTACATACTCCTCAATAACACACACTAGTCCAAGTGTGTCTTATTGCTATCTAAGGTATTGGTGTGGACTATTTCATAGTAGTTTCATATCACCTTGGTGATAGACATTTCTTCAAGGAGAAAGCAAAGGAGCAAGGTGTGGGGATAAGCGCTTAAAGATTGACATAGCTTCCGCTCACGCTTCAAAGGTATAACTTTGTAGCACTACTCTTTTATATGTTAGTTGTAGCATATTCACACTATCTTTAAACATATACTTCTATGAGCTAGTTCTATTGTGTAAGTTCTAACGATCAACGAATTAGGGTTTTCTAGACATATGAACTATCGTAGTTCATTGTGTCTTGCAACCCCATGATAATCAACAGATGTATCCTACTTGTTCTCCATTGATCAATAAGGAATAAGTGACAGATTCCACATAATTCATGATCACAGAGATCCACTTGGTACTGAAACCCAGCAAGACCATCATGGCCTTGAGAAATGACCATTCAATTCGGTCGTATGCTTTCACCATGTCTAATTTAATAGACATGATCCCCTTCTTCCCAGCCTTCCTATGTTTAATGATATGATGTGCCTCAAAAGCCATCAAGATATTGTCAGTGATGAGCCTGCTGGGAATAAACGCACTTTGCGTTTCAGAGATGACCTTGGGAAGATATTCCTTCAGTCTTCGAGCAATACATTTACCAATAGCCTTGACTATTGTGTTACATAATGCTATTGGCCGAAACTGGGACTTATTAATCGGTTTCTCCACTTTTGGTATCAATGAAATATAGGTGAAATTAAATTTTTTAAGAATCTTCCATGGTTCAGGTAATTAAGCACAACATTTGTAAGGTCAACCCCCACGATCGACCAATAATGTTGAAAAAATTTAGCTGGCATCACATCCGAGCTCGGTGCCTTAGCCCCTTGCATTGAAAAAATGCACTTTTTAACTTCCTCGTCTGAAAAAATTCTGTCCAAGGCCGTAGCATCACTTTGAGAAAAAGATAGGACCCTAAGATCAGAAACATCTAAAGTTGCACCCCCTGATTCAGAGGTGAACAACTTAAAAAGTTTTCTGCCAAACTTTGAATGGCTTCTTTTGTGTGTTGCCACTGACCCATGTCATCTTGTAATGAAGTTATGGTTTTTGATTTCCCCCTCTGAGCAGAGATGGCATGGAAGAAAGCAGTATTTCGGTCCCCCTTCACCCTCCAAAAAACCTTAGACCTTTGGCACCAATATATGTCATTGACTTCCCTTAACTTGTCAATGTTTTTCGCAAGGACTATAGCTTCATTCTTGGAGCTATCTGTAATAGTGCCTTGTTAAAGACCATCCAGTTGTGTTTATTTACTCTTTATGGTGTTCTGAATGTTCCCCAACTTATTCCTTTTTCCAAGCCTAGAATTCCGGATACCACTAAGAAGTCTCTGTCCCAGATCGGCCTCCGATACCAAGCCCCAAGGAGAATGAATGACTTCTGTACTCTCCTTATATAGACACCACCCCTCTTCAAAACGAAAATGTGTTTTCCTACGACCAGTTTGAGCAGCGTGATCACCCAAAGAGAGTATTAGGGGTAAGTGATCAGACGTGTTAGTTGAGCCATGAAGTAAAGAACAATTTGGGAAAAGATCACACCATCTATTAGTAGCCAGGCCCCTATCAAGTCGAAAAAGGTGAAATAAAATTGTTCCACCAAGTATACGGAAAACCAGAAAATCCAATATCAAATAACCCACAGTCACGAACAACTTGGCAAAAATTATCTATTTGCCAGTTTGATCGTTGACGGCGTTGGGATACATTTTCAGTATTACAAAGAACCTCACTAAAATCACCTATGAATAAAGAAGGAAAAATAGTAGAAAGGTTTAACAATCTCATAAGATCCCAAGAAAGCTTCCTCTTACAGACTTCGTGATGCCCATAAAAGCCGATAAGACGCCACTTATATTCCCCTTCTGAAACAATTACTTCAATGTGATGGGTCGAAAATGATTGAATATCCACCACAACATCTCTCGGCCAGAGGAGTGCCAACGCTCCTTTACGTCCACGCGCCTCCACAAAGAACCCATTCGCCATCTTGAGTTTGTTCTTGAGATAGTCCCCTTCATTTATTCGTAGCTTAGTTTCTATAAGAAAGACAAGTTTAGCTTTATTTTTAGTCACCAACTCGGCTAGTGACCTAACTGCTCGAGGTTGACAAAGACGTCTGCAGTTCCAGCTAAGGAGATTCATTGAGGTCGGCTAGGCTGCCTAACAGCCTTAGCCGAAAAATCCTTGTTGGAAGAACCTCCCAATCCCCCATTGGAAAGCAAAGGCTTCTTAGTAGCCAAGGGAGTAACTTCATTCTTGTCAAAAGGATGCTGACGTTTCCTAGCTGATGGGCTTGTAGTTATCGGATGGTCTAGAGTAGCATCAGAGCTCGCAGCAGCTGAAGGGGCAGCATCAATTAATTTAACATCAAAAAATTTGATTGTGTCCTTGAAATTAGATTGGGCTCCCTCCAAAGGAGGGAACCCACCTTGTGGCTTAGTCAAGTGCGGAATTTTTGGGCTCTTTAATTTCATTCTAGTCACATTCCCAGCATTAACACCTGTGTTGGACTCCATTGAAAAATTATAGTCAACTTTGACCTCATTTAAGTTGTGGAGAAACGGTTGGGATGTTACACCAATATTCAAATCTTGTTTATTAGGGCCAGAGTTATTGCCCGTCTCTAGAATGGCAAGTTCATTATCATAGGCGACAAAATTCTCACCCATCATAAATGCCCCATGACTTGGTGTAATAAAGCTGGGAGAAACGGTTGTCGGTACATTAACCGTGTTCAGCTTTGGGGGCCGAACCCGGGTGGCCCAGAATTTCTAGGGGAGGGAGCGGGCTGAGCCGAGAGTGGTGGTTCCGACCCGGAAGCCACCGCCTTGTTAGCATTGCGCACATCATGTACACCTACGTTAACGACCTGAGGCTCATCGGTTGCCCGTCCCCTGGCAAGAGAGGGATCCGTGATAGCAAACTCCACCCAGCTTCTCTCCAAAGGAGCCTTGATTGTTAACTTGTACACCGCTTGTTGGCGAGGGTCAAAACCTTCTAAAATGTCTGGGCATAACCTAATAAGGTGTCCCATTTTTCCACAGTATAAGCAGAAAAAGGCAACCTTTCACAGGCCAAGTAACCAGCACCCTCTATGTCCTCAACCTTGAACTACTGGACTCGTTTGAGGGGAGACTTAATGTTGATTTTGGCTTTCAGTCGGAAAAATTTAACTCCTGCTTCATCCCTGCGCAGTTCCACCGCCTCACAGTTTGTTTAAAGTTCAGCAAGTTTAAGCCCTACTTCCCTTGTGAATAAAACACTTACCAACCCCCGTACTTGGATCCAGAATTTAAAAAAATCGAAAGGAAGGAGTAGAGGATCTTCGCCCTGAACCCAATCATGAAAGAGTATCGACTGATTATCTAAACACCAAGGCCCCGAATTAGTGATCCTCTTTTTTATCCCTTGAGAAAGGAAAAATACATGAAGCAGAGATCCAGTAATCCGTGAAACCTTTAGTTCAATGCAATTCTAGGCCTTGGACATTGCTTTCTGAAATTTGACAATGCTTATGAAAGGATCACCCAAAACCAGAATCTTAGCATAGGAGCTTGCCTCATACACAGTAACAGCAGCAATTACATCAGAAGATCGCAATTCCAGTGGTTTCTTTTCGTCCTCAGTCAGGTGGCAATCGAGAAGATCCCTAAGAATTTCCGCATCCATGATAATGATATTAATGTCTAGATCTGGAAGTATGATGATATACAAACCAGAGAAGAATGGTGAAATATGACTTTGGGGTACTAGGGAATTTATCAGAGGATTACCCCCTGATTTCCTTCCATTCAGCCAGGTAATTATCACAGTTAATGCCAAGAATCTTGTAAAAATCCAATAAAAGGAAAGGAAAATTAACATGGTCTTTGATTTGGGGATTGACCAAACAAAAGGAAAAGGAAACAAAACAATTAGACAATAATGGGCAGATAATCTAGCCACAATCAAATGGATGAGAGGAAATCCCCCTTTGATTTTGCCGGATTCGCCAAGAAGATGCCTTAGCAGGGAGGCACTAGAGAGAAAAATGGAGAGCTTATAATGTGTTCGATGCACATAGAATACTTCAGGAAACTGATAGAAAGAAATATCACTATATCTAAAATATACTTGAGGAAGTTCAGAATGTACATGGTGAGACAAGTTGTAGTAGAGATGATAAGCTCATAAGCAGACAGTTGAGGTACATGGTGGTTATGAAGGTTGGTTTGACGACTATTTTAATGCGAACATATTTGACGATACGGGGAACCAACTAGACTGTGATGATGGGCCTTCTAATCTGAATGAAGGAGTTGAGATAGAGCCTTCAAATGTTAATGTTGAGACTTGTTATCCAAATGAGGGCATTACAACCAAAGAGTTGGCACAAATCAATGCAGACTACGAACCGATGATGATAAAATTTGTAGGTGAGGAACCAGATTAGATGAGTCTGAACAACCTAATATGCATACATACGTAATAAAGGAGGATGATGATCATAATAATGTAGAATGTGAAAATTCAGATGGGATTGTAGGGTTCAACAAATATATACACCTCGAGCACCTTGCCTTGATACTAAACATGGTATTTTGCTGATGCTACAGAATTCAGGTCATTGATAAGGGAATTTGCATTAGTCAATTAGATGTGAGCTTGTATATTAACGAGAAGGATCGGGCGGGTGCAAGCTATTTCTAAAGTGGGTTGTCCATTTAAAGTTTTTTGTTCTAAAAGTTCTAGTGTAACTAGCATGTGATAAAGAGTATTAGTGGACAACATACGTGTGGGCCTGTCATAAAAAATAAACAAGTAACTGTGAAGTTTCTAGCAACGAAGTATATTAATCAAGTGAGAATGGTGAAGACTTTGAGTGTGAAGCAGTTCATTGGGTTTGTAAACAACCAGTACAAGGTAGAGATTCACACTAAAATGGCATATCAAGCAATCAAAGCTGCAGGCTACCTAATTTATGGGAACGAAAGTGAGCAATTTGCAAAACTTCAAAGTTATGGGTATGAACTGCTTGAAACCATGCCTGGGTCAACAGTGATAATCAAATTAAGGACCAGAAATTTTAGAGGATCTACATCTGTTTTGCACCATTGAAAGCAAGGTTGAAAGCTGGTTGTCAAAAATTCATTTGTCTCGGTGGGTGTTTCTTAAAGGGGTCGTTTAAAGGGCAAATTCTTGCAGCAATCGCCTTCGTTGTAGATAACAACATCTACCCTGTTACTTGGGATGTTGTTGTAGTAAAAAATACTTAGTCATGGGTATGGTTCGTCAATTTACTTCTGGAAGATCTTGGCATGGACGATAACGGAGAGGACTGGATCCTCATGACTGACCAACAGAAGTTACGTAACATGGTACCTAAACTTTTTGATTATTAAGTTCTTTGTTTAAATGGCACCTGAATTTGTTGATAGTAAACTTCTTTGTGTTAGTGGCACCTAAATTTTATGATTATAAACTGCTTTGTATTGTGGTACCTGAACTTTTTGATTATAAACTATACTTTATCA
Source organism: Echium plantagineum (assembly GCA_003412495.2). Classification (NCBI taxonomy): domain Eukaryota; kingdom Viridiplantae; phylum Streptophyta; class Magnoliopsida; order Boraginales; family Boraginaceae; genus Echium; species Echium plantagineum. The sequence goes on along the minus strand of CM016562.1, from coordinate 24,882,628 downwards.
ATTGGAACCTGAACTTTTCAAATGTAACATGTTCCTTATTAAAGTGGCAACTGAACTGTTTTAGATGTTCCTTTTTTGTTTTAGATGACACATGTTCCATTTTATTTGTTTCTTAAGGGCCTTAAGAACGTTGTAGCTGCTAAGGTCCTTTTGGTTGAGCATTGTTTATGTGTGAAGCATTTACATGCAAATTTGAGTAAGAGATTTTCTCGTAAAGCGTACAAGGACATGATGTGAGAGGCTACAAGAACATATAATCCAACTTACTTTGAAACATCTATGATGAAGATAAAGGCAGCGTCCGTGGAAGCTTATGAAGCATTGACGAAGTATAATCCCAAAAAATTGACTAAGAGCACTTTTAGGCTTGGATCGGACTATGAGAAGCATGCGTATAATTGGGCGGAGGCATTTAATAAGTTGCTTTTGAAGGCCAGAGATCAACCTGTTTTGCAAATGCTAAACACCATTTATGGAAAAGTGTTGAAGAGGTTGGTGAAGAAAGCCGCCAAAGCACAAAAATGGATCGTTCATATTAGCTCAAAAGTAACTAAAAGTACATGGCATGAAACAAGGACAACAAGCTGCTTATAAATGAGGCTTTCACAAAGGAGACACAATTGAAAATCTGTAGCCATTTTCTAGAGCCAATCAGGGGCCCCACATTTTGATCTAAACTGCCTAATCTCACCACAGTTGAACCTCCCAACAACATCCATATCTTGTAGGGAGGCTAAAAAGATCAGAGTCCGGATTCGGTGCATCAATAATTCGGTGCACCCGGTGCATCAGGTACCCATTTAAATGTTTTATGTGGGTACTGTACCACTTGAAACTTCATTATTGGTACTTGTACCCAAATTGTACTATAACAATGGTACAATACCACATATTTATTTTGGATTCATAAATATGTGGTATTGTACCATTGTTATAGTACAATTTGGATACAAGTACCAATGATGAAGTTTCAAGTGGGTACAGTACCCACGAGAAACCTTTAAATGGGTACCTGATGCACCTGATGCATGGAAGTATTGATGCACCCAATCTTTTCACGGCTAAAAAAAGCCAGGACAGATGATCCCAATGAATAGAAGGAGAAGGTTGAAAAACTAGCAGCTGAGAAGCAAAAGAGGAAGGTGGCTGGTCAAGATCATGTCGTGCATTTCAAAACTAATAGAAAAGAGGTAGTGATGCAGTGTAAACAGTTGGCACAACAAAAAAATTTGTCCATTGAATCAAGATGGGCAGAATGGAGATGGAGGAAAAACAAAGAAAGCTAGCAAAAAGGGGAAAGTCGATGGAAAATCAACGTCCCAACCTGTTGAACCTACTGATGGGGGTAAATGTGATGCACCGATTGCACAGACACAACCACAAACAAAGAGAGGAAATCAAAGCATTGAACCCATGTAATAGGTTAGATTTCTAGAATTTCACTCTTTTGTTAATCACTCTTTTGAATATTGGAACACTGTTAAGTGTCGTCTTTTGTTACTTTGAATATAAAAAAAAAAATCTAATATCAATGTCATATTTGTTTGTCAACACCATTTTCATTAATTGTTTCTTGTTTAGGAACAAATTATGTGGAGAATAATTCATATGCTAAGGATATTGAAAAGATAAAAGTCCAGGTGGTGAAACTTGATACATCGATCAATATATCAATTAATACAGAAAGTTCAAGTGCCACAGCTGAAAAAGTTCAGGTTCCACGAATTCCCTAAGTAACACAGACACATGATGACACATCTTTTTCTTCGTGACTTCATCATTCTACACAAGCAAACCCTATAAATTTCAACCTTCAATTTCATACATACCAAAATTACAGCTACATTTACATTCTTCACAATGTCTACCCCGAACCAAAATAAAAATTACAAGCAAACACACAATTATTGTTAAACATCGAACTTTCATTTTCCTTTCAACTTTCTTCAAATTCATATCCATGGCAGAATGAACAAGAGGAGAAACGGGATCCTCAATCCACTTCCAAAACCGGCAAGGAGCTACCTATCACACAATAAAATGATCATCAGTTTGAAATTAAAACCCTACAAGTCATAACAGATCCGATTCTTTCTTACTCGATTTGCGCATCTCACGAATCTTCTACCTAGATTTTTCTTGGTGAAGCTCACGCATTCCATGGCATTTCTTCCACATCTGCACTTTAAATCATACACTTGAGATCCTATTCCCATTGTTTAACTGATTTTCAGGTGAGTCCCCCACTAATGGCAACATATAAATAAAGAAGAAAGTTGGACAAAAATGGCACCTGAACTTTTCGTCACTAATTGGCACTAAAATATTTTTCCCCACATTGGCACCTGAACTTTTTTAAAAGATTTCTATATGACTAATCTGTCATGAGTTAATGCCTATTTTAAAAGTTAAAATGTCCGGAAATGTTGAAAAATGAAAAATTATGAAAGTTCAGATGCCATTTTCAACTTTAGGTGCCTATTTGCCAAAAACTAATTACAGGTGGATATTTGGCGAGTTCGAAATAGTTTAGGTGGCCAGATGCAAGAAAGCCAAGTACATGTTGGACATGTTGCAATTATTCCCACATAACTTCCACGATAAGGAAGGACGAGAGATCCACAACCTTGTAGGAGGCCAATATTGTCATTCCAAAATCTTTTATTCTTCCTCTTCTTCATTTTTGAATTTCTTTTTTCTACCGCCAAAATTATTAATTATTATCAATGAACTACGAGCATCGTCTACTTGCGGCGGCCAAGTATGTCTACGCCGCCGACTCAACTTCCAGCAGCGGCGTACATCTCAACGCCGCCGATTACGGTGTTACCGCCGAACTTAAACCCCACCAAACTGAAGGAGTCTCCTGGCTTATCCGCAGATACCATCTCGGAGTCAACGTCATCCTCGGTAATTGTCCTTCGATTCTTTTTAATTGACGTTTTCAAATAAGTATTTAACTAAACTATTACTTTGTTCAATTCAAAACATAATACTTTTCAGTTTCTTAAATTGTGGAGTTTATTTTTCCGGAATGGTTTCGAAATTTAAATTAGAGCATGAAATGTGTTGATTAATGATTGAGAGTACATAATAAACTTATTTTACAATCAACTTCTTATGCAATTCATAAAAAAAATTGTTAATAAGTTGCTGAAATCTTGTTTACTAAAAATTGATTGCGATAACCATTAAAAAAGATTATTCTAGTTAGTTAAAGTATATATATGCTTATATATGTTTTCAATTTCAAAAATAGTATCAATTTTCATGCTCGAGTCTAAAATATATTATGAAAATTTACAAAGGAATATTATTATGAAAATATTTTTAATACGATTTTTTTTTGAACTAAAGAATAAAAAGTAAATGGTGATCAAAATTGGGCACACATAAACAAAGTGATAATGTTTGGAAAGCCATAAACATCTTTAGCACGATACTCCCGCCACTTTAAGAAATTAGTCTAGTTCTCAGTTTTCATAGTCTAATGTTTATAATTGAAAGCATTTAATTTGTTTTATATTTGGTGCATAATATTTGATGATCAATTTGTCAAATGCTCGTATTTTTGATATACTATGATTATGAACACCAAATGATGTGTATTTATTATTCTATAATCTTTATAAATATTGATATATTCCTTTGATGATTTGATGTGTATTTATTATTTTATACTCTTTTTCTGTTGCAGGAGATGAGGTGCAAGTTTTATGATTTCACAATTTCATCGAACATCCATTGTGTGAGAGACGTTTTAGAATGTCATCTTATAGCCATTCCTTTACAGTATAAATTTGCTCTTAAGGACATGAATGGGCAGATACCATTATTGTACCTCATTTACGTAAAGAATGAATATGTGAATCGGACTAGGATTTTTTTCAGGTGCTATCTAGTTTCATTAAATTGAAAATGCTTTATGGTGGCTAGTACGCCTAAAATATGATTATCCAACGTAGTAAGTGATGTGCTGTTAGATTTGGTTTGTCTGGGATATTCATTTTGTTATTGTTAAAACATGACAGAAATGGGACGATGGTAAGTTTTATTCATGTAAGCTACCTTGGGAAATTGTTAGACCTGTGTTCATCTCTTATGAAGATTTGGCCAAGTTTTCCTATGGAGTATTTGTTTTGTGGTGATTTTGTATCTTTTTCCGGTTGAGGACTGCATGTAGTATCGTAATTTTAATGAAAAAGTTGTATATGTTGAAGAAGGTTTTAGAGGCTTGTCAACTTTATAACATTCTTTCATTTTGTGCATGGTCTATTTGCTTTCCTATCGAAGATGGGGCTGGGAAAAACTTTGCAAGCAGCTTCTCTCTTGAGTTATTTGAAATTCTCTGAAAAATCACCGGGGACATTTTGTAAGTTAAAATTATGGTATTTTCATTCACTTTTGAAGGACTGCAATTGTTTCTCAAGACATGCTCAATACTTGCAGTGGTACTATGCCCTCTCAGTGTGACTGAGAGCTGGATGTCTGAAGTAGCCAAGTTTGCACCAAAGTTAAGCATCAGTTCTTATGTTGGAAACAAGGAACACCGTCGTGGTTTACGCATGCAATTTTACGAGCATGTGAAGAAACAATCAGCATCAGCAAAAGTAAGATTGTTTTTACCTATCTTTTGGGGAGCATATTAGATTAGGGTTAAGAGGGCTATGGTTTTACAAACTGCAATGTTTTTTTTGGTTATATATCAAATGATACACGAAATTTGGGGTCATTTGTTAACCTGTAAGTGTATGAAAAATCACTGAGAAATCTGGAAAAGCAACTACTGACTTTGTGCAAAACTGAGAAAGTAACTGCTGATGTGAATTTAGAAAAAATTGAAGTTGTGTAATGGTTATTCTCTTAATAGTAGCCGTTCTTACTACTACAATGGAATGGGAAATGTTGTAAATAGAGGGATATTTTACAGCTACTCGATTGGTATGCTGTTCAGTTTCTTGCATTTTCCGACTGTGTTAAAATCTCACTAATTTGCATAGTTTCATGACTCAGAAAGTTTTTAAACGTATGCCAGATTACTTAATATTTTGAGTTATACTTAATGTTTTAAGTTATACAGGTACCTTCATTACCATTTGATGTTCTATTGACCACATATGACATAGCCTTGATTGATCAGGATTTTCTCTCTCAAATTCCATGGCATTATGCAATTATTGATGAAGCACAAAGACTGAAGAACCCTTCCAGTGTATCTCCAAAACTCACATATCTTGATTTGCTTATTCTCAACAGAAAGTACATGCACTTGCCACATTATTATGAGTGCCCTTTTGCTGGTGTTGCAAATTCATGTCATAATAATTTTGCATCTTATGTTTCTGTTTATTGATAATACCATAGAGTAGACTCAGTCTTGATATTGGCTATGATTTTCTTGTGGAATGTTACTTGCAAAAGAGTTGAGGAGCTAATGGTTTGGAATTTGTAGTACATTGAGGGATGCTAGCAGAATTCCCATGCAAGATAATGTCAAATCACGTTTAGACAAAAGCAGATAATAAATAAAATAGAACTGCAAGTAGTTAACTCTAATGAAGAAGGAAATACTGATGAAAGATAGTAAAGATCACCTATACAATCGAGGTAGGGTGTAGACAAAGAGCATTCTCATCAGTTTATCTTTAATTTGTTTTTACTTCATATTAATAGTAACATATGCGTTTTTAAGCCCAACGACAACATGCAGATATGCTGGTGAGGGATTTTTCCCACATTTAAAGTGCTTAAATAACGTGAGAGTATGCTGTAGTCTGAGTGTAATTGTATACTGCTATATGTTGAAAGTAGTTTGTAAGTTTGAAAGACAGTTAATGGCTCATGTGGAATGATTAACATCAGCATCTTATGTATCCAATAATAAATACCATACCGGTGTTCTCCTAATTTTTTTTTGACAGGTACTTTATAATGTGCTCCTAGATCGCTATGTTATGCCAAGGAAACTGCTGATGACAGGAACGCCCATTCAGAATAATATTACAGAGTTATGGGCTCTGATGCATTTTTGTCTGCCTACAATATTTGGAACATTGGAGGACTTTCTCTCTACCTTCAAGGAAGCTGCAGCTCCTCAATGTAATTTCATGATATCCCATAAGATGACTTTGTTTGTATTATTTCTGCGTAAAGGTAAAACTTGTCATAGATAGTATGTCTGCTCTTGCATTACCTCTTTCCAATATGGAAGGGTACTAAAGAAAACATATTTGTTCTGTGTAATTGCAAAGAGACTGGAAGAACGTTAGGACTTCCCTTACTGTTTTCTTGCAACAAACTGAATCATAGCTATGCTGCATCTCTTATACCAACTTGTGAGAGATAGTGAGTATTTAGAGGCTTGTTTCACTAAGCCTCTTATATAATGCATCATTTTATATTATAATTTTTATTTACAGTATATTACTCTATCACTCCAAAGTACTTTGCTTTGATCGTTCCATTTTGCTGTACCACATCATACGTTTCAAGGTAGCTGACTAAGCTTTTCTTGTAGGCGAGAAACACTGCACAGTTATATTGCTTGGCTCATCCTTTTTAATTATCACCCTTTTAGCCTATCATCAGTGTTTTTCTCTCCATGTATGTGGGATTTCTTACATCTCATATTACGTAGAACACTTTTTCTTGGGAGAAATTGTATTTTGGAGTATTAGATATCATATATTTAAAGCGGGCCCAGACATTGCTTGGTTTTTGTAAGTGGTAAAATATAAGATGAATACTAGAGGGTAGATAAATGTAGTGAGAATCTTGGTTATTTAGTTCATTTTATTGAGGTTTAGTACCCGTGTATTTCTTTCTTTACCATAAAACTGATAAAAGAACCATTTGTGTTGAACTCATAAGTGTCCATTGTATGCAGGCGATAATGCAGAAAAGGCCAAATTACAGTTTAAATTATTAAAACATGTGTTAGGAGCATTCATGCTGAGAAGAACAAAATCCAAGCTTTCGGAGTCTGGGAACCTTGTTTTGCCACCTCTTACTGAGATCACCGTGTTAGTATTGTACACATATGCAGCTTCTTTTCCTGTATTGATTGCTAAACTCGAATAATTTGATGCATCAGTGACGCATTTATTGTGCATCATGTAAAAGATAAAAAGATAAACTACAAGGTGTCTACTAAGTAGTGTCTTACTTTTTTGAACATGGCCAGAGCAAATTTAATCGGATTCAGTTTACAACATTTTCTTAGTTTAAGAGTTGAGATTGTTGTAAGCATCAGACAACTCTTCCTGAGTTTTGAATATCAAAGTTTAAAGTATGTCCAAGCAGTATCTTCATGCCGAGAACTCTCCTTAACTCAGAATATTTAATTGAGACGTCATACATACATTGGCACTGTCTTTAATATGATCTCTAAGATAATATACAATTCTTGTTATCACATATTCTCGTAACACTTCTCAAACCTGTTTTACAGGATGATTCCTTTGGTGGTTCTTCAAAAGAAGGTTTACATGTCAATATTGAAAAAGGAGTTGCCAATACTCCTTTCACTTGCATCTGGAAGTCCAAGCTCTCAGTCATTGCAAAATATAGTATGTAAATGACGACCACACAAACAACCTATCTTCACATGCAATTATGTACATTTTGCTGATTGAATCTGGTCAAAATTTATGTTCGTAAAGAATAAGTTCTATTGAATTATCCCTCAAGAAGATTGATCATCCCTTCGGGACATTTCTTTCAATTAGTATCTAATTCTTAGCTAAGGCATATGGTACTGATTATTGTTCTACCAGTTGGTCTAGGATATTTTTTGCATTCTTGACGTGAGACAGCAATCAAATGCACAGAGCATTCTTGTAATACAGAAAGATTCCTCACCATCCCAACAAATGAGTATTTTGCATACTGGTGGAGGGCAGACCTTCTGACTGAGTTCGGATGAGGGTAGCAATATTTATTGGTTTTGAGTCTTCCTATGGAGTGAGATGGGAATACCTTTTCCTATTTCCAAATCTAAATACAAATAGAATACAAATAGAACATGGGGTGTATACCTTACAGGCTAAGTGTTCTTCATCTAGTGAGCTAACTATTTAACATATCAAGGAATATTGAATAAAGAGGGTCAGCATTACTTTGAGCAACATGGGAGGGGGAGATCTAAATGGATAGTCTTGCCTTAAATCAAATATCAGACTCTAGAGGCAACTGTTGTACCTTGGGTTTGTAAGTTGTAGTTGTAATCTGTAAGAACATTTTGATACTTTCAGGTGAAGTCCATTGTGTTCATGTCACCAACTATGTTATTTCTTAATTCAGGTGATACAACTGCGAAAAGCTTGCAGTCATCCGTACCTTTTCCCAGGAATCGAGCCAGAACCATATGAAGAGGGTGAACACCTTGTTCAGGTATCTAAGTAGATTTTGAGCTCATGATTAATGCATGCGGATTCAGTGTTAGCTTGTCATTTTTGTATGTACTTAGATTTGTTTTTTGAAAAATTAGGGAGAGAATAATTTTGATCAGGACTATAATTCGTTAATATTATCCACATTTCACATCTTTTGTTGAAATACCTCACATTTAAGTTATGCTCTGTCCAATATGGCAGGCCTTAGTTAAATATATCTCGACTTTGTCTAGGCTAGTGGAAAACTCCTGATGTTGGACCAGCTGCTTGGAAAACTGCGTGAGTCTAATCATCGTGTACTTGTGTTCGCCCAAATGACACAAACTCTTGATATACTGCAGGTGCATGTCTTGACCAGTCTCATTTCGATGCTTTCCACCCTTGTCATATTAGGGATACATTTTCAGAAATTTGATCATGTGCTAAAATCAATATGGTGCAAACTGGTGCTAACTTTCTTAAATACTCCCTCCCTTTTTTTAGTTGTCGTTTTAAACTTTGGCACAAGAATTAAGTATCTCATAGTTTTTACTTGTATACCCTCATTTATTGGATACTATCTCAAATTCCAAGTAAAAAATGTAATATATGCTCATTTACTGACAAGGTCATAATAGGAAAACTAAACCAAAAAGTGTCTTGAAAATGTAACACGACAAGTAAATAAAAACAACTTTTTTTTGCTAAAAACACAAGTAAAAAAAATGGAGGGAGTATTGACCAGTCGATCATTGGATTTGGTTGGGGTTGATCGGAGGGTTGACCATTATCGACCGGCGGTGACAAACATTGACTGGTCAACCGAAAAACTCATGAATATGTGTAGACTGGAGAGTACATTTGTACTCATAGTGGAAGTATCTGTGTACTCTTCATACAAATATATAAATTTATGAACATTAGAATAGTATTATCATTTTATGTTCATAAATGTCTTTCTACAGTACATTGGTACCATGATTATTTATAAAAAATTAAAATAAACTAAGGGCAAAAGATGAGCACCGTTAGCACGATATGGGCGTTAGCACAGTAAGAGCGCCCATATTTTTATGAGGTGTAAGAAGCTGTACACTAAGTTTTGGATTTTCTATTAAACTACAATATGTAGGATTTTCTGGAGTTACGCAAATATTCATATGAGCGTCTTGATGGTTCAATTCGTGCTGAAGAGCGCTTTGCTGCAATAAGAAGTTTCAGCCAACAATTAACCCAATCTGAGAAACTCGGTGCATTTGTATTTTTGATCTCTACAAGAGCTGGGGGAGTCGGATTAAATCTGGTCGCTGCAGACACTGTGAGTGCCTCTCTTATCAGCTTAGTTATTGTATATCTAAGACTAATTGGTTACTCCTATAATTCTCAGATAGAAGTCCTTGATAGTGCACTGATATAGTAAATAAATTTGCTTTTTCGATAACGTTATGTGGCCTGCATACTACAAGAGAAGTGCATTAAGTATGATACATAATCAACTGATTCTTTTATAAATTCTAAGGTTGTTTTAGTTTCAGGACCTCGACAGAAAGCCCATTTTTCCTCTAATTTAATCTGGTAGTGCTCCCAATCCCTTGTCTCTCATGAGGTGAAATATATACACACACGCACACACACACACACATAAAGAGGGTCAATAGCAATACATATAGTTCAACAATTTATATAAATCATAAGTCATAGACTTCAATATTCTACTATTCACATAGGCATTGAGTATCCTTATGATATCAAGTCCTGCTCATATTTGGTCCTGTATGAAACAAAGCGATTGAAATAACCAAAGATAGTAATTGTTTTCCATTGAACTACGGAATTTAACCTGAGAAAATGTAGATTTTGGTAGAATTATAAGACTAAAGAATAACCTTTATCTGATTGAATATAGTTAAGGCCTTCCTTCTTAGATAGGGCTAGAGAGTTGTTTCTCCGTGTAAATAATCTGAAAATATAACTAAATACCGCTCTAAAGTCATATTTCATGTTCTACCATCAGCTGTGGTCATATTCTCGTAGGTCTGTTTTCATATGATTTTTCATATTATTAATTTCCTTCTCCTCACTTGTTGGTTGCTGTTAGTCGATGGGTGATATGATTCTCTCACGACTTATGGCTTACAATTTTTTTATCATGATGTGTGCGTGACTTTCAAATTTTGTGTACAGGTTATATTTTATGAACAAGATTGGAATCCTCAGGTTGACAAACAAGCTTTACAGAGAGCCCATCGTATTGGCCAAGTAAACCATGTCTTATCAATAAATTTGGTTACTGAACAGACGGTGGAAGAGGTATGACATGAAATCTTACCTTTTATTATGAAGTATATTTTGCTTATAGTCGAGCTCGGATCATTATAGGTCATCAAACGCAGAGCAGAAAGGAAGCTGCAGCTTAGCCATAATGTTGTGGGGGAAGATACTGATGATCAGCAAGGGGGTTCAATTGTGGGAGCTGAAACTGGTGTTCTGAGGTCTGTTGTGTTGGGGTTGCACGTGCTTGATCCTGCGTTTGGTAGCGAGCAGTCAGATGAAATCAATTTGAGTGGATTAACAGCAATGGCTGAAAGGGTGATATTGTATCGCCAAGAACCTAAATCATACAAAGATGACCGGAAGTATGAGATAAATCAAAGTGATTTAGTGGATAGGCCAGAGTTCAGAATGGCAGTTGATCACCCTAGTGTTACTTATGATCCTGGTCTAGATGAAGCTTCATACCTTTCTTGGGTTGAGAAGTTTAAGGAAGCATCACGGTCCCATGATGGTAGCATCTTGCAAACAGCAAGTACGAGTTCCTCTTCGGATGATAAAATTGCCAAAGCTAAGGTAGCAAAGAAGAAGGCAGAAGAGAAAAGATTTGCTAAGTGGGAAGAACTCGGGTACAAATCGCTTTCTATAAAGGATCCTGAAGATACTCCAAGTGCAGATGTGATGTCTGGGTCTGGTGCTGTTCATTTTGTTTATGGTGATTGCACACTCACCTCAAAATCGTGTCCTACTGAATCCTCCATCATATTCAGGTATTATTCTTAGTGTTTATCATCGTCTGTATGTTGTCCCTAAATTTGGGTGAATTAGTCTGTAACTTATATTTGTTGGATATTATTGATCTAACTTTAATAATAATCTCTTCAGATTTATGCTAGCCAATGTTCAATTTATACTGAATTGAAGACCTCTGTTATTTTAGTTAGTGTTTTATGTCCAAGTATCTTTAGAGTGAATCATGTACTTGTCTGTTCTGTTGTACATGTTTTGATATGTTTATACATGTGAAACAGCTGTGTTGATAGCTCCGGGAGATGGGGTCATGGTGGTTTGTTTGATGCTTTGTCCAAAGTTTCAGAGGACATACCCAATGCTTATGAAAGAGCGTCTCAGTTTGCTGACCTTCATCTTGGCGATGTCCATCTTATTGAGATTTCAGGTAGATTAATAATTCCTATTCTAGAATAAGGATTTTATTATCATTTATTAAGATTCAATTTTATTGAGATGATCTCACAAAACAACTTGAACTACTTAGTTGTTTTGTTCTTATTTTGGTATCTTAATATGTGATAAAGGAGACTTCGGTAGGCTGTTCAGGTATCTCATATTCTTAAGATTTTATATGTCGTAGACAAGAAAGTTTGATTTACTCCTTTCCTTGTGCTTCTAATGACTTCTTGGGAATCTTGTCTCCTTTACTCGTTGTATCTTGAATAAGAATTCAGGTTTAAGATTATGTTTATTGCATGTCATAAATTCCTTTTATCGTATATTTTCTCTTTTCAGGGGATTCTCCTTCAGCAAGTATCACTGACAGAACTCAGCAGTGGGTAGCTTTAGCAGTTGCACAATCATACAATGCTCGGCGTAAAGTTCCTCGTAGCAGTATATCAATTCCTGACCTTGAGCGGTGCCTATTAAAAGCAGCATATACCGCTGCTGATAAGTCTGGTAATGATCAAACACACATTTGTAGCTTCAAAATAGTTCTTACTGCTAGAGCGCTTACTCTTGGTTCTGTAGACGAACTAGACATGCTCGGATGCAATAAGCTTTGCATCCTGCTACAAGTCAACACAACAGATAGAACTAATAAGGATAATGATAACCACATCGTGCTCATTAATGTGAAACTTTATTATCCTGAGACCTGATTATTGTTATTTTATCTATTTCCAAGCTTCCATCCACATGCCACGGATCGGTTATCAGAATCAATCAGATCGATCAGAATGGTATGCTGTTGAACGTCTTCTACGGAAGTATGCTGCTCTGTATAACATAAATATCTACGTGTAAGTCGACCTCATTGTTCTTTTTTATCTACATGGTGAATGCCACCTTGGTCGGGACATTCAATCGAACAGAAATGCGACTGTAATTAGTCAATCATGATTGAATATGCAGATAGCTACAAATGTAAAATTTGACCTTGAAGTTTCTTTTTGGCAGGTATTATTTCCGAAGTTCTTCACGAGACCTTGACGTCGATTAAGTCTCTGCATTCAAGAGACATACTTAAAATATGTTATTGATGATTTAGCTTTTGGCATGCAGTTGGTGTATATTCCTTATTGCTATTGTTCAATTTCATGTATTTAGTAATGTAATCTTGTTAGTTTTGATTAATGCCCGAGCAATTTTCATATTATCAGAGCAAAACTACCTTTAATTCCTTTTATGCCCTTTGATTATATGACTTATAATTACAATATAGATTAGTAATGATAGAAAACTTTGATTTCTATTTGGATAATGAAAACATGAATAAATTTTATAATTAACAATTGAGATTATGTTGAAAATATAGTTTGATAAAAAGGGTATGAAAGGAATTCAGCATGATTTTGTTCAGGGAACATTAAAATTGCTCTGGCGTTATTGTTGGCCATAAATATACCACTATAGTGTTTTATTTATGAGTTAAATAAGTATTTAATCAATTATTTAACTTCCTTACATACTACACTTCTAGTTAGAGTTGCAGAATAATAAATTCACCTAAAATCCAGTGTTTTGATGTGTGTATAACATATCAAGGGTGGGGTTGGGGTAGGGGTGGGGTGAAGAAGAAATAGGCGGGGTTTAATTTTAAATATGTGAAAAGAACTAATAGTATAGGGGGCATGTTGCAAATAATTTATTATCTTGGAACACTTTTTTTCTTAGCAAAATGGTAATTTGGAGCGTAAAACGATCAAATTTCAAAATGTTACATTTTGGCGTCAAAGAAAGTTAAAATCGTGAAGTTCTAACATCACAGTTAAATTAGAGATTAAATGCGGAATGAGTTTACACTAGCAGAGACTACGTGTAACAAAGCTACTTAGTACAATTTACCTTTCTTTATTGAGACTATTATTGCAATTAACTCTATTAATATGTATACAAACATAATCTTAAATAAATAAATCAGTCGTATATTTTAATTATTTAACAAGTATTTTTATGAGATTTTAACATTTGATTAATTGTAATTTGATGTTTTTCATCTTCTTCTTTTTTTACAAAACCTCCTATGGTGGAAATTGAAACTTTCCAAACGTATCCATTATTACAAAGATAAGGATTAGAAAATTTGTATCAAGTGTGGCATTTGGCCTTTATCTTTACTACAATAAACTAATATCACAGTTGACATGGTGGATATACTATGGACAAAAAGAAATATTAAAACAAATATCCACATGGTTTGATAATATGTTGAAAAAATAAAAATGGTAAAAATCTGTTAAACTATTCTTAGTAGTTCAAAATATTTATCTTTTTCTCAATGAAAATAAAAACATTGTTGTATATAAGTAATAATCTATTCTATATATTATTACGAGAAAAGGATAGTCAAAAGTTATTTTGAAGTCTAATGTTCTTAAAAAAGTTTAATAGAAATAAAGATTTAGATAATATAACGAACATAATTACACAAGTATATAAGAAAGTAAATAAAACCAATTGAAACTGGAATAAACCACACGATTATCATCTAATCCTAATAGTCAAAACTATTAATAGTTTGAACATAAGATACGAGGTTTATTCTAATAGTTTGAAGCCTAATGTTCTCAAATTTCTATATACTAATTTAAACTAAATTTTGTATTTAGATAGCGAGTAATATCCAGTTGTTATTAGGCTAATCCTAATAATTTACTTTCTTCGTCCTTAAAAGATTGATACATTTTGATTTTTGGTGGTCAAACTTTAAAAAATTTAATAAAAAATTCTCATTAAACGATAAAGAATAGTATAGTCATGTGAGATATTGTTAGATTCGTCTCAATATATATTTTCAAAATATCAACTTGTTATAATTTTTTCGGATGTAAAATATAGATATTTATGTTTTAAATTGAGTTTTGTTAACTTCCAAAAGTCAAAATGTATCAATCTTTAAGGACGGAGAGAGTATTATTTATGATAATTTGACTCCATTAAAAATTGACTTCAATAATAATTAGACCAATGGGATTACAAGTACAATATGACAAATATATAAATAAATTATATTTCCATATTAAATATATAAATGATACGCTCATTTAAGGCGCCCCGCTTTACTAGCCCATCGCCCAACAGAGGAGGTGAATCCGGGATGTGCCTCTAGCGGCTCAATACTCCACCTCAAGAGTGTCCAGAGAGGCTGGGTAACCACCCACAAACAGATCCTCTCTTGAACAAATGTAGAGTTACTCATGCACCTGCCGTGGATCGAACTCACGCACTTGTGAAGAAGCACTCTTAATTATAGTAAAATACTTACTTGAGCTATGCCGCATAGACTCCATATTAAATATATATATATAATAAGTGAGGAGTCGGAATAAATTATTAGGACTAATTGAAATATAAGGGGTTGTCACGAAGGTGCATTATTGGTGATAATAATTCAATAATGTTCGACAGGTGGTAAATAAAATAAACAATTTCAATTAAAAACATCAATCATATGCTAAAAAGCGTACTTTTTTATTTACTCCGTAGTATAAACTAACTAATATGGCCGGTGAATGATTTAAGATACACCTGGCCATTTTATATTTGAAAATTTTCGTTTGTCTAATTATAAAAAAAAATGATGTTTCTTTATCCGTTATCATCGTTTCCTTGGAATAAAACTTTCTACAGTAATCAAGCCGGCCCTTGGGCATGGTCGGGATGTGATTGCACTAGGCTTGGTTTTAAGATTGTTCAAAATTTTCAAAAATATATTATTGTGTACGTTTTTTTGCAATATTCTTTTAAGGCACAGATTAAGAAGTAAATATGATAGCAATAAAATACTCCCTCCGTCCCTAAATGATTGTCACATTTGACTTTTGGTGGTCAATAAAACACGATTTAAAATATAAATATCTCTTATTCTAAATGCAAAAAAATTATAATAAGTTGATATTTCAAAAATATATATTGAGACGAATCTAACGAGGTCCCACAAGACTATATTATTTCTTTTCGTTTAGTGAGAATTCGTGATCAAATTTTGTTGTAATTGACCACAAAAGTCAAAATGTGACAATCTTTTAGGGACGGAGGGAGTATAATATATGCAATTATATTAGGGAATATATTTAACAAATCTCTTCGTATTGAGTTTCAAATACAAATCTTAAGTTAAATATTTTCATTTGTTAGCATCTTAACATGTATTTTAAGGACTCATTGTAACAAAACACTATTATGTATTAGTTCATATGTTATATTGTTATTCATCTAGAAACTAAACAATGGAGCAAATATCTGGAGGAATATATTATGGAGAGAAAAAATGCTTTATTGATTGAATATTATGTACAAATGATTTGATACAATAATGAGATATTTATACACAATAAATGATGATCTCTCTTCTCTATAATATCTAGAAGCTAACTAACAACTAATCAATCAACTAACTAACTAACTAACTACCTTAGGTGTCAACTTCCTAACTAACTGCTAATGATGGAAGCCACGTGTTTGCAGTTGAGGTAGCTAACACCCCCACGCAAGCTGGAGGAGCTGACAGATGAAGCAACCTCAGCTTGGATATAATGTGCTGATGTTGAGGTGCTGGTAAAATCTTGGTTAGAACATCAGCAATCTGATCAGAGGTAGGTAGATGAGCTAGTGTAAGAAGCCCTTCAAGGACCTTTTCCCGAGTGAAGTGGCAATCAAGGTCGATGTGTTTAGTCCTCTCGTGGAAGACGGGGTTCTTTGCCATGTGAATTGCAGATGTGTTGTCACAATAGAATGTAACTGGAACCTACAAAGGACAATGCAAATCAGCTAGCAGTCGAACCATCCAGGTAACTTCAGCTGAGGCTTCAGCCATGGTTCTATACTCAGCCTCAGCTGAACTTCTACTAACAGTAGACTGCTTCTTACTTTTTCATGAGATAGGGGAATCACCTAGAGTAAGAACATAGCCAGTGACAGACCTTCTTGTGGTAGGGTAAGCTGTCCAGTCAGAATCAGAGTAGGCTTTAAGAACAAGATGATCACTGCCTTGGAGGAGAATCCCTTGTGTTGCAGAATGGTGAACATAAAGCAGCAGATGATGTAAAGCATCTAGCTGAGATCTACAAGGAGCCTGAAGAAACTGACTTAGAGTCTGGACTGTATAGCAAATGTCAGGTCTTGTGTTGGTGAGAAAGTTCAGTTTTTCCACCATGAATCTGTAAAACTCAGCATCCAACAATTCTGGACTATCATGAGGAATGAGTTTGTAGTTAAGAGGCAAAGGAGTGTGATAGGACTTGTGAGTTGGAGGAAAATCAAGAACCTTACTGGCCTCAAGAAGTTCTGAGGTGAATTTGCATTGTGTCATAGTGATCCCACCATTAGATTTGCCAATCTCAAACCCAAGGAAATAGCTCAAAGAACCCAGATCCTTGATACTAAACTGAGCATGAAGATGAGCTTTAAGCTGATGAATGGCCTCTAAGTCTGAGCCAGTTAAAAGAACATCATCAACATAAGCAACTAAGATAACAATGCATGTGCTGCCTGATTTCACATAGAGAGAGTAATCACTTTTAGACTGAATAAAATCCTGCTGCACTAAAGAGTCATTGAGGTTAGCAAACCACTGTCTAGAAGCCTGCTTGAGTCCATACAAAGACTTCTTTAACCTGCAGACAGTACCATTAGGAGCCTAGACACCCTCAGGGGGCCTCATGTATACTTCTTCAAGCAAATTCCCAAGAAGGAAATCATTGTTCACATCTAGTTGAAACAATGACCATTTCCTAAAGGCTGCAACACTAAGAATGCATCTGATGGTTGGCATTTTAACAACAGGAGAGAGTGTCTCATGATAATCTATCCCATGTTTTTGTGTGAAGCCTTTGACCACCAGGCGTGCCTTGAACCTTTATATGCTCCCATCAGATTTAAGCTTATTGTATACCCATATGTTAGAAATTAACTTCTTTCCAGGAGGCAAAGGTGTAAAATCTCATGTACCATTAGCATTCAAACCCTTCAGTTCTTTGTCCATAGCAACAACCCACCTCGAATCACTGACAGCTTGCTTGTATGTAGATGGTTCAGAAAAATGAAAAACATAAGCAACAAAAGAAGAGAGAACACAAAAGGAGATGTAATATTGGAAGAATCAACAGGGCTAAAAGCTGCATAACACACATAGTCTCTGAGATACACATGAGCCTTAAAAACTCTAGTAGATTGTCTAATAGGCAAGGGCTGGCCAGGGGGAGAAGACACACATGAAGTAAGCATCCTAGGGGCTGAAGTATGAGGAGAAGGAATGGAAATAGTACAGGAAGGAGACCTATCAGGCAATGTAGTGGATGACTCAGAGGAAGGGGACCTAACAGGTTGAGAGAAAGGATCGAGAGGTGTGTGATGTGTAGGAAAGGTAGTGTAGACAGGATAATAGATGGGACAAGGAAATTCAGTAGGTGACACAACAATGTAGCAGATGTAGGTAGTTGGATAGAATGATATGGAAAGCAAGTTTCATAGAACACAACATCTCTAGAGTAGATGACAGATTGAGTAAGGAGATCAAACAACTTATATGCTTTCTTGCTAAAAGGATATTCAATGAACACACATGGGTGAGCCATTAGATCAAACTTAGTTCTACCAGGTGCAGCAGTTGTAGAAAAACATAGACATCCAAAAGATTTGAGGTGTGCATAGGATGGCTTAGTGTGGAATAGTAACTGAAAAGGGGACAAATTACTTAAAGAAGGAAGAGGCAGTCTATTTATTAGGTAAGTAGCAATGAGGAGATAATCACCCCAAAACGCAATTGGCAAATTGGATTTAAAATAACAAAGACCTAACTACTTTTAAGAGATGCTTATGCTTCTTCTCCACAACTCCATTTTGTTGTGGAGAATGAGAGCAACTAGTTTGGTGGATAATGCCCTGAGTTATATAAAAGTTTTGGGCATGTGTTCCTATAAATTCTAGGACGTTGTCAGATCTTATAGTTTTAATCTTGGCATTAAAGTGAGTGGACACAAAGGTAACAAAGGCTTGGAGTATAGGGAAGGCATTACTTTTGGTAGCTAACAAATAAGTCCAGGTTAATCTTGAATGGTCATCAACTATGGTGAGGAAATATTTGTGACCATTGTATATAGACTCTCTATAAGGTCCCCATGTGTCTATATAAATAAGGTCAAAAGGTGATGCAGAGTGAGTATACCTTTCAGGAAAAGGTTAGTTATGTTGCCTAGCTTTAGGACACACTTGACACACATATTCTAGAATTTTGAAAAAAACAGTAGAAACATCTAACACAGTTGCAATCTGGTCTAAAGCCAAATGGCCTAATCTGTAGTGCCATAACAAATAATCAGAATGAGAAATGCTTTTATGAATTTTATTGCAACTAAAAGTAAGTATGGATTGAAGTCACACAGTATGATCATTGAAAGTAAGTACAAGCTTTTTATTGAGAACAAAACAGGAAACAGAATTACTAGGGACTAAAATCTGTGTATCTGGGAGGCTGGTAGCATCCAGCAAGTACAGCCCCTTTGCCCTTTTATCAAGCACCAAAGGAACCTTCAAAGAAGGATCCTGTAATAAACAACAATCAGGTGTGAATATCACAGAATGATGCATATCACATGTAAGCCATCTAATGCTAAGAAGATTATAATGAAATGTAGGTATATGTAACACATTATGTAGAATTATATTAGCAGCTAATTGCACAGTTCCTATATGCGAAATAGAAACTTGAGAACCATCAGGAATAGTTATGAAAATAGGAGTAGATAAAGGCTTATAAGTAGTAAAAAGAGATAGGTATGAAGTTATGTGGTCAGAAGCACCACTGTCAATGATCCACTGATATGTGTTTGGTTTGGCAAAGTTACCTTTGGAAATATCAGCCATGAGAGGATGAGGAGTGACACCATTGCTCTCTGTGACAGAAGATTGATTCAACATGGCTACAAGCTTTGTAAACGGATCATCTTGAGGCTCTTCTCTCCAACATTAGTTGTTGTTCTTTTATGTGCCTGATTGCCTGGAAATCCATGGAACTTGAAACACTTTTGGATTGAAAATGGTCTGGAGTTTTGCAATGATCACAAAAATAAGTTGGTCTAGGCCTAGGACCTTGAATCATTCTGCCAGCAGGATTTCCTCCAAAATTCCCCCTCCCTTGACCATAAACAGGCTTGTTCACATACATAGCTGAAGCATCTGGCACCAAAACAGATGGATTGTACACTTCCCTCTGCTTTTCCTCTTGCAACAGATGAAGGACATCACCGAGAGGAGGTAAAGGTCCAATCAACAATATATTGCTCCTAATAGAATTATAGAAATCATTTAAGCCTACATAAGGAACTGCATAATCTGTTGATTATGTATAACCTTATACAAAGCAGGAGCACACTCATCCACATAAGGTAGCATGATAGAATACTCATCCCATAGCTTCTGTAAGGCAGTGAAATAAGCAGAGAGCGACCTATTCCCTTAAGAAATCATAGCAAGCTCCCTTTGAAGTTGATACAATCGTGCATTGCTTGATTGTGAATAACAAATTCCAAATCTCAGCAGCAATATCCAAATAGATAATGCTTTCAACAATATCTTTCTCAACAGAGTGGAGAAGCCAGGCGGTGACCATTCCGTTACACCAGTCCCACTGGGCCGCAGCTGAACAATCAATTGGTCGAGGAATAACACCAGTAACAAAGGCCGGCTTGTTCTTAGCAAGGAGTGAGATCTCAACCGATCGACGCTAGTGATAATAGTTGTGTACATTTAGGAGGCACGTGGATAACACGTAATAAGGATGATCGGAGTGATGTAGCTGTAGAGGATCAGTGTTGATAAAATCAGAACCAATAGCTGGTGGATCTGTCATTGGAGAAGTGGAATTAGGAACCTCAGTGGTGAAATGGAAGAATTGAGGATCAACATTCTGAGATCCCGTAGGAAAATCGAAGCCAATAGTGGCCGTCGGTGGAGGAAGGTGATCGGAAGCATCTGCCGGAGCCGGCGGAGGCATAGGATCGTCATTATTGTGGATGACGTGGTCTGCTGATCATCTAGAAACTAAACAATGGAGAAAATATTTGGAGGAATATATTCTGGAGAGAGAAAATGCTTTATTGATTGAATATTATGTATAAATGATTTGATACAATAATGAGATATTTATACACAATAAATGATGCTCTCTCTCCTCTATAATATCTAGAAGCTAACTAACCGCTAATCAATCAACTAACTAACTAACTACCTTAAGTGTCAACTTCCTAACTAACTGCTAATGATGGAAGCCACGTGTTTGCAGTTGAGGTAGCTAACATATATTACTCGTTCTTTTAATTGTACAATCCCTGAACTTTTATTATTGTTTTGCATACCAAGTTTTACTAATAATAGTTACTATAATCTAAAACTTATAATCTGTAATTAAGAGTCTCATTTTTAGTTTTTGCACTAGCCTAAAAAATGCTTGGACCCGCTCTATCATGTCACTTTATAGTTTTACTATTAACAAATATAAATTTTGAAATAATGATACCACTTTCTTAGCTTTTTCAGAATATAAAAAGAGAGAGATAGTTCAATTTTTTTAATTTCTAATATACACGTCTAATTTCTAATTTTGATGTATTTCATCTTTAAAACTTTGGCTTAAAATATTTTTTTTAATATATATGTTAAAAACTATTATGTAAAGATATCAAAATATAATATTCACACATTCCTTTATTGTTAAAATTATAATATTGTTTCAAATTGAAGTTATGTAATTCAATTAAGATAAACAATTCTGAATTTTTTTCTACCATTTTGGAATTAATTTCATCACAATCAGCATGAGAGGGAAAGACACTTATATGACTATAGAGTTAGGTATGATAAATGTTTGAGATTATGAGAGAAAGATTGGGTTATGTGTAATCATTATGTTGTTATATTTATCGGTAGGCAAATATTTTTGAGTGAGATGCAATGCTATTTGCTAAGATGGATAATGTTAAAAAGGTATATAGTTCAATGAATAAACTGTTAAGAGGGCAAGTATTATAGCTTCGTCTCTTTGTATAATGTGTTCGATTCTTTTTAGGGAAATAACTTTTTATTGAAATGGTTAGATGGCAAGCTATATAGTTCCCTAATCAGCTGAAGTATATTCAACAATTTACCTCCTTCTTACACTCTAATGTAGGTGTAGAGGTGTGAGTGAGGCTGTTAGAATGACGGTTACATCCTTATAATAGTAAGAAAAATGTTAAGATGTCCAATAAATATATTACAAATAATGTTAACACATTAAGCATGTCAAAAGTCAAAAGTTTTACTTTAAGGTGAACTGGTGGAGCCCAAAAATCCCTCTTGGGCCTTGTCTATATACTTCTCAGCTAGATATACTACTTCACTCTAAGATGGAGACAAGCGTTCTCATACATGTTAGACACTTAGGTTATAACTGTTCCCTTTCCTCTTTGCTATATATAATGATTACTGAGCATGTGCATTTCCTTAAGGTAACTTATTTCTGATAATGTTCTTACATGTATATATTTCTCTGATACCTTAAGTGAACCTTTACTAACTTAAGCATTGGAGTGTATGTGGTCGTACTCCGACCACACTTTCATGTACGACAGATTCCCTATCACACACACATCCGTTGGCTCCCAGATACTTGTGCGGAAACCAAAGGACTTACCCCAAAAGAACCATAATAACTCGACGAGGTCTTCCAGTGACTTAGAAGTCCTGGGTTCGATTCTCATTGTAAGGGGGCGGTAGGTGGGTTTAAAAAAAATAAAAAATAAAAATAATAATAATAATAACTCGATGCGAACTCAAGTTCCGCTTAATCTTGAAAGATATGTTAGTTTTGAGTTTTCCTATAACTAAATCTGAGAGGATTGCTCATCCAGAAAACAAGGAACGATTATTACAACAAAACTGCAAAGGCTTTCTAGGGAAAATCTGAATCAAGCATTCGAACCAAGTTCCTTGAATACGCCTTAATATATGTTGGTGAATTGTTTTGAGTTGAGTGTGCAAAGGAGATTTGATGAATATTATGTAGGTTATGTGAAATAGTACTCTTTTGGTTTATCGTGTTAGTCTGTTTCCATTTTATAAGAATAAAGTTGTGTAATACAATGAATTTGGGTAAATGATATTGAGCGTTACGATAGATGTGTTGTTTCTGTTTAACCATATGCTCCAAATGTTGTAAATAAGTAAATGTGTTGGTGTTATGTGCAAATGATAGGATTTGGAATTGTTTTTTATGGAATTGGTTAAAATTTTGATGATTGTTATATTTGGATAGTAGGAGTTGAATGAGTGATATGTGGACCAAAATTGTGATAGTTTCAAACACAAACGGAAGAGGTGATTGATCTCCTTATGATCGTGTCCACACATAACACAAGAATTATTTATTTGTTTCTTAATTTTATAGGCAATATTTGAAATTATGGGTAATCTATTTGTATAACCTTATGTTATACAAAAAAAAGTTATTCACTCCCTATCCCAATAACCAATTTTTTTTCTTTCTCTCGTATGGCCGATCATTGTGGGTATAATGGTAGATGCCCGGGACCTTTAGTGGATGCTGCCAAAGGGAGTGGCGATGCCATACGCAAAAAGGAAGAGACTCATAGAATGGCAGAGGCAAATAGAGCTATCATATTTTTCGTTATAGGGATCGAGAATGAAGTGTATCTCAAATAATTCACCGGCCATATAACGTACTTTATTAAACGGTATTGAGGTCTTGAGTTATGTGCCTCAAGCACTAATAAACTACTCTTTTCATCATATGGCTCATGTGTTCAATTTTTAATTGTTTATTTTTCCATCACCTGTCACACATGGCTGTATCATAATATATTGTTGCTTACTTGACCCATAATCACCTTCATGGAAACCCCCTGGCCCCCTATTAATATTGCATGTTCTTTATTTGGACCTATTTTCAATACACTATGATATAACACTCGATCGATTCATTTTTTATCTGTCGTTCTAGTCATTTCAATATAAATTAAAATACCAAAGTAGATAAAAGATATACTACAAATACTGAAGAATAATTATTTAAAATTTCGTGATGATTTATGGATAAAAATAGTCAAAATGTTCATTCACAATGTAAAAGTGAAATTGGAGTACCATTAAGGGAGGTATATTGGTTTGTACTTCTACACTCGAACACGCAGTTTTTAAAAGGAAAAAGTTAATTATATAAGTATAAAAAATAAATTTATAAAATGATTTGACATTTATATGTATATAACAATATATTTAAGTGTCTTGAACATCAGGTTCAAAATATATATGTGGCATTTGAGAACACCTATTTGAAAAAGATAGATTCACACCAATTTAAAATACCTAGATCGGCGTTCCGAGTACTAATCAATTGGTCTATATAAAGTTACCCATAAGAGGAAAACCTTCACAGTCCAAAAACAATTCTCAACACTCTCCAATACTAAGCTAACATGTCTATCACAGAAAGTTTATCGGACTTTGACCTTTCTTTTCAACTCGAATCTATTCAACAATTCCTCCTAAATGATTCCGAGTTCGAACTTATGTTTCCCCCTGAAACTTGGCATGAACCCACCCTCAATATCGACTACCCATCATTCGAGTCCATCGAGAATATCACGTTTGATCCCGAGGAGATCAAACCATCAGAGCTTTCGGAAGCACATTCTCCCGAAAGCTCTGGAGGCACATCAGTTGAAAGTAGTGCAGAAGAATTATCCACTCTGGCGAGTGTGAGTATTTCACACTCGCCACAGGATTGGAAAAGATTAAGAGGGGTAAGGCGGAGGCCGTGGGGGAAGTTTGCGGCCGAAATAAGAGATCCGGAAAGAAGAGGTTCGAGGAAGTGGTTAGGCACGTACGAGACACCAGAGGAAGCGGCTTTGGCGTACGACAAAGCCGCATTCGAATACAAAGGCGCCAAAGCGAAAGTTAACTTCCCACACCTTATCGGATCAAACGTCGAACCTGTTCGAGTCAGCTCGAGAAAACGTTCGCCGGTTCCTTCATCTTCAACACAAAATAATGCTTCCAAAAAGAACAAGCTTTTGTTCGTGCAAGATCTGTAAGCAATCATTGTAATAATAGTGATAGACTGATAGTTAGATAGATGATTGAGAAATTTGAGCCTTATTTGGAATGTACAGTTTCCCGTTTCATTCTTTTTTGGCATTTTCGGTTATAAAAATGAATGTTTAGAGGTAATTGCGAAATGATGCAAGTAAGTGGTGTTAAGAGTCTATGGGGTTTCACTCTACAACCAATTGGCATAGAGGGAGTAGCTCAAGATCTTATATATATATTCGGAAGGATACCGACTTCCGATGTGGGAGGTGCATCTTAACACTCCCCCTCATGTGTAACCCTATCGTTGGCGGAATTTTTCCTCGCCGGTCGTTATTCGTATAGGGACCATTTACCTATAAGTGACATTGATGTGCAAATGGTCCATATAAGATTAATGTCAAATGCTAAAAAACAATTCATTGAGCCAAACTAAGCATCATGTTGGATGATTAAAGGTTTGAATCATAATTTGGCAACGCTTGTAATTGCTAAAGAGTTGTGCAAAGTTCGAGATTGAATGGAAGAGTTTGAAAATTGAAGTATGTTCTCCCACATAGGAGGAGCATGAGAAAATTGTTCACTTCATAAGAAGAGACCTCCCAAAACCTAGCAAAACAAGTTACAACTTTATGCTAAGGCCTCTTGCGCGGGATGGGGTGCAAACCATGGAATCAAATTGGAAAAATTTGTGTCTGTTTTATGGAGAGTGTGCTGCACACAACTTGGCATTTTTTCGTTTGTAATCATTTACATTCTGTTTTTCGTTTTCATGTGTAATTGGTTATTTTTCTTTTGTAAAGTGCTCGTATTTAGTTCCGTTTTCCTAGTTAGTTCCCTACACATAATATATATGTTTTCAATTCCAAGATGTTATTAGCATCTACACTATATTTAATTGGGGAAGGGGGGAATTAGTTATTCTTTGAGTGAAGCCCCATGATTTTTTTTAGCCAATAAGCAATTGACATATGTTTAAATTATATTGTATACTAACTCCCATTAGTTTCTTTTTTTTAAAAATTTGCAAAAGCCTTTTATTATTTTATACATTAAATAATTTAAGTATAAATATTAAAAATAAAATAGTTACCTATATATAATGTATATTTATTTAATCATTTTTATCATGCACATATTTTAAATTTCACAAAAAATAATTATCATCATATATTCATGTAAAATTAATGTAACTATATATATTTTAATATAATAACCGAACTCGCACAGGTTGAACTGTGCACAAACATCTAGTTAATAGATAATTGTTGAAGTGGTTTTAAATAATATATATAAGTTGCATTTTAGTTTTTGTAAATGTACGGTATGCATATATCGTCTTTGATATTGGTCGAAAAAGTGGACTTTAGTCCCTATTTTATCGAGAGATTAAATTTCAATGGACAGAGGGACAACATAATTTTTTGTCACATAAATTTTGACAATGTGCACTTTAATCCCTGGTATTGGTCGAAAGGTGCAATCTCGTAGTCCCACTTTCCGTTAAAATTTAACATCTCTATCAAAAGAGAGATTAAAGTGGACTTCTTATGCAATATTAGGGACCATTTGCGATAAAACATATTTACAGGAACTAAAGTGTAACTTACACATATTATCTAAACAACTTTTATAAATTATCTTAGGGTTAGCTAAAATTTAATAAAAGGTTCGTTTAAGGCTATGTAAATAATATTTGTATTATAAGTTTTTCTAAAATGATAGAAATTACAAATAGTCATACGATATAAACTACATTTCTAAACTAAGCAAATGGGAGTTTATTTAAGCTACAAATACACAGCTTCGTCTTCTCTAACCGCTGCTCCAAGAAACTTTCGCTTACTGGATGTGACTCCAATCCACGTAATGTCCGAACTTCGCTTCGTGGATGTGAATTTGACCCCGAAGTTGACATGAAACGCAAGGAAATCCCAAAGGCAGGTCTGAAAGCAGAAGAAATGTGTTTAAATCAGTGCCGGCCCTTACCCTTGGCCGGGGGCGCGCGGTCTCACTAGGCCTCCATTTTGGAGGGGCCCCAAAAATTTTAAAAATATATATATATATATATATATATTATTTTACTGATTTAAAAAATTAGAAATTAAATTATATTTATAAAATAAGTACTAAGTTTATAATTTTAGAATTGAAAATTGATGAACTAATATCGATATAAAAACATTAGCACTAAGACTATGAACTCGGTTAACTATCAATATTATAGCATTATTATTATAACATTTAATAATCAAATTCTGTAGAGCAAACATGAAACATTATTTAATGGGATTAGGATAAATAAGAATAAGAAGACATATGTACTATCTACTTAGCTTACTAATACTCTTTTAATCTTTCGGTCTTATCTATAGAATATATTAATTGTATAAGTAGAAGTAAGATCAAATTTACTCATAATCTGATATCAGAGTCAATGCAATACTGTGGTTTTAGTAAAATAAAATAGTTGATCCATTCGATGAATTAGTACCCGATGAGGCACAATGCTTTGTCAATTTGAAGAATTAGAATCGTGTCATTAAGTAGGTGATATCATTCCTTTTTCTCTTGTTAATTTATTTATTTTAATTAATTGCGTACTCTATTTATGTTCATTACTTAAGTTATTTTATATTCTATTTTCTACTTGTTTATTAATAATTGGTTGTCTATTTTATAAGATGTTGCCTCGTAAATATTTATCTGAAAATGATAAAAGAAGAAAGGAAAACATGAAAGTGAATTGATTATATCACAAAAAAGAGCTCTTGAAAATTTCTTTTCTAAAAGTATTCACATAGTTAGTGATCAATTATATGAAAATTTGATGGAAGAAAATGTAGTTTCAAGTGATTAAAATGTAGTCTCAAGTGAACTTAATCATGAAAATATTATGCCATCTGAACTCAATAATGAAAATTTAGCTTATAATAGTGAATCTTTACCACATTTTAATATTCGAGACCCTAAAACTTGGGAAAATTTAGCTTATAAAATGAATTCTCGAAAATTTTAATTCTATTATATATATCCAGGGCCTCATTTTCAGTTTTCGCACTAGGTCTCGGAAATTTATGGACCGACCCTGATTTAAATATACTCCTCCAGTATCATTAGACTAGAAACCTTAAATTATTTGCATTATAATTAAGTAATATTAATAATTCAACTACTAAATGAGTACAATTTTAATTTAATCAATCATAAGAAGTGGGTAATATTTATGTTAGGGTGGATAATGATTGAAGGAGTATTGATTGAGGACACACATTATTATTTGTTGATTAGTGACATACACATTATTCAAGACAAATTATACAACGCAGAAAATTATTGGTTGTTAGTTGTTATCACCAGTTGGTGTATTAAACACAAATTTGCAAATAAAAAGAATTTTTGGAGCGCATCCACGAATACAGGTGAAAATGGCGTACAATTAAAAATGCGTGATCTTGTCTTCATTACACGTGATCTTGTCTACATTACACGTAAATGTGAAAATCGGGCACATATTTAATTTAATAAAAATGTGATGGCCTTTATCGATGGGTTAATGGACGACTAGCCTATAAGTCGGTAACCGTAGCCATTATTAGCATTAGTGATCATTGACTATATAGCATTAGTGATCACTATTAGCATTGATGATCATTACTTTTAGTTGACTGTATTAGCCCGTAGTGGTACGGTAGATATCTTTTTGTATAAATATGTATCATTGTTCAATAATACAGACATCGATTCCACAATATTCTTACATGGTATAAGAGTCTTTCGATTCTTGAGTCCCAAATACGACTTTCGTTGCCCTGCCGGCGAATTCTTTTTGGAGCGGTATATAAGTATGAGCCATATCTAACGATTAGCATAGCTCTTTTGGAGCTCTATATAAGCATGAAGCGTTATCTAAGTAGATGCTGTTAGATAATTCTTTTTCTGTAACTATGTAAACTACCATAGCGCGAGCTTAAATAGCTTAAAAAAATGCTATCTAAGACAAAAAACAACCGATATCTAAGCCCATTTCTATAGTAGTGCTAATTCCACCTTCACATATTATATACAGGCGGTAGATGAAAACATTTAACCATGAATAATAATATCGGTATGTTTTCAATATACACCCCTATACTATACACAAATTGTCACTCTACCCCGTTGATAATTGGATGCTTTTAAATTATTATCCATTCTATTTGAGAAGGACACAGTATGGTTATGTTTTTTCACGACGACAGTGATATATTATCCACGCGGGAGTGTCGTTTTAGTGCCATTTAGACGATCCCTTTTCTCAAAAATTGTCTAAGTGGATGTCGTGCGTCTAAGTGACATTTTGTAGTAGTATTGGTAACCTATATAAAACTTATTAAGCCAAAAATAAACAATTGTCAGTAGTCATCTTGTGTCCACCATGCACGTGGTATAAATTGTACTACTATTTCTCCTTTTAATCATTTGGTTATGTTATCCACCATGTGGTATTAGTTTGTTGTACTAAACATTTGCATAAGGACAAATGCCAAATGTCGAATATGTTCAAGAGCTAAATGTCTAATTAGTTTCTAAAATAAATGACTTCGTTCTAACAGTTTTCACGTACCATTGTTATGATGTATAAGAAAAAAATAAATTGCATAATTTACTAATACTCTAACTCTTTACTGATTGGATTATATTTCGGCTGTTAAATTAGTTTCTATATGTTTTTGTTTTTGTTTTATGTTTTGGTTCTTTAATTAATACTCCCTTCGTCCCGAAATAGTTGAAGCTCTAGCAATATGTTCAACTATTAAGATATAATGTAATTTTATAAGGATGCCCCTAATCAATGAAATAATATAGGAAATAAATGACAACCTATATTTAATGGAAGATATATATTACTAGATGATTACATTTTACTTATGAGAATTTAATAGGGGCTAAAGAGGAAAATCTTTTTAAATATTGCATTGAAAATTAAAAACGTCAATTATTTTGAAACAAAAAAGATAGCTCCAAAACGTCAACTATTTTCCTAAAATAAGTAATACAATACGTATGCGTGTTCTATCTATTCTATTTGCATTGTTTAGTCGTGGGGCGTCTACCCTTTGCGCGGGAGTTTGGACTTATGGTACTAAAGTTTTCTTTAGTATTTGATACTAAATCAAGCAGATCCGTCGGATCCTTCAAATAGCCAGATTTTATGATCAAATGGTCAAAAATGAAAAGGGCAAATAATCTGACTTCATTTTTCTTTTTGAAATAAATAAATAAAAGCCAAATAAACTATATATCAATAAACTCGGCAATAAACCATCCATAAAGCCGGCGGTTACAAATCCTACTATTTCATTGCCAATTCATCCCAAAAATCAATATCCATAAAGTCGACAGTTACCACTCCTAATATTTCGTTGTCAATTCATCCCAAAAATCATCTCTTATTATGTGGCCAGATTTATCATTCACATTCATCATCAGATGATTTATTTTTATTTCGCCAGATTTATCGTTCACATTCATCATCAGATGGTTTATATTTGGTGCCTCCAGTATCCCATTAGAAAACCTAAATTTAGTTGTTCTTTTTCTTCTTTACATCTCTTATTAACAGCAAGTAATTGTTGCTATTGTGTATGGGGTTTGAAGATAACATGAGTTTTACACAATTACTTTCTCGTTAGTTGTTTTCTCATGATATTTCTTTTAATGTATTCCTTTTGTTAATGTTTTCAATTGAAGGTGATGTTTGCGAATTTTCCGCTATTGATTATCTTTTATTATGCCCATTGAGACAATTGTGTATCAATTCATTTACCTGATTGGTTAAATGTGATTATTAGAACTTAGTGTTCGCCTTAGTAATTGTATATTACTGTTTCGGGTTCTAATGATGATTCAAGGGGTTATGAGCGATTACTAGATCCTACTCATTAACCGTTGTAATAATAGTAATTGGTCAATTATTATTATTATACAACTTGCTATTATCTGAGCCTAGAGAGGTCACATACATACAGTGAAACTATATTCACATTTCATGTATGAAATGAAACAATGTTTGTGAATTGAGATATGTATTTCTCAATAGTATATATTTGTAAATATATACATGAACATATGAATGAGGAACAATTGAGCTTGTTATGTCAATTGAACCCAATAAGCAATGGAGATCGGTTAATAACTTGATAAGATTATTTAGTAGTGACCCGTTGGTATTTAATTGACTTGATAAGTTAACTTAAAATACAACAACTCACCATCGACTCATTAGACTAACTAGATGCTTAAACGATCTAATTGAGTTAACGAGTCGAACTGATCACTTAGCGAGTTGCTTATCGGTTTTAAAAGGGAGCACTTTATATAAGAAGGAGATTAGGTTTTCATATGAAGAAGACAAGAAAAGAAAACCCTAGCCTTCCCGCCCCCCTTGGTCGTGTATCCCCTCTACCTTGGAAGAGAATTATTCTCTTCCAATTGTTCAAAAAACACTAGTAGGTTCAAACCTTGGCTTGTAATCAATCCTGGTGTGTGCAATCTAGAAGAATACCTTGTTGGTATTGGAAAGGAAGCACGGTGTGGGCTATACTCAAAAGAGGCGCATGTTCTTGTTGATATTCCGTTGCATTGTCAGTCTATATATTCATATGGCAATTAGTTTAATTGTTATTAGATTAATCTACATCATTTTATCGAATCCGGGATATATGAATGTGTGTTTATCACCTAGTGATTCATATTAGATTCCTTCACCTCTGAGGGACCTCCTTCCGTGTTCGTCTAGGTTGTTTAGGTGCCAGCGAAGGTCTAAGGTTCAATGGATCCATCGTACCTGAAAGTGTGTCGGGGTACGATCACATAAACTTCAATGCTAAATGAGTATAAGTTTACAAGAGTTGTCAAAGAGGTTTATGCCAAAGTAAAAGTAGAATTAAGTTACCTTTATAAGGTTTGCCATGATCACTATTTAGAGGTGTAAGTGGAGAGAATCCTTGAGATGATGACATGTGTCAAGCTCTCTAGGCTTGATGATAATAGATTGGTGGTTCGGCCTACTGGATGGGTTGACGACCGAATCATAAGAAGGGTTCTGGACTGCAGTCTTGGGACTTGTACGGACGAACCTAATAATACAAATTAAGTTTCATCATTTTCCTCCTTTATCTGTTGATTGTAAAGACTCGCCCCATCTATTATTTCTTTAAAATTTCATGGATGAGCAGTATCCACCAACCGATTCCATACTCACCTTCGGGAGAACCGAAACTACTCAATAGCGAACCCTAACTTTAAAAAGTACCTCGCTGACGTGGAACATTGCTTGCCTATAAAAGATAGGTTTCTCTGTTCATTTTGTACTTTCTCCACTTTTTTCATCGCTTTTAACCTTCTTTCTGTTTCTCTCTTCAACTTCATTCGTAATACCTCCTCTTGTATCTTTTATTCTACATAACTTGTAAGTGATTTCATTTATCTTCTTTATTTATTTAATTTGGGGGATTTGAAGTTGTCCCAAAATAGTTGTCCAAATTTGTAAAGCCTCTTCCCGTGCTCTTCTCCAATACAGTCTTTTAGGAATAAAAGAAGAAAGTCATAAGGATTTTCATTGATTTGCGTATTTGATTTGTCCAAATCAAGTGTTTAGATTTGTTTGAATTTCGATTAAGGACTTTGAGGTTGTTTTTATGAATAGTGTCTGTTTAGTTCCATCCGTTTTTGGATTAATTTAAATAACCCGAGGTCCCTTTTTGAATTAATTTAAATAACTCGAAGAGTCTCTTTAGTAACTAGTGAATCTTTAGTAAATGATGACTCTTCAATAATGCTCTAACAACTTTGTCGAACTCCCATACGAAGTATGATGTGTCATTATGGATGGGGAGAATTCGAATAATGTGTATCTTTCTAATGTGGAGGATCATGTTCCCGCTCCTCCCCGACTCTTCCCTCCTCCAAAGTTAACTAAGGGTTAGATTTTATTCAACACTTTTGATGGGTGACTTCCCATGAAGTTTCCACGTTCATATTACCAGGTGTTGAAATCTTTCTTTCTCATGACCCATTTGCTACAGTTAACACTGATCATCTACCATTGAGGGCCGAACCTCAATATTCTGATGCAGATCCGGAGTTTCCTGCTATACTGAAAAAGGACCGTCCCCGTATTAAGGTAAGGAAAGAAAGCAATCCTTCAAGAAAGGTGGGTGATGGTGCACGAGGATATTCGGTGCCCAGCTCGATGATGTTCTGAGAGTTGATCAAACTGCATCAATGGACACCTCCGTAGATCATCAAGAGAAGGATCATAGAGGAAGATTCGCATACAATCAAGGAGGTTTTTCTAAGAATAGGCCCATGGGTAAGTCTACTGTGAACTCTTCAAAGGACGGCACTCCTTCTAAGAAGAAGAAAGGCGTCACTAGCTTTAATATTGGTGAAAATCCCAAAAACCTAAGAGCGGGATATTCTATATTCTATTACCAAGATCTCATTATTACTATTGTTCTCATTCGTATAATTGTTGGTACTGTTCTTGTTATTATTCTTATACTTATTAATACAATTATTATTACTCTCATCATTATTATTATCATTATTTTTATTGTTATTAATATTTTGTTATTATTATTATTATTATTATTATTATTATTATTATTATTATTAGTATTAGTAGTAGTATTAGTCTTATTATTACTATTACTATTATTCTTATTTTGATTCTTATTAACATTACGATTATAATCATTATTTTAACTTTTATTATTCTTATTCATTTTTTATTATTATTATTATCATTGTTACTATTATATTATTATTATTATATTTGTTATTATTATTGTTACTATTATTATTAGTAGTATTATTATTATTATTATTACAATTATAATGTTTTTTTATCATTAATATTCTAATTCTTATTATTAATAATATTGCTAGTCTTACTATTATATTGTTGTTATTGTTATTATTTTTATTAATTATTAGTATGATTATTATCAATTTATTATTATTGTTATTATTATACTCATTATTGTTATTATTATAATTACCATAATTTATTTATCATTATTAATACTATTCTCATACAAGGTAACATTCATAGGCATACAAGACAACATTCAAATTTAAATGTAATTAATTCTGAATTATGATCCCTTATGAGTTCTTAACGGTGCCCTTAGGGCACATTTTGGAAAAATCCTTATTACATTTATACTATTGATAATTTAATTAATAATCTTTTGTGTCTATTTATTTTATGTGATATATTAGTTATATAAATTATCTATATGTGAATGAATTAAAGTAAGGATAAAGTTGTCAATACTTCAGTCTTTTTCTCCTAAGTGTTATTAGTGCTTCAGTATTTAGATGCAGCTGTAATTTAGACCCGGACATTCAGTATCACTTAAAGTTAAACTTCAAACTTCATATTTTAGTTTTCATATTTAACAAATAGTCCTTAGCTTACCCACCCACTAGTAGGAGACATTATTTCTTGAGGGTAAACAACCAAAAACTCTATACTTATATATATAATCATCCATATATATTTTTTATTAGCTTTACATTATTATGTATGTTACATTTTCATAGACAAATAATCTTTAAGAATTTGATATATGATTAGATTAAACAATGGTGGAATCAAGAAAAGTGAACAAAAATCTCGACGTAGAAGAGTAAAATTGAGCTTGTATATTAATATTCGAGAAGTAATACAAATGTATATGAAATCTGAATTACATATTTAAGCTATTTATAGAGGCAACTAACTTTCGATAAACGGAACCCCTAAACCTTAACAACTAACTCAACTAAAAACCCTAACTACTTCGAGGAATTAGTTGAGCTCAACGGTCGACCACGTGTCAACTTCTGATAGGTAGCGACTGACTAGGGTCCCTGGTTTCTGAAAGTTATAATACGTACTATAGAATATGTTAATCTAACAAGACTAAAACTAGAGCAATTGGTAAAGTTCTTGTGTTTTCACAATATTTGGCGGGGTTTAAATTTGCTTTGAGATCTTTTTTTAATTTATTTTACTCTTCTTCTTCTACCATTTTTTCTTCTTATTTTTAAATTGTACCCCCTACTTAATTATTTTAAATTTTATCCCCCTAAATTTCATCTTGGTTCCGTCCCTCCTGATGGGTTCGCGTTTTATAACTAACAACCACATATTGAGTCCTCTTAGCTCCACTTCTTTATTTCCGTGCTTCGAGTGCTTGTACCTTGCTGCTTTAAAACTCGTACCTTAACCCAAAATATCACATAGTGTTTTGTTAAGATGCACATCCCACATCGAAAGTCGGTGTCCTCACGAATCGATATATAAGATCTTGGGCTACTCCCTCTATTGCCAATTGGTTTAGAGTGGAACCCCGGAGACTCCTAGCATGGTATCATGAGCCAGACCCGAGTTATTGAGGCACGTGTAACCCGCCGATGTTGTTTCCGGCAGTTAATACCGGCGATGAAAGTTCCGCCGATGATTGGGTTACACGTGAAGGGGAGTGTTAAGATGCACATCCCACATCGAAAGTCGATGTCCTCCCGGGTTAATATATAAGATTTTGGGCTACTCCCTCTATTGCCAATTGATTTTGGAGTGGAAGCACATAGACTCTTATCATGTTTCATAATCATAAGAAAATGCGTACCTAGATTCAATAAAACGTTTTTTAAAGATCTGGAAAAGATGGATTCCAACAGCAGGAAGACGAAAGATTATGATCGTCTTTGCCATGTGCTGCTTCATCAATCGTGCTGATGTAGTTGTATATATAAGAAAGTGTAAAGTATATATTTGTATTTATTTTAATTACAATTTTCATCTTCGAGATAAGTAATATTGGTCTTCAATCGATTTTATATTCTAATAACTAAATTTGATATCAAAGATTTTTTTTTGTTATACGACGATATTATACTGAAAGTAAATCTACACTATCGGGAAAGAGGAGATCTATACTCAATCTAGAACGTTTAATTATATAGAATGAGTCGATAATCACTAAATCAATACCACGAGTTAAGGAATTTGTTTGACGTGACAAACTTCCATCTCATTATTTTCATTTAACTATCTATGTAGGTAAATGTCAACAAAAGTCAAATTTGCTTACAAAATTAAACAATAAAACTACTCAGTTCAATTATTTGTACATAAAATAAAGCAAATAAAAATAAGAATGTAAAATAACAATTGCACCAACTATATCATTTGCTAATTGATAATATTATATGGTAGGATTTTTACTATTTTAAAAAAGAAGAGTTAAACTAACGGAAAGGATATCAGAGTCTTAAGGGATAGTCTAGTGATATATGACAAAGTGATTAGAGGTAAAAATATTCCGACATCATTAATTTGAATTTGTTTGACAATACTTTATTAGAAATCTGCTAGAAATTTTGATCTTCTCCGATCCTTTGAAAGATCATTACTAAACCACATTTTTTTTAGTTAATACTCCCTCCGTTTTTTACTTTTCATGGTCAACAAAATAAGAATTGAAACGTATATATCTCTTATCCTACATGCGAAAAAATTATAAAAATTTGATATTTCAAAAACATATATTGAGATGAATCTAACAAGATCTCACAAGACTATATTATTTTCTATTATTTGATGAAAATTTATGATTAAATTTTATAATGTTTGACCACCAAAAGTCAAAATATGACAATCTGTTAAAAACGGAGGGAGTAAAATTATTAAGCAATAATTAAGCAGGTCCACATGCATTCTCATATTTAATTAGCCAAATTTGTCTAAATTGGCAAAGTGGACACGCAATAAAACCATATAATGGCTGGAATTGATTGAGATGCACTATCTTTTGTTTCATTGTAAAGCAAGATTGGCTTTATTAATTGAGAGTAAAGAATCACAAGATACAGTATCTCAATACAATAATAATTGATAAACTATTATCGATGAATCAATAATCTGATGCTATTTAATCTAACCTTGTATAAAGAGTTGTCGGGTCCAATTCATTATTTAAAATATTATTGTTTCATACTTCATAGCTAATCTATGTTTGTAATTTAAAATGATAAACTATTGGAGCCTCGAGGTCGCAAACCTTCCGGTTAAGAGTTGTTGGGCCAAATTCGTTATTTATAATATTATTGTTTCATACATCATCGTTTTTTATATTAATAAAACATATTATATACAACACCTTATTTTATTGAATACTTCTCGATTCCAAAACACCTGGTTTAATAATCGATCACATTTCTCCAATCAAACCAAAATAACTTCAACTTCAATCACACCACTTTTAAATTGTTTCACAAACAAATTCAACTAATGTGCACCTTAATAGAAAATTATTCATTTCACAATAAAAATATTCCCTCCATCCTATTTTCTAATTCCACTATCAATTTTAATAATTAAACTTTGAAAATTTTGTTCATGAATTCTCATTAGTAGCTGTAAAATAA
Organism: Echium plantagineum; assembly: GCA_003412495.2. Lineage (NCBI taxonomy): Eukaryota > Viridiplantae > Streptophyta > Magnoliopsida > Boraginales > Boraginaceae > Echium > Echium plantagineum. Next base: position 24,845,201 of record CM016562.1, on the reverse strand, counting down.
TATAGTCATGTGAGATGTTATTGGATTCGTTTCAATATATATTTTTTAAATATCAATTTACTATAACTTTTACGCGTGTCGAATAAGAGATATTTATATTTTAAATCGTGCCTCTGTGGGAGTGAGAATTTACATCAAAATTAGAAAATAGGATGGAGGGAGTACACCGCTTAAAGTAAACGGCTCTTTCTACTCCCTTCATCCCTTAATCTAAGAGCCATATATCTAAGAGCCATATACCTAAAATAAAAATCCCTTTTTAGGTATCCATTTTACCAAATGTGGTTATAAAGAGTGGAGAGAAAATTGTATTTGTGAGATGAATTCAAATTTTTCTTAAAATTTGTGCAAAAGTATATGATGCTTAGAAAAAGAGATGGAGGGAGTAATATATAACTAAAATTCAAAATTCATCTTATTATCAAACTAAATGAAATAAAATAATGTTCGTACTTACTTTTATGAACCCAGGAATATCTATGGTTTGATACATAAGAAATTGTCGATAATTTTTACAAATATACGGGCAAATTCTAAAACATCTTAGACGATTAATCAACAATTCGAAGTGCTTATTGCATCAACGCGATAAATTGTTGAAGTACGTTCTTGATATATGTGCCCCCAGTTATAAATAAACTATTCCTCTCTGAGTCTCTGACCATATATAATTTACTCGTTTATTTATCATATGATAAATATGCTCCTCACTATATTATTTTATGTTATACATGATGAGTCAAAACTCATTGAATCTTCTCAGAAATCAGAAATTTGATATGAAAATACATGTATTTAAAGCACCCCCCCCCCTTAAGAATTCTCATTACACTTTAATAACTACTTCAAAACTAAGTGTTCATCAGCTTCAAAATGTCATCATACTCAGAAACCATATCATCAGAATCCGATCTTGCCGTCCAGCTCGAGTATATTCAACAATTCCTTCTCAACGATTTCGAATTCGAACAAGTTTTTCCATCCGGCTTTTTCAACGATCAATCCAATAAAGATGTTCAAAAAGGTTCTAGTTCGAATCCTTCAAGCTTTGGAGATGATCCCGCCCTCTCCCCAGAAAGCTGGGGAGAGAGCATATCAATTCTTGACTACCCATCAGTTGAATCTACCGCGTTACTTTCAGAAAGTAACGCGGAGGTCATGTCATTCCCAGGAGAAACAAAACTCTCCCCCGAAAGCTGGGGAGAAAGCGTATCAATCCTTGACTACCCATCAGTTGAATCTACCGCGTTACTTTCAGAAAGTAACGTGGAGCTCATCCCATTCCCAGGAGAAATACTCCAGACGGGAATGGGAGAGGGCGCAGGAGAAGAGAAAGCAGAGGCTAATGTGGCAAATTCACGACAAGATTGGAAGCGGTACAGGGGAGTAAGGCGAAGGCCGTGGGGTAAATTCGCGGCAGAGATAAGGGATCCCGAGAAGAAAGGGATGAGGAAATGGCTCGGGACATACGAGACACCCGAAGAAGCAGCATTGGCTTATGATAAAGCCGCATTCGAAATCAAAGGAGCCAAAGCAAAGGTTAACTTCCCACATCTCATAGGATCAAATCTCGAACCTGTTCGAGTAAGCTTGAGGAAACGTTCTTCTCCGGAGCCTATTTCAGAAAGCTATGTTGTAAAGAAGTTAAAAAATTAGCTTAAGAAATAACAATATTACACATACAAATGATACAAGAGTTAGGAGTTTTGTAAAAAATTTGATTCAATGTTTGATTTTAACTTGAAGGAAAGAAAAGTGAAATTAAGGGGTCAATAAGTCTTGCTCATCTGTTATGCACAGACGAAAACAGTTAAATTTAGGAGTGAATTTACCATTTTGCCCCCACCTATTCGAAAGTGTAATGGTGAGGAAATTGATGTGGAGGCAAAAGGGTAATTTCATACCAAAATAAAACACTATTCTGGTGTGTATATAGTGTTGCCCCTTGCTTGTTAACTATTTTGGTGTAAACTATTAAGTAAATTTAAATTATTGGATCAACCTATTTTCAATTTTTTAAATCTGATGACTATTTTTAATAGATTAATTGGTTATGCTAGTTTCCATTTAGTTAACACAAACTTAATTGATACTCCCTCCGTTCCTAAATGATTAACACCTTTTGAATTTTCATGGTTAAGTTTTAAAAAATTTGATCAGAATTCCTCATTAAAAGATAAAAAATAATATAGTCATATGAGATCTTGTTAGATTCATCATAATATATATTTTTGAAATATCATAATTTTTTCACATGTAGAATAAGAGATATGTGTTTTTTAACCCGTGTTTTGTTGATCACAAAAAATAAAAATGTGACAATCATTTAGGGATGGAAAAAGTATTAGTTAACACGCAACTATAACTCAAGATTTTGGTTAAATAAAATTATACAGTGTTGACTATATATATAGTTGTAAACGGATCTAAGTATATCGAATGTAGGTTATGTAGATATATATGTTTGAGTCCGGTTGATCGAATCCAGAATTGATCAAATCTTCCCGAGTAGAATTTAAACCTACGATCAATTTAATCAGTTAACAGTCGACCACTCTACCACTGAGCTAGTGAGGGACAAGAGGAGATTTAGATCTGATAGAACTCAATCCCGGTTCTAATCGAAGACGTTTGGTCGAAAGTATATGTTAGAAGAAGGAAATCGAAAAATAGATCATGAAAAGACGAAGGAAATTGAAATTCTTGTGAATTGTGATGTTTTCAAAGTTACAGGTACATCATAATGGATTAACGGTCGCTTTTAAGCAAACAAAATAATTTTCCACTTTTTAGAATGTATAAATGATACGTTCATTTAAGGCGCCCCCGCTTGGCTAGCCCATCGCCCAACAGAGGAGTTGAATTCGGGATGTGCCTCTAGCGGCTCGGTACTCCACCTCAAGAGTGTCCAGAGTAGGCTGGGTAACCATCCACAAGCAGATCCTTTCTTGAACAAATGCAGAGTTACTCATGCACCTGCCGTGGATCGAACCCACACACTTGTGGAGAAGCACCCTCTTATAGTGAAGCCCCTTACCATTTAAGCTATGCCCCGTGGGTCACTTTTTAGATTGTATGTGGATATAAATAATAGGATAGCCTAGTGAAAAAGGCTCTTAAGGCTCTTACTAGCGATAAGAACGTTTTGGTTCGAAATTCATCATTGCTAATTTACGGAAAAAAAGGAATGTATGTGGAGGTAAATATTTATCAATGATGTATTATGAAAAAATTATTTACCAAGTTATATTTTAAAAGTATTTCTAAAAGAAATACAATGATATAAGTTCTATATTTATATATTAAATTATGAAATTTAATAGGAGTGAAGTATATATTAAATAATATCCCTAGTATAAGTTCTATATTTATATATGAATATGATAAATTGGTTATTTAAACAAATTCGAGCGTTATTGTAGAAAGGAATCTCAAGATTTTGTCAGGAGATTATGCTGAATATATAGTGAATATAATATCGACCATGTGTTAATTGAAAAATCGAAACTCGCGAAGCACAAGTTTCAATAAATCTTTGCGTATTAATCAAATTTTGGGGTATATTTTCTCCCTAGCTCTGTACATTTTAGCACTAGACCTCAAAAAATATTTGATCTACTAATATTGAATTTTTTTTTATAGTTGATTGCAATATAACAATTTATACATATTAGAAACAAATTTAAAAGATTGAAAGACATTCCAACAAGTGAAGCGTGACAGAAACATATATAAGATATATACATAGATCTAAATTGAAAATAAGGAGAAGCGATATTCGAGATCTGGAGAGATTTCTCGATAAAAGATGTAAGCTTCCTGTAGATCCAAAAACCCCAAACATAACTCATAACAACATGTATTAATTCATGTTCAAAATCATATTGTTCCCTTAAGAAGATATAAAGTAGAAGAAGAATATAATGGATTTGAAATAGAAGATAGCTGGATGCATAGTATTGACATGAGCAAAAGAGAAACTCAAGCTTCTCTCGGTCAATATCATTGGTGGGGAGTAACCAAATGGAAGTCGGATGTTGACATGAGCAGAAGAAAATCTCAAGACTCTTTTGGTCAATATCAGAGGTGGATATTTTTGATTTGTTGATAACTAATCGACTATATAAGAAATCGTTGCTTCAAGGTCCATGGCATTCTAAGGAAAATTGGAGGGCAACAAATATGCAAGTAGTCATTGTTATACTTCTGTAATCTCGTCCAAATAGATTACATCTCTAAGTCTGTCGTATAAGATAAGAGAAACGATTCGTCTCCTGATAAATGTTTTTCTGTTGTAACAGATGTTCCTTATGTTGTGTGACACTATTATCTTTTGGAATGTCATCCAGAAAATTCAAGCCTATTTTATATTTCCATATGAGGACATCATGAAGTATAGACGTCACGAAGCCCGTTTGATTAAACATAATTCGATATGTAAAGTTTACAGTTCGGGTATTGGAAAAGGATATAAAATAAGAAAGCTACAAAGTCTCTTATTTACATAACAATCATGTTGTAATCTTGTCAAAATGTGAACAAAACAACAAAATGTACATCAGTCTGAAATTTAGCATAAAAGAAGTACAAAGACCCTTGTAAAGATACAATTTACAAGGGAAAAAAGGAATGGTAGGAACTCAAACGACCAAAACGAAAACGACTGAAAACTATAACATCTGTATTTAAAATTATTTATTCCTCCGCTTTCTCCTCTTCCGGTTCATTCTCGCCATCTGGTGCTTTTTCCTCTGGAGGTTCGGTTGCAGCCTCAGCCTCGGCCTCGGCCTCTGCCTCTGCCTCGGCCTCAGCCTCGCCATCTCCCTTTTCAGCCAGACTGTCCGCTATCTCCTCCAATTCCGCATCAGCTGAGGTATTTTTCTTATGTGCAGCGGAATTAAGAACGTGTTGGTAATTTCCCTTCACCATAAAGAGTTGTTGAAAATGATGCTTGCAGTAGAGAACTCCATCGAGAGCTGCGTAAGATGAATGTGTTAGATGACATCCTCCATGGGCACACTTGAAGCATGATTTATGGAACGACTCTCCTTCCATCGTCACCTATTGTAGATCACCAAGCAAATTAGTACTTCTACTACTACATAATATTCGTTTCAAAAATACCACTGGACATATATAGGGGCTCAGATGATATTCTCTTGTCCCCTCGCCCCTCGGGAAATTTGGTTAAATCATCCGTTGGTATAAAGCATTTTTGTCTTCCTTTGTGCTATACACCATATATGCAGAGTATAAAACACACAGTTTTGAGAATTCAAGGGATGTATACGATCGAACAAACAAAGATCACTTTATATCCAGTAAGGACTTATGTCGCTGAGCTTTTAAACCTACGATAATCGTTTGATCAACCTTTTTATATCCTGAACAAGTACCCTTTCATCATACACTACTACAGAAATTCACTAAGACAACATATGAAAACAAGTTTACCATTACACCAAACTGTTAAATCTAATACACACCACATAAGGAAAAAAACAACTCAGATAAAAACTTCGAAAACCAACCTTCTCAAGCGGATACACGGTTTTGTTACAAGCGACACATTTGTCTTGAGTTCCAGAGAACAACGCAGAGACTTTGTTCGGTGCCTTTGTCTGCATTGAATTCATCACATCACAAAATGAATAGTAATCGTATACATTAAGTATGAACAGTTTTCTAGAATGTGCCCTTGGGCCTTGAGACACAACTTAAAGCTTCACCATGAAAAATCGAAAACGTCAATAAAACAGTAATACTACACATATACAGAATTTGTAACGCGTACCATCGACATCTCCCTCTCAGACTTGCCTCCTTGAAGTTCAATCACAAAGACAGCAACCAATTAATCACCTTCAAGAAATTAAATCACAAAAACGGTATAATTTTAATGCAGAAAAAAGGGTGACTCACCAGTTTGGAAATTCTTGCTGAAATTTCCAGATTCCTTAAACAGCTGCTCAAAATGAGTCTTGCAATACAGGACTCCATCCATGGATGAGTAGTTGCTCATCTACCAATCAAAACAAAAATACAAAAAAATATATATGATTAACAAACATTTACGATCATCCCAAAATTCAAAATATTTTTTTCATAAATCCAAATCCAAGAATCACATATAGAGATATACATTAACATTGTTCCAACATTTTCAAGATGATTGGATTGTACGCAACCTTATTGTTTTGATAATAAATAAACTGTTTCCGAATTGATCCGAAGATACAGTGCAAAGATATAAAGATACTCCCTATGGTAACCAAGAAGACTATTTCCAAATTGTTCCAGAAATAGAGTGCAAATATATTACAAAGAAACTGTTTCCAAATTGATCCAAAAATACAGTCGAAAGTACACATTAACATTGTCTCAACGTTTTCTAGAGACGGGTTAAGAGAATCGAATAGCATGCAACCTTTCCCTAGATAACTACAAGACTATTTCCCAATTGTTCCAGAAATAGAGTGCAAACATATTACAAAGAAACTATTTCCGAATTGATCCAAAAATACAGTGCAAAGATATCAAGATATATATTAACATTGTTGCAACGTTTTCGAAGAGACAGGTTAAAAGGATCGAACAGTACACAACCTTTCCTTATGGTAACAAGAATACCATCATTTCCGAATTGTTCTAGAAATAGAGTGCAAAGTCATTACAAAGAAATTGCTTCCAAGTTGATCCAAAAATACATTGCAAACATATAAAGATATACATCAACACTGTCCTAACGTTGTCGAAAAGACAAATTAAGAGGATCGAATAGTACGTAAGCTTTCCACGCACGTGATAACAAGAAGACTATTTCCGAATTGTACCATCGAAACATATCAAGGAAAATGGAATAAATTACCACAAGAGTTCCCTTGCAGTGGCTGCATTTGAAGCATGATTTATGATAAATGGTTCCATCAGCAGACAACAAATCGTTGAAATAAACTGTCTTATCACAAGCGTTGCATTTATCCAAAGTGCCAGTGAATGACATTTTTCTTTTGTTTTAATTAAAAAGAAATTGTCCCAATGTATAAAAAGTTACTAAGATGTAAAATGAAAAGATGAATTACTACTAAAAGTAATAAAAAGAAATCTCAGTTTTGTGCATGCAAATGATTTATATCAAATATACTTGTTTGATAATGAGCTAAAAAGGAGGACGATCGATGAATATCAACTCAAATTGGGGATGAAATATTAATCGATTACTGAAATGGAGAGAAAAAAGGTCGACCCTTTGCCTTTTTTTTACGTATGATGCTTTTGCTAATTGTTCTGTGTAATAAAAATGTATATTTAATATTTTTACATTTAGCTTAAAATTGTTTTTTTGAATTATTATTTTTACTTTTTTACATCAAAAAATTAAAAATGATTGTTTATCAAAATTTAAAATTAAAATTAATGGAATGAAATACTGTTTAAGTGGCTAAATGTAAACTTTTAGTTCTGTGATTTAGTGATTAATTAGAAAATTACTTAAATTTGCTAATTCTTTTTTGGAACGATTGCGAAATATTTCGTGCACTTTTCGGGAGAAGTTTTGAAGAGTATTTCCTCCCTTATGTTTTCTTTGAATTTTGTCCTCCTCCCCTTATTTTTCAATTTGAATACCCCTTCCCACCGAAATGACCTGATATTTTAAAAAAAATTGCCGTCCTCCCTTTTTAATTTATTTGAGTACCGTTTCCTTTCAAAATGACCAGTTACCCTTAATAGAGAAATTTGATAAAAGTGCCCCCTTCTTCTTTTTTTCTTCTTTTAATTTTTTTTTTCTATTTTTTTAGTATTTCTAATTTACCCCCCCCCCCCCTTTTTTTTCTTCCTCTTTTTAGTTTAGGTTTTCCAAAACTCATCTCCCCTTATTCCTCCATTTTTGTTCTAACTTTGAGTTCCATCTTTTCTCTTTCTTCCTTGTTTCGTTCATTTGTTATTTTCGATCTCCCCCAAAATCGCATACCTTGATTACTTCCAAAAGTGACAACTAATACTCACTTCGGGCAATTTTTCATCGTGGCCTACACGATGAAGGCACGATGCACCACAGGGAAGTTTATGGAAAACATTTTTCTTTTTATTTTTAAACCCACCGCCCCCTTACAATGAGAATCGAACCCAGAACCTCTAAGTCACTAGAAGACCTTTTAACCGCTAGGTCATTCGATGTTCTCATCATCATAGAAAACATTATCGTGCCTTCAGGTCACGATGACAACTTGAAAAAATCTTAATAAAACGTCGAATCAAAAAAAGGAAAGGGTGCAAAATTTAAAAAAAAAAAAAAGGACAGGGGAGGGGTATTCTTCAAAATTTCTTCACTTTTCAGTAATATATATGTAGTAACTTTATCCAACAATGCGGTTCATGGATTTTGCATAAATATACTTCCTCTATCTTTAAGTAATAAGAAAATTTAACAATATGTGAATTTCTATAAATATGATTAAATTTACTTATTATCAATAATTCTTTCTCACTGATCCTCTCACATTTTCATCAATACAAAATCTAATGAGGAGTTTTAGAATTAAAAAATATTCTTCTTCTAAGGGGATCAGCCGCTACTAGTAAACTGTGTATTAGAATTTAGGTAAACCTCGACAGATACACAATAGCCTGCAAACCACAGATTAAACAATTAAAAAGCATTCTTAAAGAGGGTGTTATGTTTCACGTACAAAGGTTCAAAGTATACTTCCTCCATCTTTAGGATCTGACAATATATAATTAAATTTATTTTAATCTTTTCTCACTTTTCCTTCTCACATTTTCATCAAATAAAAATCCAATAAGGAGTTTCGGAATTAAGAAACATTCTTTCTTAAGGGGGATTGGCTGCTATTAGTAAAATGTGTATTGGGGTTCGGGTAAACCTTAGATAGACATACAATAGCCTGCAAATCACGTCAACCTATTATAACTAAAAAGCATTCCTAACATTTAAGGATAGAGTGTGTTACGTTTCGTGAATAAAGATTCAAATTACCACCAATTATTGGAGAAATTTTGTGAAATGGCATATTTAGGCCCATGGCAAATTCTTTACCTAAATGGCACTTTGGGCACATAAAATGACAAATAATCCCAACCCTTTCTTCTTCTTTTACCCTTCTCCAAATTTCTACCACTCTCATCCCCACTACAGAATTTCCACCACTCTCAACAACACCACCACTACATCAACCTTCAACGAACACGCTCCTGTTAGATAATACAACAACCTTAGAGGGTGGGGGGTGAATAAGGTCTACTATTATAATTACCACTATTTCGATTTAACAATATAAGGTTTGATATATATAGAAGCGAGTAATGCGGAATATAAAAGATTTTACTAATTTTAACTCTCTTAGACAATATATCAAACACTTAGATGTACAAACAAAGTATGAATCCTAGTCAACTAAAGAAGAAATTTAAACATACTATAAAACAACAATAATAAAGAATAAGGGAAGGAAAAATTCAAACGGTATTTTAGCGAGCTTCAGTTCCCCTACGTGCTTGACCCTCGGCTTTCCAACCTTGGGATTTGGAAAGGCTAACTTAAACTTAAATAGGGTCTTCATTCAAATAAGCAACTTCAAAGCAAAAGCTACCTACCCGATGGTATAAGGATTTCAATACTAGACTACACTAGACTAGCAACCCAAACCCATGTCTAGAATTTCAATCTCTAGAAAAATCTAGAACCCAATTCTACAAATTAGGATTTCAATATGGAAAGAAATATTTTACACTCTAATATAAAGTATCCCTCAATTGATAAGTAAAGAATGATAAACAATGAGCTCTATCAATTGTTCTTCACCATCAAAGATTAATAATGCAATTTAAAGGTGAATGACTTTTGCTTGAATGATTAAGAATACGGTTTTTGGTGATTTGCAAAAGTTGTGTTTTAAAATGGGTATGATTCTATTTATAGATTTTTAAAAATGAGCTGAAAATAACGCCATCAAGACCACCATAGAGAACAACAACTCACTATGGTACCTTTGAGAGAAAACACAACGATAAGTTTGTACGTCACCGAGACCAGCCATCGTGACCAGGTGGTCTCGATGCTTGGTCACGATTCCTTCATGTAAAACCAGAGATTTTTTCGAGACCATGCATAGTGACCAGGTAGTCTCGATGACTTCAAGGGGAAACAGAGATCTCTTAGAGACCAGTTCATAGTGAGCAGTTGCACACTATAGAGCTGATTTTTCATTGAGATACAACTAATTGATTCAATCAATTATATGTATTAGATTCAAGATTGATTCAATTTGTTGACTCCATGAACAGTAGGTCTTGTCAAACGAGTTATTTTAAAAAAATGATTAGATTCCCATTAAAACTTGAAAAGCCATTCAACATCAAAAGTAAACTAACTATGAAGGTTAGATCAATTCTTACACAACTAACAAGTCCTATAAGAAATATAACAAGTAATCCGAGTCTTGTGCTCCAATTTGAAGTATGTGCCTAAGCCGATTAAGGCGCACTGTGCAAGTCACTCAACAACGCGATATTAGATCTTAAAGCATAATTTGTTATTATAAAAAATAAGGAGAATTGATACTAAGTTAACACCTCCCACCATCACCATCTACCTTACCATCACCACTACCAACCCTCCACTACCGAAATTTTCGTTTTGCCCTTAAGTATACATGTTAAAGTGAAGTCAGGTGCAAAAAATATGTTTTTTAAAAAGTTCATGTGCCAAAATACATTCTATATACTTATTTGATGAAATATTCAATAATTCAAGTAATCAACTATTTTAAATGATTGAAAAAAAGCCTAAAACCAACCAAAATATGTAAATTTTAGGAAAATGTCACCATCATTAGATGGATGTCCATACTTGAGTCGATAATAGATGTTTAGAATAGACAAACAAATTGCAAGAAAAAGAAATAATGATAAGCCTCATGTAGATTATACACGATTAGTTTACGTTAATTGTTGTATCATTAAAGAAAATATACATAGGCATTAATGTATTTTGATATACACATACAATTAGTGCTGTTACCGGTCCGGATCGGTCCGGTTTTCAACCCATCCGGGACCGGACCGGCTCCTGTTCCGGTCCATCCGGAACCGGACCGAAAGTGTTATCGGGTAGAATTTCATAACCGGACCGAAACCGGTTGGAACCGGTCCGGTTATTGGTTAATCCAGAACCGATCCGATCCGGTTAGATCCGATATCCAAATCCAAAATCATATCCAATATTTTTTTTAAATCAGTCATATTATCCATAAAAAATGCCAAACAAAATTATTATAAAATTTTAAACTAATTTGTTACCATAAAAATTCCCAACTATTTTTATAATACTACCATAATTAATTTCTTGCTTAAACATCATTACAACAATTAGTTGAGTTCAAGAAATAAAATCAAGAAACAATATAGCAGAATTCATTAATTCGTATTTTCAAATCAGCAGAAACCATAATTAACTTGCCCATTAAATTATTTTTATTATAAATACCATAAAAAATTAAACTAATTAATAATTACAAGAAATAGAGGTTGGAGAAGTAGGAAGGTGGCCGATCGTCCCACTGATGGTTGAAGGGAGCATATAGAAGCTGGTGACTAATTGTATTTGTTGAAGTGAGAATTGGGAGGGGGGAGCTTCGAAAGTGAGAAAAAGTATGCTTCAGAATGGGAAGGAAAGGGGAGGGGGGGATTTTTATATTAGGTTAATGATAATGGGCTTATGGGCCTAATAGTATCGGATCGCTATCGGATCTTGGACCGGATCCGATTTCGGATTTCGGATCAAAATTTGGAACCGGACCGGATCCGATTTCTTATTGGATGGATTATCGGATCGGATAAACCTGTCCGGTTACGGTCCGGTTTCCGGTTTATCCGATCCATTAACAGCACTACATACAATCAATAAAGTCTTCTCCAATCCCCTTCTTTATATAAGTAACATATATTAATAATAAAGTTAAGACTACGTAACTCTATTTGTAGAGTTACATCTGCCATGAAGACAAATCTCCAACGTATTGAGATTAAACAAAAATTGCACATTACAAGAAAACCAAACTAGAGAAGCTTCTTAAGATTTCGGAGTTGAGATGCCCTCAATTGAAATATTGATGTTGTTCGTTGGCACAAGTAATTTTCTCCAGAGTAGTATGCTGAGAGCTAACCAAAACTAGTAATCATCATATTGATTATACTTTAGGGCAAAAGTTGCATAAGAAAGGAAAAAGATGACGATATGTAACGCCCCGCCCCCGAAACCCCGGGTCGGAACGTTATTTGATTTGATGGACTGACCTCACAAAAATCACCACGGGTCTCTCCAATACGTTTTGTCCTCACTCACGTGCTCACCGGGACACTTCCCAGTGGGTCACCCATCCTAGAATTACCCCAGGTCAAGCACGCTTAACTTTGGAGTTCTTCTGAGTTGTGCTACCGAAAAGAATATGCATCTTGATGGTATGAGTAGTACTAATCAAATCATATCAAACATATCACATCGCCCACTCTGGGCCGGGTATTACACGATAAGTGTTGGAAAACAGGAATTAACAATAGAGATAAACATTATCGACATACAAGAGATCGAACAAACTCTCTTGATCGATGTCACAGAAAACTCCAAATTTTGTTAAGGTTGAGAAAGCGATAAATATAATTATAATTGTCATGAGCTGAAGACAACCTAATCTCTTCATCGGTGCCATGAAAAATCTCAATTATAATAATGTGAAAATTAACTTGACTACATAAACAATCCTTAATATGAAACTATTAAAGAAGAAAGCATTCATCATTAATTCATTACCATTTGATTTTTCAAATTATTATGTATAATTTGGAACAAAGTATAAAAAAAACATAGTTAAAACTAGATTGATTGGAGACCTTTGTAGAGAGCCAAAACATCTTCATCAATTACCATAGAAGAAACAACATCTTTTAGATTTAGTAAAGTGACCACTATTTTCTTAAAACTATTACTAAAACAAAGAACCATGCAATTCGCCATTGTATCCAAGTAACATTACTATCCACTCCATAATCATGTAGGATATTAAATTTGCACGGGAAATAGGTTGATATCACCATTAATCCAAAGGACAAAGTCCCCGAGTTCCGACCGGAAGTTGTAGGAACTGCAATACTGCTGGCTACCTACACTATTGAGGAGATGAATGTGAAGACGGTGCAGATCACAAGGTTGGATGGGTTGATCAAGGAGCTTAAGAAGAAAAAGAAAACAGTATTTGATGAGGAAAGGGAAGGAATTGAGGCAGATGAAGACCCCTCTATTTGAGTTTTGGCTATGTTTTTATGCCAAAAAGGGGGGAGTAAACAAATCAAAAACAATTTATACTTTATGTTTCTGTAGGGATATGTCAATTGCTGTTGATAGTTGGATTAACATCAATTTGTGTGTTTGATATATGCGTATTATTATCCGTATTGCTGGTAAAAATGTTTTTGAAGCAGAAGACATTTGTCATGAAAAACTTACCCAAAGGGAGAGTTTGTTAATGCATGAAAATTGAAAACAGTTTTCTCATGGACAAATGATAGCCAAAATATGCTTGTAAGAGGTAAGGGTGTTCAAACTAGAAAGGCCAAGTGATAAACCAAAAAGAGGATTCTTGATGTGTAAAGACCGTGATTTTAGAGAGGCTTGACTGAAAGAATATTGTGATAGGATATTATGTTGATTCTAAGAGTATGTCGAGGAGACTAAAAGATTAGGTCAAGAATTAATTTTGGTAAAATCAAGGTCATGATATCTATAAAGAAGGAAACCAAATCAATTTATATACCGAAGTGCCGTATCGTCTCTCGAACAAAAGATTCTCTTAGGAGCGGCAAAGACTTAAGCGAGGAATCATTTTGACCATATAAAGCTCATAAAAATCTCATTAACAATGCATATCGATGGTGTATAAGGTGTGTATTTTCAATAAATAACTCCATTGAGAATATATGGTATGTATCTACACATATATTAACAAAATTAGCGAATAGTCAAAAAAGATACAAACCAAAAATAGACATGAGTTGAGGGGTGAAAATCTAATGCAATTGTATCTATACCTTGATCAAAAAAATCGAAAACATGAAAAAGTTAAAAGAAAAAAGGGGACATAACAAAAAAAAACCAACAAACGACAAAAAACGCAAAAATAGAAAATAATAAAAATAAATGTAACAAAAGGCAAAAAAGGACAAAATGTGAAAAAAGGTACAAAGGAGGAACATGAAAAGGGAAAAACAATTAATTAAAAAGGGAAAAGACATGAAAAAAGGCTAGGAAAAAGGAAAGATTTCAAAAAGAAATTAAATTTTTTATTTTTCAATCATGCCCTTGTGTAATCCGAGGGATTGGATCTGTATAACTACGAAAGTAATAGATCTGATGATCTACAATTAGAGTTAGCATCTGTTAACCACTTAAAAATTAGTATATAAAAAAAAACTGATGAAGTTACATGATGCAATATTTTGTAACTTCTTAATAATGAAAATCCTAACAAAACTCAAGATACACATTTTTATCTTATTTCTTCATAGAAAGGCTAAATTGACACAATAAATGACCAATTATCTATTCATTGTTCATTTGTTTTCTGATTATATTTCAGATATTCTATCTTATATTTCAGTAATTTTATTACTTTTAAGAAAGTCAAATAATATTATATTGTTATGATATCAGAACAGATTATCTGTAAATATTTTTCTATTCATTTTCGATCACTCAATTAATGATAAAAGAAGCAGCATATTCATTTCTCTGCGTAACATAGAATTATTTTATTCTAATGATGGCTATACGAAAAACATTATTTTTCAATTTTGACATCACATATATAATCAGTAGCGGATCTAGGTGTATCAAAGCGTCTCTTCGAAATTGTCATAATTATTAAAGTGCTGTTCAGAATACTTAAATATATCAAATATAATTTTAAATGCTAATTTTTACATTAATTTTCCTTTATACATATATAATTTTTTTTTTCAAAAAAATTTGCCTGTTCGAGTGAACAGCGGCGAACCTAAACAGGTCCGCTACTGTATATAATACATTTGACCAAATGATCTTCAACAATATTGTGTCTTTCATCCACATTGTGCTCTACAACTGATGATTCATCAACATAAAAAGAACTTAGAAACGAATAAATTACATGTAAAACTATTATAACAACCAAAATATGAAATTATGAGAGTCATCTAACTTTCAATTATTTTACATTTGAATAACTTTAGTTCATTTGTATTGATTTTTAATTATTTCTTAAACTTTAAAGAAGATTTTTTTTTTTTTTTAATCTTTGAAGAAGATTATTATAGAGTACTAGTGGGTAAGCCCGTCTAAAGACGGGCTGGATTATGTAATTGGGCATTGAGGCCTAGGATTCAAGATTTAAGTGTTTAGTCGATAAAATATGATATTATTTCGCCAGGTTTTTTGTCGTTGTAAATTTTTCGTTCGAATTAATAAAAAAATATTTTATACATGTCTCACCAATTACTTAATTAATTAATACATCTATTAATTCATTTGTATTATATTTATTTCACTTTGAATACATTAAATAGGCACTTAAAAGGTAAAAGTCATTAGAATTTGCATTTGAACATGTAAAATGTGAACTATCAAAATATTGTTTCCTTTTTTTAAATGTCGTTTGTAGTTCAAGGGTTTTGATTGTTGCAAAGGTTTGTAATTCGTCATCTAGAAATGGACTCTGAAATGCTCTCTTTGGGGCTTAGAAATCAATATAATTTGCAGCATCAGTTTGGTAAATGTAAGTTTAAAATATTAAACCATTGAAAAGTGTATCGAACAACTCAGTTTCGAAGTAATAACTCATTCATATAGTCTTCACTTAAAACGAAGAAATTTATACGATTAGATACTACACAATTGAACTCGCAATCATATTGAACACTAAGATTAGAGGTTGCTGGAAAAACTCAGCAAATCAAATAACACCATTTTGCTCAAGATTAAACAGATCAATTAGCCAAGCGAATATGAAATGTAACATCAGTTAATGCGACTCTAAAAAAAATTAAAAGGGAAAAAATGTACTCACTTTAACAACGAGAAGGTCCGCTTCAATAGGACATAACACAAGAATTGAAGTCATGAACTAAACCGAACCAACGTTTATAATTATCCCACTAACTGAAATCGACTATACCATACGACAAGTCATTTGAGCGGTAGCCTGTAATTAGATTTTAACTGTGTAAGACAGTATTAGCCAAAGACATATACTAATAAGACAATAAAGCCTAGAGAAAATGTTGCATATGGACAAGTATAAGAAGAGTCATTTGCTAAATCATGTACAGTGTTTGAAAACAATCCAGGTGGATTCATGCCCATGTGAAGAGAAAAAATCATTCGACTAATAACTAATGACTAATGCTAAAAGTATGGAGCATGAATTTCGGAGTCAAGATTGTTTGGCATCACACATGGAGATAAACCTAAAGGACCCATCTGCAAAATGATGGGGCCATGGGGGGCAAATGGCAAAACTTATGGCAGCTTCTATATTGAAGTTATTCACAGTGATCACAGCTCAAGGAAACATTATAGATAAACCAGAGAAAAGAACATAATATACAACAAAGATGACCAAAATGGGTGGAAGTTGACTGAGTATTAGTTGCAGAATAGATAGTTTAAGAGTTTACAGGTTTTGCGATTGGGAACTACCTCATCAAGCTGTATGAGTGAGATGCGTAGCCCTATTGAGCCTTTCCAGAATCCCGCTCGCCCTTCTCTTGGCCCTCGACGTTCCATTCTGCCCAAGTTGAGAAATTGTAGCATTAGTTCGTTCTTCTTCCCGAAGTTCCTTCCACTTGCTCCTGTCGTTGAAACAGATAGTGTAGAGGATGGCAATTCAATTCTCTTTGTTACGAGCACAAGATGTCTCCCTCATGATACTAAGCAAACAAGAGACGCCTACAAGGTCCCCATCAACGGCCCTTTGATTATTTGACAACATAGCAAGGATAAATAGTAACTCGTCCACGTACATCTTGTTGGCAATCTTTCTCAAGATTACTTGCACTGCACCATCTCTAACAGCTCTAGCTCTATTTTCATGCAAAATGCAGAGTGTAAAGATAGCCGTCAGCAACATCCTTCATCGCCGAAGAGTGCCCCTCATCCAGCAGGTCGATAAGGGGCTTCAGTGCACCAGACTTGCCATTAGTTCCTTATTGGAGCATACATTTCAAGGAAACGCATAGGAAGCGAAAACATAGTAGTGTCAACATCAAATTGAATGAATTAATCGGATGAATGTAGAATTCTCACCACATTTGAATAGAAAACTCAAAAGTAAAACAAACATATTATCAAACACCTTACCTACATCAACAACAATTTATACTTTCATCAAAGTACAGTAAGTCATATGCAATTTCAACAACAATCTACACCTTCCCTGCATCACATTGAAAAAATCAGCTAAACAAATTAGTGTCAGAATTGGAGGAGGTGAATTATACAATGATTGATACTAATGTTTTGCAATGAAATTACTCGTAATACAATTTATAGGGAAAAGAAGAAGCTCAAGTTGAAATGAGAAACCATCTCAGCCACACACTTAGAGCATTCACACTAGTGTCCTTATAATTATCCTTAAAATATTCTCTATTTATTACCTTTATTAATTTTGAGGAGTCATTTTAGTTTAGATACTTTTTCAAATTCCTTACTTTACACCCTATTCAATCAAAATAAAAATATTAAATATAATGTGTCATCATTAATATAGGAGAGAGAACATGAGAACACAAAAAATGAAGAACAATGGCATGACATATAAGAGAGAACATAAAAAGGAAATTTTGAGGTTTGGGTGGAAATCCTACTTATTGGCACAACAATAGAGATCTCTAAATATTTTGTGTGGGAAACTAAAAATGTGATATTTTAACATGTTTTAATTCACCCCTCCTTATTATTGAGTTAATAAGACTTTTTGGGAATCTAGTGTGGGTGCTCTTAAAGCTCATCCATGAATTTAAGGGATCCTTGAAAATTGTCATTGATTGCATTTATTATTTTACTTTTATTTGTTGTCCTTTTGTAAGGATGTAGCATTAAATGCATTAACTTCTTGTCCCCTGCTAAGAATTAAATTGAAGAAATCAATGGCTGTGAATTAATCAAGAAAAAGTGGACGGTTAGGAATAGATTGAACAGTTAACAGGGTCGATCCGCTCAAGGTACCCCAAATGAAGCACAAAGTACAATTTTTTGATGCAACTTTAGAGTGATGGAGGCTCATTTTAGCAACAACCTTAGCCTTTTTATACATTGTGTTAATATGTACAAGTTAATATTATTCCCCCGTTTCAAAATAATTGACATCTTAACACTATTTTTTTACTTCAAAATAGTTGTCGTTTTAACATTGAAAATTGTACTTTTACATTCTCAATGAACTTTTTGACTAATTTTTCTCTTGAAATTAGGAACCAACCAATGATATAGTTTCAAATAATTGTATTTCTCCATTTTCAATGTAGGTTTTGACAACTTTAATTTTTCTTAATCTATGTGCAAATAACTAGAACGTCAACTATTTTGTAATGGAGGTAGTACTTTTTAGTAGTCATTATTTTCTTATTTCTCATTATTATTACTTTTCATGATAACCTATAACAGCTGAAGTGTGTGTTATATGAGATAATTTCATTTTTCTTTCATTTGATCATCATATACAAGTTAGCTACATATGGAGAATTTTAATATTAAGTGTAACATATACGAGAGTTTACTATCTGAAATATTTACATTGAGGCGTAGCTTATAAATTATCTATCTTCTGATAACTTTAATTAATTATACCAGCACTATATTACTCTATGCATGCATAGGTAACACATTCAAAATACTCTAATAATCTTTCAATCGAGTGTGGTTCCGGTGCATCAATACTTCCATGCATCAGGTTCATCAATGTACCCACTTAAAGGCTTCACGTGGGTACTGTACCCACTTGAAACTTCATCATTGGTACAAGAAACAATATCAACATAACTTGTACCCAAATTATACTATAACAATGGTACGGTACCACAATATTTACCAACCCAAAATAAAAGTAGTAAATATATATGTGATTTGCAAATTGACCCACAAATATATAGATAATTGCAACGTGACCCTTAATTATATAGATAATTGCAGTGTGACTCTTAATTTATGAGATATTATGCCCCGACCCCTTGATGAACCTGATGCATGGAAGTATTAATGCACCCAATCTTTTCACCTTTCAATCATACCATTACACATGATTGTCTATTTGTGTTTGTTGATTAGTAGAAATCAATCATTTGCAACGGTATGATTCTTCTTTTTCATTGTTTTATTCGAGGAAGATATATTCGAGGAGGATACATAGGATGCTCAAAAACTGATGTTGAACTCGACTAATTTTGAAAATCAAACATCAACAATTCATTTGAAATTTTTTACCACGTGCAATGCACGTAACATATTAAATAGGTATATTTAGATGTCATCATACGATCTAGCGAACACTATTACAAAAAGAAGATGAATCAATAATTAAAACCAAACAAAGTCTTATCTTATCCCTCTAAGTGGGGGTTCGACTAATACAACGACTTAATGACAAAAAAAGACATTGAAGAATACATGCTATTGATACATAAATATTCCGGACATACACCCTGCCATCACAACCATGGATGATGTCTAGCAAACCAACTTAGCTACTTCAATAATGATGAACTCATGTGGCTGATACTACTGTTGCTGTCATTTAACAGGCCTCGCGCCCTGAGGACCATCGCCTTTTGGTGCCCTCGACTGCAAATGCAGCCAGTATAATGACGTCAGGAAGATTTTAACGGAGTTTTGCATATGATTTAATCAAAGAACAATATGATAATGCATGAGGACGAAGACTAGCCCGAAGGGGTACCATTTGAAAAGAATAAGTTAGACCGTTAGGTTAAGTATCTTATTAGCATACCAATTTCACATCTTCATTTTGGTATCGCCACTGTCTTCACTCCGTAATCATCCTCATCTTCGTCAAAATAATCATCATCATCATCTTCATCTTCATCATCGTCTGAGTCGTACTCATCTTGCATTGCTTCTCCAGTGAACCACGATACAACGCGGGGAATGATTTTGTCTCTGATCGTTGATCTACAAGATCAAAGAAGAGAATCTACACTTGAGTGAATGACTAATAAAAGAAAGCAACCTAGTAAAGGCAGAAAAATACAAGTCGCAACATATAATTATGGAAGTTTACTCACTTACCCAATATCATAGTCTTTCTCCATTATATTTTGTAGCTCTTCGGCCTATGAAGTACAAAATGGCCAGCTACAAAAATGATGCGGTCCAATATTTCGAAAGATAGATATGAGCTTCCATCCTCTTCATCAAGTTCATCTGCATCCTCGGGAACTTCTGGTGGACTGAAGAAACTGAAAAAACTCTTCTGGGTTAAGCACCACCCGGGATACCACTCAATCTCAGTCCTTCAAAGAGAACAATCATTAACGACTAATTTGGAACATGTAAAACTCAAGTAGATAAGAAAAGATAGAAGTCAATATTATACATTTATACCCTATTGCTTTCTCTAAAATTGGTTCATCCTCATCAACCATGTGCTACGTTTTTGTTAAGATGCACATCCCACATCGGATATCGGTGTCCTCCCGGGTCAATATATAAGATCATGGGCTACTCCCTCTATTGCCAATTGGTTTTAGAGTAGAACCCCATAGACTCTTATCATAGTATCATGAGCCAGAACCGACCACATTGAAAGTTGATGTCCTCCCGGGTTAATATATATGATCTTGGGCTACTCCCTCTATTGCCAATTGGTTTTAGAGTGGAACCTCATAGACTCTTAATATGGTATCAGAGCCAGACCCAAATTAATGAGGCACGTGTAACCCCGCCGCCAATGTTGTTTCCGGCATATAACGCCGTCAATGTTGTTTCGGGCAAATATTACCGGCGAGGAAAAATTTCGCCGACGATCGGGTTACACGTGAGGGGGAGTGTTAAGATGCACATCCCACATCGGATATCGGTGTCCTCCCGAGTCAATATATAAGATCATGGGCTACTCCCTCTATTGCCAATTGGTTTTAGAGTGGAACCCCATAGACTCTTATCATGGTATCATGAGCCAGGCCCGACCACATCGAAAGTTGATGTCCTCCCGGGTTAATATATAAGATCTTAGGCTACTCCCTCTATTGCCAATTGGTTTTAGAGTGGAACCCCATAGACTCTTAATAGGTTTAGACATAACAAAATTCTTGAAATAAATGTTGGAATCAAAGAAAAAATCGAGCTTGGAACCCTTAGGATTCTCTGTCCTCGACCATTTAATATCCTTCAGAAATTGCAACGCCTCTTCATCGCTGTCCTATATCTGATTCCATCATAGATAACAAACGAAAGAAGCAAATGAATACGAAATAAGTGAACTGGAGAGACGTAAGGTAAAGACTAGAGAAAGAGATGAGTTAAACGGACCTCCTCCCCAACCACTTCATTGTTCTTCAAGGCAGCAAACCAAAAGCCAGGAACTCTTCTCTCTGAACAAACCAATGAGTCACAAGATTATTAGGATCAGAACCAACGAGATAACTTACAAACATATAAGATGATACCTTCTTTATCAGCTTGCTCTGTTTGGGCATCCGATACTTCAACCTCTCCATTGACAATCTCGTATCTCTAACCTTGTTTATATTTAATAAGTAATTGGATCTAGAAGGCAAAAGATGGACAGAAAAACATATTTCAATACACACAAAAACAGACCTTGACGTACAGTGGCTCATACAACTTTTGGTACTTGACTTCCAATGCTGCTCTCTCATCCAAATATTTTGCTTCAATTTCATCATGTTGACTCTGTAAAATAAAGTATCAAGACAAATGAACATATCAATACTTCAAAAGTCGCTATTCGAAGTATTAAGATGAATGAACATATCAATACTTCAAGTCTGCTATTCAGTTCCAATGTAACCATTTTCTATAACTAAAGTAATCATTTATCAAAACAGACGAATACGATAACACCAAGTCTTGCAATAAACCTGAAACATTTAAACTAGACATGGAGGAAAACCTGTATCTCCCTAAGAACATCAACACGCTTCCTAATATTCGGAGTCCAGCTCTCTAGCACATCAGAGTATCAAACTTATCTTTGTTGACCTTCCTTTTGTCGATAATCAATTTTTGT
Source organism: Echium plantagineum (assembly GCA_003412495.2). Classification (NCBI taxonomy): domain Eukaryota; kingdom Viridiplantae; phylum Streptophyta; class Magnoliopsida; order Boraginales; family Boraginaceae; genus Echium; species Echium plantagineum. Next base: position 24,822,885 of record CM016562.1, on the reverse strand, counting down.
TCTTCTTGAACTTCAAAAACTTTTTGAAATTCTATGCGATCATCGTCATCTTTTCATCACTTTCATCATCACTATCTTTCTCATTAAGAAACTTTTCCATGGTGCTGAAGGCAATATTTTTCTTAGTTTTGCTTCTTCCCTTTCGGTAAGTAATTACATCTTCCTCATCTTGGATCGCCGCAATTACATCTTGTTGAGGCTAAGTACGCAAGTCATGAGACTCGGTGCGAACCCTAGTTTTGTTATGATAGTCATTAGTCAAAGCCTCAACCATTTGCTCATTCTGATCTTCAAGACTTAACACATTCCCATATGCTGCAAATCGTTTACAATTTTACCGAATCGTTGAGTCATGCTCTTCACTAATTCTCCTTCATTTCAAAGTGTTGAAACTCCCAATTCAAGAGTCTCACCATGCATTTGACTTGGGTTGTTCCTAAGTTGGCCACTTTCAGATAGTCCCAAATTTCTTTAGCAGTATTACATTCTGGGTTCTTCAATACTCCTCACGACAGACAGTTGTGTGAAGTAGATTAATGACTCTAGCATTTAAGGAGATTTTCCTGATTTCCTGTAGACGAAGCAGTTACAAATTAACTTCATCAACATTTTCAATAGGAACCTCAATCATCTTAGCTCCAGACTCCGCAACTTTCTTCTTATCAGCATCCGAGGCATTTCACTAAGAGGAGCACCCGATCGAACCACCTTCAACATCTTAGGCACCAACAGACCATCTTTAATGATCCTCCATAGCAGATAGTCGATGTTTTTCACATGATTCATCATCCTAGACTGCCAATAGTCGTAATTGGTACTATCAAATAAAGGAGACCTAGAACTAGATACACCCTCCTCATAATGAGTTCCAGGGTTCATAATTATTATATAGAACACAAGTTCTGATATTAATTATTAGCTAATACGTGACCCTTAGAGGGGGTGAATAAGGATTACTACTCTTTTTATACTTCATTATTTATAAAATTATTGTATTCATAATACATTGTTAATTTATAAAAAAAAAGGTAAAAATATTTAAGCACATATGATATAGAGCTGCTTTAATATACACCAGAATAGTAGATATTAGTAGTAAAATACTATTCTGCCCCTCATTGAAGATATAGAAGCGTTGTTAAAGTTTGGTTGGGGGCAGTGGTATTTCACGCAAAAAAAAAAAAAAACTCACCCAATAACTCATTCACAAATACGATTTTTTTGTACTAAAACCCCCAGTCGTGCACCATGCCTCCACCTCCCCTCAGCGAAACGCCGCCGTCGCCGTCATCGTCATGGGGCGAAAGAGTATCGACAGCAGCAATGAGAGCATACAATTCACTGCCGAAGAAGGGGAAGCCGCAAGGCCGAGAAGTCAGCGTGTTGGCTGCGTTCCTTCTCTCCTCGCCGTGTGATGACGTGGAAGTGGTGGCTCTGGGGACTGGGACCAAATGCATTGGCCGCTCCAGAAGGACTCCGAACGGAGATGTTGTTAACGATTCTCATGCTGAGATTGTTGCTAGACGAGCTCTACTTAGGTACTAAACTATATTAGTACTCATTCCAATCGAAAATGCTTGACCGTTTCTGATATCGATGTGGAACTGTAATCATCAATTACTGACTAATATATGAAATTTATATAGTTAGATTCATCTTTGAAAATAGTTTCGTAATATTATTTTCTTATATTTTTCTAAAAATATTGTTTAAGAATAATTATGGTGCGTTTGGATTGGGGGAATCTAGGTGAGGGGAAACATTTAAAATTAACCTAGCTTAGGGGAATGTCGGGGAATATAGGTGAATCTAGGTGAAACTATTATAATTACTGTTTGGATACCATTATCAGGTGAAACAATATAATCAATAACTTGAAAAATAATATATTGATATTTATATCATTGTCTTTAATATTATGTACAAACATTAGCAAAACATAAATATTTTTAACAATAAAAAACAAAAATAACAATTTTTCATGTAACTGAGACTCCATGTAAGAATTAGTATAACAATAAAAAACATAAAGGTGAAACTTTTACTTTTTTCATGGTGTCAAAGTTTCTGCAAGATTTAAGTTCCTCAATAAGCTTAGGTTTGTTAGAGAGACATAATAGAGAAATGGAGTCATGTAACTGGCCTGTTATTTTTGTAGGTACTTTTATACAGAGATACAATGCATTAGAAATACCTGCGGTAATCAAGAAGATGGCAATAGGAGCATTAATTTTTCAGACCACAAAAACTTAGTTTTGATTATGGATTCGGATAAGTGTAGTAAAAAGAAGTATAGAATGAAACCTGGTTGGAAGTTGCATCTATACATTTCACAGTTTCCATGTAAGCGACTCCTCAAATATAATTTGTCGTATGCGAAAAACAATTTCTGGTACAACTGTCACATGATTTGTTCTGTATTAGGTGGTGATGCATCCATGTCTCGTCAGTCCTCTCATGAAGAAGAATCTTCACCATCTGTGGTACATAACAATATAACGGTCCAGAAAGCAGTATTTTCTGCAGATATTGAGGGTGAGTATTGTTTGTAGTTTTGTAATAAATAAACTTAGACTTGTGTTGCTGCTTCAATAGTTCAATAAAATATTATTCTCCTTTTTTTTCTGGTTAGTTAGGAAACCTGTTGATCTTACATAGGAACTAGGCTCTGTAGTTTTTATTCATTATTTATTTCTTTGCTTCTTTTTTGTGGGGAAGACATCATTTGATGTTCAGGGGAAGTAGATCGTAAGTTCGTAACATGGTTATCTGTCGTTATGTACCTAGGTCCTAGAGTCGAGTCTGGGTTAAACAATGGCAATTTTCCAATAAGACCAGTAAAGCTTGCTAAATGTATTTTTCTCGTTTTGTGTGGTCCTCTTTATGTTTTACGTGCTACTCTGTCTAGTCACTGTCTCACTGTATCTTGAAACTATTTGTTACTAACTTATGTTGGTGCTTACGTTTTTCTATTTCATTTACACCCTTTAATCTAATTTTTGGAAGTATTGTTTTCAAAATTTTATTTATTTTTTACTAGGTTATAGCTATGCATTTTATATGCCAGTGATCCTTTAATTTTGTAATGATTCTTAGGAATTGTTGGTACTGTCACGAGAAAGCCAGGCCGTGGAGATACTACCTTGTCAGTTAGCTGCTCTGATAAGATTGCTCGTTGGAATGCTGTTGGAGTTCAAGGTACCAATTCCGACATGCATTGTTAAAAGGGAATTAATTTTACCCAATTTATAAGATTCATCACTTTTGATGACATAACTTATAGTAGTGCTATCTCTTAGACTCACAACCATAGAGGGGACTTTTTAAAACTTTAAACCAAATTTCACAAAAAATGATAATTTAACAATTTGTAAAACAAATGTGGAATATTCTAAAGTAACATTGACACCCTCTTGAAATGATGATTGATTTTATATAGAAAAAACACAGTGCAAATATAAATCAATCAAATAATATGGTTCAATAAATGCAGAAAATAAACAACTTTGTTTAATTGCTATTTACAAATAAACATATTGAATTAGAAAGTAAATTAATGTTTTGTCAATTATTAAAACAAAGAGTGTGGACACACATTGTCTGGCACTCTCTATTGGTTATCTATGAGATATGAAAAAGATTTCAATTATTCTAGCTTAACAGTTAGTTTTTCATAATATCATGAGGATTGAGTGGAGGGACTAGTACCATTGTAGCATTTGGGTAATCCTTGTCTGTCATTTCTGCTAGTTACCTTAAAGTATTGGCCCTGCTCATGTGGCCTTAATTGATAAGTATGGTAAAGCGTTCTATATAGAGGTAAATAGATATCTATCAATTAGTTAAAAGTACTCCCTCCATTACCAAAATTGTCGAGTTCTGACTTCTGATGGTCGACCTTTTATAATAAGCGTAAATGTTCTAATTTATTGAGTAGAAAATATATCAATGACCAGCACTTTCAATTTAATTTATTATTGATCTGATAATTTTCATTAAAATCGAAGTTATGAGTGTCAACTAAGACCTCAATGTTTTTTTAGTTTAACGACCAAAAAACAAATGTGACAATATACTAGGTTTGGGGGACGACATGTCTACAATAAGATATTCTAATCCTTCGTTTGCTCATCTTCATTTTCGTAATCTTTCCAAAAAACAAATGTGACAGAAATGTTTGTTCCACCTTTTGTGTATATTCCATATATTTTTCAAGAGACAATGTGACAACTAGCTGTAGTGTAAAAAAATGCCTGTGCCATCCTTTTGTATGTATTCCAGTCTTCTGAAACATACCCTCAATCCCTAAAATATAATCCAATTTTGAATTTTGATTAGTTGCCTTTTAAAATTTTGGACTTCAATTATTTTGTATATGCTGTACTATTTTTGTGAAAAAGCACATCAGAAGATAGTAATTTCAACCTACCTTACTATTAACAAGATTGAGACCTCAAAGTTGTTAATTTTGACTATTGAAAAAGAAACCTGGAGAGATCTTTTAGGGATGGAGGTAATAGTTAAGTAGGTATGTTGACATTGATGTTTATACATGTTTCGAAATGGCCGAAACAGTTTGAGCTACTCGTCAAACGCATGATTGTAAAAAAGTTGTGATATAAGCATTGGACACTCAAAAAGAATTATTGTTATATTCAGTCCTAAATGTGGTTCATAACTATTTCACAAAGTATACGAGTTCCCTGGATACCTAATATTCATTAGCGAGCAGGTTATCACTAAACGTTAGCATATCAGGTCTGACTCTGACCATTGTAGCGTTTAGTTATAACATTTAATGATGACTTCACGCTAATACAAAACTATTCCTGCAGGGGCATTACTTTCTCATTTTCTGGAACCTGTGTACATATCTACTATAACTGTCGGACTGTCCCCTTTGTCATCTGATTATGATGTTTCCATGCATTACTTGCAAAGAGCTCTATATGAGCGCATCCTCCAATTATCAGACACACTAAAACATCCTTTTCGGGTCAATAAGGTTTTAAGTCCTTTCACCTGGGCTCTTTCTTTAATTATAGTCTTTGATGCTTGAGTTCATATTTTACCTTACTGATGAAAGCTATGATTTGCAGCCATATTTTTCCTTTGCACCAGTACCACCTAAGGAGTTTCAGCATTCCGAGACTGCTCAGAGTACTTTGACTTGCGGGTAGCTTCATTGTTTTCTCATCCTTCTTCACCGAGAAGTACATCAATTGAACAAGAAATTAATATCTTGTCATGCCATATATAATCTGAAGGTACTCAATATGCTGGAACAAATTTGGCTTGCATGAGGTCATTCTTGGAACTACTGGTAGAAAGCAGGGCACCTCTGGAAAAGGAGCGATGTACCCTTCCACTGAGTCCTTTTTGTGCAAGTATGTGAAGTTGTCTTGTCTTGCAAACACTTGGAGCAGACACAGTAACAATTTCCCCATGATATCTTATTCAAATATTCTATAATTGAAGTAATTTATCCTTCTGTTCAACCCACAGGAAACGATTGCTTCACTCATTTTTATTGCTCTGGCCTGATTTATTGAACAACAACGTGATTGGGGATCTTTCTTATCGTGAAATCAAGGTATTTTCTGCATCTAGGCATGCTACTCCCTACATCCAATATGTAGTGCTTGGCTTCCAAAATGTAGTCAATTGATTGAAGGTTGTAGTATTATGGGTTCTAGGTTCTAGCTCAATCATGTATGCCTTCGCCATCGCATTTTCTTCATTGATACTAGTTAATAAAGATGAAATGCACTTGACAATTTATCTTTTGCAGGAACAATCAGAAGACTATGTTTCAGCTTCGAGGAGCTTCAAAGAAAGTGCACATTTTAAGAATTGGCGTGTCAAGCCTCGAAACTTTGAAGAATTCTCTAGTGCTTGATAGTCATGTTTGAACAGAACTGGTTGGAAACTGGAAACAGTGTATACTGGCAACCCAAGATGAATTTTAATGCAGTTGTTTCCTTTATTGTGGGAAAAACGTCATACTTAATTTTCCTTCTTTGATAGGTAGTGCGTGAAATGGCTTTGTTCCTTTTTAAATGCGTTGTTAGACAAAATCCAAGAGGTAAACTCACTCTCTTATGTTTGTTTGCAGGTCTCCGTTATTGGCCATTAACGTCCACTGCTCGGGCTCCTTCTAATTCATGAACAATTTTCCCCTCACATATTCACAACTAGGCCTGTGATCGAGCTGAATCGAGTCAAATAATTGGGAAGTTTGGATTTGGCTTGAAAAATTAATAGGGGAGGTTTGATTTGGTCTTATTTGGTCAAATGTTAAAACTAAAGGTGTGGCTTGAGTTTGAAGGTTCGAGCCGAACCGTTTGAAAAAGTTTGGCTTGGTAACAATTGGAAGAAAAATAAAAAACGAAAACATTATATGAACAAAAAAATTGAAAAAATAACAATTGAAATCGTAATTGAAGCTACAATTATATAAACAAAGGTGAGGGGGAGGGGAGGGGGTTTGGAGAATTGATGTGGATGAGCGATGCCATGCGTCATGAGGGTGAGCGGGGGAACGGCTTTTGAGAAGAGAAGAGAAAAGATGAGAGGTGACCGAAGGTGGGCGGGGGGGGGGGGGGTGGGCGGGGGCGATCTGGAGAGTGGAGATGAAAGAATGAGATGAGTACGTAGAAGGGAATATATGTGAGTTGATAATGATTTTATCATTAAATAGATATATGGTAACCGAGCCGCACCTTTTCGCACCGTTTGGCTTGATTTGAAAAAAACCCAATCTTAAGATGTGGTTTGATATTTGAATAGTCGAATCGAGCTTCAAGCCGCACCTTTTCGAGTCAAATACCTCGAGCTTTATCGAACCGAGACGTTCGCTCACAGGCCTATTCACAACCTTCTAAGTTCTAATCAAAGTTATGAATAGTGGTGTTATAGCGGAATGTCGCGGTGCAATAGCGCTATCTAGCATCGCGTAGCGGTTGATGCTAGAAAGTGGCGGCGATATAGCGCCGCTATTTGCAATAACAGTAGCGGAAAACTCATTTCCTTCTTTTATTTATTTTTTGAGAATGGTGGCGTGGGAAAAATAATACTGGTGGCGTAGGAGGGATGGTGGTGGCTGGGGACAAATTGAAGGGGGTGTGGGGTTTGCTGCTATTCGGCGGGCAATTGAGAAGGGGGTGTGGGGTTTGCTGCTATTCGGCGGGCAATTGAGAAGGGGGAAGGGTTTTCTGCGTGCTAGTAGGCGGGATTCATCATCACTTCACTCTTTGGTCTGATACAAATTAAAGGGGCCGTTTGGTAATTTTATAAATCTTACCTTAGACATCGCTCTATGCTTAGACAGTCACTTAGATAGCGTTACAGGGAGTGTTGTCTAAGTGACTCTTCGACATTTTCTCTCAATTTCATGATTTTGTCATGTGTTAAAATGTGAATGCAGATGTCCATAGCTGAACCACTTCTACAATTGTAGGATTTCTAATTACCTCTTGCATTTTCAGGTGAAAAGGTAATTTATCTGGCCAAACTATAGTGGTCTTTGTTCAGAGTTATCAAACATTCCTTCATATGTTCAATTTTTTTTACCATAGGTAGTCACTACTTTTGAAAGAGAAGAAAGATCATAGATATATAATTATATGTACCTTATTGTAGGTATTCCATATCATCAATATTTTTTCTTACGTGAACTTGGAAAGAGAGATCTTTATAATACGCCGTTCATATCAATTTATAGAAATGATTCTCTTCTTTCTAAATTATCAAACATACCTTGAATTGTATGCGACATCACTCGAGTTTCATTTATTTACCAGTTCGACCACCCATAATCACTATCGACTTGTCTCACTAAACTACTTCTGTTCGTTATGATTGTTAAATTGAGAAGTCCATTAATTTAAACCAATTAAGTCGTTGGCATTTTTGTAATTTCACTGTTTATAAAATAAGAGAACAATACATGTCACTCAAGTTTCATTTATTTACCATTTCTATCATCTCACTTGATGACTTTATCCATTTTGCTCATTAAATAGAGAAGTTGATTAATTTGGATCAATTAGGAAAAGGGTATTTTTATCGGCTTAATGTGTGAGATAGATGAAGCCTATTTCTAAGACAATAATTTTTTTTTTCTTCCGATTTTGTCATTCCTAAACGCATGAGATGTGCATTCGATTTAAGAAACATTCTTTTGGTATATTGGTGAACACATGGAACACGTGTTCAAGATACACAACGAACGCATAGAAAATGCATTCATATACACTGAGCGTATGTTAATTTTAAACGCATTCAAATACATCGAGCGCATATTAATTTCATATGTTCCCTGAGGACAAGACGAGAATATGTTTGTGCCTTGAAAATAATTGTGTTGATCTCATTAGACATTATTACTAGAGGATATGGTTGTAGTCGAGTCGAATCTTTTTAAGGTTCGAGTTCGGCTCGATGGAGTACGAATCTTAGGCTCGATTTGGCTGGGCTGGGCCGAACCCTATAACGTTAGGCTCAGCTCGCGGTCGGCAGCTCGAGCCAAACACGTTCGAAAAGTTTCGGCTCGGAGTGGTGGCTAATGGCAGCGGCGATGTTTCCGAGAGATGAAAGAAAGTGGCGAGGGGGTTGGGTGGTTCAAGAGAGGTGCAGATTGGCTGGTGAGGGAGTGATGCAACCTATTTCAGAGGGATTTGGAGGGCATTGGGAAAGAATTTTCGGGAGGGAGATGTGACATGGGGGATCGCCATTGTTTTGGACCATGAAGATGGTTGCGTATGTGCTCAGATGGGAGGTAGGGGTTAGATGAGGAAATTAGGTATTTTAGGTTTTGTAGCTTACTAGCTTATACTAGTGTAAGAGATGAACACTAATTCATATATATGTAAGAGATAGGTGGTCGAGCCAAACCTTTTCGAACCGTTTGGCCGAATATCGAAAATGAAGGTTCGGTTTGACGTTTGATAGTTCGAATCGATTGTCGAGCTGAGCTTTTTCGAGCCGAATGTCCCGAGCTTTTACGAACCTTGACGGTTGACCACATGCCTACTAGAGGATAATGAAAAAAAGTGCACGACTAGACATAAATATCTAACACTCCCAAGTCTCATGTAAGGAGTTGGTGGCCTATCTAAAACTGTTGAGACCCTCGGTTGGTGGCCTGTGTAGTTAACAAGGACATGTGTAAAAACCTCATTCACAAATTAACCGTTTCTAACTACCCATTCATTCTCTTGCATAACTCTTCAACTTACTGTCCAAAAACCCTCAATATCATATTCCTTTCTTCTTCATATTCTTACAAAGATTTCCACATTTATTTCTATGACAAGCTCATCAAGAACCATCCAATCTCCAACAAATGTATCATCATCTTCGTCGAATTTACGGAGTTGGAATCTACTTAAGTTTCATTCTCCATCATATTCTTGCAAGAATGTTAAACTCACTTTCAGAGTCCTCTGTTCATCACACCCTTCTCAACCTCCAGATCGTTCATCATCCCACCAATGGACACTTGGCTCGATTTTACGCGCGTTGCCTGACTGGGCTGATGAAGTTAAAGAAAGGGGTGTAAAAAAGAAACGAACATTATACAACCACGAGGCGTGGGTGCAGCATAGAAGCTCATTGAGACATGTGAGGCATCTGGCGTCGAGTATGAGTTCCAGAGTGATTCTGTCTTTGATTCCACCAGTAATCGCGTTCACTTCCTTCGCGGTTTTGATTGCTGGTTATAATTCAGCAGTTTTGTTGAATTGGTTGCCGGAGTTCTGCCCTGTGTTGAGAGGCTCTTCATTGCCTTATCAGTTAACAGCTCCAGCTTTGGCACTTCTGTTGGTGTTTAGGACTGAGGCGTCGTATTCTAGGTTCGAAGAAGGGAAGAAGGCTTGGACTAAAGTGATTGCAGGGGCAAATGACTTTGCAGTGCAAGTGATTGCTGGTGTAGGAAATTCCAGTGATGTGATGCTCAAGAAGGCTCTCTTGCAGTATATTATTGCGTTTCCATTTGCGCTTAAGGTCGAATGAACTCTCTCTTCTACTCTTACCTTGGTTCTCTTGTATCACAGATTCATAGGACATAAATATTAGGTAAATTTCAGCTAATTTGTTGCAAAATAACGTGCAAATAATGAGGAGTACTGCCAAATCGGTTTTCGTAGAGAATATAAACTGTGTTCTACACTAAATGATATTGTCTTCTTAGTGCTGAATAAAATGTTGTCACCATCACAAAATTCAAGTGGAAGGATCCCTTTATTATTTCGACTAGATATGTTAGATTTGATAATGAAAATTTGGAATCATGAACTATTTTAAAAAAAATGTTTAGTGCAGTGCCACATAATAAATGGATCAAATATTGCTAAGGACCTACAAGATTTGCTTGAGGAAGATGATTTGGAGGTCGTCCTCAGTTCAAAGCACCGGCCACGCTGTATCATTGAATTCATTTCTCAAAGCCTCCAGTTACTGCAGGTGGAGGAGGCAAAGCGGAATTTGTTGGTATATCATGATCTTATTTTCATTTCATACTTCCTTCTTGGGTGTGTGTTGGGGTGATGGTTGTCTCTCGCCATTCCTTTCTGTTAAAGAATCTGAACTCTGGTGCTATGTTTTGGCATAACCTTAAATCTGTCTCCGAGAGTCTGGTTTGGATTTGTGGGATACCTTTTCCTTTTAGTAGGTAACCTTGCTACGCAGGGGTAAGGGCTGCGTGTTAAAAATGAAATATTTACAAGAGCAAAGGATTCTGAATAAGGGCAAACTGTTGCCCGGAATCAAACAACAGAAACAACAAAGGTGTCCAAATAACACAACAACAACAACAGAAAACAAAATGAACATTACTTCATGAAACCAATCGGGACCTAGGCTGGTCCCTTTCCATGTCTCTTTTTTTCCTTCGACCTATTCTGGAAGCCTGGGGTGCAGACTCTGAGTGTTGTGCTTTGTGGTTAGGTGTATTGGGCTGGTGTCTTGCACTTGAGGTCCTTGTTGGGCGTTTGATCCTCCACTCTTCGGACTGTGCTTTGTTCCATAGACATGCCTTATCATGATTATAATCTAACAAGTCGACTTTTTCTTGAGGGAGGATAGCTTCTTTACACTTTCTTCAATTTGAACAACTAAATATTGGTGGTAGGGCATAACCGATAAGTTATTTTAATGTTGTAAAAGCCTTTATATCCTCGATTGTAACTTTATTCGATCGGTTGCAGGAGGCAAAAATATCGTGTTTTCAAGAAGGGGTTGGTGTATGTGAACAGCTGATGGGCATACCAATCCCCTTGTCCTACACCAGGTTGACATCAAGGTTTCTCGTACTTTGGCATCTCACACTCCCTATTATACTTTGGGACGACTGCCACTGGATTGTGGTTCCTGCTACTTTTGTCAGTGCTGCTTCGTTGTTTTGCATCGAAGAGGTTTCTCCTTCTGCTTCATCTTCCTCTTCTAAATTTTTTCTGTTAGAAAGATCAGTGAATTACATGTAGTTGGATTTGCAGGTAGGTGTTCTAATCGAGGAGCCCTTTCCAATGCTCGCTCTTGATGAACTGTGTGAACTGGTCCAGATCAATATTCACGAGGCAGTGGCAAATGAGAATACAATCAAAGCACGAGTGATGTCAAAAGGAAAGAGACGTTCCAACATTCATGCCCCGAATGGTTGGCATTCTTCTTGATTAGATACGAAGGCCAAGAATAACACTTCAAAGTATTCTTGATTGCTGGTTGGCATGGTTGCGTATATATTATATTCAACATAAACTTCAGAGCTTGTAATATCCACGAAGTTTTTTACATAGACGACAAGCTTCCTGTAGGTAGTCGATCATGTATATATCCGCAAACATAATCCTAAAACACCTACTGTTTTTCTTTTGGTTTCTGGATGCATTTCTTCCATTGCAATTTGGTATATAGTTCCATTGGAGTAAGCTACATTCTCTCAATATCTCAAGTATATAGACAATGTTGCAACAACTTAAAAATCTTAACATAGATCATCTGCAATTTTGTTTTTGTTCTAGTTATAGCTGTTTGGACTTCCATAGTAATTTGAAATAATTTTCTTCAAGATTATCATTACCTCCATATCCATTTGAGTGGAATGTTTGACTAATCAATTGAAAAACTCAAATATAAGACATTCCCTATCAAATAATGTCAAGAAAAGTGATTTAGGGAGGGGTAAATATAAGACTTTATTATACTGTTTGAGGTGCTTTGAATGGTTGGAAATATTAATTGGCAATAATAAGTATTCTCTTATGTCCATGTGTTTTCTACCAAATGATGTATTAGAAGAAGGCTACCAAATAAAATGAAAAGAAAAATAGTATTTTTACTATGATAGAGGTTTTTTTTGATAGATTTATGATAGAGTTTTAATATATTAGGAGTTATTTATAGAATCTTCTTTTTTTACTGGAGGAGAATATTCTTATTAAGTAGGTTATGTCAGACAATTCATTAAGGGTAAATTTGAACTTACCAAATAAAAAATGAAAAATAGTATTTTTATTATGATAGAGTTTTAATATATTATGAGTTGTTTATGGAATCTTCCTTTTTCACTGGACGAGAATATCCGTATTAAATAGTGTATGTTAGACAATTCATTAAGGGTAAATTTGAATTTACCAAATAAAATAAAAACAAAAAATAGTATTTTTACTATGATAGAGTTTTAATATATTAGGAGTTGTTTATATAATCTTTTTTTTTACTGGAATATCCTTATTAAATAGCTTATACTCCCTCCGTCCCTAAAAGATTGTCACATTTTGACTTTTAATGGTCCACAAAACGCGATTTAAAACATAAATATCTATTGTTCTACATGAGAAAAAATTATAAAAAGTTAATATTTCAAAAATATATATTGAGACGAATCTATCAAGGTCTTACAAGACTATATTATTTCTTATCGTTTAATGGGAATTCATGATCAAATTTTGTAATATTTGACTAGCAAAAGTCAAAATGTGACAATCTTTTAGGGACGGAGGGAGTATTAGACAATTCATTATGGTAAATTTGAAATTATCAAATAAAAAATGAAAAGTAATATTTTTATTATGATAAAGTTTAATATATTAGGAGTTTTTTTTATAGAATCTTCCTTTTTCACTGGACGAGAATATTTTTATTTGATAGTTTATGGTAGACTAATCATTAGAGCTAAATTTGAACATACCAAATAAAATAAAAACGAAAATAGTATTTTTACTATGTATGATAGAGTATTAATAAAAATATCTATCTCAATGTGCTTGGTCCGTTGATGCTGAACTGGATTCTCGGATAAATAAATAGCACTGACATTGTCACAGTAAACAATGGTGGCAGATGTGAGAGGGTGGTGCAATTCTAGGAGCAGATTGCGTAGCCAGCAAGCCTCAGCTACTACATTAGCAACCCCTCGATATTCAGCCTCGGCACTGGACCGTGAAACAGTAGCCTGTCTCTTGGAGGACCAAGAAATAAGAGTATCACCAAAAAATACGCAGTACCTGGAAGTAGACCTGCTAGTGTCAGGACAGCCTGCCCAATCTGCATCTGTATATGAAACTAAAGAACACGAGGAGGATTTGTACAAGTGTAAGCCATAATCCAATGTTCCCAGTAAGTATCGCAACACTCGTTTAAGTGCTAGTATATGGTCTGTCATGGGTGCATGCATGTGAAGACAAAGTTGCTGAACATCATAAGAGATGTCCGGTCTAGTAAAAGTGAGATACTGCAAGGCACCGGCCAGGCTCCGAAACAAAGTCGGATCATCACATGGGGACCCGGAGTTGCCACTGAGTTTAGACTTAGTATCAATAGGGGTGGCAGAAGCATTGCACGAAGTCATACCTGCGTTTGGGATAATAGACTTAACATACTGTTTCTGAGAAAGAAAGAGACCACCTGTGTGATGGGTGACAGCAATACCCAAAAAATAACTGAGATGGCCCAAATCTTTCATGGCAAACTCAGTACTGAGAAGCGAAATAAGATATTTGCGTAGCGTCTCAGAGGAAGCTGTAAGTATGTGTAGGGATTTTATACATGTTTTGCATATCAAATTATACAAAAACGTATAAACGATCGAATACAAAGTTCTAAATTCACATTTAACTACGAGTTTCGAGTATACCTCTTGAAGCATGATCGAGTGCGTAGCGGAAGAGCAACGTCCGTTCCTCTCTCTAGTTAGTCCACACCAATGCGTGATTGATTCCTCCCTTGAAGCAACTAGAGCTTGAAGCGTATATGTCAAGAATGAACCAAGAGAAAAACGATTTCTTCTCTTGGTTTGTGTGTATATTTTCGGCCAAAAACTAGAGGAAGGAGGGAGTATTTTTTTTGTTTTTTTTTTCTTGTCTTACAAAGTGTGCAAAAAAAGGATGAAAAACATTGTCATCAAATGTGGTCTTAATATGGTGTTAATCACATTAACATCCATATGTAACCTCCCCCTTTTTCAAGCTCTCATTCAAGACTAGCATTAGTGCATTTGAATTCAAAAAGTCAAATGCATTCTTATGCATCATTTTTGGACGGTTAATGGGGTGGAAATTCCACTTTGGAATTTCCTCCCCTTTATTCTTTGACGTTTACACTTTTAACCCGGAAGTTTCAATCGTATTGAAAATCAAGCGCATTGTTTGTGTGTGACCTTCTAGGATCGAAATAACATTAGCCATATGTTAATAAAATATCGACAAGTATTTTACTATCATATAAATCATGAGCGGGTCCTAGTAAAACCATCAAGACCCCTAATGTATTTCGAATTCATTCCCAGCTCGTATATTATTGTCAAACAAATAATATACGTATGAACTTAACCTTAAATAAGTAATCACTTCGAACAATCAAATTGTTCAATGGGCACTAATTATGACGTGTCAAACATCTCATAATTACAACACTCCCACTTGCCCTTGGACGATTACTTGTGAAGTGATTCTTTCGCATCGCGATTCTCACAGTCAAGCTATGGTAAGATATGTGTCACCATACTCTTGCACCTGTACTGTCTCGGATACATAGAATTAATGTGATACCCAGTACTGTTACTGGAGATGGCCATCTTAATCACCATTAATCTACCGAGATTTTATGAATCAATCGACATAACCGATTTGTGCGAATCCCCTCTGATGTACAACCAATGTACCAACATGTTCCAAGTATGCCCAACATATGCCTTTATAGCCTCCCTTCTACAGGAGACGATTTACATAGTCAAGACACGCAAGTCTCATGCTAACGCATTCCTGCCATACAGGTCTAAGAATCACCATTTAACATAAGTTCGATGAGAAACACTTAGGACACAGATATGTCATCTTCTAAGTTCTCATGGCGGTCGAATCCAGTATCATAGCTTGGACTAGTTCCAAGATATATACCCATGTACATGACTAGAGTACACTTACTCCCTTTCTTGTCTAAGAAACGTGACCAAGACAATCATGTGCATGCTGATCATTACAATGTTCGATTCCAATCAGTGAACATTTGATCAGAGATAAGTTATCCCCTTGCTTCTAGGCTTAGTAGAGGGTTTCTCATTTGGGATCCTCAACCCCAAAGACCTCTCTAGAAGCCATGGATAACAATGGAATCAAAATAAAGATATATGTATGAAAGACAGTAAAACTGAAAATAAACATACATATATTTGAATCAATTATTCAACATAATCTTATCAGGACTAAACTATGACAAAATACAGACAATACAGCTCCCACTAAACCTAACGCCATTCAAGCATATATCTAAGTCTTGCACCAGATACGTGCTTGTCATGTTTGCTCTGAGGCAAAGGTTTGGTCAATGGGTCGGCCAGGTTATCGTCTGTATGTATCTTGCATACACTCACATCGCCTCGTTCCGTGATGTCACGAATGATGTGATACTTTCTGAGCACATGCTTGGAGCGGTGATGTGATCTTGGTTCCTTGGCTTGAGCAATTGCACCAGTGTTATCACAGTATAACACTACTGGCTCGTCAATGCTAGGTACAACACCAAGCTCACTCACAAACTTCTTGATCCAGCATGCTTCCTTTGCAGCTTCAGATGCTGCAACATATTCTGCCTCTGTCGTAGAATCAGCCACAGTGCCTTGCTTGCTACTGCACCAAGACACTGCGCCACCATTGATGCAAAACACATAACCAGACTGAGATCTAGAATCATCTTTGTCGGTTTGAAAGCTCGCATCGGTGTAGCCTACAACCTGTAACTCTTTATCTCCCCTATAGACAAGACACATGTCTTTAGTATTTCTCAAATACTTAAGAACGGCCTTTACGGCCTTCCAGTGCTCTTGTCCTGGACACGATTGATAACGACTTGTTACACTCAAAGCGTAAGAAACGTCAGGTCGTGTACAAAGCATGGCATACATGATAGATCCTATGGCTGAGGCATAAGGGATCTTGTTCATCTTCTCTATTTCGATGCTGTCTGTGGGACTGTCAGCACGACTAATAGAAATGCCATGTCTCATAGGGAGATTACCTTTCTTGGAATTTTCCATATGGAATCTAAGTAATACCTTATCAATATAAGTGTTTTGACTCAGTCCAATGAGTCTCTTAGATCGTTCCCTATGGATCTTAATTCCAAGAATGTACTGAGCCTCTCCTAGGTCTTTCATAGAGAAACATTTGCACAACCATGCCTTGACTGATTCAAGCATGGGTATGTCGTTTCCTATGAGAAGAATGTCGTCTACATATAGCACGACAAATGCAATGTTGCTCCCACTAACCTTCTTGTATACACAAGAATCTTCTTCACATCGAATGAATCCAAACTCTTTGATTGATTCATTGAAGCGAAGATTCCAACTCCTAGATGCTTGCTTCAGACCATAAATAGATCTTTGAAGTTTGCATACTTTCTTAGGCTCTTTCGAGCTTGTGAATCCAGGAGGTTGTGTCATGTACACATCCTCTTCTAGTTTCCCGTTAAGGAAAGCTGTCTTCACATCCATTTGCCAAATTTCATAATCGTAGTATGCGGCAATGGCTAAGATAATCCGAATGGATTTAAACTTAACGACTGGAGAAAAAGTTTCATCATAGTCGATATCATGAATCTGTTTGAAACCTTTAGCCACAAGTCGAGCCTTATAAACATGGACATTTCCATCTTTATCAAGCTTTCGTTTAAATACCCATTTGCATTCGATGGGTCTATCACCCCTCGGCAAATCAATCAATGTCCATACTTTATTATGGTACATTGATTCCATCTCGGATTGCATGGCTAGGAGCCATTCATCAGCATCAGGTTGTTTCATGGCTTCCTCATAAGTTGAGGGTTCCCCGCTTTCAATCAGGAAAAATTCCCCATACCATCTATCGGGTTCCTGACGGGACCTTTCGGATCTCCGAGGGATGTTTTGAGTATCAGCAGGCTCGTCTACGGTTTCCCGTGGATCGAGTTGAACCTCTTCTTCATAAGAAGGGTCCACCTCCTGAGGTGATTCAGCTAAGGTACTAGTACCTGCTACATCACCCTCTTGAACAATTTCAAGAGTCTCATTACTCTTATATCTCTTTGTAATGTATTCTTTCTCAAGGAAAGTTCCATTACGAGCCACGAAAATCTTATTTTCGGGTTTGAGATAAAAGTAATATCCCTTGGTTTCCTTAGGATAACCAATGAAGTAACACTTGTCGGATTTAGGTCCAAGCTTATCTTTGTTAACTTTCTTAACATAGGCCTCGGATCCCCAAATCCTCAAGTACCCTAGTTTGGGAAGAGTCCCAAACCACATCTCATGTGGGGTCTTAGGTGCTGATTTGGTTGGACATTTGTTTAGTGTGGAAGCGGCAGTTTCCAATGCATAACCCCAAAAACTAGTTGGGAGTTCTGATGTGCTCATCATTGATCGAACCATATCTAATAAGGTTCGATTTCTCCTTTCGGAGACACCATTGTGTTGTGGTGTACCAGCAGGTGTGAGTTGTGATACAATACCACATTCTCTTAGGTGTTGCAAGAAGTCATGGCTCAAGTATTCTCCTCCCCTGTCGGAGCGAAGAATCTTGATTGTCCTGCCGAGTTGGTTTTCTACTTCTTTCTGAAATTCTTTGAACTTTTCAAAGGCTTCACTCTTATGTTTCAACAGATATACGTAACCATATCTGCTGAAGTCATCGGTGAAGGTAATGAAGTATGGAAAACCTCCTCTAGCGGGCGTGTTCATTGGGCCACATATATCAGTATGTATGATTCCCAATAAATCACTTGCCCTTTCACTCGTACCAGTGAAAGGTGACTTGGTCATCTTTCCTAAAAGACATGACTCGCATTTGTCATAAGATTCAAAACCAGATGACGTAAGAATTCCATTGTCATGGAGCTCTTTAATGCGTTTGTCACTTATATGACCGAGTCTGCAATGCCATAAGTATGTCGGGTTCAAGTCATTGGGCTTGTTCCTTTTCATACTGATGTTATAAGTTTCTACACTTGTTTCCAAGATATAGAGACCACTCTGCAGGGATGCAGTACAATAAACATTTCCATTTTTAGAGATAAAACAACCACTTTTATCAATAGTAACGGAAAAACCATCCAAATTTAATAAGGAAATTGATATAATGTTCCTACATAAAGTAGGAACATAGAATACATTATTCAAAACAATACAATATCCAGATGGTAAATTTAAAGACAGTGTTCCTACAGCAAGAGCTACAACTTTTGCACCATTGCCTACTCGTAGGTCCACTTCATCCCTTGTGAGCTTCCTTCTATTCTGCAGGTGCTGCATATTTCGACAAATATGAGTACCACATCCAGTGTCTAACACCCAAGAATTAGAATCAGAAGGTAAATCAGTTATAACATGAATACCTGTTGGCGGAGTAGTAGTGGTCAAACCACTCTTCTTGTCTGCCAGGTACTTCTTGCAGTTTCTCTTCCAATGGCCAATTATTCCGCAATAATGACACTTGTCTTCCCTTTTGGCATCCTTCTTGGATGCCTTTTGAGTAGGAGCTGTTGCACGGGGGGCAACCTTAGTCTTGCCTTTGGCACCTTTCTTCCTCTTGAACTGTTTCTTGTTCTGAATGGTCAGAACAGAGGAAGAAGTGCCTTTTGCCTTCTTAATGTTTTGTTCAGCATTGTTGATCATACCATGCAGCTCAGACAACGTCTTGTCATATTGGTGCATGTTAAAGTTCAACACAAAACCACTGAAGGAATCAGGCAGCGACCTAAGAATGATATCCACAGACATCTCCTTAGAGACGGGTGCCCCCAATGAGGCCAGTCTTTCGACCAGCCCTATCATCTTGATGACATGGGGACTTGCTGGCTGTCCATTGCCTAGCTTACAGTCAACAAGAGCACAAACAGTATCGTATCTCTCATTGCGTGCCTCCCGCTGGAACAAATTTTCCAGCTGGCGGTACATATCGTAAGCGTTGACCTCTTCGAATTGAATCTGAAGATTCGATTCCATGTTGGCCAACATTAAGCACTGGACATCTGTAGCATCATTCATGTGCTGTTCATAGACATAATACTCATTCTCATCGGTGGGAACGACCTCAGGAAGTTTGGTGGTGAGCACATAATCTGTTCTCTCAGACTTGAGAATAATTCTCAAGTTGCGAGCCCAGTCATGGAAATTAGCACCATTAAGTTTGCATTTCTCCAAAGCGGAGCGGAGAGACTTAGAGTTTTTATCGTTCGTAGACATGATAACTACAACGGTAAAAAGCGAATAAATAACTCAGATAAGCATGTCATAGTGATAATTCAAAATATCAAAATATTTGAACTCATACAATGTGTTCATAATCCTACTAAAATACACAATGTATCCGAGAACTCAGATAATTAATAATCGAACGGCAGCACGCAACATTTCGACTACCAATCATGTGAGTAGGTGAATGATCACCATTTATGCCGGGCATAATTCTCGGTGTCACCAAAAATCTTACAAGATTGCATTGGTGACAACTTTTGCCAACAGGCCCAAATCTGATTATGGGAATCACTGTTCAAGTAACCTGAGCCTACTGACGAAAGTCAGAATGAACAATCGAAGCCCGATTCTGAATCGGAAATCATTCGATTATTCCATCGGGATCAAGTCATAGGACATGTCATGTCTGCCAATCTGGCAGGTCCATGCATACGTATGTCTTATTCTGACTTTAGGGTCAGGTATGGCAAATTACTTGACTTAAGGTAGGATTAGTTATAAATATATAATCATGATCATACATGCATATATACATTAACTCAAGCAAGAATATATATCATATGAGCATGAAAATTAAGAATTATAACGCAAATAAATGGGATTAGTGATATGATCTAAAAACCGAAAAGAAAACTAGACTTAATTCTAAACTAAGTCTTCAGTCCTCCTTCAGTTCCTTCGGTGGCTTCGTCTTCTATTGATTACAATCACACGTGGTGATAAATAATTGACACGCAGGTCAATGTAATAAATAATAAAATAAAAGTGACACAAGTCGTCATAAAATAGCACGCAGGCTATATTTCTTTTTGACACAAGTCGTCATATAAAAGACAGTACGCAGACTGTATTTCAAAAACCAGATCATATCACTTATCCCAACATTCATTCACAATGAAAATAAAACATCCAATATATCAAAATATATATAATACATGAATTAAGTCAATTAAAACATGTAAGGATGTCAAATAAGGTACACACAATTATAACACATATATGTAATAAATTGTACATCAAATGTAACAACCAAATCAATAACTCATAGGTTTTACATAATTAATTAAGGCCTTTAATTTTAATTAATAAGCATTTAATATTATTTATAACCAATATAAATAAAATTAACAACTAATCATATTAGTGCTATTAATTAAAATATTGTAACATTAAAATCTAATCAAATTATCATACAAGTTATAATAATTTAATTAATTTTCTTCTGACAATCAAAAGTCAAAATACTAGAATAGCCAAAATATTCACAATAATTAATAAAACAAAATCCAAAACAATTTTAGACCATTTTAATTATGTGAACAGTCGTGAACAGTGTTTCGTGAACAGTTAAATCGGAATCACTGTTCATCCGAAAAACACTGTTCATCCGAATAGTGTTCCGAACTTTTCGGATGAACACATGGCTATTCAAAAATCATTTTCGAGCACTTAATAAATCCAAATAAATCCAGAAAATTACAGTAGACTCGAAAATCATTCTAGTATTTGATTTATATTTTTTCAGAATTTTAGAAAAATATATACAGCCGTTAAAACACTGTTCAACCGAATGGTATATCAAATCCGTTCGGGTGAACATATGACTGTTCAAATGTCAATTTCGAGCACTTAAGAAATCCAAAAAATTCCAGAAAAATTTCAGTAAACTCGAAATTGAGTCTAATATTTTATTTATATTTTTCCAGAATTTTATAAAAATATATACAGCCTTTAAAACTGTTCAAACGAAGGGTATATCAAATCCGTTCGAATGAACATATGGCTGTTTCAAACATTTATTTCGAGCACTTAACAAATCGAAACAATTCCAGAAAAATTACAGTGAACTCAAAATTCAATGTACTGTTTGAATAATATTTTTCCAGAATTCTATAAAAATATATACAGCACTTAAAACTGTTCAAACGAAAGGTATATCAAATCCGTTCGGATGAACATATGGCTGTTTCAAACATTTATTTCGAGCACTTAAAAAATCGAAACAATTCCAGAAAAATTACAGTGGTCTCGAAATTTTGTCTACTGTTCGAAACATATTTTTACAGAATTTTAGAAAAATATTTACAGGCCTTAACAATTACATAATTGCACAATACACATAATGCACAACAACCTCAATTGATGATATCAAAACATACACATATGATATTATAATTCATGAAATCAAATTTCAAGACATTTAAAGTGAATTAGAACATATGTACCGGGCTCATGATGCCACTGTAGGGATTTTATACATGTTTTGCATATCAAATTATACAAAAACGTATAAACGATCGAATACAAAGTTCTAAATTCACATTTAACTACGAGTTTCGAGTATACCTCTTGAAGCGTGATCGAGTGCGTAGCGGAAGAGCAACGTCCGTTCCTCTCTCTAGTTAGTCCACACCAATGAGTGATTGATTCCTCCCTTGAAGCAACTAGAGCTTGAAGCGTATATGTCAAGAATGAACCAAGAGAAAAACGATTTCTTCTCTTGGTTTGTGTGTATATTTTCGGCCAAAAACTAGAGGAAGGAGGGAGTATTTTTTTTTGTTTTTTTTTTCTTGTCTTACAAAGTGTGCAAAAAAAGGATGAAAAACATTGTCATCAAATGTGGTCTTAATATGGTGTTAATCACATTAACATCCATATGTAACCTCCCCCTTTTTCAAGCTCCCATTCAAGACTAGCATTAGTGCATTTGAATTCAAAAAGTCAAATGCATTCTTATGCATCATTTTTGGACGGTTAATGGGGTGGAAATTCCACTTTGGAATTTCCTCCCCTTTATTCTTTGACGTTTACACTTTTAACCCGGAAGTTTCAATCGTATTGAAAATCAAGCGCATTGTTTGTGTGTGACCTTCTAGGATCGAAATAACATTAGCCATATGTTAATAAAATATCGACAAGTATTTTACTATCATATAAATCATGAGCGGGTCCTAGTAAAACCATCAAGACCCCTAATGTATTTCGAATTCATTCCCAGCTCGTATATTATTGTCAAACAAATAATATACGTATGAACTTAACCTTAAATAAGTAATCACTTCGAACAATCAAATTGTTCAATGGGCACTAATTATGACGTGTCAAACATCTCATAATTACAACAGTATGATGTCATCAACATAAAGTAACAGGTAAGCAATGTCAGACCCCTTCCTGTAAACAAACAGCGAATGATCAGAAGCACTATGAACAAAACCAACAGTTGAGACATAGTCAGCAAACCGTTGATACCAAGCCCGAGGAGCCTGCTTTAGTCCATATAAAGACTTGCGCAGTCGACATACATGATCAGGTAGAGCAGGATCCCGAAAACCCATTGGCTGGTACATATATACAGTTTCATGTAACTCACCATGAAGAAAAGCATTTTTAACATCAAGTTGATGAATAGACCAAGAATTAGATAGTGCCAATGTCAAAACAGTGCGAATAGTAGCCGGTTTAACCACCGGACTAAAAGTATCACCACAATCAACGCCAACCTGTTGAGTTTTGCCATCCCCTACAAGACGAGCTTTGTAACGTTCAAAAGAACCATCAGAGTTCAATTTATGACGAAAAATCCACATAGACCGAATTATATTAACACCCGAAGGGCGAGGTACTAACTCCCATGTATTATTTTGGCTTATTTTCTTTTGGCCCCCCAAGGTATTGCCACGCTTTCAATTTACCCCCTGAATGATTTATCTTTTCAATTTACCCCCTGAACGATTTATCTTTTCAATTTACCCCCTGAAACGTCAAATTTGTATTAAATTTCATTTTAAATGAAGGGTAAACTTGGAATAACACACTCATAAATTTTTTGGGGCACTTTTTAATAATAACAAAATAATAATTTTCAAATTAACCCCTCCCTCTTCCTCACACCCCACCCCCACCCCTGCAACCAGCCCCCCCCCCCACCCCTGCAACCAGCCCCCCCACCCCCACCCCTGCAACCAGCCCCCCCACCCCACCAGCCCCTCCACCCCCGCACCTGCAACCAGCCCCCCCACCCCCGAGCTGCACCTCCCCCCGATCTGCAACCAGCCCCCCCACCCCCGCACCTGCACCGCCCCCCCGAGCTGCACCCCCCCTCTTCCCCCCCTCCCGAGCTGCACCCCCCTCTGCCCCCCCTCCCGATCTGCACCCACCCCCCACCCCCCACCCCCCACCCCCAATTTGTACCCCCCCTACCCATCTACACCTCCCATCCCGATCTGCAACCCGCCCCCCCAGATCTGCACTTCTTCAACACAGAGAGAGAGAGAGAGAGAGAGGGGGGGGGGGGGGTTGTTACGGGGAAGATGAAGGAGGGGTTGGGGGGTTGGGTAGGGGTGGGTGGGGAAGAAGGAGGGGAATTTTTTTAATTATTTATTTATGAAAAATATCTTTTTGAATTTTATTAATGAACCCTCATCTTTAATTATTACAAATTTTCCCTCAAAATCTAATTATATGTGCAATTCCGATTTTGCCCTTACCTCAATTCACTTTTTTGGCAAAAAAAATACTCCAGGGGGCGGAACGAAAAAAATAGGGGGTAAACTGAAAAGATAAATCGTTCAGGGGGTAAATTGAAAGGATAAATCATTCAGGGGGTAAACTGAAAGCGTGGCAATACCTTGGGGGGCCAAAAGAAAATAAGCCTATTATTTTTAATTAAAGCATCATATTCGTCGCACATGGCCATTTTCCAGTTAGGATCATTAAGGGCCGCCACTGGGTTCTTTGGAAGTGGGGAGAGAGTGGTGGTGTGTAATAGATACTTAGGATTGGGTTTGACTATTCCATGTGAGCTACGGGTGACGGGACAGTGAGAGACGGTGGAGGAACCTTTAGTTTGGTTGGCTAGAGGTGCGGGGATGGTGGAGGTGGTAGGGCAGGGGAGACTTGGGAGATTGGTTAGAGCTGGAATGGGGGAGGTATGGGATTGGGTGGGAGAAGGTTGAGAGCCGTTGGGTTGGTCTGGAGAAATGGGAACCGAATGAGGAGAGGATGGGGCAGGAGGTGGTGAGCATGAGAGTGGAGATTGGGAAGCGGGAGCGGGTAACATGATGGAAGGATGAATGAATGAAGGGTGTGGGGTGTCATCATTGGGCCGAGGGGATGAGGTGGGGGTGGCACCAATTTTTGCAAATGGAAAATGATCTTCGACAAAGTAAACATGCCGATTAATTATAATTTTACGAGTTGCAATCTTATAACATAAGTAACCGCGATGATTGGATGGATACTCAAGGAAAACACATGGAGCGGAACGTGGTTGAAGTTTATGTATGGTGGTGGAGGAAAATAGAGGATAGCACAGACAACCAAACACACGTAGATGTTCGTAGGTAGGTTGTTTTTGATAGAGGTAGTGGGTAGGAGTAAGGTAATTTAGTGTCTTGTGGGGAATTATGTTGAGAAGGAGGGTGGCTGTTTGAAGGGCGTGAGGCCAAAACGATTGGGGAACAGATGCATGAGTGAGCAATGTGCGGATTATATTATTTATAGTACGCAAAGTGCGTTCAGCTTTGCCGTTTTGAGGGGAAGTATAGGGGCAAGATAGACGGAGGGTAATACCATGGTTGTGACAGAATTGAGTGAGGATATTATTATTAAACTCAGTGCCATTATCACATTGGATACTTTTAATGTTGAGATTAAAGTGAGTGGTGATGAATGCACGAAACATAATAATAGTGGAGCACACTTGAGATTTGTGAGATAATGGAAAAGTCCAGAGAAAATTGGTAAAATCATCAAGCAAGAGTAAATAATAACGATGACCAGTGCTACTTAAAACAGGAGATGTCCAAATATCGCTATGAATAATTTCAAACGGCATAGACGTAGTAGATAAGGAACGACTAAAAGGAAGTTTAATGTGTTTGCCGAGAACACACGATTGACAAAATGTCGAAATACTGCCATTACATTTAATTAAATTATTTTGTCTAAGGGTAGCAAAGACAGGTGCTCCCGGATGACCTAACCGTTGATGCCAGAGATTAGGAGAAATAACAGAAAGATGACACTGGGAAGAGGAGGTGGTCGAATTGGTGGAGGAGACTGGAGGTGTGGAGAATGGGTAGAGGTCGCCCGTGCTGTCACATCTTAGAAGCCTAGTACCCGTCCGAAAATCCTTCACAGAAAAACCAAACGGGTCAAACTCGATGGATACGAAGTTATCAGATGTGAATTTACGAACAGAGACTAAGTTTTTTATGATGCGAGGGACGTGCAAGACATTATTTAATTGAAGAGGTGGGTGGGGTGGTTGGAGTGTAGTGTGACCATGACCATTTACTGGAATGGAATGACCATTCCCAACAACGACATTATGATTGCTAGAATTAAAATAAGTGTGAAGAGTACCTCGATCCGAAGTCATGTGAGATGTGGCGCCAGTGTCCATATACCAATTCTGGTCTGGTGCATCAATGCGAGTGTGTGCATAGCTTGCTCAATATCCGTGGCGGAATAGGCCTGTGAGGGTCCAGGAGAAGGTCGTGGACCAAGTATGCCGGAACCGTGCGAAGGATTGCGAGGCGTTGTCCAATTATTGGATGGATACGGACAAGGGGCAGAACTGTTTGGCCAAAGATGAGTGGACCAAGGGGTGGACCAATCTGCTGAGTCGGACCAGGAGTTGTTGGACCAGGAGCTGTTGGACCAGGAAGGAGCTCGTCTGGGTGGTCTGGTCTGCCAGGGCTGAGATCTGGCTGGGCTGTAGCGTCCGCCCCGGCCTCGTTGGGCTGTTGGACGCGGTCCAAACTGCTGATGGGCTAAGCTGGGATGGGCTCTAGGCTGAGGTTTCCTAGGTCGTGCAAGAGCGGACTGATTGGACTGAGAAGAGCCGTGAGTGATGAGGGCTTCAGGCATGAGATTTTGTGGTTTGAGTTTCTTAGCGAGTTCGGTTTCTTCCAAGATAATCATAGATCGTGCTTGGTAAAATTCAAGTGGGGGATTGGATTGGCGAATAATCGTACCAACACTACTATATGCATCCGTGAGGCCTGAAACCAACTGAAGCACCAAACGATTATTGGCAACGGGAGCGCCAACATTACGGAGTTGATCGGCCAAGTTTTTCAAGTGTTGACAGTAGGCCGTGGCAGATGGGAAATCGGCCATGTGGGTGCTAGAGAATTCTTGTTCCAGAGAGACTGCACGAGAATTCTGATTATCCTGAAAAATATTATCCAATCGGGTCCATGCATCGGCGGCAGTTAACCCGGGTTCAATAATCGTATGAAGAAGGTCCGCCGATATTGTAGCATAGATCCATTTTAACATAGTAGCATCAAGGGTTGCCCAGCTGTCATCATAATTTATGGACGGATCGACGGGTTCGAGAGGCAAAATATGGTGAAGAACTTGTGTAGATCGACAATGAATTTTAAATAATTCAGCCCATGTAGCATATAGGATATTTTCCATGTCAAGGGTGACGCTAATATGAGATTGAATATTAGAGATGGTCATAACAGGGTGAGTGCGTGAGGTTGTATGAGGGGGAAAGGATGGACGGTGGGGCCATAGTGATGAAGACAGAATGGTGTGGGGGATGAGTATGAAGGCAGAGGCGCAGGAGATATGAGAAGGAGAAAAAAAGAAAATTTAGGTTTGAGATCTATTTGGCTCTGATACCATGAAAGAATATTGTGGAATGGATCATCTGTATTATTGAATAACGATAAATATTTATACATGAAGATGCATACCACTACGGGCTAATACAGTCAACTAATGAGTAATGACCATTAATGCTAATAATAGTCACTAATGCTAATAATGGTCACTAATACTATATGGTCAATGGTCAAATATACAACTAATGGTGTCAATGGTCAAATATACAATTAATGGTGTAATAATTCTAATAATATGCGATGAACCGTAATTCTAATAATTCAAAATTAATAGATATATTAGGTTAATTTGTTTGTGACTGATGGAGTTTTTAAATTTTTTAGTTATTTTTAGTCCTTTTAGATGATTCTTTTTTGTTTCTATGACACAAATGTATTCATTTGAATCATGTTTATTTGATAAAAAATTAAAGTACTCTTTATAATGAGCAAGATGGATTTACGACTGTGATAGATACTATCTTTTTATAATGAAAAAGATTAATATTTGAAATAAAATAAAATAGGAGTTGCTGAAAAATTATGTTCACTTTCCGATAAAAACACTCTTATTGAAGGAGGATAAATAAAGTAATTTTATTTCATTAAAAATGATATTAAAATATCCTCATAAATATGATAAATAATCCTAATAAAACAACAAATATATACTAAAATTAATGTTCAAAATTTTGATGTCAAATTTATTTTTATTCCTTAATCTAATCATACTATTGATAATATAATATATAATTTTTTGACATAATACATATAGAGGCTTGTGGGTAGTAAAATAAAATTTCATGTAACATGTTAATTTTTTATTTTAAAATCTAATAATATAAAATCAATAATATAATATGTATATATAATTTTTTCACATAATAAATAAAGATACTTAGGAAAAAATATACCAATGTGACATGTTCTATTATGTCATAATAAAAAAAAATCCTCTTTTTTATGAATTTATTTCTTATGAAAGTTGATATTATATTTTCGCAACACCAATAAATTCAATTAATGTGAAAATATATTCTTTCTATAGTATACTACATCGTCTCTAAGTCGTTCAAGTTAATTTTCAATATTCAAAATTAAAAAATGTTTGCAGTTTTAGTTGATACACACAACTTCGGTTTCGCATCAGACTTTTACATTAATAGGAAAAGTAGGATGAAATAATATATTTTGTTATAATTTGCACAAACAATTATTTAGTCATATAAACATTAATTAGTTTAAAATTTTGAAAATTTAATTCATGTAAATTCAATATTTAACAATCTTTTACTAATGAATGGAGTACAACATATTAAAAAAGATCCAATTATTATAGTAAAAATAAGAATAAAGTTATTAAATCGAAAATTCTTATGTATCTTGACGTAAGTGTGTTATTTTCTCATCTTTTAGTCGATTTGGTTTGCCTCAAGATTGACTTTGTTGTTTGATTGCGTTAAGATGATGGACATCATATTATGCCAAAGTGATAAAACACAGGGTTCAATTGGTTGATTATATTAGTACGAGTTGGGTTAAGCGTTTCTTCCTTTTTCACTGGATGATAATATCCTTATTAAATAGTTTATGTTAGACAATTCATTAAGGGTAAATTTGAACTTACAAAATAAAATTAAAAATTAATATTTTTAGTGCAATAGAATTTTAATATATTAGGAGTTGTTTATAGAGAATTAAAAATTCAAAACTCAACAAAGTCTCCCTGTATGCGTTGAACTCTAATTAGTAGTAAGGTTAATTTGCTTTTTTCTATAGATATTCAAAATAAGTAGATTGTTAAGATGCATCCATATGTTTGTTTGTGTTTATGTTAGATTTACTTTTCCCAAATGTATGTATATCTATTACATTATGCAAGTTATTTTCTTGCTTAAAAAAATAAGAACAAAAGATATGATCTATTGAGCTGGACGACAATGGTAATAACATAAAAAGATTACTTTCCATAAAAAGTGGAAAAGCTAAAGAATGAGTTGCAAAGTTTTGATTATTTAAGTATGGCACTCAACTAGTTTAATATAAAGTTCAAATATGTTGATAATACTTTTAATCTTACTAATTTTAGAGTCTTAAAAAGATAATGTTATTTGGAATTTATATATATAATGATTATTAAAGATATACTTTAATCTTTATTATAACATTTTCATACATTTGATACTTATAATGTGAAAATCATGTATAATGAGTTATTTGTCCACATTTACTTGTTTGCGATGTGAACTTTTGCATTTACCTCTTTATAATGAGTTATTTGTCCACATTTTCTTGTCCATCTGCGACGGACCTTGTGAGAAGGATGGGTTGTCGACTCACCTGCGAATCTGCTCGAACACTCGTAGGTGGCCTCTGGTTTCGTCTGTCTCGTCAGGATGGATGATCTGAGGGAATCCCTATTGAGTTTCCTCTAATAAGTTGTATTGAGGTTCCGGCTTTGGTGATGGTTTTTCTTGGAGCCATTGTCTTGAAAGTGTGGTTGGTGTTCGACCACAAACACTCCGACTGTCAAGTCAGTTCAGAGTATTTAAAGGTGTGTATTTGAGAGTAAAAAATACCTATTACCTCTCTTGGGAGTTGATCTTGGTATTTATAGGAAGCTTCTTCTGTGATATTAACACCCTAGCAAGACATGTGTCAGCTAGGATTGTGCTGATTATACCCTGTGAGATGTGGGCCCAAGTTCGTAGATCGGGTCTACCTATTCGTGGGCCCTATCTATAAGGGTTAAAAAGGGTCCATATCATTGCCCCTCTATATTGCGAACCTCATACCCACCGAAAAATATTATTTTTAATATCTGAGGATCAAAAAATAGATAAATGGTACTTGAATCAACTGGACTAATACTTTGGGACATTCAAAGATTCGTTTATCCCTGTCCATACGTGTCTTTTCCCCTTCATTGGAAATCCAAATAGCTCCTTATAAAAGGTAAAGCGTTTCTCTCTCTTCCGTTTTACTTCTTACTTCCACTCCATAACGCTTTTTCTCTCTACAAATTTTCAGACTATTCTTTACTTCCTTTGACTCAACTTGAACCGTCACTATTTTCCATTCTCCAAGTAAGTGAATCTTTCCCATTTATCGTTCATTCTTCTGTTGTGTGTGAAGCCAATTTCGTAGCGGTATTAAAGGAATGATCATGAGCGTGGTCATGAGCGGCAGGGCACGACAGCTGCACACGATGGGATGGACGAGTCCTAAAGGAGCTTACTGTTGGGTGCTGCGTAATGAGTGACTTGGTCACGATGACGGGTCACGACGGGGTTGCAGGCTGAAGCGGAAATAGGGTTATTTTTTGGATTCTGGGCTTTCAGCTAGGTTTTGTCTTTTGCCTATAAATAGAGGAGTTTTCCTATGAGTCCAATAAGTCTGAAATACAATGTAAACACATAATGGGTTAGAGAATCGTCCTATGAAGAATATTAGGGCTCTAATATTCTTGAAGAACATAGTTGTTGTTCTTGATAGGCTTTGTTGTTGAGACTTTCGGTGTATAAGAAAGTACTCAACGGTTAGACTAGCTAGTGATATGGCTTGTGTAACATTCTTATATTCCTAATTGAATCTGCAGCAACAACCACACGTAGTCAATCATATTGAGGGCGAAACTGTATAAATTCTTGTGTTTGTTTAATTCCGCATTTTATTCCTTTCGTTGTCATTTTAGATTCTTGGGTTGGGGGAATTATCTGAGGTCAATAATTCCTAACATTTTCCTCTTGTCTTTTCGTTTTTGTTTCTTTTTACTATTTTTATTGATTTTCTTTTTTGTCATCCCCCTCCTCCGTGTATAATGCAAAAGATGGTTTTTTTTGGGGAAATGTTTTGATTTTTATGGTGCCTTAAACCCTAATCCCGGTATATTTGTGTTGAGGTATGGGTGGCTTCGTCCTTACGATGAAAACCATTTGCCATTGAGCCGTTTATCGAAAACAACCCATCTTTAAAGCTTGTTCGTTTTTAAGATTAGTCCATCCATGGAACTCAACCACTCTAAAAATTGAACAATTTATGAATTAAACCTTGTTTAGGAACTGAACCATCTTTAGTTACTTTGGGCGGGAAACCATAATATCTCTTGGACTTCCTTTGATACATTGCTGACACGTGTCTTTTACAGGAGTCGTTTTCCGTAACCGTTAAACCTTCCGAACGCCCAGGGATCCGTTAATATTTTCCATTCTTGAATTTATTGAGATGTGGATCCCTACTCCTTATGAAACACTAACCGATTATCCCCTGAGTGGACGCCCATTTACATTGAAGCCTTCAACATGGGTCTCCATCTTCCCTTCTCTTCTTTTGTATATAATTTATTAACAGAGCTTCCCGCCGCACCTGGCCAACTTCACCCTAACATTTGGAAATTAAAGGGGGGTCAACTTTGAGAAAATAAAATAGGGGGACCATAATACATTTGACATAGTAAAGTATCACAAAAAATGTAAAAATGTGTTAAAAATGAAGATATGACCTCTACCCTTAAAAGAAGAATCTAACCAATTAAGCTACACTTTCACTTAGTTTAATTACACTTTTTAACATATATATCACAAAAATTAAAAAAAATCGTATAAAGGATAAAACGATACCGAAAAACCTAGGGGCACCGCCCCTAGGTCCGTCCTTGTTACCACCTTCATGTTGTTGTTGTAGGACTCTTGTTTGACGCGGCCAAGAAGATTCCTGACCCTTTCAAGGTCGATATTGTTGCAAATATGAGATTATTAAATCTCATAAATATGCCCGTTGAACAATTAGATTGTACAACCGATTTACTTCTTTAAAGTTATAAAGTATATTAATTTTAGTAGAAATTAATATTTATGATTACATGAATTGAGATTAGGGGTTATGATGGCTTCCTAAAGTCCGCTCATAATCTATGTATTAAACTATAATATTAGGCTAATATTATACAGTATATTGCTCTTATCAATCGGGCCTAAGAGGTCGCCACATACAATGAAATCGAATTATAAATATGATTTATAAACTTCCCGGGTTCAATGTGTAATAGATGAAAGGAATATTTGGCGACAATATGTTATTGATGAAAGTCCATATGCATAAATGGTATTCGGGAAAAAGCTAGAGGACATCTTTGCAAATATCCTAACACTATAAATACAAAGTTATAATGTAAAATTTGTAAGGCCTTCTAATTTTGTTTTCATCCTTACTTTTATTAGAAAAGAAAGAAAAACAAAACCTCTCCACCACCCCCTCTTGGCCGAACCTCATAGGATTCTCCAATTTTATTCATACTCATAGAAACGTTCTAGTAAAACGTAAGGAAGGATTCGAGGATCGCTGGTGTGGAGTAATCTTGAACGCGTTCTACTTTTCGATGCTAAAAGTTGTAACAACCCGCCCCAGGTGGGCCCCCCTGAAGCTATGCTCGTTATCAACTCAGTAACAAAGTCATCACTCGATGGATGACTCAAATAACATGCGTAAAACATTTGAATAATAATAAAATACACTTGATTTAAAGAAAATAAAATACTGTTATAAATCCATCGGGGTAAATCACTCGACGACTCAACGATAAGGAAATACATGTCTCAATATAGTACAACTCACAACGACTCCAAAATACCACAACATAAAAGCATGACGAAACAGTAAGACACCCAACGATTGAGAGAGATCCTAATGCCACCATCGCCACTCACCGGAAAGGGAATCTACGCAACGCAAATCACTTGCATGATAAAAATACATCCCCGAAGGGTCAACTCGACAGTTGGTGAATTCTAAGACCATCTCCAGTAGGAGATAATAGATGTCCCCAATATTTCATACTACCACACTTTATTCCTTTCCCACATCATCAAATATTCCCAATTATCTTTCAAATATCCTCACACTCTACAATAGGAGATATTTCAAAAAGTTATTCCATTTTCTCTCACTTCCACATCATTTTCTCTTCCTTCCACATTATTAACATATACCCTACTATATATTTATTCTCTCTCTTCTAATTTTATTTATATTATTATAATTTTATAATTCTATAATTCCTTCTATTATTTATTATATTTTTTATATATAAATATTTATTTATTTTTTAAACTAACTAATTATATTTTATATATTTTTGTTATTTCTTATTGTTAAATAATAGTGTTTGATATTTTTATTATTAAATTAAACAATAACATTAAAATCACTAACAATACATGATATTATTAAAAAAGACAAACAAACTTACACAAATTATTTGAGGGGGGAGTACACACTTATTCAAAGCACACAAAATTAAACACGCTCAAACATTTTAAGAAGTAAACAAATAACTTGATATCTAATTTTGGTTGCCACTAAACTTTTGCCAAATGGGCTCGACGAGATCTTCCTTCAATTGAATATGTTTGCCCCTATCGCGAAGGTCAAATCTAGTATAAATGTTTGATTTGGATCTAGCTTGAACATGGACTTGAAACTCTGGTAGTACATGATTTGGTCTCACAAATGATGAGCTCGGGCCAGCAGAGCTTGATTGCTCCGACTCAGGGTGTTCCCAACTCCAGTTATACGTATCGCGTTCATCTTCCACGATCATATTGTGTAATAAAATGCACGCCGTCATAATTTTTGATAAGGCATTCAAATCCCACAGTCTTGCTCGTTCTCGAATGATGCTGACTCGTGCTTGAAGCACTCCGAATGCACGTTCCACATCCTTTTGACAAGATTCTTGAGCTTTAACAAACAGTTTAGCTTTCTCGGATTGAGGATAGTGAATTGATTGGAAAAACAAGGGCCATTTAGGATAGATTCCATCGGCGAGTTAATACGCCATATTATATTTGCGACCATTGACAGTGCAGTTTATCCTTGGAGCTTCCCCTGTCTCAATATCGTCGAAGACTGGGGACCTGTCTAACACATTGATATCGCTTAATGTACCTGGTAACCCAAAGAAAGCATGCCATTTCCATACATCGTAAGATGCAACTGCTTCGACGAATATTGTTGTTGCGCCCTTATGTCCACTATTGAACTACCCTTGCCAAGCTTTGAGACAATTTTTCCACTGCAAATGCATACAATTAATACTACCAATCTGTATAACACGACATAATATTGACGATAAAAGATAATAACTTTAGTAAAACGTGAATAGTTTGTTAAGAACTCATTAAATTATATTAAATTTGTTAAGAGCTTGGTAATGGCTCGTTATCGGACCACTTAACTTACGTGATTAGAGTAATATATATATGCAAGATCGTATACTATCATTTAAATATATATATATATACCTTCGGACTATTACTATATTATATACATATCAATTCCAAGTAATAGTGGTAATATATTTATGTAGGTGTACTACCTTAACTAGGAGTCATCATATATATATATATATACTCATTAGTCATTACTCCCAGAGGTAAGAAACAAAACCCTCCCCATAAGATTTCCGCGCCCTCTCCTCCATGATAAGCAAAGCCGCCGTTCCTTTTTCTCTAGCCATCGAAATTTTTGCTCTTGCTCATCTTATTGCTCGATTCAATCGCTCGTACAAGTGTAATAATCTCTAGACTTTCCTCTTTGATTTAAGGTCCCAGTACTTGACCGAGTACACATCGTTGGTTCGGGAGCGAGTGTCACTTGTGTTGATTGCTTAAGGTGAGTTCTTACTCACGTCCGTTTACTTTCCTATATATGTGTTGTGTGTAATTGCGTGTATGATGTGTGAAATTAGTAGCATGTTATCGTTATGGATTATATGTGAGTATAGACAGGAGGATAGTGTGGACCTAAGGGATGTTGATTGTTATGATGAGTTAGTTGCATCTGACGTGTGTGTCTGTTGTCATGATCCTACAAAGGGGGAGATAGTACTTTAGAGCCGGTCACAGGAGTGATGCGGACGATGGCGGTAAGGCCATGGTAATTTAGAGCCGGTCACAGGGGTGATGCGGCCGATGGCGGTAATGCCATGGTAGTTTAGAGCCGGTCACAGGGGTGATGCGGGCGATGGCTGTAATGCCATGAAATGATGATAGTTAGAGCCGGTCATAGAGGTGATGCAGACAAGTTAGGCAAAGTACTGTACAGTGTGGAAGTCCGGATCTGGTGCATATAGAATAGTTACAGGGGTTATGTTATGTGATGTTGGACTTGATTGGTTTGTTTTATTGTTATTGTTGGTGATGGTTTATCGAACTGCTTATCGATATTGTGTATATTATTCCTTTTCTTTGTTGTTGTTTTCTGCACTCATGTATCACTTTCATATCATGTGTGTGGGTTGGTAGCCACCCATGAGTTAGAATTCACCAGCTGTTGAGCTGACCCTTCGGGGATTTATTCTTTTAGCAGGCTACGTGTTGCAGCAAGTAGGTCCCTGGTTCGGTGAGTGGCGATGGTGGCATTAGGATCTCCCTCAGTCATGGATGTGCTTTTAAGTTAATTATAATGTCTTTCATGTTTACCCTTGGAGTTATGGATTGGATGTACTTTAGATTCTGTCTTTCGCTATGGTTGAGTCATAGGTGGTTATACCCAGATGGATATATTGTCAGTCTTTCAGTAAAACAAATTTTTACTTTCTTTTTATCTATCTTATTTCATTTTATTTCGTTAAAATATTTGTGTTATTGAGTCATCCATCGAGTGGTGACTCTGTTACGGATTTGATAGCGAGCCTAACCTCAGGGGGGCCCACCTGGGGCGGGTCGTTACACAATCATTCCAGGAAAACCATGGTCATCACCAACGTGCATGAGTCTCTCCAGATCAGCCTCGTTGGGCCTTTTCAAATAAGTAGTCTCAAATATGGCTATGACCCCTTCACAAAATTTTAAAAGGCACTCAAGTGCTGTAGATTCTCCAATCTTGACATATTCATCACAAGCATCTGTAGCTACACCATACGCTAATATGCGTATGGCAGCTATACACTTTTAAAGTGGGGATATACCAAGTTTGCCACAATTATTGTGCCTTTGAGTGAAGTAGGTATCATAATTAGAAAGGGACTCAACAATACGTAGAAATATTGGCCTTCGCATCCGATGTCTCCGTCGAAATTGCGGATCTGTGTAAGTTGGAGATTTTGGGAAGCAGTCTTCCACAAGCCTTTTATGTGCAGCTCCATGATCCCTATTTATGTAAACCATTCAAGTAAAGACTCTTCCAACTCATATTTTTGTTGGAGCTCTAAAAAGTTGAACTTGAAAGATGAATCCATAAGAGGAGAAGATTCGAGTATTTTTTGCATTTTGCTTTAAGATATTTATAACGCTGGATTGATGGACTTCAAACATCCAAGTTAACCAAATTTAATCAAAAGATAAAATCTGAAGAGATATTATTGTCATTGTATTATTGTATTCATCTTTGTATTATTGCTCTGTCATGTGCTCCACTTGTTACTATTTTTATCAAGTCTGATATGTATAGTCGTGTCTTGTGTTGTCCTCTACTTGCTACAATTTTTGTCAAGTCTGATATGTATAGTCGTGTCTCTGAATGTGTGTAGTCTTGTCTTGTTCTCCACTTGAAATTATAACTATAACACATAGTTTCAAACATAAGTAAACACATAACACACTTTTATTAAATCACATAGTTTCAAACATACAACAATATTGGCTAAAGTAAACACACAACAACACAAATTATTTCAGAACATTAGACCTACATCGAAAAGTAAACACTACATCGGAAAAGTAAACACACAACATACACTCTTAACATAAATTTAATTATCAAACAATTCACTTGTAAGCATGTCAAACATTTTTTGTTGGAGCTCATCCCGATTATCATTTTGGAGTAGGTTGCACCACAACGCCATTTTCTTAGAACGAGGTTGCTCTTTGCTTGATGAAGCTAATGTTTCCCTTGCTACAATTTCACGCTCTCTATCTTGCTTAAGA
Source organism: Echium plantagineum (assembly GCA_003412495.2). Taxonomy (NCBI): domain Eukaryota; kingdom Viridiplantae; phylum Streptophyta; class Magnoliopsida; order Boraginales; family Boraginaceae; genus Echium; species Echium plantagineum. Next base: position 24,785,605 of record CM016562.1, on the reverse strand, counting down.
ACCTGACGCTCGTGAGATATCTTCTCGAACTTTTCCTCAAAAAATGCGTTTGATTTTCTTGATTTGGATCCAGATGCCTTAACCTTGTTCTTTGTTGCTTACCTTCCTTCCTGGCGCTCAAGAGAAGGAATGGAGGACGAGATATCAGTATCATCACCATTACTCTTCCTTTTATAGCCACTACTTCTAGATGCACCAGATCCAACCATGTACTTTGGTTCATTGCGAACCAAGTTCCACTCATCGATTAAGGTAAACCTCTTATGAGTTTTCTCAATGAACACCTCTTGAGCTCTTGATATATAATCATCATCAGACCAACCACTTCGCCCCACTGACATTGCTTTTCTATATGCACCCATCCAAATATTGATTTGTTTGCTGAGATCACGATAATGACTTGCACACTGTGTTTGAATCTTGTGAGGACCAGTTGTTAAATTATCCTTCACATATGCAGTAATTTTCCCCCAAAAAGTATCTCCCTTTTGTCCATTACCCAATTCACTATCATTACTGCAGTGGAAAAAACCAGATAGAAAAACTTTCTTATGTTTGGTACTCCAAACTTCATATTTCGAGTTTTTTCGAGGTACAAAACTGGTTGGAGAGTCATCATCAGGCTCACCGAGAGATAGTTGAGTATAAAACTGGTTGAACTGTTTGTAACGACCAGCCCCAGGTGGGCCCCCTTGAGGTTAGGCTCGTTATCAATTCAGTAACAGAGTCACCACTCGATGTATGACGCGAATTACATGCGTAAAACATGTTCGACAGGCCCCGAGCTCTTAACGAACCGAACCGGACGGGCCCGGACCACTAAGAAACAAACCGGACGGCCCCTGTAATATGTTCGACATGCCCAGAGCTTTTAAAGAACCGGGCCCGGGCCAGTCCATTAATTATACTATAAAACTTATTTAATACTCCCTCCGTTCCAATTTAATTGACGTTTTGGGAATTCGTGTCAAACTTTGACTACAAATTACTTTATATTCATTAGTCCAAAAAATATAAAATTGATATAATTGAATTCGTTTTTCAAAATACTTTCATAATATTATTTTTTTGTAATTTTATATAATGTAAATATAAAGTAATTGATGATTGAAGATGTGTTTCGAAAAGCGTAAAGTCAAGTATTTTGGAACGAAGGGAGTATTAGATAACTATGGATAAAAGCATGAAATGTATTGTTATATTATTCTAGATTATAAATTGTACATAATCCTTGAATTTGTTCCCAACAATTGATTTTGTCATGACATGTATAATAAATTCATCCTATAAGATTTTAAAGTAAAATCAAAAGACGAGCATGTTGTAGCCGATAACCATGTCATATGCAATTGGTGCAATATTAGATCCTAATATGCAATTACAAGCTGATTATCCTAAACTTCAAAGAGTTCAAATATAGTAATGCGTCTTCTATCTATAATAATATAATAATGCATCTTTTACTTTAAAGTATAATCAAAAGAATTCACAAATCACCTTGTTACTTTACAACATTATGACGAATAATATTGCATCTTCGATTTTTGTAATATACACTAGGAATGTATCTTCTATTTTCAATAATATCTTGTTAGTTTATAGTTACAAACATGATTTTACTATTTAGAGAATAATATAGTAATGCGTCTTCTATTTTCAATAATATGTTCTAAAAGCTATCTAATATTAAACAACTTTTATGAAAATATTTAAAAAATAGTTTATCACACGAGCGAATAATATATTTTGTAACACTTATGATTTTTATTATTTAAAGAATAGTATATGAATGCATCTTTTACTTTTATTTAGATGGTAGACAACATTGTTACCCTTAGAGGGGGGGGGGTGAATAAGGTTTATCGATTTACATTGACAACTTTTTCGATTAAAACGATATAGTTTGATATCTAAACAAATAATGCGGAAATAAATAGATTTAACAATTTAGTTCACTTAGGTAATATATCAAACACCTTATGCTATCAATATAGGATATGATGAAGGATTAACTATAACAAGAGATAACAAACAATAATAACAAAGATTAAGGGAAGAAGGATGCAAACAAGATTTTAACGAGCTTCGGTTCTCCTATGTGCTCGACCCTCGGCTTTCCAACCTTGGGATTTGGAAAGGCTAACTTGAACTTGAAAACATCTTGATTACACACAAGCAATTTCAATTCTAAGCTACCTACCCAATGGCTTATTTACCAGAAGGATTTCAATACTAATCTCCACAAGAATAGCAACCTAAACCCATGTCTAGGATTTCAAACTCTAGATAAAACTATAACCCAATTAAATCTAACTAGGATTTGAATAAGATGTATATAAGATGTATCACACAAATGAAAGTCTCTAACTTAAAGATATGAAGATTAGGATGAGAGTAATTTGATTTTGCTTTTTGATTGATGATGAATTTTTGAAAGAATCTCTTGAATGTGCAAAGCATGATTTCAAAAAATGGCTTAAAACAATATATAGTAGTAAGCTTTCAAGACCAGTTTCAAGACCATGGTCTAGAAATAGTACTCCAATGGATTTATGTAGTATATCGAGACCCGTAACGAGACCAGGTGGTCTCGAACTTGGTCTCGAAAAACGCTGAGGAAAAGCTCTAGAGATGGTCTCGAAAAAAGTTGGTCTCGTTTGGTCTCGAAAAAAGCCAATTTTCAGCTTGAAGTTCTCATAAAGAACCAACCAATTCAAGCCATGAGCCAATTAATTTCAAGTTTACCATCAAGAATGGTATTACCGTTAAACAATGTCTATTATGTACCTGCTTAAGTCGAAACATCATTTCAGTTTCACAACAATGGCACCGCCTGATGAAACAATGGGGAAGACACTAAAACTATGAGGAAGACACTGATATGGCTTCTATATAAATATATATATATATATATATATATATATATATATATATATATAAAGTGTCCTTAACCTGCAATTACATTTTGATTTAGTAATTGTCCTTCATTAGAAAATGTTACATTATAACAACATATCAATTTATTACACTAAAGTCCAACTTAATTTCTGAAATAAACCATTGTCTCTCTTCTATCTACGAATAAGATATTACTATGTTTATTGCACATGACTAAAAAGTATAATAAGACATTATTTTTAATTATTTTATTTTTTCTTAATAAATATGTACACAGGTTTAACATGGTTTAAAGTAATAAATACTAACAGAACAAATACAATATTCAAGAACCCTTACTCTTAAGAAATCCATCAAATTTTTCTACTTGAAAAGATTCGTTGTTGAAGTACTTCACTTAAAATAAATGGTTCTACTAATATATGTTGAAGATGAAAACTAAAAATATCAATCATTTCTTATATTCATAAGTCGAACAAGATTACATTAAATATAGGGTTTTGATGTTTACACTCCAAACATTGATTGCTACACTGCATTTTCTCAATTTTACCCTTCATTTTACTTTATAAAAATCTACAAAAAGTAATAAAAGTGGAGTGTGGTTATCAAATTTACAGCGTAAAAATTAAAGACCTAAATATATAATATAGATCAATCTTAAAAGGCATCCATTTAAACAAAAATGACGAAACTCTAAAGTAACATGATCTCAATATACTACTATAATGAAAATATTACTCCATCCTTCCTAATCTCATGATAATCAAAGAAAGGTTATGATGTTTCTAAAATTGACCCAATGTTGAAGTTGTCAAATGAGGAGACATTCGTTGGACAACCACGTACTAAAATGAAGATTTACACTTCGAATCATGGGTGGAGTGGTTTAGCAGTGAGAGCAATGTTGCAACCAACATCGAAAAAAAATTTGTTGAACATTCTTATATAACACTACTCAACGTTAATGTGCATAACAACAAAATATATAAACATAAAAATACTATAAATTTATGTATCAATTGTTTGGTTTCTCATCATCAATAAAGAAAATCAAATGGTCTTACGAAAAAAAATATATTGAAGACAAATAAACAAGTATATATTTCTCTAATTTGTGTAAAAATATTATATTAGTAGTTATTTATAGTGAAAAATAACATGTTATATATTATTCTATGTGTAACTTTCAAGTTGTGAAAATAGGGAAAGTCACATAACTTTCAATGAATTTAATGAATTATAATAATCATCAAGTAAATGTACAAATTTAGTGGCTATTATATTTTACTTTGTGTAACGTCCAAGTTGTAGAAATAATAAAAGTCATATAACTTTGTTGCGAAAAGTACCAGCATTTTCTCTATCAATATTGTTTAGTAGTAAATATATAAGTTCTTAAAGTTGTTGATCTAACAACTGTTGGATTAATTTTCAAAACTTCGGATTTATTAAGTCATATGCTTAAATGTGTCGTTAGTTTTTTAATTAAAGGAGTGTTATTTATCTGACTATGTCAATTTACTTACAATATATTGATTTCTATGAACTTGTATACTTATTTTAAATATTGTTATATTATACTCCATCCGTCCCTAAAAGATTGTCACATTTTGACTTTAGTTAGTCAAACATAAAAAAATTTGATTATGAATTATCATTAAACGATAAGAAATAATATAGTCTTGTAGGACCTTGCTGTTAGATTAGTCTTAATATATATTTTTGAAATATTAACTCTTTATAATCTTTTTGCATGTAAAGTAATAAATATTTATATTTTAAATCGTGTTTTGTTGACTACCAAAAGTCAAAATGTGACAATCTTTTAGGGACGGAGGGAGTACATGGGTTGGAAGGCGGTGTTACCTTTGGCTTTGGCTTCTTGTGCCATTACTAGAAAATTGTTTTGGAACAAATGAGGTGCTTTCCTGAAGTACGATTCTCGTCGGAAAAGAGAGGAATGTAAGTTAAAATTAATTTGGTTAATAAAATGATTCGATAATAAATTAGGATAGGCATAGGGATGCAGGGCTGCTATCGGACCGGTTTTCGATTTTTTCCGCGTAAAAAAAAATTGAAGAAAGAAACTTGGGAAAAACAGATCCACTACTCAACAATCCTATTCTTATACGATGCAAAATTCTAATTACAATTTAACAGTTTCAAAATCTCTGGAGGCTAATTTCTTTTGATTTTTTTAGTACAATCAACAATGGGCCAACAGACTCTTATTTGATGCATCAAGAAAATATCATGTTAGTTATATGCCTAATTGTAATTAATTAATTCCAAAAGAAAAAACATATAAGAGTCTCATTATGTGAATATTTATTGAATTTTAGCTTTTCCCATAAATAAAATGTGCCAATTTTAATTATTTAAATTCCACAAACGTATCAATTTTCATTTGAAAAATTAATTAAAAACCTAATTGTTATTTATTAAAATTAACTAGCTGTTTGTGCACAGTCCAGCCTGTGAAAATTCGTTCTCCTTATCCAGTTAATTTTTGGATAATTAGTTAGATATTGATGCAATTATCTAATATATATATATGAGAAAATGCAAAGAGATTGTAACAATTGAAAGATGAATTTAAAGATACATAAGTGGATGACTATTGTATACAAAAGTACACAATTATGTACAAAAATACGGTCACATAAATATAAACAAATATGTGACTATACATCAGTCTATTATATTTTTACATTGAACATTTAAAGTACATTTTGCGAGAGCTCTACATTCATCTCTATATTTGAGTTTGTTGAGACAATTAACGAACACGTGAAGTATGGGCATATTCAATATGTCTAGTAAGCAATGAAATACCATGATGTGAAGCACTTGACGCAACATCAAAGGTTTTATCGGTTCTCCCTGTGTTCAGATGCACTGAAGGCTATTCACATCGACCTCTAAAACATATAATGTAATGTAATCCACTCTGTAACATCTTCATTCAACCTCAATATCACAATGTCCAAGTGCCTCTGAAGAGGACCCCGCCTAGGAGACGTAGCCTTATCCCCATACTAACGGGGCAGCTGTTCACGAATTACGAAAGAGTGAAGTGCAAAGAACTATCTCCTACTTCAGTAACACCTTCATTGTTTAGATAAAATGCTGCAGGAAACTTAAAAGATTGCCTACACCAATGCATATTATTAATATTATAAACATAATGCTAACTGCTAATGCACATTTCAGAGAAGGAAATAGGAGATCACATATACACCAATATGATTTCAGTACATATTAACTACTTCTATTACATAATACGATTGTATCTAGAATACTCACAAAAAATCTTTGTAAATAAGAAATATATGCTATAGTCGAGTCTCATCATATTTTAGTAGAGTTAGAAATAGAAATCAAACATTGGTGTTATTATGCTTCTGTTTCCATTAACATACTTATACCGCGCAGAGCTGATGCAAAAAATTAGAAGAATGGGCCAGTAGCCAAACTTCTACTTCGTTACTTGAGTTTTCGTCCAGAGAAGGTGAAGGTGAAAGCATTCTGATGGACATTGCAGAAAGAGCAGGAAGTTGATGTTTACCATAATTTGCTCACAAAGCTGATTCAAGCGAAAGAACTATTGAAGGAGTACGTTGCCCGGTGAGAATTCAACCCCTATATAACCTACCCTGTAATTCGCAGAACTTATGCACCAAGCACATAGTTTGTTCTCACCATATGCCTACATCTCTATGTAAACTATCATCTAGCACAATTCCTTCGTCATCTTTGAACCATAAAACTCAATGAGAACTATGATCTAGCACGTTTCATGATTTATCGTTAGATCCTAAACCTCATTGAGAGTTATGATCTAGTACATTCCAGCTTCATCATTAAGTCCTAAACCTCTATGAGAACTATTATCTAACACGAAACTCGTACCATAATCAGAAATACAGTTTGAGAAGTAAAATCTAAAGTTTGGTCTGCATTAATGTTTCCCTCCTTTACGAAGGCAAAAACTGGAGTCTCACCAGATTACAGTACAGCCATAGTTGAGAGTTACGTTCCCTAACGTCTTTTTCCCTTCCGCATCATCTGTGATTGCACCTTCCTAAATAGAAACAACCTCAACAAATTTAAATGAGGTGAAGATCGAATAATCAGAATATCCCAAGAAGTAAATATAAATAACATGACTACTATACCAAAATAAAGTCAGTTCATTGCCCACATAAGGACCACCGCGCATAAAGAGTCGATCAAAGAGTAAAGAGGTTACATAATAAGTGTGTCTTTCACACAAAACTATATACCATTTCACAAAATGAAGATTATGAAGCAAATTATCAAATACAAATATACAAAGCAAAAATACAATCGAAGATACTTAGTAAAAATCTAGCTGTGTATGCATAACAACTAAAAAAATGACTGATAATAATTTGTAGTGTCCAAACCTAACATTTAGATCTAAGATCTTAATTAAATAATCTAACACACTGCTAGAATGTTTATAATGTATGCCTTGATTTATTTGATAGAAAGCTTTACAATATCACTACTAGAATTTACGCTATTGGCTTCGCCTATATCCGAAGTAAATCTGAAGAAAAAAGTAAAAAGGATACGGAAAGGCTTCGGAAAGCTCCCGAAGACTAAATCTTGTCGCCCTTTACAGATCCGAAGCCCTTCTGAATCTACCGTCTGAATCCATTCCGCATCAAGCATTGATCTGACAATAGTACAGCACTGAATCCAATCCGAAGCTAACTACTGAATCCATTCTGAATCCACATTTAATAATTTTTAGACTTAATTCATTAATAATTTCCGAAGCCTACCTAAAGCCAAACACACCGAAGCTATTCCGAAGTTCTATTTTCATTTTTCTTAAATTCATTAATTGAATTAGGTTTTCCCAATCCTTTCCGAAGCCAACAATTCTGAATCCATTCCGAAGTTAAGTTTTCAATTTTCATAAATTCATTAATTGAATTAGGGTTCCCAATCCTTTCCGAAGCCACTCTTTCCGAAGCCATTCCGACGTAGACCTTTATGAAGGCCGAATCAATTCCGAAGCCTTTTTCTTCATAGCAGCAAAAAAATTTGCAGCCTGGGATTCTGCATAATGCAGAATTCCAGGCTGCAATTTTCAATATGCACGAAATTGAATACAATCTAATACCTAAAATGCATTTCCGAAATACAATAAAAATCAATATACAATATCCAAAACACATAATATAATCCAAAATCAATTTAAACACAATCAACTCAACCAAAAATACAAATAAAAAGCAATTAGTAATTCAAAACAAGCATCATCCCCCAAATTTGAATACATATTTGATAAAATATAAATAATATTACAAGAAAATAAAAGCAATATCCAAAGAACATAATTTTTCCTACAAATAATAGAAGAAGAAAAAAAATTAGACAAAGTTAGATAAATAGATAAAAGAACAAAGTTAGATAAATGGATAAAAGAGTACCTTCAATCACATTTTTGTGAATTAGCTTACAAAATGAAAAACAAAGATTAGTATATATTGAACAAAATTATGAAATATAAAATATATATGAAGTTAGAATTTAGAATGGTTACCTCTTTTGAATTAGTCTACAAAAAGAAACAAGTTAAACATTAGCATTCAACAAAAAATGAAAAAAATATATATATATATATGTATGAAGATATATTATTATAGAGAGAATTGAGATGATGGTAATAAGGAAGTTTGTAGAGAAGAAAAAGATAGAGAATGGGATTGAAGTTGTGTATTTATTGTGCACTGTCCGAATCCAATCCCAGGAAAGGATTTTTTTCGGAAAAGTCCGAATCAAATCTGAAGCAATTCTGAATCTACATGTTGACTTCCGAAGCCATTCCGCATCCACCTTTCTGAAGCCATTCCGCATCCACCAGTCTGAAGCCATTCCGAGTTTCACTTAGAAGATAACACTATAGTGTTATCATAGAGATAACAAAGGGCATAAGAGTCATTATGCACCTATTTTAGACAACCAAAAAATCTGAAAAAACCATTTCTCCACTCTCCCAATTCCACACACGCCTCATTCTCCCACCCCCATTTTAACTGCCCCTTCCCCCTAATCTCCTCAAATCACGCAAGAGTTGATTCTCATCAATAATTCCATTATTCCTGCCGATATTGTTGCCCAACACTAATTAAAAACTAAAATCTGTTGAATTGTTTCTCAAATCTACAACAACGGCGCAAAACCTACAAAAATTCTATCACCCGCTACGAAAAGACTAAGAAAATACAACGAAGATTCTACCAATGGCGTCATCATCAGGAAGGAATGCTCCAGCAGGTAAACTTCAATTGTTTGTTATCAGAATTGAAATTGTTTGTATACCATGTGTCATGATTAATTATTTAATTGTATTTTGGGCATTCGTTGAAATATGGCAAATTGCTCTATTATTTGGCCAATAAATTAACAATAATTGAAATTGATGAAAGAATATTACTTGTAATTATTTTATGTCGCATTTAATTGTTCTTTGATATATTTTTTATGATTTTGAAATTCCACCACCAAATTTTGTGATTTTTTCAAATTTTCAACTGAAAAAATTCAATTTTCCTATGTAATTTTTTGGCTTTTATTCAATCTAAGATTTTTATGGCATTTGGATAGATTATTTGTTGATATAAAATTTGGAGAATTTGTTGACATAGATGTTTCTGATTCTGGAATTTATGGTGTATTATGTGTACTTGTGATGTTTAATCAGTAGTTGTTTTTTGAATCATGGTATTTTGATATATCAAGTATAATGCATGTTTGTTGATATGAAATTTGGAGAATTTGTAATCAGTAGTTGTTTTTTAAGCCATGGAATTATATGTTGATATGAAATTTGGAGAATTTGTAATCAGTAGATGGATTTTTTTGTGAACATGTTTCATGGCATTCTTCTATGTCATTGTGGTACTCAATTTTTTTGTTATGTCACAGATTCGGAAAGTGACGGAATAGGCCCGACACCCTCTTTTGATCTAGGGATAACACTGGAAGAGCAAAGAACAAAGAGAAAGCATGATGTTGCAATAAAGAGGAAGCATGATGTTACTATCATAACACTGTAATGGAATTGAAATAACGCAATTGCAACACATGGGTTTATTAGATGAATGCAACACAATAACAAATATAGTGCATTCGAAGCTGCAAGTCATTGTGTCAATAATGAAATATCAAATAGAAACAAATAACGACGTAGCAATGCAACGGTTTTGAATAGTAATCGTCTTATGTTGTTGAAGATCGTTGTTCGGCTAATATCTCGCGCCTTCTTTATCTATTGAACAAAAGGAAGAAAACAATCAGTGACATGATATTCAATAAGGAAGCAGTTAATAACAAGCTCATTTGACTACAACGTAAATTGACTTAATGAATTCAGAATGCAATCACAAAGCAACCTTACTGAAATCAGAATGCAATCACAAAGAAACCTTAATGACTTCAGAATGCAATTACAAAGTAAAGTTAATGAATTCAAAATGCAATCACAAAGCAACCTTATTGAATTCAGAATGCAATCACCAAATTGACTTAATGAATTCAGAATGCAATCACAAAGAAACCTTATGAATTCAGAATGCAATTACAAAGTAAAGTTAATGAATTCAGAATGCAATAACAAAGCAACCTTATTGAATTCAGAATGCAATCACAAAGCAACCTTATTGAATTCAGAATGCAATCAGCAAATTGACTTAATGAATTCAGAATGCAATCACAAAGAATCCTTAATGAATTCAGAATGCAATTACAAAGTAAAGTTAATGAATTCATAATGCAATCACAAAGCAACGGTATTGAATTCAGAATTCAATCACAAAGTAAAGTTAATGAATTCAGAATGCAATCAGAAAATAAAGTTAATGAATTAAGAATGCAATCAGACAATTGACCTAATGAATTTAGAATGCAGTCGGAAAATTTACTTAATAAATTCAGAATGCAATCACAAAGCAATTTTAATGAATTCAATATACAGCTTTAATCGATATACAATTTGGTATTAATCCAATACCGAAAAAACGAGGTCAAAATCCCATATAATCGTGGAATTTCATAAGTTCACAAACAACAAGTTCGTCGAAAAAATAAAACAAAAACAATACTTACCATAGTTTCATGGAATCTTAAATTAAAACAAACAAAAATTAAATCAAAATAATATTTACCAAATCGTGGATTAGGTCTATCAAAATCCCACGGAAAAAGGGAGATAATATGCAAATAACGAAAACAAACGAAAAATAATATAACAAAAAAATAGGAAAGCAATTAAAGGGGAGAAAAATATGAAAATTAGTTGCATGAAATTTTAAATTAGTTAGTCAATTTATATAGAGTTCCGACGGAGAAAATTAAGGCAAAAATAATTGCATGCCATCTGTCATTATTGAGTGATTTATTACTACTACTCTATAATGCCATCATTTTCTATTTCAATTAAATTAAGGCGTAATACGAAAATATCAAATCGAATTAAAGTATATGCATTCCCATGAGATAATTTTATTGGCACAAAACGAAATAATAAATTATATAGGAAAATAAGGAAAAAAAACATGGAATATTTTTACTTTATTCTGAGAAATAATAAAATAAAAGATAATAATTATCCTGGCTACATCTTTGGCAAATTCACTAAAGTCATTTATTGAAATTAGGATTCTCGTCCTAACAATAAGTCATGAACATAATGTTTTATACAATGGAATTCTATAACAATCCTGTCATTCCACTATTACCATACTTATGGAATCTATGTTATTATAGAAATCTTTAAAAATATTCGTATTAATAATTAAATACCGTCATTTATCTAAATATCGAGAAAATAGGAGGGAATATTTATACTTTATTCTGACAAATAACAAAATAAAAGATAAAAACTATCTTGGCTAAATCTTTGGCAAATTGATTAAAGTGATTTATTGAAATTAGGATTCTCGTCCTAACAATAAGTCATGAATATAATGTTTTATGTAATGGAATTCTATAACAATCCTGACATTCCACTATTATCATAGTTATGGAATCTATGTTATTATAATTTTTTTTAAAAATATCCGTATTAATAATTACATATCGTCATTTCACCCGCTTTAATTTAAGAACGACATTAAGAAACAACGTGTCAGACTAAATTGTTGGAGCAAAAAAAGGAAACAAACAATCCAATCGAATACAATCAACAATCAATGTGGAGAAAAAATAGGAGTTACTTGCATATTCCATTAAATAACCGCTAATTAAATCAATAAATAACCTCCCATTGCCATATTTTAAAATGGGAGAGTGTACTTCACACACTATCAGGAGAGAGTGAAGCAACAATTTCGGTTAATTTATTCAAAATATTAATGACAAAAATGCCCTCATTAGATATCAACCACAAGATAAAAAAAATCCATAACCACCCTGATCCAACGGCCAGCATTTGTGTTATCTCCCTGATAACATAATTTTGTTATCTCCTAAGAAAAAACTCCCCCCTGCATCATATCATCTACAAAAAAAAAACTTTCCTACATATATTCAACAAACAAACAATTCACATCACACATTTCTAATTCATAATTCAATAATAATTCATAGTTCAACAACTCAATGTCAATTAATATATAACAACATCTCAATATTAATAATACACAATAATAATTTTCATAGTTCAAATAATAGACTAATCGTCATCGCTATCATCATCTCCATTCGAGTCGTCATATTCATCTGAATAGTGCGACTCGTAATCCGAACCATCTTCATATGGGTCCACAACATGTTCTTCGACTTCTACAATGTCGTAAAGTCCTTCGTCAACAATGTCGACATCAATGGTTGGATTAACTCCAACCGGGGGTGGTTGTTGCTCCTCTTGGAAAATATCTTCGGTATTCAAAGATTTAGGATCAACGTTCTGCATATGGCTCCAATCAACTCGGCTTCTAGCATTCGATTTCATTGCAACCCACCATTGCTTATGTTCCCAGGTGGCGGAGACGTAACGGAGATAGTACACTTGTTGCGCCTGCGATGCTAGAATGAAGGGGTCATCCTTAGAAGCTCTACTTTTGTGTTTGATTTGAACCATTCCATTTTTCGGATGCACCTGCATCCACTTGCTAGTGTCAAACCAAAAACACTTGAATAGTACGACTTTGTCATACATCAAGCCATACGAGAGCTCCCAGATCTCCTCTATGACACCATAGTAGTCGACATGGTCATCATCCTCAGAGCAGGAACCTTTCACACAAACCCCGCTATTGTACGTGGTCTTATTACCATCTCCATGCCTAATGTCAAAGTAGTACCCGTTGACGTAGTACCCCTTGTACCTTTTTATTTCAGGAGCAGGGCCTAATGATAGTGTCTTCAGAATTCCGAGTGTGTCCATATTATTCCGAACGTGCATACGAAACCATGCTGCAAAATGAAAAGACACCTCTTTATTCTTATCTTCCTCTGTCGAATCGGGATTCAACATCTCAAGGCAGTCGTGGTACGACCTATGACAATATCGTAATTAGTTAAGTTAATTAATAAATTATATAATATGGATTGAATTAATATTTAAAGACACACTTACTGAAGATGTTCTCGTACTTTAGGTGTGTTGCAGAGAATATACACATGAGCGGTGTTGTGTTCTTGACTATCCATTTAATATCTTTGTTTAACAACAAATGTGCCGCGCCATGGGTAAGAAAACAACGGCAAACGACTTGGGTCTTCCGGTTGGTTTGGCACATCGTGCCTCCTAGGCCGTGTTAGGTCGGTATCTATTCCCTCTTCGAAGTACATGGAACAGAAGTTAGAAACCTCTTTGACCAGATACGCCTCGCATATTGACCCTTCCACACGTGCCTTTTGCCTTACCATTTTCTTCAATCCCCCTAGGAACTTGCTAAACATTATAAGTTTAGTTAAATAAATAAACAATTCCAAAAAATCACCAATTATACTAAAAAAAATGAAGTAATACTCACGATTCGAATGGGTACATCCATCTATACTGCACTGGACCTCCATTCAAAGCTTCATAAGGCATATGAATAGGTAGATGCTCCATGACATCGAAGAACGCAGGTGGAAATATCTTCTCCATCTTGCATATTATCTCAACAATGTTGCGTCCTAGTTGTTCCACATGCTGAACATTTAGCGTCGTTGCTGAAAGATCCCTAAAGAAAAAACACCACTATGTAATGGTTTGCCATATGACAGGCGGCAGTACATGTCGTAGAGCTACCGGAAGTAAGCGTTGCACAATAATATGGATGTCATGGCTCTTGAGTCCGCTGAAATTCAAATTTCGTGAACATCTCGCAATGTTAGAAGCATATCCATCTGGTAACTGAAGACGCTCCAACCAATTCCTAACATCCTTTTGCTGCACGGCGTTACAAGTGTACAACGTTTTTGGTTTCGCTTTCCTGCCACCAACAATATCAACCATATGCAACTCTGGTCTCGAACAGTGAGTCGCCAAATCAATCCTTGCCCGTTCATTGTCCTTTGTCTTTCCTGTCACATCCATTACAGTATGTAATAGATTTTCCCCATTGTTCTTTTCTGTATGCATGAAGTCGATGTTGTGTCTGATTTTTTGTGTCGACCAATAACTCAACTCCCAAAATATACTCTTCTTGCACCAGTTGTGGTGAACATTATAACCAGGCGATCTATGTTCAGCCAATTTATTTTTTCCAAACACATCAGGATCCAAGGTGCACACCAATTGTTCAATTGACTCTCCAGAAAGTCGCTCATGTTGGACAGTCAAACAAGTACGACTAGTAATAAATCCTAAAAATTATTTAGATGAAAATAAATATTTGACAAATCTATTATATTAATTCAACTAAGTTATAAAGTATAATGTTCAAATAAATAATAGAGGCAAAGTTGAGAGGAATACCAGTTCTTTGCGTCCTATATGGATGTCGACGTGGCAGGAATACTCTGTGACAATCAAACCAAGACTGTTTCCGACCAGCTTGTAGTCGAAACGCCGAAGTGGACCCCATACAATAAGGATATGCTAACCTACCATGGGTACTCCAACCCGATAACATGCCATATGCGGGAAAATCTGATATCGTCCACATCAATGCAACTCTCATGTTGAAATTATGTCCCCTCGAAACATCGAACGTCTCTACACCAATGTTCCACAGGTCTTTTAACTCGTCAATCAAGGGTCTGAGGAAAACATCAATGTCTCTACCTGGATTTTTTGGCCCTAGTATAATTAGGGATAAAAATAGGTATGGCTCCTTCATGCATAATCCTGGGGGTAAATTATATACACAAATAATCACTGGCCAACAAGAATATTGACGCCCAAACTTGCCAAATGGGTTGAAACCATCAGAACACAATCCGATGCGAACATTCCTCGGCTCTGCTGCAAATGCGGGATATGAGTCATCAAGATGCTTCCACGCCTGTCCATCCCTCGGATGCGTCATCCATCCGTCATCAGTCTGTGTCCGGGAGTGCCATGTCATATCGTGGGCTGTCTTCCTAGACATGTACAACCGCTGTAGGCACGGAGCTAAGGGTGAGTATATCAAAACCTTACGCGCTACTTGCTTGCGTTGTCCAATCCTGGGTCGCTCGTATCTAGGCTCATCACAAAGTCGACACATGTCCAACATCTCATCCTCTTTGTAAAACAACATGCAATTATTCACACATGCATCAATCTTCTTTTTATGCAAGAACAAAGGACTCAAGATCTTTTTTGCCTCATAAAAATCATTTGGTATGGATTCACCTTTGTTGGGGGTGCAACACTTGATTAAGGAAACCCATCTTTGAAAATATTTTTGCGATAATTGTGACTCTGACTTTAAGCTCACCAACTGAGTCGTCATTGATAACTTCGTAAACTCCGTGCACCCATCCCACAATGGTTGGTTTGCAGCCCCTAAGATGTCATAGTATGCTCTCGCGGATGCATTTGGGTCTTCTCTTATATCATTCGGTTGCTCGTTAGAACTTCCCCCAAATTCAAATACAGTCTCACCACTACGCAAATTTAGACCATCTTCCACCAAATGCATATACTAATTAACAACCGCAGACGAATTACTCCCTACATCCCCATCATATACCACATTTGGACGAGGATCATAACTTTGTGGAATTCCATAATTATGAGGAACATAACGATTCTCACCATGATACACCCACTGATAATAATCTTCAACAAACCCATGAGAAATCAAATGACATTCAACTGTATTACTATCACACACATTACCATTTCGACATCTCTTACACGGACACCGTACACCAATCATACCAATTATCAATGAATGATTTTTAGCAACATTCATAAATCCCACTAAACCCATAATAAAATATTAGACAATTGACCATTATAACCATACCGATTACTATATATCCAAGAACGATCTTCAGACATTTTGAATACAATCTACAATAATATTTATCAATAATTAAGCACAACTATATAATTAAGCAAAACTATATAATTAGGCAAAACTATACAATCATAAAGCAAAACAAAGCATACCTTAACTTGAAGATGTGAATTCGAGCTTCGAAATGTGAATTTGGTCAAAAAATGGTGTTGGATCGAGTTGGTGAGTGTTTTTGGAAAGGGTTTCTGTTTTGTGTTTTGTGTGAGATCTGTTTCTGCTGAGTTCCTTTAAAGTCACTAAAACACAAGGCTTCGGAAAAGCTTCGGAATGGCTTCGGATTGTGCAACCTGAAGCTAATCCGAAGCCATACTTGAAATGAATACCTGAAGCCAATCCGAAGCCAGTCCGAAGCCGGTTTAATATTCAGCTGGAACAGTTTGTGTGAAAAGTGATTGTTAATTAAAATCTATAATTAATATCTACATTAAAATCTATAAACTTTTACGGATTCTGCTGAGTTCCTTTAAAGTCACTAAGACAGGCTTCGGATTTGCTTCAGATTGGCTTCGGGTTGTTCAAGCTGAAGCTAATCCGAAGCCATTTTTGAAATAAGAACCTGAAGCCAATCCGAAGCCAGTCCGAAGCAATGCTTAATATTCAGCTTAACCACTTTGAAGCCACTGTGAGCAGTGATTGTTAATTAAAATCTATAATTAATATCTACATTAAAATCTATAAACTTTTATGGATTCGGATTGGATTCGAGTACTTTTCATATAACATATAAATAAGTTTGTCAAACATAATAATAACAAAATAACTTATACATATAAACAATATAAAAAAGTCTACTACTGAGGAGCATGGTCGTCCTGTCTCGACGGGCCATCGTCTCGTCGGGGGGGTGGTGGCTGTGGTGGCAGACCGGCAGTCGTCGGGGGGAACTGCTGGGAGTAAAATGACGGGAAGGGCTGGGAGAACTGCGAGAATCCTTGCATAAATCCCTGTGGAGGCCAGGTCTGGTGGGAGGCGCCAACATGGAATCTGTGGGTGGCAGTTGGCTGGATGAAGGATGTTGTGAACTGCGCCGGTGCGGTCCTGGCCGTCTCCATATTCCTCATCAAATCCGACTCAGTGGAGCTCTCGACAGTTGAGAAACTGCCAGCATATGGGGGGACGGGATCTGACGGTTGGGACGGGCCTTGCTGCTGGAAGAACCGGGTCATCATCGCCTTCATTTCATCCAACTCCCTCTGTTGTTGCGCCACCGTCGCCTTCATCGCCTCCATTTCTGCATGATCTTCATCACGCTTCCTCCTCAGCTCCTCGATCTCTACAGTCGCCCCGGAACTGCTCCCTGCACATGTGTCAACGAACGCCTCCGATGCACTGGAACTGCTCCCTGCACCAAGAACCCGGCCCTTCGCCAACCCTGCTTTCACCGCTTCTAACCCACACCATACGTTTTTCATAATGGGAACGTTTCTCGGGTCGGCGTCTGGCCCGTAAATCTCCTTATATGCCGCATCATACTGGTCCTGCAATGTTGAAACATTCACGGTTAGTTTTTAACATTACACAAATAACATTGCACTAGTAACAATTTATAAAAAAAGATTATTCATTCGAACTTATAACGGCGTCGAGGACCTTCCTGTCATACACCTCCCCAGTCGGCTCCCCCGTGACTTTGTTCTTCTTCCAGTATATATCAGAAATGATAGTCAAAGGGGAAACATCCTCGCCCGTCTTCTTCTTCTGAAATAAGAAGAAATGATTATACCATTTATTATATTATTAAAACTAATTATATAAATTAAACAAATGAAAAACTTACGTGGTCAGATATCCTTTGCCTCAAGGACCTAGCACCATAGGGATGGGTGGCTATCTGGCTGTCTGGACGACCAGCAGGGCTCAAGCGATTCCTACTCGCCACCTGGGACCTAGCGACGACATCTGGGGAACCCCAATAAGTCAGGTACTTGTCCCACGTCTCGGGAGAAGTACACCACCTCTGCCTCGGGACCTCCGCCAAGGTAGCACAAATCCCTCTCCGAACCTTGGCAAAACAAGCCCGCTTCTTCTTCACCAGGAAGTCCCTCCATCGTGTCGCTGAATGTGCATGGAATAGATCTTTGGCATGCGCCTCGGAAAAGCCAACAAGATGGTATCTCTCCTGTGGAAAATGAACAATGTTAGTATGTTAATTTACAAAATATATTTAACGATCAAAGATATTCAATTACTTTTTAAATTACCTTGAATGAGTTCCAGATATCCTCCCGAATCTGTATATCAATATCTGTGTAGTTAAGCCAGAAGTCAATGACATGACGCTGAATCCGTTTCGTCCAAAATGACGTAACTCCTGTACCCTCCAAGCTAAAAAAAACAAATTAAATAAATATAAAGAAATTAAGTAAATTTTAGACAAAATTAAGAAAATTCATAAACTTACTATTTTTCTTCAACTTTGCAGTTCAACTTCTGTCCATCGGGAAGTGGGGAGATGGGTCGGGCGGCTCCACGACCAACAGTATCATGCTCGCTCCCGAGGTCGTCATCTTCCTCATCATCGCCCTCGGTGTGGCTGGAGCTAGCGGCTGGGACGGAATGCGCGTAGAAAGATGGGGGAGCGGGCAACGCAGGGAACAACATTGGGTTGAAAACAAGATCGTCCTGATCTACATCTTCGTCCTGCAGTTGCCTATTCGTCTTTTTAGAGCTACCGCCACGA
The DNA here is from genome assembly GCA_003412495.2 of Echium plantagineum. Classification (NCBI taxonomy): domain Eukaryota; kingdom Viridiplantae; phylum Streptophyta; class Magnoliopsida; order Boraginales; family Boraginaceae; genus Echium; species Echium plantagineum. The sequence continues at coordinate 24,766,540 of CM016562.1, read as the reverse complement.
ACCATCTACAACAAAATACGAAGCATTTAATTAGTTTAGACTAACGACAAAACAGTTATATACTCGAAGATTATAACCAAATAATCATCTATTGCAATTAACATGAAATTACTAATTTGTCCCTCAAACAATTATATACTTGAAGATTATACTAACGAAACTAGGGGCAAAACAGTCATTTCACTTATATTAAAGCTTATCAACCGTAACAATTTCAACTATAACCAAATTATCATCTATTGCAATTAACATAAAATTACTAATTTGTCCCTCAAACAATTATATACTCGAAGATTATACTAACGACACTAGGGGCAAAACAGTCATTTCACTTATAAACATACATCAACCGTAACAATTTCAACTATAACCAAATTATCATCTATTGCAATTAACATGAAATTACTAATTTGTCCCTCAAACAATTATATACTCGAAGATTATACTAACGACACTAGGGGCAAAACAGTCATTTCATCAACCTTAAGAATTTCAACTATACGCCCAAATTATCATCTATTGCAATTATCTGAAATTACTAATTTGTCCCTCAAACATACATATGCTCGAAGATTATACAAACGTGACTAGGGGCAAAACAGTCATTCACATATAAACATACATCAACAGTAAGATTTTCAACCATAACAAAATTATCTACTCGAAGATTATACTAACGAGATTAGGGGCAAAATAGTCATTTCACTTCTACTCAATTTACCAAATAGTTATTTTAATTAATTTTATTACACACAAAATATCATCAATTAAACACATTCTCCAAACACAAATTAAACACATTTATGAAATTGATAAAATAATTAAATAAAAGTTATATAAAAAAAACTAACTTTTTTCGGATTGATGTTCGACGGAGGGGTGGTTGATATTCGACGGAGGGGTGGTGGGCTGCTTGCGTCAACCGAGGGCTGGTGGTCGCCTTGGGGGTGGTGGCTGAGTTCGACGGCACCAAAACGGGGTGGGGGATGAGGGTTTCTGATATTCGATGGCGCTTGGGTTCGACGGAACCAAATCCAGGTGGAGGATGGGTTCGACAAAATGGTGGTGGTGGCTGGGCGACGAAATGGTGGGGGGGAGGTTGCAGGGGGGTAGTTGTAGAAACGAAATGTTGCTGTTGATGATAATTGATGAGGGGTGGGGGGGAAGTAATTACTGAAGTAATTAATTCCGGAAGGGGCTTCGGAATTGCTTCAGAAATGTAATAAATTAATTTCGGAAGCAAATCCGAAGCCATCAGTTTAATCTAATATGTTTACGAATTTCTCTTTTCCTTTATTTCTAAATGAAAAATCTAATACATTAAACATTAAAAATAAAATTTTGAAAATGATAACATGAATGACTTTATTAAACAATAATAATAGGGCTTTAAGAGATAGGGACTCCCGCGGTAAGAAGAAGTCACTCAGTAAATCGGTGGATCTCAGCTTGAGTTTTCTATCGAATTTTCATTGATGGACTAGTGGGTTCCAGAGATAGGTTTTGTGGCGAACTCGCCCCAGTGTTTAACGTCAGCTTGCCTCCACATATGAAAAGTAAGCCTATGGTATTAAATAATACATCTGGATGCAGTTAGATCCTTGAGCTTCAGCTTGAGGGTCCGTAAAACCAAATTCAACATGAACGTAACCCCATCTATGCATTGTCGTAGTTATCTCGAACTTCATTAATGATCCTATCTTTACACCATTTGCAAAAATGTATCTATCCCATCCATCCGTGAAGGCAAATTGATGTCCCAGCCTCTTCTCAATCTTCACCTGACTATGGACGGTGGAGTTCTTCAGGTGAAAAAATGCTGTCAATTCCTTCTTACAGTTGCGAGGAAAATAGCGATTAACAAATTCAGAGTCAAGCGGCTGCTCAAACAATAAAACTTAGTTAATTATATAACTATGTAAAAATTAATTAATAAATTTTTCATGAATATAACTTACCATTTCATATTCGTGTTCGTCGAGATAAATTGCTTGGAATCGACCAATTTTAAGTGCGTTGACGACCGACATTATAATATTATATTGAAGAGATTGAAGTTATGGCTCATTGATCTTCAAAGGCTCTGATATATAAAGGCAAACAATGCTTCGGATTAGCTTCGGAAATTACCGTTGCCGAAGCCAATCCGAAGCCATTTTCCAACGGTAACATTGTCTTTAATTTGACAAATATGACCGTTTAATATTTCCGTTGGTGAAGCTAATCCGAAGCCATTCTGAAGCATCCTGATTTTTTACAACTCTATAAATAGGGGATGAATTTGCCAATTAGTTCCTCACAACAAATTCATAAACACAATCTTTGATCAAATAAATTCAATTCGTAATGATGGTGTTCACGGTTGATACAATTGGTTCTCGAGAATTCTTCATTTTCTACATGGAAGGCATGGGAGAATCCGCGGTACTTTTATTATTTGAAAATAGTTCATAATTTTGTACCTATTATGATGTTAATAAATAATTACTAATCTAATGGTTTGTATCATCGTATGTAGAGAATTCCAAAAGCATTTGACCAACAGTGTACTTGCCAATTGGTCGGGGATCGGTGTCGGTTAAAGGTGAAAGGAGATAATCGATGGTACACTATGTATATAAGCGAAATTGTTGGGAGCAATGATCGAATCAAGTTCTGCAATGGTTGGTCGACTTTCTGCGATGCCCACGACGTGGGACCGGGGACACTCATGATATTCGAGTTTGACCTCGTTCGTAGCGCACACCATCGTCCAGCCTTTTAGGTCAAATTATATGGAACAAGTGGATGTTTGCGACCAGCCACAATTACTAGTGAATAGATTTGTTCTTTGTTTTGTAAAAGTAGTTAATTAAATTGGACTATTCTCGATCACGTTTTCATGTAGTGATCTTGAAATCGGATTATGTTTTAATTTCTAGTTATTATAAATGATTATGTCCTATTATTAAAAGACTTGATACTTATTTATTATTGTTTATATAAATATATCTTATTAACCATTTTGAATATTTTTCTAACTTATTCTAAATTCTAGTTATTAATTTAATAAGGTTGATAATATTTATAAGTTAGCAATTAAAAAAAAATGAAGTCCAACAAAGCGAGGCAACATCCTGCATTGGATCAATTCAACTCGTCCGAGGATGGTTTCGGAATAGCTTCGCATTCAAAACATCCGAAGCCCATCCGACGCCCAATGCAACGGTCCACAACTGTATCCATTGCGCTCCAATCCGAAGCCATAATTGTAACGGTAAAAAACGTAAATATAGTCATTTCCGAAGCCATTCCGAATCCAAACTAGTTTTTTACACTCTATAAATAGGGTATGAAGTTGAAGAGCAATACTTCACAACAAAATCATAATTCTAATCTACAATCTATTCAAGTGTATTCATAATGTCGATCTTCAACGTCGATACGATTGGTTGTCGTGAATTCTACAAGATCATCATTCCCGGCATGGAAGAAATCTTGGTAAGTTATTATATTGTTAAACTTAGTTCGTAATCTATACAAATTAAGAATTTGATTTATAATAATCTAATGGTTTTTGTGATCATAATAGCCAATTCCAAAGGTATTTCGTCGCCGGTGTAACTGTGAATTGGTCGGGCATTGTCAATTAAAACGCAAAGGAGACGATCGATGGTACCGTATGAAAATAAAAGAATACGATGGGAGAGATGGCAAACTAATCAAGTTATGCGAAGGTTGGGCGGATTTCGCAAGTGCCCACAACTTGGAGTGAGCCGATGTTGTTACGCTCGAGCTTGACCTCGTTCGTAGAATTAATACTATTTAATTATTGTTTTTATAAATATTTATGTATGATTATGAATGATTATGTTTTATTCAAGAATTAATACTATTTAATTATTGTTTTTATAAATATTTATGTATCTTAAAAAAAATTTCGACTAAGTAATTTTATTGATTAATTATTTAATGATTATATTGTATTTATTGAAGACTAATAATAAGTAATTACAAAAGTGTGAAGTTTGTAATTTGGAAATATGGCTTGGGATTGGATTCATAAGGCAAATTATCATAGCCGAAGCCAATCTGAAGTACAAACAAATCCGAAGCCAATTTGAAGTAATTTCGTATCCAATATCAGAGGCAGTCAACATTTTCTAAGTGGACCTGCCTCCTGAATCTAGTCCCAAGCCATTCCGACGCGTTTACTTTGGCTTCGGATTTCACCCCCGAATCCAATAGCGTGTTTTCTAGTAGTGTATATAGAACTAATCTAGGTTAAGCTTCTAATCTAGGGTAATTAGAAAGATGGGCCTAATAGTTAATACTATGGTCAAACATATTAACGTAATAGTTAATACTATTAGTTAATACTATAGTCAAACATATTAACGTAATAGTTAATATTATAGTTAATACTATAGTCAAACATATTAACGTAATAGTTAATATTATAGTTAATACTATAGTCAAACATATTGACTATAGTTAATACTATAGTCAAATCAGCATCGAGGAGCCTGTTTCAACCCATACAACGACTTGCGAAGTCTACATACTATACCTGGCTTGCGACTAAGAAACCGGGAGGTAACTTCATATACACCTCTTCATGCAAATCACCATGAAGGAAGGCATTGTGTACGTCCATCTGATGGAGTTCCCAATTGTTGGCAACTGCAACGGCAAGGAAAACACGGACAGTAGTCATCTTAGCAACCGGAGCAAAAGTATCAGTGTAGTCAATGCCCTCTATCTGATGGTTGCCGAAGACAACCAACTGCGCCTTAAGGCGCTCTAAACTCCCATCAGAATGATACTTGGTTTTATACACCCACCGGCTACCAAGGGCCCTCTTACCAGGAGGAAGTGGCACCAGGTCTCAACTACCATTATCTTCAAGGGCACGAATCTCAAAAAACATAGCCTTACGCCATCCTTCGTCCCGTAGGGCATCCCGGAAAGAACGAGGTTCCTGATGTGTTGTAATAGCTGCAAGAAAAGTACTGTGTGCCGAAGAAAAACGGTTACAATTCACAAAATGTGTTATAGGAAAAGATGTACCTGAGGTCTTAACCGAAGTAGATGAACAGAGGGGACAGGACGGACTCATGGACTGCACCATATTAGTTACAAAATCGCGAAGCTTCGTAGAAGGAATCTTCCGCCTCTTGCCCCTACCTTCACTAACCGTGGCCATACTCCCTTGCTGAACCCCCGCTGGATCACGTGGGGGGGACACGCACCAGGCTGTTCAACACTAGACGGGCCACTAGTCTGCTGCCCATTAACAGACTGCCCATCAGTCTGCCCAACTCCAGACGGCCCAACAGTCTCTCCAGACAGGCCAAACTGCTGCCCAACTCCAGACGGCCCAACAGCCTCCCCAGACGCACCAGGCTGCTGCTGCCCAACTCCAGACGGCCCAGCTCCCTACCAGCTCCAGACGGGCCAGCGTCTTGTGGGCCAGGCTGCTGCCCAACTCCAGACGGGCCAGACTGCTGCGGGCCAGGCTGCTGCCCACTACCAGTCTGCCCAGTTTTAGGCCCAACTCCAGACGGGCCAACTTCCTGCCTAACACTAGAAGGGCTGGTCTGGCTAGTCCGAGGGTCATCACTCCCAACAGGTAAAATATCAAGCAAAGAGGGTGTAACACACGAAGAAGACGCATTGTGAAATGGAAATTCATTTTCATAAAATTTGACGTTGCGAGAAACAAAAAATTCGCATGAATCAATATCATACAACTTCCAACCTTTCTTCCCATGAGGATAACCAACAAAAACACATTTGCGACTTCTACTCGAAAACTTATCACCCTTAGCTTTTTTATTATGAGCATAGCTTAAACACCCAAACACCCGCAAGTTGTCAAATTTAGGAGGTGAACCAAATAATAATGGCTTTTTTTCATCTGGGCACCTGAACTTCTGATATTATAACAAATAGGCACCTGGTGAACTTTTTATAACAAGTAGGCACCTGAGACGAAAAATTGGCACCTGAACTTTTGTTTTTCTATTTTTTCAGATTTTCATAGATTTTAAGATTCTTAACCCAAGGGCAAGTTAGTCATATTGAAAATATGACATCTTGAAGGGAAAATATATAGAAAAGTTCAGGTGCCAATCCGAAAAAAGATTTTTGGCGCCAAAAGTTCAGGTGCCAATCAGATGCCGAGATGAAAAAAGCCATTAACATATAAAGTAATACTAATGAAACCAATTTCAATCAAAAAGATTGAATAAAATAACAATCCTGATGAAATTACTCACAACAAATTCCAATCAAGACCACATTTGGTAGACTCAAACTTCAAATCAGATGTCCGATTTCCACTACTCAAAGGCACCTTCAAATCACAAGTAATTATGGGCTTGGATTTCGAAGTCTTGATTAACTCCACCTTAAATCTCACCCTCAAATATAATTTCACATCAACATTATACAAATCTCAAATAGAAGAAGAGGATGAGGAGGGCAAGAATGACCAAAATGTTGCAGAGGATTTGGAAGATGCAGCAGCAGGAAGAGGAGGAGCCACGGCCATTAGTGCAGCTCATCAATCGCCCAACTCTCTGCAAAGAAGCAATTGTCTACTAGCTGTGCCCGGTACATGTTCATCACTTAAATCAAATCTCAAAAATCAACCCATACCCATTGATGCCTTAAATTAAATACAACAATTCTCAAATGAAGAGCGCGAATTAGTCTTGTATGAGCACGATTGTGAAGAATAGATGAAGAAGGAGGGGTGAGATAAAGGTTTGATTTTTCAATGAATTGGGGTTATATTTAATTTGGGATGTTGGGTTAAATGGGTTGGTTAGAGGTTGGGTTGGGTTAGATTAGTAGGTTTAGTTAGTTTTAGATGTAATCTGACTATTTTGCCCTCCATCTAAATGTTTAAAATCTGAAAAAATAGAAAAGCAAAAGTTCAGGTGCCAATTTTTCGTCTCAGGTGCCTACTTGTTATAAAAAGTTCACCAAGTGCCTATTTGTTATAATATCAGAAGTTCAGGTGCCCAGATGAAAAAAAGCCAATAATAATTCGTAAGGGGTTTTATTATCCGTCAAAGGAGAGGGTATCCTATTAATAAGATATGCAGCACTTAGCACACACTCCCCCCAAAAAGTAATAGGTAAATGTCCTTGGAATCGTAAAACCCGTGCCACATTCAAAATATGCCTATGCTTGCGCTCAACTATACGACTACGAATAAACGGTAGAGAGCGCACTACTCGCTCCGAAGGATGCCCCAACCTCTTATGCCAAAGATCCACCATATCTGGAGCCTCTGACACACATGCACGGAAAGGAGCAACATCTCGAAGGTAGTAGAGTTCGTCCCGTTGTTCACCCACTCCAATCAGGGTCCTCGAAGTACGGTCCTGAATCACACATAATGAATTAGTGAATTGTAACATATAATTGTAATCATCGGCTAGGTGTGAGACCGAAATAAGATTGCAATTAAAATTAGGGACAAATAGCACATGCTTAAGAATTAAGCCACAACGCAATGTGACCGTGCCAAAGTGAGTAGCCAAACTACGTTGGCCATCAGGTAAACCCACTGAACAGGCAGGCATAGAACTAACATCAGATAAACTACGTAAATTACCGGTAACATGGGTAGATGCCCCCGTATCGATAATCCAAGTATTAGTAAAGAGCTTACCCATCAAGCGGTCATCTTTAGATGTAGAAACGGCTTTAGAAAACAAGCCAATCACCTGTTGCCATTGATCGGATGTCAAACCAAGAAGTGGGGTGTCTCCAATTGAGGATCCATCAAGCTCGGTAATGGATAGGCCGGATCTGACTGCACGAACCTCAGCTCCATATCTACGAGCAGGCTGCTGCCTAACTCCGGATCCTGCTGCACCAGGCTGCTGCTGCCCCCCACCCAGGATCGCACCGATCTGCTGCCCAGGGAAGCCGCCAGGCTGCTGCACAGTGAGTGGCGTGCCGGGCTGGTCCAGACGCGCACCAGGGCGCGAACCAGCAGCTCCAGGTCTGTTTCCAGCCGCACCTGCTCCACCAGATTTGCCCCTGCCGCGTCCTAAACCTTTGGAACGTTCGTTCCACCACTCCGGGTACCCGTTTTTTGCAAAACTAGTATCTTCATCATGACCATTACGCGAACAAAAAGTGCAGGATAATTTAGACCGATCAAGTACCTCCAAGCGACGAGTATAATTAGGGGGAGCACGAACTGCATAAGCCATGACATCCTCACGAATTCCAGGGACCTTGTTTGCCATTCGCATATCCTCCGCATCCAACATTGCCCGATAAGCACGATATAAGGTAGGCGGCGGATCTTGTGCCAATAAAGTTGCACGAAGGTGGCCATACAAGTCCTAATTAATCCCATACAAAAAATCATGCAAACACTCTTCATCAAATCGACGTTGAAAGAGATCATCGAGATTACATTCACACTTACCACATTGACATCCAGGGATTGGATTATAGGTTGCCAATGCATCCCACAATGGTTGTAACAATTCAAAATAATCCGCACGGACATATCCTTGGATTGACGACAAGCCGCCAAAGCCTTCTTAATTTGCTGCTTGCGTTGTCCAGTACTAACATTGAAACGACGCTTCAGAGAATCCCAGAGAGGACGAGCCTCTTCAAAAAAAGGAATAGTCTTCCTAAGGGAACTATTGATTGTGTTCAAGATCCATTGAACAAGCATCGCTTGAACACAGTCCCAATCAGGAATACGATCTGGGTTGATGGGTTTCAATATCGAACCATCAATAAAACCCCATTTGCGATGGGAAATAAGAGATCTACGGAAAGACCGTGACCATTCTTCATAATTGCCTCCACTAAACATAATATTAGTGATGAGGCTACCGGGAGAGTCATGAGAATTTAGGTAATATGGAGATGACGCATCAAAGGAACCACCACCACCACCAGAGGGCGGCGGAGGGGGCGGAGGAACGTTTGATTGATCGATACTATCTCCTGGAGTAGTCATAGTAAAAAAAATATTGATATTGTATGAAGGCTGGAAACAGATCCTATATGGATGAATTGATACTGTATAAGGTTTAGGATCATAATTAGCTCTGATACCATGCTAGAATGTTTATAATGTATGCCTTGATTTAATATTATTAGTTAATACTATAGTCAAACATAAAAAAAATATTGATATTGTATGAAGGCTGGAAACAGATCCTGTATGGATGAATTGATATTGTATAAGGTTTAGGATCGTAATTAGCTCTGATACCATGCTAGAATGTTTATAATGTATGCCTTGATTTAATATTATTAGTTAATACTATAGTCAAACATATTAACGTAATAGTTAATACTATCCTAATACACACAAAAAATATAATAACAAATATAAGTATAATTAATTACTCAAAAATCATCATTATTTATATTAGTACAACATTATAATTTTGTACTAAATATGTTTTTCGCATTTGCTGCATCTTCTATTTGTCTTTGAGAGGTCAATTTTTCTTATTTCGAAGAAAATCCACATTGAGAATATGGTAGTACGTAAATATTGTTCTGTAGACATGCAAAATATTTAATCATAGTTTTTTGACACAACAGAATGCATAATTCTTTCTAATGATCATAATAGCATAATATCTGAATTTGCTGCTGTGGTGGCATCCTTAATGTCTATTTTGGGAGACTACAATAATCTACAAACCACTTCAAGAAAACCCAATTAATTTACATCCTTTAAAAGCAACATATCATAATTCATACAAAAAAACCAAAACATCATAGTGACTATGTAACGCCTCGCCCCCCCGAAACCGGGTCGGAACGTTATTTGATTTGATGGACTGGTCTCACAAACCATCACGGGTCTTTCCAGCACATTTTGTCCTCACTCACGTGCTCACCGAGACACTTCCCATTGCGTCACCCATGGTTTACCCCAGGTCAAGCACGTTTAACTTTGAAGTTCTTCTGAGTTGGGCTACCGAAAAGAAGATGCATCTTGATGGTATGAGTAGTACCAATCAAATCATATCAAACATATCACATCACCCACTCTGAGCCGGGTATTACAATCTCCCCCACTTAAGTAGAGCCACATCCACATCCAGGACCGTACCATCCATGTGAGACTCTAGAGGTGGCTACTACGGCCTCAAGAGGTCACTCCCGTCCTCAACGTATCACTTTGCACCGCATATCACTTAAATCTCACATTTCGGACGGCCCCGCTCTGATACCATTTGTAACGTCCCGCCCTCCGAAACCGGGTCGGAACGTTATTTGATTTGATGGACTGGCCTCACAAACCATCACGGGTCTTTACATCACGTTTTGTCCTCACTCACGTGCTCACCGAGACACTTCCCAGTGGGTCACCCATCCTAGAATTACCCCAGGTCAAGCACGCTTAACTTTGGAGTTCTTCTGAGTTGGGCTACCGAAAAGAAGATGCATCTTGATGGTATGAGTAGTACCAATCAAATCATATCAAATATATCACATCACCCACTCTGGGCCGGGTATTACAGACTACCTAGATAAAGTAGCTAGAAATATTAAAGTTTGTGGAGAAAAAACAGGGGACCAAATGACGACGAAGAAAATTATATTGCTCTTTTCTTTCGCAATCGTGTATTTGTTACTCAAAATTTCGAGTTGTACTTAGAGCCTAACTCTATATAGAGTTAGGTTTTACTAATCAAAAGGAAAACTGTCCATAGAAACACCCATAAAAATAGCATAAAATCCAACTACCTATTTAATGTTAATCCAATGGTCCAGATATCAAGTTAGGTTTTACTAACCCATCTTAAGTTAGGTTGCAAGAAAAAACTCCAAAATTTCTATCAAGTATTTTATTAAACAGATTGCAAACAAATGTATTTAACACTTTTATATGTCCAACCAAAGACAAATAAAATTCATTATATTTATGATATATATAGATTCAGATTAATTCTTATACAAAATTCTAGTGATAACGTATTCTCTATGAACTATTAAAGTTAGTAAAATCGATGCACACTGTCAATGTATGTGCGAATTTTAATATTTTGTTTATTCGTTACTCATGTACAAAAAGATAAAATATATACAAAAATATTATTACATACAAAAAACATTAAAAAAAATTTAAATATCTCACTAATAATCTAAGATATAGTTGAATTTTTAAAAATACAAATTTATATAGGAGTACTAAATAAAGATCTTTTTAATTTATATGTATATATGTTAAAAAAAAATTCATCTTATTTTTTGTATAACCGAAAAAAGTGAAAAAAATAATATGATGGATAGTTAGCTAAAATCTAGGAAAAATGGAACATGGGGCTTCATAAAAAAAACTAATTCCCCCTTCCCAATTACATATAGGTAGTCAAAAAAAAGAAGAAGACAAGCTACATGAGATTTCATTGGAGTGGAAGGCAGGTTGTTGAGAATATACAATTTTAGACAACATCATGCCAACGTTTATAACTTGCATTTAAATAATGCAATTAGCGAGGTATACTTTGAAACATAGTTTATTTTCTAGTGAAGCCCCATGATTTCTAAGTTCCTATTTTATAGGAAGGAAAAATTATATAATTATTATTTATTATTTGTATGAATATCAAATGGTTTTACCAAAATTTTATACTATTATTTTACATAATGTATTTAGGCTTAGTTAAAATGAATTACAAAATATTATATTATTTTTTCATCATAAGTTCATAAAACATTAATCGAAAATTATATAATGATATCGCACAGAGTGACTACCTAGATAAAGTAGATATCTATCCTATATTTAATTGTCCTATATTTAATTGGGGAAGGGGGGAATTGTCCTATATTTAATTGGGGAAGGGGGGAATTAGTTAATCTTTTTTTAAAATTATTGAAGCCCCACGTTTGAGGCCTTGAAGCCCACGTTCTAGCAGTTTAGATAATCGGTTAAATTCAAATAATATTTTCCCTGGTCTATAATTACTCCTTTATTGTGTGCTCCCTTCATTTAATTGAATGAGTTGAGAGCAAACAAGCGTAAGTCTAATTCCATTGCCATGAATATGGAATCTAGCATTTTCTCAATCCTAATTTTTAACAAAGATCAGTAATTCACTATTAGTCCTTTAGTAATTCGTCAGATGCAAGTTGCAACCCAAAATTCCATGTTGTAATGGGAACTAATTCGTTATGTTGGGTGTTGATTTTATGAGGTGAATAATTTATTCGTTTCTTTTATAATTAGAGAATATTAAGCCATTTAGAGATATACTGAAAATATTTATTTGTTGCTTTGAACAATAATGATTGAAACAAAAACATTCTTGATGAACTTTAGAATATTTTATGATTTTATTTGTTAATTTGGTTTGCACATATGTTGTAAGTAATATGTCAATTGTATATGTTCCCCAATTGTTTGATAAAATGCTTGGGATGATAACAGGGTGAGTAGTATAAATATGAGACTATTATTCAAGATTATTCAATTTGATCAAGATCCTTACTTTTATTCTGCAGGCCTTCTATCCACTATGCGACTATCATAAATATAATGAAGTCAAATACTTTTAGTTGACTGTATTTAATTAATTGAGCACTTCATTTGTGAGTAATTCATATGCGAATTCGTACTGACTATGAATTTTGAAATTAATGATGATTGTAGGTACATTATTAGAATACATGAGTATAGTGGTAGCAACTTAAACCTTCCTTCTTTATTCTTTCTTTTTCAATACATGCCAATCATTCATAATTCATCATAATATTTTTCTGCAATCGTTAGCATATATTTATATGCAAAACAGGAACGATATTTAAGGTAATTGTATTTATTCATCAAGTTTCTGAATATAAAAGGTGTTTTATATTCCATCAAACTTCTCTTTCTTAATAAGTATTTGAGAGGTGCCATCATTATTGCATTCCCATGCTTGAGTTGGTGTTACTATTTTGTCCTTAATGGGGAACTGTTGATCCCTATGATCCTAAGAATACCCAAAAACCTTCGTTAGAATGGATTAAATCACATTCAATGGGTTGTTCCTTGAATATGCCTCAGTGACGTTTTGTGATTACTTTATTAGCATAAAGGTTTATTCTTAACTAAAAAGTTCGTGTATATCATCATTTTAATTTGCCTAGCGCGATTGGTGTTGCTTTTGATATGTTGATGTGCTTATTAAAGATGTTTATTCATTTGATTTTGTCAGAACGTGTTGTTGAAGATGCGAAATCAGGATTCCACCAGTATCGCCACTAAGATTGTGAGATTCCAAGGTTAACTAACACCTCTGATGGAGAGAGCAGTGCCATCATTGATGTAAAAGGTAGTTCTGAAGTGCTTAGTGTCTAAATCCCAGAAACCACCTTCTTCATCTATTTGCCGATAAGCAGGACTCTGATGGGAGAATCTAACGACTTAGTTTTGTAAACCTGAACTACATCATTTGGATTCTTTATCACTCAAGGCCTGTAAATACATTTGAAAACTTTCATGACATCTTTTAACTCTTTTTTTTTGTTTAGTTCATATATTAGGTGTTTGTTTTAGGCTGCATTTGAGTACTTAACTTAATCTATAATGATGCCTTTGTTGCTTTGCCAGATTCGATTTCATATCTGAAGTACATTTTATTCCATCGAGTTTGATTGTCTAGAGGAGTATCTTGGAACTACACACCTGAAGTTGCTTCGACTCGAGAGACTTATCCTCCATTTTGTGCATCAATTTTGTTTTTAACTTTGTTAAATGTTTAGTCGATCAAATTCATTATGAACCAATGCACTTATGTTTCTTCAAATTGATTTTTGAATTGTATACGATATTCTTTTGTATTTTCTCATATATAAGTACATAATTCCAATAATATCTAATTAACTATATAAAAAAATAATTGTATAAGTAGAACGAATTTGCACAGGTTAGACTGTGCACAAACGACTAGTTAGAGGAAAGGGGGAATTAGTTATTTCATTTGAAGCCCCATGATCTTTTCTAACCAATCATAAAATGGCATTTGTTGATTTAAAAAAATAATCTCCATTTATATTTGAATTACTCATCATGTAGTTTTAACTAATTGTACATTTTTGTATTTAATATTGATGCATTTATGTTTTTTTATATTCATTTTTTGATTTTTATTATATATGTTACAAAATTCTAATAATAAAGAATAAATTATACAAAAATATAATTGTAAATAAGAATGAATTCCCACAGGCTGAACTGTGCACAAACGACTAATTTTAAATTAAACACGATGATTCATTGAGTTTCGGTTTCCTTTTTATTAAAATAACTAATTCCCCCTTCCCATATTACATATGGTGTAGATTTGGTGAATAAGATGATTAAAAGCGCTAAAGTAAGAAATAATAGGATACGTGAGAATATAACAAGAAGGTTTTCAGAAAATAAAATTATAGTAATAATTAGACCACATTACTATAATTTCCTATTCCAAAGTCCATTCCCACCAATTCTTTATTCCTAATTTCCTATTCAATTCCACATTACTAACTCCTTCCGTTCAATTTCCATTCAATCAAAACATTTTTCAAGGTCTGAACTTTTTTCAACTCGTTCGGAAATTAGAGAAAATTGCCAAAATGGTCCCAGTAAATATGTGCAAGTTGCACTTTGGTCCCAGTTAATATTGGGTCTGCGGAAATGGTCCCAGATATTGGTACAAATGGTGCGTTTTAGTCCCTAACCGTTATTTTTTGACGGAAAACGTTAGTGTGGGGCAAAACGTAAGATTCAGTACAGTTAAGGACATAAAATGCGATTCTAACTAATATTGGGGCAAAAATCGGAAATTAATCACTTATAATCTTTAAAAATACAGTTATGCACCTATCTAAAATATAACTAGACATTACATTTCGCAAAAATTTGAGGGGTAAAATAATACTTTCATGCCACTATTTCCGTAGTGCATACATGAAGCAACAAAACCCTACCCCATATCCTTTGTTAGTAGTAGCCTCCTCCTTCTTCATCTCCTACCCCCTTCTCTCAACAGCTTCATCTAATAAAATGATTTCCTCCTAAGCCGAGTCCTTCAAGGACCAAGATTCTTCACTTCTACGATCGAGCCTCGCTCCTCTATTGTGAAATTCAACCCATCTCGCTTTTTTTATTTCTTTATAAAGTTTTCTTACATAATTATTGTTTTTCAAAATACTTAACTTTTTATAATAGTTTTATATACAGTCGCATCTTTTGTTATGATTTTTAGTTTAATTCATTGTTTATAGATCTATTAGTTTAATTTGATTTTATCATGCTTTTTAGTTTTATTGAAATGTTATAGATCTATTAGTTTAATTTGATTTTTCCCTGAGATCTCTTCCGTTTTAATTAAATTATTGGTTATGTTTCTTGCTGACTGTGATGATTTATTATGCTTCTTATTATGAATTGGATTCGGATGCACATTTATTGAAAATTGCTCCATGTTGCTCCATATGGAACCATGAGTTCATTATGTGAAGAGTTCACAAGCTATTAGAATATTGATGTTTTTGAATGATTAATTAAAGCCTTGTTCTTAAAAAAAAAATTAAGATGGGTTAAACATCAGCCAAACTACAGTTGTCTAATTGTAACGAACAAATACATGTATTACTGTATATATTTATATGATCTGTTACTTTTGTGTTACGACTTTTTTATTTATTTACTGTACAAATAATCTTAATATCTTGAAACAACTTTGAGGTTAGAAACATCATCTGAATAATTATTTACATTATTCGAATTCGAATTTAAATCGCATATCATTTTAGTATTTGTGCTCGGTTCGAATCCGTCAAGTTTCGCATTCGAACAGTCATTCGTCGCATTCGAACTTGAATCATTCGATAATTATTAGGTTCCTATCCACCCTTATGTTAAATAGAGTAAATATCTAATGTTTTGGAGGGAATTGGGGTGGGTGTAGACATAAAGTGTATATTAGTTGATTAATTTTTTATTTTTGCCCCAATATTAGTTAGAATTGCATTTTATGTCCTTAACTGTGCTGAATCTTACGTTTTTGCCCCACGCTAACATTTTTCCGTCAAAAAGTAACGGTTAGGGACTAAAACGCACCATTTGTACCAATATCTGGGACCATTTCCGCAGACTCAATATTAACTGGGACCAAAGTGCAACTTGCACATATTTACTGGGACCATTTTGGCAATTTTCTCTCGGAAATTACATAAATTAACAAAAATAATGTTATTTATTTTCCACCTTCAATTTGGAAAGGAATGTACACTTTAAAAATAAGTATCATATTAATATTTCTCTATTGTCGTTGCTTTTTATTAATTTAATATTCGTAGATTTTGAAAAACGTTTGAACGATATTATTGGCAGAAGTTTGATCAATTTTTTCAGGTTATCAATCATGATACAAAAAAATAAATTTTAAAAAAACTAGTCATGTTAATAACTAGAGAATGAAAATTCATTTAGATGAGTATTCCAATCCACGTTTTAATAACTAAGAGCATTCAGACCAGATTCCTTATAAATTTTTCTTAAAATCAACTCCTTATATCACTTTATCAAATTTAGGAGTTACTTTTAGATTTTACACAAAACCAGATTCTCTATTTATACTCCTCAAATCAACTTTTGTTTATATTTTTAAATCTAAGTCAATCACAAATTTAAATTATTTAAATGTTAAAGACCAACTCAAATTTTTCAATATGAAGATGAAAATAATAAAATTTAAAATAAACTAGATGTTTGTGCACAGTTTAACCTGTGCGAGTTCGGTTATTATATTAAAATATAAATTGTTATATTAATTGTTACATGAATATATGATAATAAATACTTTTTGTGAAATTCAAAATATGTGCATGATAAAAATGATTAAATAAATATACATTATATATAGGTAACTATTTTATTTTTAGTAACTATGCTTTAATAATTTAATGTATAAAATAATGATAGACCTTTGCAAATTTTCAAAAAAAAAAATTAAATGGGAGTTAGTATGCAATCTAAACATGTGTCACTTGCTTATTGGCTAAAAAAGATCATGGGGCTTCACTAAAAGAATAACTAATTCCCTCCTTCCCCAATTAAATATAGTGTAGATTAATAATTAATATTTTATTTGAAAAAAAGAAGATGAAAATAACAAAATTTAAATATTTTCAAGCTTTGATATAAAATTTTAGAGAAAATTCAAAAAATTTCAATAAGATAATATAAAACATGTAACTAATAGAACTGTATTTGTAAAAAAATTAAAAAGAAAATAGATAAATATAAAAACTATGTAGAGGTAAAAATGTGATGGGGTAAAAGATAAGGAGGGAGTAGAGAGTCCCAAGAGGTAAACTATGTGGGCCAGCAAGTAATGGGGAATCTGAAAAAGCACACTTTTTGATCTTTTATACACTTCCTTCTCAATATTTACACTAGGAGATAATTTAGGTACACTGCTATTAATGCTCTAAAGAATGAAAATTCAGGTTATCAAACCCACAATTTTTAATTATTCCTACACAGTTTTAGCAATATTGCCCCTCACATATAATGTACAATTAGAGAATGAAAATTCATTTAGCTGAGTATTCCAATCTAGAACTAAAGCAATTCTCCCAAAATCCTAACCTAATTTCTTCTTTTTATCTTAAGTCTCTGAAAATTAAAACAAAAAAGTCTTTAACTGAAATTATTAGAACAAAGCAGTCATGAAGAGAAAGAAAACTGCGGCGGTTGTGGTGGCGGTTTCACGCAAGACCAAGAAACTACCGCCTGAAGATCCTCCTCCGTCTACTGAACAGCCCCAACCGCCACTTGAACAACCACCGGGAGGGAAGAAGCCGGATTCGCTTTTTAAGGTACTAAATTTGCTTCAATCTATTAATGGGTTTGAGTTGGTATGGTTTTGGTGAATTTTGGATATTTGTTTTGCTTATTTAATTGTAAAGATTTGGATCTTGACGTACTTTGGTCTGACTATTGTAATACTCTTTAATTTTGTGCTGATTTTGAATGGTAGTGAGATGATTTTGTGCTTCAATGAACTATGTTCTTTTTATTGACGAACAGGGGCGGACTCAAGGGGGGTGGGGTGGGCATCGGCCCCCCTAGTTTTTCGGTATCGTTATATCTATATAAGATTTATGAAGTTTTGTGATATATATACTAAAAAGTGTAATGAAACTAACTAGAAGTGTAGCTTAGTTGGTTAGAATCTTTATTTAATTGGTAGAGGTCATGGGTTCAAGCCCTTCAAGGTTCATTTTTTTTGATACTTTCACTGTTTTTATTTGTTTTGGCTCCCCTTTATTTTCATCCTGGTTTCGTCCCTGTTGACGAAGCCTTGCTCAACGGATGAAACAAATAATTTAATACAGACTTTCAGAGAAAAAAATGTCAATATTGGCTACAATGATTTGTACTATTGAAAAATATAAATATATCTCGAAATAATATGATCTACATATAGTAAGTTTTGTTGGAGAGGTGATTATTGACTTATGGTGGTGATTATTGACTTATGATGGTGTGGTTTAAGATTATAATATTATTGTGATGCTTTCCTATTTTGCTTTCAATTGGCATTGAAGTCATTAATTGGATCTTTAGATATAGTTGAGTATGTTGGTTTCCCGAGGTTATTGTTTATAATGTAGATTGTATGAATGCCGTTTTCTAGGAACCCTCATGTAGACTATTCTGTCAGTCTTTTTGAAGGAGTTATTCAGTGTTTGGAATTCGTCGAGAGTTATATGCCACAACGATTTGAATGTTCTTTCAATTTGGAGAGGTGATTGTATGCTGCTTTCAATTTGGATTTGTCCAAGGTATACCACAAGATCCCTTAACTCCTGAGAAGTTCCCTCGACTAGCTGAAAGTTCTTATGTTGTTGAGCACCCCTTAAGATATTCTTTGTATATGTGGAATAAGCGTTATGATATATCTAAGCTTAGAGCAACTTTGTTCTCATACGAGACAACTATTGAGTATTTGAGTTAGTTCTCAAAGATATGTCCTACCTATCCAAATTCTTCACCATTGGAGTCGTCCGTAACTTCTTCAACTGTGAAGGTAAATTTTAAACGTCAATTAGTGATTTGATGTATTTAGTTTAAAAGTACCTTTATTACATATTTTTTGGTGTTTTTTGACAGATCGTAAGGTTGCGAGAGTTACTATATTCTATTAGTGAGGATAAAAGATCACCTGGTGGATTTGAAGATAGTGATATGTACCATTTCGTCTTTAACGAGTGTATCAAGCTAATTATCAATAGTTGATGGTCTTTAGTTTTATGTACTTATGTAGTGCGGGATAGCTAAGTGTTTTGTATAACATCAAACTAGAAATTGTTTACTTGAGCCTTGCTAATTTTAGGGGCCAGAATTAATTCTCTTGACTGATTTCGTCGATGCATGAACATGTTATAAAATTAGTACTTTTAATATACCTTCTTATCTAGTACATTGATCACATGTGTGGTTCAAGATGCATGTAGGGAATATGTTCTCACATCCAATACAACATACAATGTACATGTCTATTTTACATGTACTACAATTAAGAAATTTGTATGGTACATGTAACATATATGACCGTATGGCTGAAGGTGCATGCCGTAATTATGCCCTGTTTCCAACAACGCATGGATCACATATGCACTTGTTTTATAATTATTTGATTTTTATTTTTACGAATGAATAAAATTGTCTTGCTAACTCTATTTTTAAAGGTAAAGTTGCTAAAATATTTTAGTAATCTTCATTAAATATTCAAAGACTTCATATAATCGTATAATCGAACTGCATAGTTGTTACATGACACATTATTTGGCCGGTGTTAGTTTCTTATTTCATTGACTAGTTACTGATGACCATTTGATTTTCATTAAGGGGCTCGGTTGAGTCAATAGCATTAGTACTTTTCTACTAACCATCTTATAACATGTCATAACATAATTAAATACAATCCTCCGTCACTCGAATCGTAATAATTTTGAAATTTGTATACTACATATAACACATATGACCGTTTCGCTGAAGGTGCATGCCTTAAATATGCCCTGTTTCCAACAACGCATGGATCACATATGCACTTGTTTTATAATTATTTGATTTTTATTTTTACGAATGAATAAAATTTTCTTGCTAACTCTATTTTTAAAGGTAAAGTTACTAAAATATTTTAGTAATCTTCATTAAATATTCAAAAACTCCATATATAATCGAACTACATAGTTGTTACATGATACATTATTTGGCCACTGTTAGTTTTCTTATTTTATTGACTAGTTATTGATTACCATTTGATTTTCATTAAGGGGCTCGGTTGAGTCAATAACATTAATACTTTTCTACTAACCATCTTATAACATGTCGAAACATAATTAAATACAATCCTCCATCACTCGAATTGTAATAATTTTGAAATTTGTATGATACATATAACATATATGACCGTTTAGTTGAAGCCTTGAAGGTACATGGATGCCTTCAATATGCCCTGTTTCCAACAACGCATGGATCACATATGCACTTGTGTTACAATGATTTGATTTTCATTTTTACGAGTGAATAAAATTTTCTTGCTAACTTTATTTTTAAAGGTAAAGTTACTGAACTATTTGAGTAATCTTCATTAAATATTCATACACTCCATATAATCGAATCGCATAATTGTTACATGACATATTATTTGGCCGGTGATCTTAGTTTTCTTATTTTATGGACTAGTTATTGATTACCATTTGATTTTCATTAAGGGGCTCAGTTGAGTCAATAACATTAGTACTTTTGTAATCAACATCTTATAACATGTTATAACATAATTAAATACAATCTTCCATCACTCGAACATTAGTACATGTAACACATATGACAATGTAGCTGAAGGTGCATGCAAGGAACATGCTCTCACTTCCAACATAGCATGACCTTCATATGCACTTCGAAATTTTGCTTTTATTTTGCACAAGTGAATAAAATAGCTTCCCTTTGAAATTCATAGTGTGCATGTAACGAACATGATAGTGTCGTAGTGGTGCATACAAGTCAGATGCACTGAATGTCTTCCATGTGTAACGAACATGAATGGTGTCGTAGTGCCCAAACAAATGTCTCCTTATCTTCTAAGCTTAAGAAAGTGTATGCTACTATGAATGTCTTTCATGTGCTTGTGAATCCCACAATGTCCAATAAAGGCTGCTTATATCTATTAGTATTATATGTTAAATCCATACCTAGCACTTGAGGGAACGAATTTAAACATTTGATGGACCAAGGATGTAAAAATATGATGTCTTGTAGTAAATTCATTAAGAATCAATAAAAGTTTCAATTTATTTTTAAAATTTTATTGTTTGAAATATTTCAACTATTCGTTTTAGTTATATATAATATTAATATGTAATAGTTGAACTAATCAAAATAAATATATTTAACTTAAACTACACAAAAAAAGTCTAAACTTATTTCACCTCTATAAATTTTGCTTCTTATAATGAGTTAATCAATCGAACATATCTATTTATAAACAATGAATGAGAAAGTATTAGCATATTAGATCCATTGAGGTGTTCAATATGCATTAATATCATATAATATTTCGAAAAGATATAACTTATTAAAAACTTTATTTTTCATATTATAATATTAATATTTTGTAAGTTAGAACTATTATTCTATATATGTCATAAATACTTTATTATTTTTGTAACTTTATAAAGTCGAGTTATGATTAAATATTATTATTTTCTTGACTCTCATTATATAATTCTCATAATTAAAAGGTACTTTGTAATATATACTATATATAATGTCTAGGACTCGAAAAGCCACATTTCATAATTATTTAATTAATAATTTATAAATGAAAACATATCCACTCTTTTATTCAAAAAAGATTTTAATTTAGAAAAAACATTCCCCCCACTACTTAACATTTTAATTCTGTCTATTTAAAAAATTTTGTTATCTTGTTAAAAGAAGAAATGAAGTTATTATATTAAATTTATTACATAATTTACAACAAGTTTTACTAATGATTTTGGACTTTTGAAATTTTTTCACCATTGAAATAGTTATTTAATATGTTACTCACTATAGTTAAATAAATTTATAGAGTGGTCATTATTTTCTCACTTGATTAAATGTGCCAGAATTACTTTTGAATCATCATCCTGGAAAATAAGGATACCTATAATTATTCACAAAGGTTCCAAATAACACAACTATCATTGTTATCATCACTCAACGTTATCGAATTCAGTGTTCATTATTAAAACCTGCATGGCTCGTTTATAATATAAAAAATAAAGACATGTATACTTATGTAATTTAGTTTGAATGCTAAACATGTATACTTATATCAAACTAAATTATATATATATGCTTGATATTCACTATATTGACTATCTGTAAACTAAAGTAAGGTCAGCCAATATCATATATGCTTATATTGACTATATGTCGAGAATTGAAAATATTGAGAATTCATTCAATCAACTTTATGTTCAATATGCTCAAATTTATGGTGATGAAAGAGGGCCTCAATCATCCCAACATATTTTGAATCAACCTCCATCTTCAACAGAGTCCAACAAAATATTTGACCAATATATATTTAGAATGAAATGTCATGGTAGAAAAAAAACAGATTGGGAATTGTAGTGTGAGGAGGAATGTTATCCTAATGTTGGCAATTTTAATATTATATCCAAAATGAAAAAGGACATATTGTCTATTCCCATTATAACGGTTGTTTATAAATCAACCTTTAGTGCTGGTGGAAGAGTAATTAATAAAAAGAAAGTCTCTATGAGAAAAGACACAGTTTAGGTCCTTCTATGCGACGGGAATCTGACTAAAAAGGCTTATGCATGGAATTAGAACTCCAGAATTAGTAATTATGTTCCATTTTCATTTTAAACACTTATATTTTATTTTGTTGTTGTATTCTGTTTTCTTAATAATTACAATGATGATCCTATTGAGTTGGAATTTGAGACATAGTTTGACATGGTTGATCATCACCCCACTTGTATAGTTTTGAACTTCATTTATTTATGAAACTTGTTTAATTAATTTATGAACTTGTTTATTAATGATGGTGTTGTTTCGTAGCTGCTGATTCTTCTTTGCCTCAAAACATTGTTAGTGCAGTTGAGAATCCTACAAAGACTCCTATTCCTACTAACAAGAAGCCTGATAGCAGTCAAGACATCTTGCTCTAGTGACAAGCATGCTGACACCTCTAGTGGAGGTCTCGGGTTCGAGCCCTCTTGCTAGCAAGGAAGTGGTCAGAGAGAAGAATTTATCTCACTAGTTTGATGCTAGTCGCCTCTTTCCTTGAATTTACGAGTTTACGAATTGTACTGATGTTTGGTGATTGTAATGGATTATGTTGGAATAAAGGCTCATAAAGCCAATCATTTATTGTTACCCTAGACTACCGGTCCTTTGACCAAGTCAATTGGAGGTTAGTCGAACCCATTTAAACCAATTTATTCTCCTAACCTTTAGTAACTTCCTCCTCTTAATTCTGTTATTCAGCATACAACGGTTACTTTGACTTAGTCAAATGCAACCATAACTTTTGGTTTATTGGTCCATTAAATGCGCGTCGGTTTTCTCTAGCTACAATAGCTATGTTAGTTATTGTGTTCAGCTATAAATAGAAACACATAGCCACACATTTGAGACACCAGAAAACCTAGAAACCATCAAGCGTTCTTCTTCTATTCCTGGGTAAAGAATTATTGCAAGTTCCAAAGTTGTGAGCCACGAGTGGACGTGTCTCGCAACTGCTGTGTTAACCTTGGGGAGCTTCCGACATTTACGATTACCACCGAGGTCGTGTCGATAAAGCTTTCAAGTCAGTGGCTTCCATACCACGGCGCAGCTTAAACCGATAAGTTTATTCTAGTTTTATTTCGTTTTCTGAATTTCTCAGATTTTTGACATTTTAGTTCAGGTACCACCTCGAAAAAAAGAATTAGAAAACTTACACTGGAGAATATGAACAAGAACATCGATCATGAATCTCGCTCTGCAAATTTGAACGATGACGATGACCTTCCAGCTCAAGAACAGTACCATGTTAAGTAAGCATCAAAACATCAAATTGAAATCTCAACACCATCATCAGATACTTCACCAAATTCAACTTAATCGAAAGAAGCAGTGAATCAGTGTCTTTTAGAACAAGTCTTCAAGTTGTTTTTCCTCCCGCTCTCCGATGCCGTCGAGTTTCTGGGTAAACCCCCAATTAAGATTCTACTTGCAAAAATCGAATCCAAATGAAGTGTACTTCTAACCGTCATTTTTTTATTTTGGACTTCACTTTTCACGGATTTACTTTAGCAGCTTTCTTGTTATTCACTTAAATTGGATAAAATACAGAGAAAAAATTTGGTAACCGCAATATAGACACTAGGGGTGTGTAGAAATTGTCCAACCTGTCCAGCCCAACCCAACCCGAAAATACGGGTTATTTGGGTTGATGGGTCGGGTTTGGGTTAAGTGGTCAAAAACCCGATAAAATTGGTTTGGGTTTGGGTTTACACTGTTGATACCCGAAGAAACCCGACCCAACCCGAATATTATACATATTAATATAAATTTGTAATTTTACGCTTAGAATTTTAGACTTATTATAGAAAGACATGCAAAATTCAATAGTCAATATAATTAGATGCTACAATGAGTCCACTTTAAGTTTCTAACGTAATAAACTAGTATTTACATATATAAATAGCCATAGAGGCGGCACTACATGTGCATAGTGTAGGAATTTATGGTTCTATTAAGTTTTCAAGATTTTCTACAATGTCACTCTCAAATATTCTGATTCGTTTTTCACCACTTCAAATTATTTTTTCAAAGAATGGGCAAGTATAGTTAGAGAAATAAATAAGATGTGTTCAAGTTCATATTTTGAACGAAAGGAAAATGATCTCAATAAAATTAAAATTGAGTGAGTAATTACTGCTAAGTTAATTTTTATTACATGTAATTAATATTATTATATGTTATCTAAGTTAAATATATATTAGTCTAACTTATCTTTATTAATCGTGTACATGTCCTAGATCGAAAACATGATACGACCATAATAATTTTACAATATTTTTTAGTTTTTGATACTTAATTTGTGGATTTTGAATTTTGAATGAGTTACCAATGGTCTTACATGATTATACAATTATTATGATTTTCGTTATTGTAATTTCTAAGTTATTTTATTTATAATTTTAATTGTTATAATTAATGACGTCTAACCCGAATGACCGCCCAACTCAACCCGAAAATCGGAGGACCCGAGGCTGCGGGTCAAATAATTCTTGGGTTGGGTTTGGGTCAAAATTTTCAAACCCGAAAAATATTGGGTTGGGTTTGGGTTTAGCCAAAACCCGCCCAACCCAACCCATCCTCACCCTAATAGACACTGTGAATATTTACACCATTTGGGAGAGAGTGTAAATTATTTTAGGGACTCAACCAATTTTAAGAAAACCAATAAAGTATCTTTTTCACATTTTTTGTTTTTTCAGCCTCTAAAATAACTTTTAAAGGAATTGATGTGAATGCTCTTAGGCTTACCATATTTTAAAGTTTTGAATAATTTCCTAACTAATTGATTACTTTTATGATAATTCTTTCTTTTATGTTTTTTATTTTGCTTTTGAATGATAGTTACACTTCACGCTTTAATTTTTAGTCGTTATGGCATTTGTACGTATCATCGTTCTATTCATTATGACATTGTTCGTATAGTGGTTTGAAGTCATCACGATTCTATCTGGTTGAAATTTTTTAAACCCCTCTAATTATTATTTTTTGTTTCTTCTTATTTGAATTGTAAAATTGATTTAATTATTATTTTTTGTTTCTCCTTATTTGAATTGTAAAACTGTACGTGTGATTTTTATTCTTATTATATATTTCCATTCTAGAATTATAATGGAGAAAACTTAATAGATAGATTGCCGCCGTCGGAGTGCCGTAATCGAATCTTTACTCTCTGAAATCTCTCTCTGAATTTTCTCTTCTCCTTCCCATTTTTTCTGATCTGACGAATTTCCTCCATTCTTCCCCAGCTTACCTGAACTATTTCGACATCTGATTTCTGAACAGAGCTCTTTCTGTTCCACCATTCACCTGCTCTTCCTTCTCAAAAACAACAAGATAACTCCTCCACTTCCCTATTAGCATTTACTCCTCTGCAATTAATTCATTCCTTCATTCTCCAACAATCAATTCCGACCACCAGCTGAGCATATCTCGAGTAAACATACCAAGCATTTAATTCTTCAGCACGTTCCAAACAACCTCTGCCCCTCTGCCTTCCCCAAGTCGAAATAATCATTCCTTCTCAAACAATCCTAGCCATTCAATCTCATCCCCAGACTCCTCGAAACCACCCTTTATCCGCTTTTGTTCTCTTCAATACACAGTTTGTCCTTTTCCCTTCCCCAACGTTTTGGGAAGCTTCATAACCCTAATACTATGACGGCTGACGCAAGAAACAAGGCCCCTCTCCTCCAATCACCAGCCAACTTCTACCCCGAAAAACGAAAAACAATTAAAAGTCAGCTCCATCATCATCAACACATCTACAACCCTAATATCAGAAACAGTACCTATGCTAACTCAAATAAGAACACCACTAACAGTTATTCATCCAAACCTATCAAGGATCAATCCCACCCCATTAAATTCAATCCTCATCATAACAATATCAACAGAAAACACAACACCTTCCATACAAAAAACAAAAACAAACCAACAAACATGAGCATTTCTTCTGAAGATACTGATAATCAAGGAAACATAGAAAGAAGAGGATTAGTTGTTCCTATGAACAACAATAATGTGATGTCAAATCGCATTAGATATGCTAGATGCCTCCTTGGACTATTCAGGGATACTGAAACTTTCTCAAGAGAAAGAATACAAGCCTATGTCGATTCCTGCTGGTTTATTAGAGGAATCGTTGATGTGGAAAAAAGAGGAAACATCTTCCTCTTCCATTTCACACATCCTGATGACATGGATGACATTCTTTCAAGGTCTCCACTGAACGTTAATGGAGCACTACTACTTCTTTCTTATTGGGCTCCCAACACTATCTTCCAGGATTTTGACATCCGTTATGCAAATTTCTGGGTCCAAATCCATGGTCTACCGGCAGAATTTTTCTCTGATGATAACATTCGAAGAATTGCGAGAATCGCGGGGCATGTTAATGTAATAGACTGAAATTCTGATGAAGCAAGAGCTCTAAGGTCAATTAGAGTTCTGATTCGACTGCCTGTGCTTGATCCTATTGTCCCAGGAGTGTTTATTCTAACACCTGAAAGGAATCGTATCTGGGTATCATTCAGATATGAAAAAATATTCAGAATTTGTTATCATTGTGGCAGAATCGGTCACTCCAATTCGCACTGTGCCTTCACTGATGCTGAAGCAATTACAAACTATGAAGAACATCTCAGAAACAATAATTTTGACAGACGATATGAGATGGGAGTTGATTTTGATGCTGATCTGTACAATCATTGGATTAGAGGACTCCCTAACCTGGAAGAATATCGAACCACCATGGTACTGCTGTTCGAACCATTAAACAATCCTAACTCCCCTGACAATCAAGAAGTGAATGACAATCATAATGAACCCCTTCCTTCACCAACACCACCACCACCTCCTCCTCATAACACACCTCAAAACTCACCTCAAACAAACCACCAGCCAGCAAACACACGACCAGCCAACACAAACACCCCCCACTCAAACCCTAATGAAAGACCCAATGACCACACCCCACGGAGAGGATTGAGTATTCCATCCATCATTAACCTTATCATTAGGGGTGACCCTTACATAAACCCTTTTCCTAACAACTCAAGCAATATCATCATTACTCCACCATCCCCTCCTAACCCTAGTGAAAACATAAACAACCTTTCACCCAATACAACCCTTCGGCTATCCACTCAGGAAAGTGAATCCACTGAAGATGAATTCTTGATTGTCCCTCTTCGAACACCACCTAATAACGGGGGGAATGGATGGATCACAATTCAAGATGAACTTGATGCTCATATAGCTTATCAAAACCAAATCACAAGAGCCATGCAATTATCCTTTGACCTAAACCAACCTCATCCTGACCAACAACCCAGCTGTCCCATGGAGGATGCAAGACAAGAAAACTACTATGAAGATTGGAATTTAATTCAGAGAGCCCTACATGAGAGATGTTTGGCAAATGCAGAATCATGGAATTCGGATTGGGAATACTTGCTTAACCATGCAGGATTTGGTAGTGACAATGAATCTGTGAATCAAGGACTCTTCTTTGAGGCCCTGGATTCGAACGGATTCAATAGTCAATCCTCTTCCAGTATTTTCTCAACCCAATTCGAAGAAACCAGTGATGCAACAAATTGGCATACAGCATCTTCTAACTTTTCTTCTAGTTTTTTTGCAGGATTCGTGGTATGCATATCTCAGCTTTCTTTTGCAATTTTCGGAGTAGTGGCCATTACCCAGGATCATTGGAACAGTTGCATTAACTTCAAAGTCAACCAATCCACAAGCTCAATCCAGGAACTAGAAGATCCATTCACTGTTCACCATCTTAGATTCGGACCCTGGCATGAAGTGGAAGCTTTCCCTCAAAGAATTATTGACCTCTTTCAAACTCTTGATGTCTCTGGGGCCTTTCACGAAGTTCCTGCATGGATACTTGACATTGATGATGCAATTAATCTGGTTCTCTGCAAAATGCATGCCTTTCAAGTTCATTTTTGTCGTGCTCAGTGGGCCTTCGACTACTCCTTCCCTGAAGGAATGGGCATGACAGTTATGGAGATTCTATTCACCAACCTACTCACTATTGATGCTAGAAGTCTGGAGGTTTGGGAGGACGAAATCGTCCTAGCAAAAAGTATCAACACTGGCATTGGAGACAAAAGAAAAAGGACTGGAATCTGGATTTGCTTTGAAGATGATTCTTCCCGATCCCCTCCGAAGCGTAGAAGACAAACACCTCCACTGTCGAATGAAGCTGGTCCAGTAAACTGGAACGAAGATGAAGGTGATTTCATCCAGGAATCTATCAGCACATTGCCACTGCCTGAAGATCTTGACCTTCATGGAATGATGCTACATGATCAAGATTTGGAACTAGAGGAGGAAGACATCAATGAAGATCAAGCTTCGGAAGAAGGTATGCCTCTCAATCAAACTATCTCAAAAATTAAATCATGTTCAACTAATGTGCTTCTTTACATGAGTTCCTTAATATTCAATCCAAAAAGGACTTTGGTGGTTGTTCCTAAACAACCTCAATTTTCATCATGAAAATCCTATCTTGGAACTGTAGAGGGTTGGGACAACCCGCTACAGTTCAACTTTTGGTTACGCTTTTAAAGCGTCACCATCCTGATATTTGTTTTCTATGTGAAACTCTCTGTTCAGTTGAAAAAGCAAATAATTTACTTAAAAAACTTAATTACTCAACTACTTATGGAGTTGATGCATTAGGACATAGCGGCGGACTCTGGATTGGATTTTCCTCCAACATAAAAAATACTCCTATTTATCTTGATAAAAATCTCCTATTATTTAAAATTGAAAATGAAATAAACAAATTTTGGATCTTAGGTAGTGTTTATGGTAATCCTAATACTGCTTATCGTGAAAATACCTGGAATAATATACAATCTAACCTTCAATCATATACTAATAATCCTATACTCCTTTGTGGAGATTTCAATCAATATATTTACTACCACGAAAAAACACCGCCTTCCAACAAATCCATCAAAGGATCCCAATTCCTTCTTAACTTCATTAATCTTATAGGTTTAGATGACCTCCCTTCCATAGGGTGTCATTACACTTGGACTGGTAAAAGAAAAGGCAAAAATATTTTTGAAAAACTTGATCGTGCCATGAATAATCTTGAATGGGCAATTGCCTTCCCTAAAGCTATATGTAATTTCTTACCAATCCAAAGATCAGATCATGGGCCTCTCATCATAAATACTCAAAATAATATTAATAACTCCCCTAAACCTTTTAAACTAGAATCTTTTATTCTAAATCACCCTGATTTCCCATTAATCATCCAAAATCAATGGATTGACTTTTCTTCACACAATAATAATTATAAAGGTTCTCTAAACTATAACCTCATAAATTTACTTAAAAAGATAAAAAAAAAAAATCAAAACTTGGAACAAGCATAGAATAGGAAATATCTTCCAAAATATTAATGACATTCAAAGCTCCCTTGAACACACTCAAAATAATCTCCACACTAATAATAATACATACCTCAATGATTATTATAAAAAACACCTAGACACTCTTCTCATTTATGAGACTAGTTTCTGGAAACAAAGGGCCAAAATTAAATATATCACCGAGGGAGATTGTAACACAAAATTTTTTCATGCACAAGTAAAATATAAAACCAAAATCAATTCAATATTAGAACTTAAAAATGAAAATGAAGAACTCTTTTCTGATCCTAATGATATATCAAATCTTTGCTCCAATTATTTCCACGCTCTTTTTAATCCCACTACTCCAAAAAACAAAAATTTTAAAACTATTAATAATATTAACACCTCTCTCAACACAACTCAATATAATTATTTAAACTCCCCTTTCACCCCTGACGAAATTGAAATGGCTCTCTTTCAGATGCCCAAACTTAAATCCCCAGGGCCTGATGGACTCCCTGCGGAATTTTATCAAAATAACTGGCTTATAATGAAAAATAATGTAACTAATGCCATTCTCGAATTTCTTAATAATGGTCATATGTTAAAAGAAATAAATAACACTTTTATTACACTCATTCCTAAAACAAATCACCCCATTCATCTTAAAGACTATAGACCAATTAGTCTTTGTAACTCCTACTATAAAATAATCTCAAAAGTTCTGGCCAATAGACTTAAACCTATCATGGACAAGCTAATTTCCCCCTTTCAAAATGGATTTGTCTATGGAAGGGGATCTCAAGACAATATTATCCTAGCCCAAGAAATTACACATACCATTAGAACCTCTAAATGTAAAACTCACGGTCTTGCAGCAATTAAAATTGACATGAGTAAAGCGTTCGACAGAATTGACTGGAATTTTCTTTGTAATGTTCTTAATAAAATGAATTTTCCTCCCTTTTGGATTCAACTTATAAAAGAATGTATCACTACGGTTCAATACTCCATCCTAGTTAATGGACAGCCTACCCCTCCCTTTTCCCCTTCATGTGGACTTCGTCAAGGAGATCCCCTTTCACCACTTCTCTTTGCACTTTGCACTGAAGCTCTTTCTGCATCCTTAATTAAGGAACAAACTAATAAAAAACTAAAAGGTATTTCTATAGCTAGGAAAAGCCCCCCAATTAACCACCTACTCTTCGTCGACGATAGCTACTTCTTTTTACACTTAAATAATCAAAGTATCGACTCTTTCTGTAAAATTATTAACGATTTTTGCTCTGACTCTGGCCAAATAATTAACCTTGATAAATCAATCATTTCTTTAGTCCTCACACCTCACAAGATAAAAGAAATTTCCTCATAAATAAATTAAACATTGCAGAAAATCCAAAATTCGGCAAATACCTTGGAGTTAATCTAGATATCAATACTGATCGAGAAAAAGTCTTTAAAGATATTATTGATAAAATCAAATCAAAAATATTTAGCTGGAAGACGAAATTTCTTAATTTTGCTGGAAAAACCACTTTAATTCATAACACTCTACAATCAATTCTTGTCTATCCCATGGGAATTTACAAATTTCCCCTTAAAACTATCAAAACTATCGACAATCTATTTGCAAACTTCCTCTGGGGAGGAAAACACAATAAAATATTCATTGGATTAACTGGGAATTTCTATGCAAAGATAAACAAGATGGGGGTCTCAATTTCAAACATCTCCATCTCTTTAACATTGCTCTCCTAGCTAGAAATAGTTGGAGACTCATTCATAAACCTAACATTCCTCTTAGTCAGACATTAAAATCTAAATATTTCCCTAATACAAATGCTCTTAAAGCTACTAAAAAACATAACACCTCAACAACATGGAAAGGTCTTCTTTTGGGAATTAAAACTATTAAAGACAATATGGTCAACACTATTGGTAATGGACTTGAAATTAATATGAGGATCACTGGATCCCGGATTTCTATCCTCAAACACTAGCAAATTTTCTTAACATTAACCCTATTCCTGACTTTTATCCTATGTATGTTTCTGAACTTATCAAGGATAACAGTTGGAACTTCACGAGAATTAAACAACTCTTCCCCCAAATAGTCTGGAATAAAATTTTATCCATTCCTATACAAAAAAGTGAAAATATTCAAATTCTTTCTAGTAACAAATTTAGCACTAAAAAAATATATCAACATCTTAAAAGCAAACATACTTATACGACAAATAACCCCCATAACTGTAACAAAATAAATCAAACCACCTGGACCAATCTCTGGAAATTAGAATTACCACAAAAAATAAAATTTTTTCTTTGGCGTACTCTACTCAATAGACTTCCCACCATGGATCTTATCTCTAAAAGAACAAACAAAAATATTAGCACAATATGCAATCTCTGTAAAAATAATGAGGAAACCATTGACCACCTTTTCCTTAGCTGCCCTTTTGCATCAACTTTATGGAAAAAAAAAATTTATACCATCTTTTTCTTGATAATGATTTAATTAAAGCCATTTCTAATATGACTTTTAAAAATAGAAAAACAAAAAAGCACATTAGTAACCATGATCTTCATAATTTTTGTGGTATCCTTTGGTCGATCTGGCTTACATGAAACCAAGCCATTTTCAATGATAGTCCCCCCACTATCGCAAAAGCAATGAAACTTCTCTCCACTACCTTAAATGATTGGAGAAAAGTGGATTTTAAATCCAACCGGAAATTATGGCATAAACCAAATAGCAACTTAAGCAGTAAGAACAATAGGACTAGCACTATAACAGGGAGCTGTTCACCTATTTTCTTGAATGACTGTCAAAGAACTTGCAAGAAAAGAGATACTAGAATCTGTCTGGGCATTACGAATGACTCAAATCCTCGGTGGATAGTCTCTCTTCTTATTAAAGGCACTAGACGTAGTTTCTTTGGAAACAATGTCTTGACTAAGGAGGACCCCGCTTCATTTGACTTGGCCTCCTTTGGTGAAATTATTTTCATAATTTTCTTCATTATGGAGCAATTTAAGTATCATAATATTTTCATCGTCACTGATTCTTTCACTTCCCAGATTTGGACTAATCATTTCAAGCACATTAGCATTTCGGAGGATTGGAGAAGACAGAAGAACATTATTACTATTTCTTGTTGTAACATTGTGTGGCTCCCAACTAATGTGGGATGTTTTGACAATCTCTATGATGTTTCTATCACTTGTTTTAATTCTAGTCATATGAGATGTAATTTAGAAGTCCCTAAGGCTTCAAACAACAATGTCCTTTTCTGATATTAATTGAATGCATTATCTACCAAAAAGAAATAGATTGCCATGTATCTATATATAACGGTTATATAGTTTGTTATATATCACATGCTGTTATGGACAAACTCCACCTTATATGTAAGTATTTGTATGATAAGTTTTTTCTTTAATGTACTAACTTTTTATTATTAGGTTTCTACCCATGTACGAATGATAATTTGTAGTACGTCAAAGTACTGCATTCGTGTTTAGCACACGAACATGATATTCCCAATTTGACAATATTATGGTAATAATTTCATTGACATCTTACCGTTATCAGATTATAAATGGTTACCATGAATTATGGTTATATATGTGAACCAATCCTCCAAAGGCTGACGATTCTAGTTGTTCCAAAATGCTCTCTGAATTTGGTTTCCCTTTTCCTTTTTCGAACATGTCAAAGATATGGGTTGGCTTGCTATGATGACGAGTTCAGTTTCCCTCTCACCTTCGGTCAACATTCTATCTGATTTTGGTTTTACTCATTCCTCCATTATCCTTTTGCTTCATTTATGTTCGGCCTGGGTTGAATGATGACCAATCTCCATCATTTTCCACATGATTTTTTCCCTTGTTACTTGTGTCAATAATAAAATAACTCAATTCATGAATATCCAATTATAAACATACTTGACAACTTTCTACCATGTTAATCTCAATTCATTTAATAGCCATTGTCTATATTTGTTTGCCAATAAAAACATTGTTAATATACCCAGATTAAGGTCACTAATGGCAATATGTTCATTAGGCCAATATCAATACAACAATGTAAATTCTAGTTGACAAAACACATAATCAAACAACCTAACAATCATGTAATTTCATATTATACAAAAAGTTGTGATTGATTTTTCAGTTTGTATTATATTACCAGTTCACAGTTCTATTTAACAACTTGTTTAACTTAAGTCCTATTAAGACCTTTTTTCAACTTTGACATCAACAACAATTTTTTTTAATTTTAGAGATTCATCACTAATAAAACAGAAAATTTTGGAAGGGGCAGATTTACCAGTTGATTTTTTTTGCTCTTCCATTGTTAAGCTTCATAATCGTCTTCAGTCGTTACCTTCAGTTGTTGTTGCAACTTTTTTCCGAATAAAATTGCGTTTTCATTCATATCCTTTGTTCACTTGGGCAAGGGTGAAACCAGGATGAAATCGGGGAGGGGGGCAACTTTGTGAAAAATAAAAAAAGGGGGTGCCAAAAAAAATAAAAAAACAGTTACAATATCAAAACATATGTTAAAAATGTAGTTAGGTGGGCTTAAACCATGACCTTTTACCTTTTAAAGGAAGGATCTAACCAACTAAGCTACACTTTGACTTATTTCACTTACATTTTTTATTGTATATATCACAAAAATTCTAAAAATTGTATATGTACAAAACGATACCGAAAGACCTAGGGGGCCGGTGCCCCCTAGCGCCCCCCCAAGGTCCGCCCCTGCACTTGGGTGGGTGCAGAATTATAGAGGGAGATATTTTATTGACAATAGTTGTTGTTGTATGAATACAATATAAAGGCATATATTTATAGATAAATATTAACTAACCCTAATAATCTCTTCTATTGGAGCAAAATGTGATCACGCTCATTAACCTAACACCCATTAACCTGAACATTAATAAAGTTCCCGAAGTTCTTCTCTGAACCCTCTCTTTGAAACCTCTCTCTTTCAACCCTAGCCGCCAATCACTACTCAAACTCCAATTTATCAGTTAAATTACCCTTCGCCATCAACTCCGGTGAAGAAATCTCAATTTCGCTGATTTCGTTGTCGGAAAAGAAAAGGATAATAAGCTTTGCCAAAATAGAATCATTCTTGGAAAAAATCCAAGCGCTTGGAATCGGAATCAAAAGATTACCAACGGTGATTTCGACAGCTTTGCTATTCTTCTCTGGTGAGATTGTTCTTTGATTTCATCCTTCTATAAGCTTTCACTCCATCTCACGTTTAAGTAATTTTATTGTTATTTAATTCTAAGCTATATGACACAAATCTACCTTGCTGGAGTAGCTCCCGGCAGAGCAAATGTAAGAGACCAAGTTGGTATTCTTCCAACACCACCTGACCACCATTTTCTTCCTTGCCGTTGTTATTTTGGCCCCCTGTGGTCCTTAATCTCTCAAATAAAGGTCTTCCACCCACCCCACAAGTTCTTTTAGTTGATTCTATGCCTGTGAATCAATCACATCAAGTGGAGATTAACAATTCTCATCTACCTAAAAGAGCCAGAGAGGAGGGTGTGTTCCTTTTTTCTTTACATGATGTATCTCCGAAAAAAAAAATAAGAGCTATTTATCCAATTACTGATTTGGAGCTTCTTTCTGATGGACTTTGTGAAAGTCGAAAAAGAAAACTGGCTGTCGAGGCACTAATGAGCAACAAAAAACAAAGAGTACATCAGAAGAAAAATACCCAACCAGACTTGAACATCCAAAATCTCATAGAAGATGAAAAACTCATAATTGTGCTTCAGATTACTGATTCAACTCTTAATACTAAGGCATCAGTTACTCATGGAGATGGTCGAAAAAGAAAGTCCTATTCCGATACTACTCAGAGTCCAATTAGAGAAACATTAGGATCAAAGAAACACAACTTCACAAAAAAGAATGTCAATGAGACATACATTTTGACACATGAATTGCTCAGGATTGAAAACTTGGTATCGGATTTTGATAAATTTGATGGACGAAAAACTAATATTCGATACAAAAAGCATAAACTCATTGAGCCAAGCAGAATTCACCGCTCGGATGTTACTTTGGAGCAGCTGCAGTACCCGGAGGTGTTGGCTAGCAATCTGCAGAAAACTGATATCGCCTTATACTCCGTTGTTACTTATTTGAATGATAAATTATCTGGATGTTTTCATGCTCTTTCTAAGGCTTCTTTTTTTAAAAAGGTTTTGGTGGTTGTCCATACACAACCCCAACATACCTCTTAATTTACTTTCTTGGAACTGTCGAGGATTGGGACAAACCTCGACAGTTAAGCTTCTCACCACCTTCACTAAGATTCACAAACCTGACATTTGCTTTCTCTCCGAAACTCTTCATTCTAAAATGAAATCTGATGTACTTTTAGCCATGCTTGGCTATCCTTTTTCGGTGGGTGTCGATTATGTTGGTCGAAGTGGGGGCCTTTGGGTGGGTTTTGCTTCAAATATTAATTATAAACTTGTTTTATCTTCTAAAAATCTTTTATGTTTTGAACTTCTAATCGAGCATACTGTTCCGTGGATTCTCATTTGTTTATATGGTGAACCTAAACTCCATTTAAGACAATCTTTCTGGGAAAACTTAGCTTTAACTTTAAAGCCTTTTGAGTCCTCTCCTATGTTAATTTTAGGAGATTTTAACTAGGTCATTTTTTCAAACGAAAAGTTTCCTATGAATAGTACTTCTATCAAAGGTTCTGATTTCCTTTTGAATTTTCTAAACTCTTTTGATTTTCAAGATTTGGCTAGCTTTAGTAACTTTTTCACTTGGTCAGGTTCTCGTAATAACGGTAGAATTTACGAAAAACTTGATCGAGCTATGGCTAATGATTCCTGGTTTAACATGTTTAGTAACGCTAGTTGCACTTTTCTCCCCTTTCAAAAGTCAGATCACTCGCCCTTTATTATCTCCACCAAAACTTCTTCTTCTTCTAACAAAGCCAGACCTTTTAAGTTAGAACAATTTTTAACTACTCTTCCTGAATTTAAATTAATCCTCAACGCCTTTTGGGCTAAAAATGCTGGTTCTCAATCTTCTTCTATGTGCATTCTTCTTTATAAGCTTAAACTTTTCAAAAAAGAAATAAAGAGCTGGAATAAAAATAGAATTGGCAATATTTTTCAAAGAATTAAAGATGTCCAAATAAACCTGTCCTCGCTTCAAGCTAATCCTGCTAACCCCCAAATTGATAACCTCATTTCTTCACTTAACTCTCAACTTGATTTATTGCTTGAAGCCGAACATGCGTATTGGAGCTCTAGAGCCAAAATTTCCTGGGCCAAAAATGAAGACATAAACACCAAATTTTTTCATGCTTCCGCCAAAACTATATTTCGTATTAACTCTACTTTACAAATATATGACGACAATAATAATTTCATTACTGATGAGTCTGCTATTCAATCTACTTGTTCTCAATTCTTCACTAAGTTGTTCTCTCCTAATCTTTCTAATCATGGTTTTAGGTTATCTAATTATGATTTCTCAAATATTTCTAAAAAACTTAACTCGCATCAAATCTCTGCTCTCTCGGTTCCATTTTCTAATGAGGAGGTCCGTCTTGCCCTTTTTCAAATGCATCCTAATAAGTCTCCGGGGCCTGATGGGTTGATGCTGGTTTTTACCAAGATAATTGGAATCTTTTGCAAAATGATATATGCTCCTCAGTTTTGAGTTTCCTTAATGGTGGACGAATTCTTAAAGAAATTAATAATACCTTTATAACCCTTATCCCCAAAATTGATAACCCTTCAAAAGTTAGTCATTGTAGACCTATTAGTTTATGTAATACCCTTTATAAACTCTCATAAAAAAATTTAGTTAACCGTTTAAAACCTTTCCTCCCTTCTCTTATTTCAAATTTTCAAAATGACTTCGTTCCTGGAAGGAAACTACAAGATAATATTATTTTAACACAAGAACTTATTAATTTCATTCGGACCTCCAAATGCAAAAAAGTGGGATTAGGGGCTATTAAAATTGATATGAGTAAAGCTTTTGACAGAATTAATTGGGATTTTTTATATAAAATTCTCTCCAGTATGAACTTTCCTCCATCTTGGATTAATTTAATTAAAGAATGTGTTAGTACTGTTCAATATTCTGTCATTGTTAATGGTAAGAGGTCTCTTCCCCTTTCAAACCTTCCTGCGGTTTAAGTCAAGGGGATCCTCTTTCCCCTATTCTTTTCGCTCTTTGCACTGAGGCTTTGTCAGCCAATCTTTGTGCTGCTCAATCTAACTCCCTCATCAAGGGAGTTGGTATTACTAGGAACTCTCTTAAACTCCCGCATTTGCTCTTTGCAGATGATAGTTATTTTTTCATTAAATTAAATACTAATTCCATCCTTAACTTTCACAATGTTTTAACTAACTATTGTAATGTTTCTGGTCAGATTGTCAATTTTGAAAAATCCCAAGTATTCTTTAGTCCTTTAACTCCAACTCATGTCAAAGAGAAAGTTTTTGAGTAGTTTAACCTTAATGAATGTAAAAGTCTAGGTTCTTATTTGGGTATCGATCTTGATATTCATACTAATAAGAACTCTGTTTTTCTTGACATTATTGACAAAATCAAAAAACGTATCTTAAGCTGGAGCAACAAATTTCTTAATCAAGCGGGTAAAATTACCCTTATTAAATCTGTTCTTACTTCCATATTAGTTTACCCAATGTCGGTTTACAAATTCCCGCTTAATTACATAAACAAATTAGAAGCTTTATTTGCGAATTTTCTTTGGAGTGATAATCACTCTACCCCTCAAAGCAATAAAATTCATTGGATTAATTGGCCTTTCCTTTCAATGAATAATAAACTTGGTGATTTCAATATTAAGAATCTTGCTCTTTTTAATAAATCACTCCTTGCTAATAATGGATTCAAAATTCTCCTAGACAACAACTCTCTTTGTGGTAATGTACTAAAGGCTAAATATTTTCCAGATTCTTCACCTCTTTATGCAAATAAGAAACCAAATTCTTCTTGGGTCTGGCAAAGTCTTTCATATGGTCTTAACTCTACTAAACCTTTTTTACATTGGCAAATTAAATCAGGATCTTCTGTCAACATTTGGGCGGATAGCTGGTTACCGATTCATGTAAATGAGTCTCTAACTCCCTTTCATATAAAAAATTCCCGCCCCCCACAACCCTTTCTTGTTTCACATCTTATTATTAATAATAGTTTTTGGAATATTGAGCTTTTAAACTATCTATTCCAATCGAGAATCGTTAGTATTATACTTCAGATTGTACCCTCCCATGGAGATGATGATGTCCCTACCCTCAATAACCAAAAAATCTCTAGCAGAAATATATATAATAATCTTCTACATCCAATTATAAGTCACATCTCCAAGCCTTCCAACTACCCACAAATCCCTGTAAAAACTTGGACAAATGTTTGGATCGAAACTTCCATGTCCTTATAAAATTAAGTTGTTCATCTGGAAACTCCTCTTGAACAGATTCCCTACTTCCCTAAACGTTGCAAAACGCACAAAACACTCAATCAATACCCTTTGTTGTTTTTGTAAGCGTGACCAAGAGGAAATTTCTCACCTCTTCTGTTTGTGCACACAAATACAACAACTTTGGCCAACCCATTTGCTTAGAAGTCTTCTCCATTACCCAAACCAACTGCATCTTTCTTTAGCCTTTTTAATTAATAAGCCTTGGAAATCGCATCAAAGTTAAGAAAGATTTATTACTTCTTATTGGTACTCTTTGGAGTATTTGGTTATGCAGGAATGATATGGTCTTTAATGGAGCTGGATTTCATATGCATACATTTTTGAATATGCGAATGTCCTTTATTAATCTTTGGAGAAAGATTGATACTCGTTCTTATGCTTTTACTCCTACTCTTTCAGTGGTTTTCACCTTTGTTGATACCACTAGAAATGGTTGGAAGATCAATTTATTTGATCATTTGGATGTTCCCATTGCTTCAGTCTCTGAAGACTCGGAATTGTCGAGACTTGGTTTTCATCCTCATTCAAATGCTACCTCCCCTTCTCCTCAGAACTTGGATGAAACCATTATGCAAGCACTTTTGATGGGTATCATTCTAGCTATGAATGGGCACCGGGCATCTATTCACCTCTTTACTGATTTGCTTTTCTCCCAGGTTTTGGCTAGATGTTTCTCAGGTTTTACTACAAAGAGTACATGGAGGTTGTTTTGGGATGAACATCGAATCAGCGGTACCTGCCTTACTTGGAGAACCTTTTTGTCATTCAATACTATGGATGGTTTCAAGTTCTCCAATTTTTGTAATAGGGCAGCTAATACTTATGTTTTTGATTATGCCTCTTATGTTTTTTGTAATAGATATAATGGAGGGAGCCTAACCCTTCCATTGTAACAATTCTTTTATCTATAAAAAAAACACCCATTAACCTAACATTGAGTGATTCCATTTTCACGTTTTTCTATTCGTAGCTACCAAAGGCAAAAAAGTGATCAAAGGAACTTGAATCCACCCAAACTAAACTACTCGTTAGTTTTTTGTAATGCGCCTCAAATGCAAAACGAAAACGTGGGAGAAAATGGTTTCCTAATTTCCCTCTCTTTTCTTGGTGTGACAGTTAAAAATCAACTCAAATAATATATTAAACTACGACTTATTATTCTCTTATGCAAACAAATTAACTGCAAAAATGGTTACAACAATGACGATTAAACTGTTTTCAAACATATTATTTCTACTCATTTATATTTTTATTACCTTAATCTCTTCATCAGGTACTTATATTTTCAAAAATTTCCTAGTTTAGTACTTGTTCAAGTTTCTAAGCCTTAGACAGCACAAAAAACGCTATTACGCAACAATGTTGTCTAAGTGAAAAGGCCTTAGACGGCGCTACACTATAGGGCCTTTTTTGTACTGGTGTACTTAGACTTGTGATTAATTTTTGTTGATGCAGAAAGTGAATACTTTCCTTGTTTTTTACTTGTACAAGTTTCTAAGCCTTGGAGGCGCTCCCGTGTAGCGCTGTCTAAGGCCTTTTTCATTTAGACAGCATTGTTCGTAATAGCGTTTTTCTTGATGCAGAAAGTGAAGAATTGCCTCTGTTCGCGTTCAGTTGGCCAGATGATAATGGCACATTTGTTGCTGGAGATGTTGCAAATATTAACGTTATGATTCTTGGACATTATGAAAGTGGCAAGTATGAGTACCCTTTTTGTCCAAACATTACAGTGAATGAGAAGATGGGAAATGGCTCTTACATTTCTTGGATTACTTCTCATTTTGATCAAAATGATTTTGGAAGTTGGAGGATTTCTTTTTTGGCTATTATGGCTGGATCGTTCGATGTGCTCATCACGGATGATAACTTTAAGGTCTTCGATTCGTCTCTGCATTTTGAAGTCTCCCCAGGTTTTTTCTGATTCCGAATTGTATGTTACACTTTATGAGACATTTATATACGTTACACTCCTTATATGTGTATTGTTTGTTTTAAAAATTAACTTTAAGAGATAGAAAAGAATATATATGTCTCGTAATCATGATAAGGAAAAGTTTGAAAAATGTATATTGTTATTTTATTTTTCAATAGTAGACGTTTATTTTTCAAAAGATTAGCGGGGACGACTGCTCCCCTATGCCTTCGACTAGGTCCGCCACCATCACTGTAATTTTCATTTATTTGTATATGTCTATGAGTATCGGATAGGTTATGCTAACGAGGGGTAGTGTCATTGGCAGTCAACAGTTCGAATTTTGTGGTTATTTTGCCCATCTTATGTTTGGTGAAATATTTTTGTAATGTTCTTTGAGTATGAAGATTGTTACTAGTTGAAATTTGTTTTGTTTACGAGATAATTGATGAAATGATCCCAGTAAGTAGGTGATTGATTAGTTAGAGCAGCATATTTCGTTCAAAATAGATGTTCTTAATAAGGATCTTGATTCTTTTATGAAGGGCCGATTTATCCAGCTGCGGGGATTGCATCGTGGGTTGGTGGAATGGATCATTTCGAGGCTGGAAATACTGCTTCAATCATGATAGTACCACAAGATGCATTTGGAAATAACATCTCTTCACCAATTGACGTATCAAACTTACTCAACTTCACCCTCTCTGCATTCGATGTAAATGGTTCTGCCGCTAACATTATAAGCGTCAGTAACAAAGGATGGAACCATCCTGGCCATCTTCGTATCGAATTTATCCCAACAACAGCTGGAAGTCTTGTACTCTCTGTGGAAATGGCAAATCAAGCTTTAGTAGGCTCTCCTCTAGCTTTTAAGGTGAATCCAGGTGATTTACTTTGTATTTACTTTACCGAAATATATTTGAGTGTGGTTATTCAGAATGACTAGTTGAACTTCCTGCGTTCATTGCTAGTTATTCAGTATAATGCTATTTAGTCGTCTTTCAAGGCCACCTCACTCTTTGTGCCTCCTTACAGGACCATTGGTTGTGTCCAATTGCATCGTGAAGTGGACTGTTGAAACAGATTTTTTTCAATTATTTTCTGTGATGGAAGCTTATATACACCAGAGAGATCATTATGGGAATCCTATTCCTGGAATCTATGCATTTGATATTAAAATTGTTGAGAAGGGAACAAATCTGTCGATTCCTATCTTAGACCTTCGTTTCAAGGAAGTTGGTCTGGGCATTCAATTGTTCTCCTTCAGTTTAGATGAACCTGGTGATTTCCTGCTCATCATATCTGATAAAGAGCAGGATCATATCATTGCTGGCATTCCTTACGAGTTCAATGTCTATGTCGGTTAGTTTTTCTTTAATATAGTTCTCAGCACACCAAATGATATATATATGTGGTAACCATTTAGCTATGGGGTTAACAATCCGTAGTGAATTGTGTTTCGTTAACGTTTGGGAAGATCAGAAACACTTTTTAAAAGCCTATCCCATTTATAGTTATTATGATACCACATGTGAACATCAGATAGCTCTTCGAGGAATTGAATTTGGGTCTAGAAATGCATAAAAAACATGATGATGATCCTTATATTCATTCTAATGTTTACATGTTATGCTCAATAGGGTATTGTGATGGATTGAAGAGTATCGTTAATGGATCTGGTCTTAATCGTTCAGTTTCTGGGGAAGTTGAACAATTATCCGTTTTCTTACAAGATGCATACCTATATCCTTCACCAGTTGACATGGAAAAGATTAAAGTACAGATTATGCTCGAATCTGATCAGAAACATCCACCAGCTGTGGTACACCCGAGGGAGAGTGCCAAAGGTACAGAAAACTGTTAGCGTGGTATTGTACAACACTCGCAATATTCCTTACTCTAGTATGCATAATTGTTCATGACAGGCAACTTATCGAGAGAAGTACTTAATGATGATGCAATTGATACGAATCTTGGTTCTGCATCTTTACTTTCTTCATATAATGATGTAAGAAAATATTTACAGCTTGTACTCAGAGGAAACATATTAGAGATAGCTATGTAACCATTAATGTTTTGCAGACCATAAGGAAATCTGAAGGTAAACTGAGTGCCTTCGATATCACTTTTGTACCTGAGAAGATAGGATATTATGAAATTCGGGTATTTTGTGGAAACATTCAGTTAAATGGTGGTGAAGCTTTGAAGATGGAAGTAACTGCAGGTAGTTAAATGTGTCTTACTTCGAAAGATATTTCAATTGCTTGTTTTCAAGTGTCTCAGTGCATTCGTATCTGTTTAGCAAAAGAAGAACAGACTACCGGAGTAACAACCTAACGAACAT
The DNA here is from genome assembly GCA_003412495.2 of Echium plantagineum. Taxonomy (NCBI): domain Eukaryota; kingdom Viridiplantae; phylum Streptophyta; class Magnoliopsida; order Boraginales; family Boraginaceae; genus Echium; species Echium plantagineum. Next base: position 24,722,538 of record CM016562.1, on the reverse strand, counting down.
GTTTATTTACTTCCTGTAGGAGATGTCAACATATCCATATCTGGGCTAGTGAAATTCTGGCCAAAAGTGTCGACCTTCATTAAAAATGATGTTGTAGTTCAGCTTTTGGATTCACATCATAACCCTGTCCTTTCGCAGCAGGCAAAACTAAAGTTAAATATCGGCTCATTCAATAACTCGGTTTTCCAGTTATGGGATTTTGTTGATAACCAGGATGGATCTTATACAGGTTCTTTTATGGCAAAGGATATTGGTTTTTATGAGTTGTGTGCTTCGTATGATGGGAAAAGTTTCCATCCCTGCCCCTTTGGTGTGGATGTTCATAGTTGTAAGTCCCCTTCTCCTTTAATAGTTAAGAATCCAAGTTCGACATATGAGAATCTTTTGTCAAACCAGGGCCAATATAATTTCGAATGCATGTATGAGCTCACCCCGAACTTGATTTACCCCTTCTAAGTCTATCCATCATTTCCTCAACATTACCATGATGAATGCGAAAAAGTATTGACTATTGTTTTGATGATTTGGTTAGATCGCGATGAAGTCACTCCTGTATTCTGATATCTTTGAGTATATATTCATAACGTTTTCGGATTACTTATAGTTATGTACATGTTTAATATGGAATATTTACCTTTATATATGGGGCATCCTTCTAATTATGTTGCCTTTCAGATGAATATTTCCCCAAAGTTCGCAATGATGTATTGTCTGTTTGGGAAGATGAATCTATCACTTTTGACGTGTTAAGAAACGATTACTTTCCTGGCGGAAAGGCAAGCATCCTTGAATTTTCGATGGTGAGTTTGAGAAAACTTATACAAGATAAAAATTCAGGACTATGTTTCTTCCCACAGCTGCTAAAAAGAGTGGTAGACGTAATGAGCAAGCTGAGAAGACGAAACTATAATCTCGTTTCTGAAGTTCATCTCTCTTGTGTACTGATTTGCAGCCTCGTCATGGTTCACTTCTTCAATATGGACCTCTCTTCATATATACTCCTTATAAGGGGTTCTATGGAAATGATGCCTTCTCATACACGATATCTGATGAAAACAAAAACCTTGCTTCTGGTTCCGTTCATGTCTCTGTCCTCTGCATTCCACCTCAGTTTCTTTCAGTGCCGAATGGACTGCTGGCGTTAGAAGATGCTATAAGTCCCACTTTTGGGTAACTAAATACTCCCATGTGATTGTTTATGTGTTCGACTAGAAAGTATTATAGTTGCTCGTTTTTTTTTATAGTGGTTTTGCCGGATTCAAGATTTTGTATTCCAATATGACGGAGAACATTACAGTAACTATTGGAGCACAGAATGGTACCATCTTTCTATCTCCTACGTTCATGCAATTTTGGAAGCCAATCTTCGATCAATTATCTGTGAGCCAAGATCTTGGAAAATCTAGGTTCTTAACTTTAGTTGGCTCTTTGGAAGTGATCAATTCTGCTCTTCAGACTATACAATATTTCGGGTATTCACTGCTTCCTTTTACTCTTAAGATCGTGCATGCCTACATGCGGTTTAACCTACTACATTCTTTTGCAATCATCTCTGATCTATTCCTCATAGCCATAGTGTGCCGCATGTATATATTATTGTTTCATTACATATCTTTCAGTGGATTTTTGCATCTTTCCATATTTGAATCAGAAACGAGAACTTCAGTGGCACAGACAAAATCCGCATATCCACAATCAATCAAAATGGAAAGAACGATTTAGAATTCCCAATTCTTGTTGAGCCAATCAATGATCCGCCATTCATTAAGGTTCCCGAGTTTATCATCCTAGATGAGAAATTGGATGCAGCACGGATATTTGATAGACAGAAAGATAAGTTTGATTTCTTCATTGGTGATCCTGATCTCTTAAATCCGGGTATGTGATACTTGCTCCCTCCCTTGAAGATTATATAATTTTGACTTCATCAAAAATCTGTGAGAGAACATTTCAATGGTAGTTAATGTTGTCCTACGTACTGAAATGCATGCTAAAATTGGCCAAATAGGACAAGTTGCGAGGCGAAATAAAGTGAACTGCACGAAAGTGTTACTTTATGTTTTCTCATTGATATGAATATTTAAAAGCTCAGAACATTAACAAGAAAAGTTATTCTTCAGGTAATGAAACTCATTTTCTGGTCATGTTCTCTATGGAGGTAAGTTCGGGTATTTTATCAACAAACCTTCCATCCAAACTCATCAGCACGATAGAACTGAAGTCGAAGATTAGCTATCAGTGGCATCCCCTCCAAACCTTCGTTACAATTTCAAAACACTCGATAGTAGCTGCTAAGGGAATAAGATTTACAGGAACTATTAGTGATTGCAACAGTATTATGCAGGATATGTCGTTCTATGTAAGTTAGCACTCAGTCTGCTTGTGCCTTCTCACTTTTCAGTTTCGTCTGTTAACGATTTTCTCTAGATAAGGTCTGTAGTTACTTCAATGCTATAGTTAGACAGTTCTATACGCTTGCAGGGCAGTGAACATGGCGCTGTTCTGAGCATAGTAGTAAATGACCTAGGAAATTACGGATGTTATCCTGACTGCAATAATAGGAATTCGGTGTCTCTCTTCGCTGAAGCCACTGTTTATCTATTTAGGAAAAGACCTATGAGTTCATCGGTAGCACGTGGTAAGTAACAATACCTCGCTATTTACAGCATTTGTTAGGAACTATGTGATCAACTTCCTTCCTCTACATTCCTCTTTATATATAGTTTCATATCACTTCATGTTAGCCAAAGTTAGTCACTCTTTCGCTCTTGTTTCAGAATGTCTCATTTGATCACTCGTTTGTGAATTGTTCTACCAACACTCTTTACAGAATTCATTAACATATATGTGATCAAGCCACTTCCTTCGTCTAGATTACTTTCGATACTTCATTGTTTCCTTGAATTCATTATCCGAACACTCATGTTTCAAAACATATCATTCGATCACAATTCACGCACGTTTAATAGCTTTTGTTCTGTTGCACAGCTCTGGGAACAGCAATTGTGGTGGAGCTCATTCTCATGCTTGGTCTTGGTGGGCTCTTTATATGTTTTATATGCAGATTTGCTAAAGCTCTCATTCATGAAAAGAGGAAACAACATGCTCAAAACCCCCAGGATCCTAATGCTGGAACTTCTCCTATTCAAACAACTCAACTGGCTAAGGTTTATCAATGTTCTTAAAACAATTTTTTCATATTATACACATTTACTTTAGAGATTCAATTAATAAGTTATATCTTTATATGAATTTTTTTGTAGCCTTTTGGCTCTCATGAAGAGGTGGTGCAATCACCAGGCTACTTTGCTGCTATGTGCTCGTTATTAAAACAGTTGTTAACCTCGTGTCAACGGTAACTACTAGGTCATTCGATGTTCTCTAGTTAGTTTGGATTTATTTTTATTTTTTTTAACCCACCTACCACCGCTTACAATGAGAATCGAACCCAGGACTTCTAAGTCACTGAAGACCTCCTAACTACTAGGTCATTCGATGTTCTCTAGTTAGTTTGAATTTAATCTTATTTTTAATGATAACATGAATGTGTAAATTCTAATACTCCTTTTTTTAGCGAAAAAACAATTTGTTTTAAGATATTTGTCATTTTCAAATTTATGTGTAATATTTGATTGTTTTTTTCCTTTTATACCATATTTAATAAGAAATGTATAATAGCAACTTCCAATATACTTTCATTAGATAGTTGTTTATTCGTTGATTATAGATATATTGACTTAAAATATGTTAAGATGACAATTAAACAAGTATTAACTTTTCAAAATTTTATGAAATTAATCACAATGGTTTATAACTTGGACAAAATTAGTTTCTATATCAACTTTGTTTCATTTTCTTCACAATATTTCATTGCAATAACTTTCCAGGATGCAAAATATAATTGGAACTAAAATTTTTGGGAAGAAGTTTGAAACATCTGAAGGTGCTGCTGGAAACCTGGATTAAAAGAGTGTTTCTGTTCATTAATGAGGCAGCATGCCAGCATCCACGATGAGGCATTATTCAAGTTTATATAAGATGGTGATCGGTAGAAGACTAGAAGATCTAGGTGTATGAAAGTGCATGTTCGAAATTGTTATAATTTTCAAAGTGCATATTTAAAACACTTTAATATATTCAATATAGTTTTAAATGTTAGTTTTTACATTAATTTTTCCTTTATACATGTATAATTTTTTTTTCAAAAAAGAAGTGTCTGTTCGAGTGAACGACGACGAACATAAACAGGTCCGCTACTGATGGTGATAACTTCTTGCCGAGTTGTTTTTTTTATACCAAGCGATGAATTTTTATTAAAGAAATTAAAAATAATTACAAAAAAAAGGAAGAACTTGGCCTTCCATCCAAAACTATAAAGCGGACCATATGCCCCCTAACAAAGTCGGACAAAGACAAAGTCCAATAGAGGTCCGATAGAGGCCCTTATGTAAAAGATGCCCTAACCCTTGATTTTCTCTATAAAAGTAACACCTGAGCTCATAAATGAAGCTCCTTCCATTCACCTGCTGCCTTATTATGAGAAATCAGAAACGTCTCTGAAAATCTCGAAACTGTTTCTGGCGATTGGGCTTCATCACCAAATATTTTACGATTTCTTTGATGCCATATTTGCCATAAGCTCACAATCCATTTTCGTACCTTGAAATCCGGTAAAGTACTCCATCGAAAATCCAGTAAGTCTCTGAATTCCTTTGTGTCTGGAACATAAGGTATGATGTTTAGGTTTTTGCAAGCTTGTTGTGTATATGTTCATCGATGAAACACATGCATGACCTGATCGACTTCCATATTGCATAGTCGACAAGTTTGGTCCACTTGAAGTTTCTTCTTCATGAGATTATCTGATGTTGGTAGGGAGTTGTTGATTACCCTCCATAAGAAGTGTTTTATCTTTCCTGAAAGCCTTAATTGCCAAATTTTGTTGTAAAACTTTTCAGTAGTTTCCTTGATATTCGATGATTGTTCCCCTTTATATGAGTCATCCTTGTATGCATGATAAGTTGTACTCACAATGAAAATCCCCTTAGGATGAAGCTTCCAGAATGGTTTGTCTACCAGGGGTATTTTTAAGATTTCCACCACATCAACGTCCCAAAATGTTGCTTTTAACTTACTGATGTCCCAGATCCCAATTTGATGATCTATTAATTCTGATACTGTCCGACCTGATGTGTTTGGTGGAGGTAAAGTATATGGTTGTCTGGACCAGGAATACGGTACCCACTTATGTTCCCATATATTGATTTGTTCACCATTGCCAATCTGCCAGTCTATTAAGTTTTTCATTTTGTCCCTCACTGTGATAATACTTTTCCAGGTGAAGCTTGAAGTGTTTCCAATTTGAGCATTCCAAAAATTGGTGTCCGGAAAGTATCGTGCCTTGAGAACCCTTGCCAACTGACTGTGAGGCTCTGATATAAGACTCCACACTTGTTTGCTTAGTAAAGCCAGATTAAATGTGTGAAGATCTCTCAATCCAAGTCCCTCTTGTGCTTTTGGTTGGCAAAGTTTAGCCCATGAAACCCAATGTATACTCTTTTTATTTCCAGTACTACCGCACCAGTAATTTGATAGAATAGTGTTGATTTTGTTGCACACATGTTTAGGCAACAAAAAATAATGCATAGGATAGGTGGGAATAGCTTGTAATACGGACTTAATGAGAACCTCTTTACCTGCTTTTGATAGGAGCCTGGCTTGCCACGACTCCACCCGCTTTCGCACCTTACCAATGATGGAGTCAAAGAACTCCTTCTTCGAGGTGCCAAGGGCGGTAGGTAAGCCCAAGTATAGACCATGTTGGTCGACTTCGGGCATTGCTAGAATCCCGCAGATTGTATTCCTGGTTGTTCTTGGAACATTTGGACTAAACTGGATGGCAGATTTCTGGGTACTAACCAGCTGCCCCGACCATAGTTCATACTGGTTGAGAATGGACTTGATAACATGTGCTTCCCTTTCTGAAGCTTTTTCGAGTAATAGAGTGCCATCTGCAAACATCAAGTGAGAAAAGGTTGCAGAAGGTTGCCCCAAATTTATGCCTTTTAGATCCCCGGCCACACATGCATTGTTAAGAAGGGCTATAAGGCCCTCTGTAACAATTAAAAATAAGTAAGGAGAGATTGTTCCCCATTAACAAGAACTGCATATGACACTGACTCCACATAATCCATGATTAAATTAATCCATTTATGACTAATATTCAATTGGGTTAATATAGCCTTGAGGAAACCCATTCCATTTTGTCATATGCCTTTTGCATGTAAATTTTTATCGACATATATCCATTCTTGCCCGTTTTCTTCTGTCTTATGAGATGACGTATTTCATATGACAACAAGATATTATCTGTGATGAGCCTTCGTGGAACAAAAGCACTCTGGGTTTCTGAGATAAACATTCTTGAGCCTAGTTGATAACACCTTAGAAATAACTTTAACTACGGTGTTACACAACGCAATTGGCCTAAATTGGGACGTAGAACTAGGATTGGGGGTCTTGGGTATGAGTGTAATTAAAGTGAAATTGAATTTCCGTAGAAACACTCCATTATTTAGGTAATTGAGAACCATTTTACCCAAGTCTGTCCCAACTACTTCCCAGTAGTGCTTGAAAAATTGTCCTGACATCCTGTCGGGTCCTGGAGCCTTATTGCCATTTATAGAAAAAAGTCCCTTTTTATCTCAGTTTGTGTAAACTCATATTCAAGTGCTCTTCTCTGGACAGACAAGAGCTGCTTAGTATTTAAGTTTCCTAACTGTAGATTATCTGTTTGTGACTGAGAAGAAAACAAATCTTTATAGAATTTGGAGGCAATGCTCCTGAGTACTGTTCATCATGTTGTTCCACACCATTTTCATCGTGGAGGACCTTTATAAGGTTACTCCTGCTTTTTTGGGTTGAGAGTGCGTGGAAGTATGATGTATTCTGATCCCCTTTACACGCCACTCCACTTTAGATCTCTGCTTCCAGTAGCGATCATTCGTCTCTCTCAATTTATCTATCTCCAAAGATAGAGAAATGGCTTGACATTTGGTGACATTTGTGATGGTGCCCCTGTTAAGAGAATCCAGCGTCTCTTGTTTTAATGCAATCTGCTCGGGAACGTTCCCCAGCGCCTTCCTCTTCCAATCTAAAAGCCCTAACCGGCTATTCTGAATGCAGGTAAACAATCTTTGTCCCGGATCCTACAGCCTTACTTTACCCCATGCATCTTCCACAACCTTCGTAGTTTCTGCATATAAGCACCAGCTGTTCTCGAATCTTAACCGCGGCTTGCCCCTCTTGCACCGATTTGAACGGTCCCCAAAATATAATAGTAAGGCTAGATGATCTGAGTTGTTACTGGATATATGATTAAGTGTTGCATGTGGGAATAACTTTTGCCAATCTTTGCTAGCTAGACTCCTATCTAATCTAGCTCTAGTAGAGTGCGGTGAAGTATGGTTATTACACCATGTAAATGGATATCCACAGAAACCAATATCAAAAATCCCACAATCCTTAACTACTTGTCGGAATTTTTCCATTTGACAGTATGCTCGAGGACGCCGTTGGGAAACATGCTCATGCTGAAATAACACTTCATTAAAATCACCTATGAAATTTGTCGGTAATACAGAAGAAAAAGCTAGATATCTCATAAGAGACCAAGAGTATTTTCTTTTACACACTTCATGATGCCCATAAAAATAAATAAGACGCCAAGGTTCCAAACTTCCCTCCTTGATAACTGCTTCAATATGATGAGTAAAAAATGATATGATATCCACCTCCAAATCGCGGTGCCACAACAGAGCTAGTCCTCCTTTCCTACCAATTGAACCAACTACTAAAGCTTGTGGAAATTTGAGTTTATTTTTAACTGACTCGAATTCAGAATTTTGAAGTTTGGTCTCCATCAAAAACACCAGTTTTGGCTTTTTTGATGTCACTAAACCGACTAATGAACGAACTGTCCGGGAATGTCCCAACCCCAGACAGTTCCAAACAAGGACACTCATACTAGACATAATGAAAACTTGAACAAAATTACCTGTTTTGAGAAGTGTGAAGATCCCGGAAAGACCAGATCTGAATCAGATTAGGTTGAGATTCAAGATGCGATCAAAATTTCAATGTAATTACCAACAAGTAATTTAATATGTGATTGACAAAAACTTGTCGATTAGGTTGAGATTGAATATAATGTATGGCAAAAACCAATAAACGGATAAAAAAACAAAATTCCATCGTCTCTATCCACAAAGGATGGATTATATGATTGAAAGATTTGATTTTTAGAAAAAAAATTAGTATAAAACTAGAGAAAAAACTCTACAGAAACCTAAATGTAGTACTTAATGAATTTCAATTAGAGATAAAATGATAATTTTACTTTTAAAAGGGCACTATTGGATGGTGGTATTTAGGCTTTTCAAATTCTCACATTTGCATTCCATGGCTTGAGGTGAAATAGTATAGATACTTCATATTTAACAATTCATTCTCTTGCTTATAATTAGATGGTGGACTTCAATATATAAAAGGCAAATGGATTTTGACATCACTCAAGTTTGGATAAAAAGCCAGTTAGATCACTCATGTTTCAAAAAGCGCTAGGTAGATCACTAATGTTTAAAAAGTCATTCATTCGGGTCATTCCATCAGATTTTTGAAGGGTATTTTTGTCCAAACACATTTTTTCCTCTCATAAGCACCCAATTTAACTCTTATTAATACATTGACCCAAATTCGGAGATTACAACTTTTTCGATTTCTTTTTTGATATTTATTTTGATTTCTTCTTCGATTTTTTCTCGATTTCTTTTTTGATTTCTTTTTCGATTTTATCTCGATTTCTTTTTCGATTTTTTTTCTCGATTTCTTTTTTGATTTCCTTTTTGATTTCTTTTTCGATTTTTTCTTGATTCTTTTGCGATTTTTTTATTTTTTTTTCAATTACTTTTTTTATTTCTTTTTTCGATTTCTTTTTTTTATTACTTTCTCGATTTTTTCTCAATTTTTATTTTATTTTATTTCTTTTTCTATTTTTTCTCAATTTATTTTCTCGAAAAAAGAAATCAAAAAAGAAATCGTGAAGAAAATCAAAAAAGAAATCAAAAAAGAAAACGAAAAAAATATCGAAAAAAATATCAAAAAAGAAATAAAAAAGATGGTAATCTCAGGATTGGGGCCAATGTGTTAATAAGACTTAAATTGGGTGCTTATGAGAGGAAAAATGTGTTTGGACAGAAATACCCTTCAAATATCTGATGGAGTGACCTGAATGAGTGACTTTTTAAATATTAGTGTTCTAACTAACGTGAGTGATGTCAGAAGCCATTTGTCCTATAAAAATTATCAATGTTTTGTCTTACAAAAAAAATTGTGGGTGTCTATTATATACAAAATTGGTGACTCATAACTATGTTAATTAGAAAAAGTTATTGTAGAATTCAAAAAGACGGTTACGTTAATTAGTGAACTCGTTGAAGGGGCTAATATGTTAATTGTTCAAAATGTAGAATTGACTCATGGATGGAGCTACTGAGGTATCGTCACTTGTACAAAATGTTGAGTTGTAGAACAGATAACGCAGACAAATTATGTGAATTTTTTCCAATCTACCAACTCAACTACAAAGATTTTTGGTGGTTCAATTAAAACACCTTGAACTATATGGGGTCCGTGTTGGAATATCCCGGGGTTGCAAGACACAATGAACTACGATAGTTCATATGTCTAGAAAACCCTAATTCGTTGATCGTTAGAACTTACACAATAGAACTAGCTCATAGAAGTATATGTTTAAAGATAGTGTGAATATGCTACAACTAACATAATCAAAGAGTGTGGCTACAAAGATATACCTTTGAAGCGTGAGCGGAAGCGATATGATCTTCAAGTGCTTATCCCCACACCTTGCTCCTTGCTTTCTTCTTGAAGAAATTTCTATCACCAAGGTGATATGGAACTACTATGAAATAGTCCACACCAATACCTTAGATAGCAATAAGACACACTTGGACTAGTGTGTGTTATTGAGGAGTGTGTAGTCTAACTACTATAGCAAACTATAGAACAATTTCTATACTCTAACACTTAGAGTTTTGCTAGAGGGTTTGAAGATGAAGTGTGTGTGTTTGTTTTTGTTCTCTAACAAGAGTTGTGTGATACTTAGCTTGATCTCTACCCATTCTATATCATCTTATGATATAGAATGGATGATGAAACACATTATACACTAAACAAACACATTAACCATCCATATGGTTAATGCCTCTTGGTCCATGGAAGATTCTCTTACAAGAGTTCTTCCCAAGTCTTACAAAGCCTTCCCAAGGCATAAAGTAGCCACCAAGATGTCAACCATTCATGATGATGGAATTAATTCATCTTAATTAATTAATTAAATCATATCTTATTTAATTAATTCATTAATTAATTAAATCATTTCAATAAATGATAATATATATATATATATATCTCACATATATATATATATACATAAACCCCAAATGGTGTGTCCGGAACCAATTCCGGGCGCACCATCGGTTCGGTCGGGACACGATCTCGATCGAACAAAAATTCCTCAATATGGATCAAATCCCTTATTCACTTTCGGGTCACTACTCGAAAGTATCTTCGGTAATTGTTACGTGTGTGACCTCATAGCCCGAGTAACGAAGGCATCGGGATTCAACATATAAGACCGTATACACGAATCCCGAAGATCATCGTGAGAGCCTAGTCTGCCATTCGATGACCCCCGGCATTATCTCGGGTGAGACTACTAATAGTTCAGATAACTATCGGTTGTTGAACCGTATATATAGATGATATAGTTCACGGGCACTAATTGAGGAAATTGACACATCAATTTCCAACACTCCCACTTGCCCTTGGACTATTACCAATGTCTTGGATGTACACTTGCATCCTTGTCACATGATTCCCTTTGTCCTCGGTTTTCGTCATAGGCTAAAGCAAGAAAGCGTGTCGCCAACTCCTATGACATAATTTCTCGGAACACGAGATAGTCTCACTCCCGTTCATAACGGGTGAATTCATAAGTAAGACTCACTCTCCGAGTGGCCAGAAAAACCTTCCCTGTATACCAGGGTGGACAAAGACCCTACCAATGCATCACCGATCATCTCACTACTACATTCACATAAGACCCAACGTACCCCATTACCACCAGTAACGGATGGGTCCGGAAGTAGTCAAAGCCTCATGCTCACGTAGCATGAGAATGATATGCATGTAGGTCTCAGAACCTCTATGATATGGCTCGTGTGAAATATAGGACACAAGATCTCTTCTATAATTTCACAACGGTCACTGTCCAGTACCATGTCAAGACTCTCTTGACAATGAACCCATGTAATGATTTGGACCATCCTTTTGACTTAAGAAACAAAGTCAAACGAATCATTACACACTAGTTTGGTTGTGTCCGTTCCCAAAACGATGGGACACACCACTAGGGACAATGTAATCACCACAGTTCTTGTCTTGAAAAAGGGGTTCCTTAGCCAATACACTTATTGGCTCCTCTTCAAGAACTCGTGATTACATGGGAATTAAAATATTTATCATACAACTATGATTAAATATTCAATTGTTTATTCAAGTGCTATAAAAGAATAGGCAATCAATAAACAAGAAGTAATACTTTTATTCAACAATAAGAGTTTTACAAAAGTATAGTTCATACATATAAATCAAATAAACTGAAATAAAGCTCCCACTAAGACTAAGACCACTCGGACCTAAGTCTAAGTCCAATAGCTGAAGTATGGAACTCATGTTTGGTCTGAGGCAATGGTTTAGTCAAGGGATCAGCTGCGTTGTCGTCTGTATCTACTTTGGATACTTTGATGTCACCTCTCTGGAACATTTCACGGACGAGGTGATACTTCCTGAGGACATGCTTGGACTTATGATGAGCCCTGGGTTCCTTAGCCTGTGCTATGGCTCCAGTGTTATCACATAACAACTCAATTGGACCATCAGCGCTAGGAACTACCCCAAGCTCAGTCATAAACTTCTTAAGCCAACATGCCTCCTTGGCTGCTTCAGAAGCTGCAATGTACTCGGCCTCCGTAGTAGAATCTGCAACTGTGTCCTGCTTGGAACTCTTCCAACAGATGGCTCCACCGTTCAGGCAGAATACAAACCCGGTTTGAGAACGAAAATCGTCTCGATCGGTTTGGAAACTGGCATCGGTGAAACCTTTTGCAATCAACTCCTCATCTCCGCCATATACCAGAAACATATCCTTAGTCCTTCTCAAGTACTTAAGGATAGATTTCACAGCTGTCCAATGGCTGTTGCCTGGATTCGCTTGATATCGGCTGGTCAGACTCAGAGCGTACGATACGTCTGGTCTAGTGCACAACATGGCATACATGATAGATCCTATGGCTGAAGCATACGGGACTCTACTCATGTTCTCCTTCTCGACGTCAGTGGTGGGGCACTGACTTTTGCCGAGAATAGTGCCAGTTGTCATAGGTAGTATTCCCCTTTTGGAATCGATCATATCGAATCGTCTCAGAACCTTATCAATATAAGTGTCCTGTCTCAGGCCAATCAACCTATTGGCTCGATCCCGATATATCTTGATTCCAAGGATATACTGCGCCTCTCCTAAGTCCTTCATCGAGAAACACTTACACAACCATCTCTTGACTGACTCAAGGAGTGGTTTGTTGTTTCCAATGATCAGTATGTCATCTACATACAGGACTATAAATGCAATGTGGCTCCCACTTACCTTCTTGTATACACAAGCATCCTCCTCATTCTGAATGAAGCCAAATTCTTTAATTGCTTCATTGAATCGAAGGTTCCAACTGCGAGAAGCTTGCTTGAGTCCATAAATGGATCTCTGAAGCTTACATACCTTCTTAGGTCCTTTTGGACATGTAAAGCCTGGAGGTTGTGTCATGTACACATCCTCCCCAAGGTTTCCATTAAGGAAAGCGGTCTTTACATCCATTTGTCATATCTCATAGTCATAATATGCGGCAATGGCTAAGAGGATCCGAATAGACTTGAACATGACTACCGGTGAGTAGGTTTCATCATAGTCAATACCATGAATTTGTTTGAAACCCTTCGCCACTAGTCTAGCCTTGTAAACATGGACATTTCCATCTTTATCAAGCTTTTTCTTAAAGACCCACTTACACTCGATAGGTCTAGCACCTTCGGGTAAGTGAACCAATGTCCAGCATCATTCTGGTACATAGAGTCTATCTCGGATTTCATGGCTTCAAGCCATGACTCGCTATCTGGCCCTTTCATTGCGGATCCATAAGTATAAGGCTCGTCGTCTTCTATCAAGAAGGATTCCCCATACCATCTATCGAGAACATGACGAGTCCTACTGGATTTCCTAAGGGTCGGTACTTCTTCAGGAGTTTCATCTACCGTGGATCTAGAGTCCAAGATAGGATCCATCATGAATGGAGGATCTACTTCCTGAAGTGAGCCTGCCGAGTTCGTTAACTCGACTTGCTCATTTGATGAGACACTTGGGTTCAATAACCCATCTCTCTCATTCAATGAGTTTCTTGAGTTCAACAACTCAACTTGCTCATTAAACGTGTCGAATGAGTTCATTAACTCATTCGGCTCATCATCTTGAACTTCTTCAAGTTGTACCGTATTTCTGACATTTCCTGATAAGAACTCTTTCTCAAGGAAATGTGCTGTCCTAGCCACGAAAATCTTATTTTCTAGCTTAAGGTAGAAATAATATCCTTTGGTTTCCTTTGGATAACCAATGAAATGGCACAAGTCAGCCTTTGGGCCTAGCTTGTCTACGTTCAATTTCTTGACGTAGGCCAAGCAACCCCAAACCCTGAGGAAGCTAATCTTGGGACATTTCCCAAACCACATCTCATATGGTACTTTCTCAGCTGACTTGGTTGGACAATTATTTAAGGTAAGTGCGGCAGTTTGCAACGCGTAACCCCAGAAGCTGACATGTAGGTCGGTTCGACTCATCATGGATCGCAAACTGTCTAACAGAGTGCGATTCCTCCTTTCGGACACACCATTATGTTGTGGTGTTCCGGCCGGTGTGAGTTGTGAAACAATTCCACAATCTCTAAGATGAGCGTCAAACTCGTGGCTCATATATTCGCCTCCTCGATCGGATCGAAGAGTCTTAATAGTCTTGCCGAGTTGATTCTCTACTTCATTTTGGAATTCTTTGAACTTTTCAAAGGCTTCACTCTTGTGCTTCATTAGATAGACATAGCCATAACGGCTAAAGTCATCCGTGAAGGTAATGAAGTAGGGAAAACCACCTCTTGCAGGAGTGTTCATTGGACCACATACATCAGTATGTATTATCCCCAATAAATCACTTGCCCTTTCACTCGTTCCAGTGAAAGGTGATTTGGTCATCTTGCCCAAAAGGCATGATTCGCATTGGTCATATGATTCAAAATCAAGTGACTTAATAATTCCACTTTCGTGGAGTTTCTTGATGCGATTTTCATTTATATGACCAAGTCTGCAATGCCATAGGTAGGTAGGATTCAAGTCGTTAGGCTTGTTCCTTTTAATATTTACGTTATATACCTCATGATCCTCATCTAGTATGAAAAGACCATTTTGGTTTGAAGCTTTTGCATAAAGTAAACCATCACGATTAATAGAACATATATTTCTTTCCATAAGGATGGTAAAACCATCATTGTTCAAAACAGATATGGAAATAATATTTCTAGAAATAGCAGGAATACAATATACATTATTTAAAACTAAGACCATCCCGGATGGTAGTTTTAAATCTATCTTGCCCACGGCAACTGCAGCAACCTTTGCTCCATTGCCTACCCGCAATTCCACCTCTCCCTTCCGAAGGGCTCTACTGTCATGTAGTACCTGCATATTTCGACAAATATGAGAACCACATCCTGAGTCAAGTACCCAAGTAGAGTTATTGGAGGTGATGAAAGCTTCAATAACGAATATACCTGTCGGAAGAGTCCCACTCTTCTTATCTTCGAGGTACTTCTTGCAGTTCCTCTTCCAGTGACCAGGTGTATTACAATAATGACACTGGTCAGTCCCCTTAGGACCTTTAGCCGGAGTTTTGGAAGTCTGGGCCTTGACTGTTCCAGTCTTGGCCTTTCCCTTCCATTTCCCCTTGCCTTTCTTAAAGGCCTTCTTGTTTGAATCATCAGAACAGAGGGAGTAGGGATAGAGCTCTTCCCACCCTTCAACGCAGTATCAGCCGTGCTGATCATGTTATGCAACTCCGACAACGACTTATCGAAGTCATGCATGTTGAAGTTCATGACAAAGTTACCAAACTTGTCAGGAAGGGAACGGAGGATTATGTCAACAGCCAAATCCTTGGAAAACTGAGTTCCCAAAGACTCAAGTCTCTCAATGATCCCAATCATCTTGAGAACATGAGGACTGGCCTGTTGACCATTGGATAGTTTGCAATCCATGAGGGCACAAACAGCTTCGTACCGCTCATTTCTTGCCCGCTTCTGGAACATCTGTTCCAGTCTGCAGTACATGTCATATGCTGCCACATTTTCGAACTGAATCTGAAGATTCGGTTCCATGTTGGCCAGCATGAGATATTGGACATCCAATGCATCGTCCACGTGTACATCATATGCACCACGTTCTAGCTCATCGGCATCCTCATGGGGTGGAGGAGGAAGTTCTTCCTTAAGAACATATTCGACTCTCTCGTGCTTGAGAACGATTCTCAAGTTACGAGACCAGTCGTTGAAGTTATTGCCATTGAGTTTACACTTCTCAAGTGTAGATCGGAGTGAATTTGAAGTTGATTTCTTAGCAGTTGCCATCTAAAACATGCGAGTATGAAACGACGTTCAGTTTAATTTATATGTAAAACATACGATACAAGTAAAGCATGCTTGAAACAATAATACGAGTACCAACAACCCCTCGAAGTGTACAAGTATACCAAGACCCCACGGACTTGGGTATGAGCGGCACACGCAATCATCCTCATAGTCCAATCCATGGGTAAGTTCTACTAGACTATCATATATCAATCATCCAATGATTATATATGACTCTTGGCGTCTATCACTAGTCGTTTTAAGACACTATAGACTTCCTTTGCCAAACGGGCCGGTTCGATGGGCTAACCTGTAGCCACGTTTTAAGCAACCTTAGTTCACCATAAAGGGATGGATTACATTTGCCGGTTCGATGGGCTAACCTGTAGCGCATGTAATCCCATTGCCTCCTATTCCTATGAATCAAAGTGCCCATCTAGGGATGATCCACCCGAAACGTAGGAAAGTTTGACAACTTTGAACTTAGGTTTGGCAAACACTTAATTATTACGTGGAGGGGTTTAGATTAAACATGTAATCCACATTTCATGCATATCACATAAGGTATACATATACTTCAAGAAAATATATGTAAGCATGAAACATGGCATGAATAATAAACACTTTAAAGGGACGTGATATGGCCTAAAAGACATTAAATAAAACTAGTCTAACTAGTTCTAAACTAAGTCCTTGGTCTCCGTCTTCTTGGACATCGCCATGCTCCAAGTCCATCTCTTCATGTCTTGTTACATAATCAACTTTCGCATTAAATGGCACATGCGCCGCGAAAAAGAAATAACAATACAATAATTTAAAACGACACATGCGTCGTATTTCAATATCAAGGACAGTACGCAGACTGTATTTCGAATAAATACTAGGCCATATCAAATCCCCATTCCATTCAGACTACAGTTTATATATGTATAACACATTATACATAAAACACATAAACATGCTAGGAATGAAATAAAACACACAAGCAACACACAACTCACACACATACTCACATTCAAATAATGTGAATCATAGTCATATATGCATATCATAACCTTTAGTTGTCCAACAACTAACATAGCCAATTATCGGAAGTTTTACCAAAAGTTCAATATTTTGAACTAATAACCAAATTACATTCAAAGAGACTTAGCATAAGTTTAAGGTTTGAAATTCATAATAACTCAAACCACAAACTTCCTTTCGATACTCAATTAAACAATTTAATTAGTACCGATATGATAAAATCAACACTTTGACATACATGCTAATTTTAAACTATTTTAAACTTCTCAAAAAATGTTTTGGACTTATAAGATTATTTCCAAAACAATCTCTAAATCACCCATAACAAACCGAAAATGTCCATAATCATCAAATGACTTTGGACTTAATCGATTTGTTTTGTTTCGAAATCATCAAATGACTTTGGACGTGCATGGACGCGTCCAGGGGGGCCGAACCAGGCTTCGGGCCAAGGCGTTCCTTATCCAGGGAAAGCCGGGAAGCCGCGTTCCAGTGGAGCCGTGTCCTAGGCTTGCCTGGACTCACGCGAAACTTAGGTTTTGTCGGGGAGGGTTTTCCGAATACGAAAATCGGCTACGGTTCATATATCGACATATATACTATATGGTACTACTTTAAACACTTCTAGAACATGTTAAACGTGTAATATAGCTCATGATACCATGTTGGAATATCCCGGGGTTGCAAGACACAATGAACTACGATAGTTCATATGTCTAGAAAACCCTAATTCGTTGATCGTTAGAACTTACACAATAGAACTAGCTCATAGAAGTATATGTTTAAAGATAGTGTGAATATGCTACAACTAACATAATCAAAGAGTGTGGCTACAAAGATATACCTTTGAAGCGTGAGCGGAAGCGATATGATCTTCAAGTGCTTATCCCCACACCTTGCTCCTTGCTTTCTTCTTGAAGAAATTTCTATCACCAAGGTGATATGGAACTACTATGAAATAGTCCACACCAATACCTTAGATAGCAATAAGACACACTTGGACTAGTGTGTGTTATTGAGGAGTGTGTAGTCTAACTACTATAGCAAACTATAGAACAATTTCTATACTCTAACACTTAGAGTTTTGCTAGAGGGTTTGAAGATGAAGTGTGTGTGTTTGTTTTTGTTCTCTAACAAGAGTTGTGTGATACTTAGCCTGATCTCTACCCATTCTATATCATCTTATGATATAGAATGGATGATGAAACACATTATACACTAAACAAACACATTAACCATCCATATGGTTAATGCCTCTTGGTCCATGGAAGATTCTCTTACAAGAGTTCTTCCCAAGTCTTACAAAGCCTTCCCAAGGCATAAAGTAGCCACCAAGATGTCAACCATTCATGATGATGGAATTAATTCATCTTAATTAATTAATTAAATCATATCTTATTTAATTAATTCATTAATTAATTAAATCATTTCAATAAATGATAATATATATATATATATATCTCACATATATATATATATACATAAACCCCAAATGGTGTGTCCGGAACCAATTCCGGGCGCACCATCGGTTCGGTCGGGACACGATCTCGATCGAACAAAAATTCCTCAATATGGATCAAATCCCTTATTCACTTTCGGGTCACTACTCGAAAGTATCTTCGGTAATTGTTACGTGTGTGACCTCATAGCCCGAGTAACGAAGGCATCGGGATTCAACGTATAAGACCGTATACACGAAGCCCGAAGATCATCGTGAGAGCCTAGTCTGCCATTCGATGACCCCCGGCATTATCTCGGGTGAGACTACTAATAGTTCAGATAACTATCGGTTGTTGAACCGTATATATAGATGATATAGTTCACGGGCACTAATTGAGGAAATTGACACATCAATTTCCAACAGTCCGTCCCTGATTGGAGATAGCATTTCTCCTCTGCATGTTCATGGAGTTTTGAATCCAAACATCTCAGAGATGGATAGAGGTAGGAATTTCTAGAACAAGCACATCATTTGCCCATTAGTACATTGTGGCAGTGAAATTCGTCACCTACTAAGTACCAACTTAATACCCCACTGACAATTAAATCGAAATATAATTAGAAAATTACTCCCTCCATCCCTAATTGATAGGGTAACTTTCCTAAAATAGAAATCCCTAATTAAGTTCCCTATTTTGACTATATTGTGAGTGAGGTGAATGGAGAGAAATATATTATCAACAAACAAATTCAAATTTTCTTAAAATGCGTGCATAGTCAAACTTCCCCATCGATTAGGGATGAAGGGAGTACTTGATATCTCGACCAACTACATAATTGACTGGTTTGAAAATGTATCTACTCCAATCAAGCTACACGGTATCCAGTCCAATCTAACTCGATAGCAACACTATAAATATGGGCCATAACGAGCCCATATATCTACCCATTTCCCGCGGCAAACGCACTCAATTTGAAATGGGAGTACATGTCAGCACTATAAATACTCAACTCCCTTTGATAAAATCATTTTTTGATCACACACACTTTTTGAAATTAAATTGTTCTCCAGAGTCTAATGACGTTGAAGATCAACAAAGCTTGCGATCTCAACTCCATCTCCGTTCTTCCTCCTCACGCAAGGTCCAATTTCCATTGCAATTTCAATATTTATTCAATTACTTGTTATAACTAAATAATTTTGTTGGACAACTTTTTGGGACAAAATGATACTGAGCGAGATAATGAGATTCGATTATATATGTGCAAAGTGTTGTGTTTGATTTGTGTGGTAAATTCATTATCGGAGCTAATATATGATTTTTTTTATTAGTTTGAGAAGTGATTTTTAAATGTAATTTGTGAATATTTGTTGAAATTTTGTTGTTCGTATTAGAGCTCATACACGAGTTTTTGTTGCATTTAAGAAGTTATTATTGGAGCTGATATGTGAAGTTTTATGAAATCGAGAACTGATTATGAGAGCTAATATTTATATTTTTGTTGAATTTAAGAAGTTTTGTGAAATCGAGAGCTGATATGTGAAGTTTCGTGAAATCGAGAACTGATTATGAGAGCTAATATGTATATTTTTTTTTTGAATTTGAGAAACTATTATGAGAGCCAATATGTAGGTTTATGTTGCTTTTTTTCAAGTTATTATGAAGGCTAATCTGTGAAATTTTTGCTGAATTTGAGAAGGCGATCAAGTGGAGTGGGGAATTTGGGAGCTGGGAGGAGCCAAATGACGCTTTCGCAGTTGAGGTCACAGCACTCGCAGCAATCGTTTACGCAAGGAGCTTCACTCTCCCAACAGGGACTCTTCTCTCAGCTCTCTCAGGGCACTCCTGATGAAGCTCTAACGAATTCCGAGTCTGTAAGATATCAAAATCTCTGAATATGTGTAAAATGAGGCTATACTTTTGAGTATGAATTTATGCAGCGTGAGTGCATGAATTATTGATTTATAACAGGAGATAAACATGAACAAGTAAACTCAATATTGTTTGATTTTTGATTGACTCTAAATAGCAGTGTAGAGGTATGAGTTTGTTTTCGCTGATTTCTGTGGTTTGTCTCTGTCGGAAGGAAGGGAAAGGAACATGATAATGGGCTCTGATTTTGTTAGTTTTGATTTTTGTTTTAATTGTGTGTGTAGTATTCACTTAAATCATATGCAGCGTGAACTAGATCTGAGTTTTATGCACTGCGTTAACTTTTGCTTATGCTTTGTAGTAGCATATATGCTGTTCAATCCCTACGTCTGATGGTATATTCACTGATTTCCTCCTACAGTTCCAGTGTCTGAGCCTCTGAGGATATTACTTGTCTAGTAATTAACTAGATGAATTTGCTTTGCTTCTATTTCCCAATGCTGGTTCTAGTTATTCTGTGAAAGGAGAAGAGATCATGTATGAAGTGTATACAGATGGAATTTTCTGTGCTAACGCTATGTAATCCACTTTGCATTCTAGTTAAGAATCATACTTTAAGATCATGTTGTGAATTATTTCTCCACAATTGCATGTTAGAAATAGTATTGCTATATTTCCTAATCTAGAAGATAATAAGTTACATTCTCTCCCTCTTGCCAAAAGATATGTTTCTACATTAGTTGTTGACTGCGGGATCACGTCTTTGTGAAGTATGATAATAGACAATTACAAAAGAAAATTGATAGAGGCCACGAATGTTTTTATATAAGTTTGTAAGATAATGTTCTTTTCTTACTCTCAAACTATGGATAGAGAATAGGTTCTCAAGAAAGAGAACCTTCAGCAACGAGGATACCGCTCCCCCCTCCAGTTCAGTATTCAAGACAAGATAGTCAAATGCAGTCAAAATCATCAACCAATTTGATCCGCAGATGGCAGGCTCAAGAGCAAAAATGTACAGTTGCAATTTAATTTAGTTGGACTTTTATTTTCCTAAACAGTAGAAAGGATAAGGAGTGCACATACTAGGGCCTTAAAATTATCTGCTTATATGAATACAGAATCTTCGTCCACTCGAAGCGTAGAAGATATTTTATCCAAGCTCTAAACCATTACATTAATGCCTAGCAGGCCAGCACAGCGAGGAACTTGACCACAAAATTGGAGTGATTGAAACAACATTAAGCAGGATGGGGATGATTTTAGATTCAATTCAGGGAGATATTATGCAAGTTAAACAAGGAAAAAAGGAAGTAGTGCTAGAGCGTAAGTACTAAACACATAAAGTTGGCTATTCCCAAGCATGCTTCCCATTTTCGACATATATTATTGATTCTGCATTGTGTTGTCATATTTACAATCAATTCTATGTTTGTGGATTCTCTATTTATCATGTTAAACAAAAGCTAAGTTATCATATAGTACATTTAGTAGATGAAGCTGGACTGGGTTGAGTGAAATTGGTTTTATTTTATTTATCTGCATGTGGAATCTGTTGTTCCCTTGTATCTGCCTAATTATTCTTTTCATAACATTACAGTTGAAAGCATTCGGCAGAAGTTAATCTTTCATGATGACACACTGCAGTTAGTGGTAATAGGATCTCATCCAATCCTTGTGTCTATACAATCAGTCACTATAATATCAGAGTTAGCATTTGATTGTAGAAAATATGGTTCATAGAACAAGGGGCTAGAAGATGTCAAATCTGTTGTTAAAGAGGGCTTCCAAGTAGTATCGGCTCAAGAAAAGTGCACACAGATGGACTGTAATCGAGAGATTAATTCAGTGCTTGCAGAGCTGCCCCACAAACTTGAGTGCCATGTACACAAAGTTATCACAAAAGAAATGCAGGCATGTTTACAATTGACCATGTTATGTTTTGCAAGAGTGGAGGATATTAATACCATAGTTTATTAAATTAAGCATTTGCTAGTAGTTCAAATTCTGTACTAAACACTTGTTGTGCTTCTAGTATCAATTTGCTTATGTATGTCCCAATCAATTGCAGGCAATAGCTTGGACCTTGAATATCCCAAACCAAAGTCCTGGAATTTCAATTCGCCAACCACCATCGGTATATCCATTTATAATTAGAAAAATAGAGAACATTCAAGAGTTTAAGCCTTGCTGAATGTTATCCGAAACCCTAATCTTCTTGTGATACATATAGGGTATCAGTGGCCGTTCAGCATCCTTGCAACTTAAATCTCCAAGAAGGTATGTATTATATTAACTGTCTTTACCTACTAACAATGGTGTATTGAGAGCATTCGTGCTGTGAAATGAGTTTGTATCTTCTTCATATACTTCAAAACAATCTGGTTACACCAAAATCATTTGGTAAGTCTCTATGATGGACTAATTCTTCATGAAATTTGATGTAGTTTAGAGTTCTGGAGTCTTGGAATATATTCAACTTCGCCAGTTGTCAAACTATAGTATTGCTATAATACCATAGAAATATATTCATTGATAAATTGAGTTTCTGAAGCTTGATCTAGCAGGATTAAAGAATGACGATGTACTGTTTGTTACGTTCACTCCCCAACAAACTCTCTTTATGGGTGTTCATGACATCAGATGCATGTTTCATTATATAACCTTTAAAATTAAGATTAGTTGCAACTTTTTTTCTTTTTATGATACTCCAATTTGTGCTGTAGCTGTACGATATCTTTAATCAATCTGTAAACAATAGTGGTTTATCAGGGACACCATCTGTATGCTAGTGTTAGTCTATTTAATTTAAAAAATCTGAAGAGTTACCTATGAATATTAGGGATGCTCATATTGGAGATAACTCTACTTGGCTGCAAAGAGCTTTATTATTTGTGTGGTTCTACAACTAGGATGACTAATACTTTGTAGTAGTTTAGTTTTACAATTTATGTTTTTATAGTGTCTTTGTAGTTATTATTGCATGTCTAGGAGTTACTAAAACGAAGATTGTTTGATTTAGGCGAGTGCCTCTCCAAGTTCAACAAGTACCTTTGTTTTTGAAGAATGAAGATGGTGTCCCCGAAAAAGTTCATCAAGCACCTCAGGTTCTGAAGAAAGACATTGGTGCACAAGCCAAAGTTCTCGTAGCACCTCAGGTTCTGAAGAAAGACATTGGTGCACAAGCCAAAGTTCTCGAAGCACCTTTGGTTCTGAACAATGATGCGGGTGGATGGAAATCAGTAAAAAGGGACACAACTCATCATAAAGATAGGCCCAACCAGAAACAAGTAATGCCCTATCAACTGGTGCCCTAAATTGTCTTTTATCTTCGATGAAGGTTCAGTGTTTTCCACTCAATGGGGCATATATGAGTATTTAAATTTAGTCAAAATTGAATAAATCTCGATGTTTATCCGAATAAGATTGTTCTTTCAATCTCAGAAGTGAAAATATAAATTAATAATTAATATTGCATTGATAAATCAGGTCAAGGAGAACAAATGGACCACTGATTTAGATGAAGAAATAGATGAAGGGTTTTCCTGTTTGCTCCTTGGGAAAGAGAAAGATGGCTACTTTGGACGTAATACAGGTTCTTCACTTACCATGTTTTTCCCCTGAATCACGATAAGTCTTCTTAATTTGCTTTGCTCAATTCACACAGCCAAAATTAAAGCGGTTTAGCATGATAATCTTCTGTTTCCAATTTATCTTGAGTCAATCCAATTTCATTGGTTAAAACATACGAAAAAATTGATTTCTTCTTGTGATGGTTGTAATCCCGAGGTATGTCATAGCTGAAACTTCAATGGTCTTGCTTGTGATCAACTGCTAAAGCGGTTGGCTACTTTGTTTCACCTCATCTGTCATGCAGAACATGGAGCAATTATCTTCCCGTGTTCTTCACTACCTCGATCTTTCTTAGAAAACAAAGAGCATAATGCTACATTGTTCAATTTGTGTCGTCTATTACATGAACCACATCACATTACCGTTCCTCTCCCTCTCATTGCGATAAGTATTTATACAGCAGCGGATGAACAGGAAGAAATTGAATCTATATTGCGTAGAGCAAGGAGGAGAAAGAGAAAACACAGCAATCTAATCATCATAAACTGAATGTAGATTGGAACACAGCAATCTAATCTTCTGTTGTCATTGTCCGACACCTTGATACAATCCTTCAAGCTCCACGGGAAGGTATAGAAAAGATTACAACGACACTTAAGCTTTTTCACCTGCATCTTCTGAGGTATTGGTAAATTTTTATGTTGTGTTATTATTTGAGAGGTCATTTAAACAGCAAATTTATACAATTATGCATTGCAATTTTATATGGTGACTCCAATGCTAGAAATTCTGTATAAATTCAATATGCATACTCAAAAAATGTTTTAGCGTTTATCTTTGGAGGACTAAAGATGGTCATAACTTTAGGAAAATGATGTAATCTATGTTTGTAGCGCTTGAACGATGAAATGTACATTTCACAGATGTCTGAAAGGAAATGAGTTCGATTTGCATATTACTATTGATAATTTGTAGCAAGCGCGTGAATTTGGTTGGGGTGTACAACGATCATCACATCGCACACATGATTTTCTTTTTTATATAACAATTGGATTATCTAGTTCGAATTTTAATAAGTAGAATTTCTAAATTTGAACTCAAATATATCTGCTTATCTTATACTACAATATTTGGTGACTACAAAGTCTAGTATTTTAAAATTATTTTATTATTAACTTGATGATTTTGATTCAGATTAGAGTTATACATATCATTCGAATTTATACATTTTTCAATTTGACCAAAAAACAAAAAATAAACTGGAGATCTTTGGAAAAAATTACTCAGTAATCAATTTTCAGATACAATGAGTATAATCAATAAGATATTCAATTATTGCTTAAGAAATAAAAAAAAACATATGGAAAAATGGTATGAGGGTACTTCTCGTGATCATACTGATATACTGTATCCCATGTACTTCTTCAGTCCCTTCCTATTCACTATATGCCTTAGCTTCTCTACCTCCTTCCATCTGCCTTCCTCCGCATACAAATTAGATAACATGACGTAGTAACTGGTGTTGTGAGGGTCCAGACGAATTAATTGTTTCGCAACAAATTCTGTAGTGTCGAAAGATTCATGAGCTAATTTACATCCAGCAAGAAGGGCACCCCATATCCTCTCGTCGGGCTCAATGGGCATACTTCTTACGAAATCAAGTGCAGCTGCTACGTTCCCTTGTCGACTGAGCATATCAACCATGCAAGCATAATGTGCAAGACTTGGTGATATAAGATACTTCTCCTCCATTGCATAAAACCAGTTCCAACCCTCATATTCAAGGCCGCAATGGCTACAAGCAGATAAAACGGACAGGAAAACAATACCATTGGGCTTAATTTCCGAACTTAACATGTTAGAGAAACATCCGAGTGCTTCTTCTCCATACCCATTGATTCCGAATCCATTGATCATTGAACTCCAGCAGATAAAGTCAAGGGTAGGATTCTCCTTAAAAACTGCATTCCCTTGCCTCACATGTCCAATTTTGCAATACATGTCGATCAGTGCAGATACTAAGAACGTATTAGATGCGTAGCCTGACTTCATAATGGATGCATGTATGCTCTCTCCAATATGACAAGCACTGGCGGAAGAACATGTATGTAGCAAACTAACAAAGGTTACAGCATTAGGCTTCTCACCAGTCAACTGCATTTGGCTGAATATGTTAAACGCAAGATCAGGACGATCACATTGAGCATAGGCTGAAACCATGGCACTCCAAGCAATGAGATCTTTCTGGCAGAGATCATCAAACAACATCCTCGCACATTCAACTACATTGAATTTGGTATACATCTGAAGAAGTGTAGTCACAACAGAAGGAAATGCCAAATATCCCGATTTCAGTACATGGCAATGCAACCATTTCCCGATATTAGTGTTTTCTGCTTGAGAAGATAATCCAATCAGCTCACAGATAATACCTTCATCAGGTTGGCAAAACAATCTCATTTCAGAAAAAGTATGTAATGCCTCTTCTTGCCTTTTATTTTGAATACAACCAAGAATCATACTCCTCCAAGAAACTAGATCCTTATTTTCTATACCACGAAAAACACATGACGAGGAGCGAATATCCCAGCACTTCGCATACATATCTACAAGTGAATTTTGGATGTTAGTAAGAGAGCAGAACATTTTCCTAATGCAAAACCCATGCATTTCTTTTCCATATCTCAGCGAACCAATACCAGCACACGCTGGTAATAAACTCATAACACTTCCATGATTTGGTTCAATATTACAAGATTGCATATCCCTGAAGAGCTCGACAGCTTTATCATAATCTCCACACTTCACGCAAGAGGAAACCATTGCACTCCACAAAACAACGTCTTTATTCACCGTCTCATCAAATAATCGCCACGCATAACTCATCTCCCAACCAGAATACACACCAACCAGTGCAGTCACAACTGATAATTCATCCTCAAACCCCATCTTCACCAAGTACCCATGACTCATTCCAGACATATTCTCCACCTCTAACATCCCAAACGCCTTTATTACACTCAACACAGTAACATGATTCGGCCTCTGACCGCTTGCAATCATCTTTTTGAATAAATATATTGCTTCTCTTGGTTGGTTTTTTCGAACTAAGCTCGAAACTTTGGATGTCCATTCTATTAGTTCCTGATCTTCTAATGAAAATGCAGCTGGTTTTTGCATACTTAATATTTGTCTCCATGAAGAAGAGTGGAAAAAAGTGTATGCCTTGAGGGTGTCTCTTTTGGTGATTTTCACAAACAGGTTGTGTGCAGGTTGAAACCAAGAACACATTAATATTTCAAACAAGAAAAAAGGTTATTCTTTTACATATATATAGGAGATTAACGAAACAAATTTCAATGAAAAGTGATTGTAGAGGGGACAATTGGAGTTTATGTTTAAAGCTGAAGTTGTTCATAACATTATAAACGAGTGACGAGGTTCGGTTAGTTATTTTAAGTTGTTCAACAGTTTCATACTCCCTCATTTCTCTTTTAGTTATTTTTCTAGTCATTTAAACATAGATACTGTCGTTACCGGTCCGCTCCGGGTATCCACTCTCCCGGGAATTGAACCGTTAGGCTACCGATTCTACCCTGTCCGGACCAATAACTATATCGGGTATATTTTTTGGACCGCTAACTATCCGACAACTTATCGGGTGGTACCGGTCCGGACGGGTTCCGAGTATATCCGACAAAAAAATAAATTCAATACAAAAATCCTTTAAAAAAATTAAAATAAATAATATAACATCTAAAAATTAACATACGATTTGTTTCTATCTTTATCGGGTAACTTATCGGGAACCATTTTTTTTTTTACCTGTTCCCGGACCGTTATCTTACCGGGTGATAAATGGACATGGAATTTCAGGCCAGGTACCGGGTGGATTTCGGTTTTCCCGGACCAATAATAGCCCTACACATAGATTAAGAAAACAATTAGAGATAGTCAAAAAGTTCATTGAAAATGTAAAATGACAATCAATTGACACTATATAATTGGTTGGTTGATAAATTCATAGTAAAAGTAATCAAAAAGTACATTAAAAATGTAAATTTGTAATTAACTATACTAGAAAGACAAGTATTTATAAACAAAAAATTTAAGGCTAGAAAGACAAGTAAAAGAAAACGGGGGAGTATTTATTATACTCCATATTAGTTATATTTATCATTATAGATACTGTAAGTACGGTTCGGTTATGTTTTGAGCCAAAATTAGAACCGAATTTAGTTTATCGGTTCTCTTTGGTTCCGATCAATTTATGTTTAATTTTGGTTCGATTATAGGTTTTGGGGCCAAATTTATGGTCTATGTTTCTAGCTAATATTATTATTTTTTGACCCAAATCTAAATGTGATTATATTGTTTACTGATTTCTTTTTACAAAAATACCAGACTAGCAAGTTTCCAAAGACAAAACATTAATAATTGACTACATCATATGGCAATTTTAGCTCAAGCAACTTCGAAGAGTTATTACACAACTCTCTCTATAGCTAGCTTTCTAATACAAAGGTTTACATAAAACTGTACTACCACCATGATGAAAGCGAGGTTAAAGTAGATCTCGACGCCAAGTTTGGGATCTCGTCCAGCCTTTAAAAAGTGTATACACTTTTTCTTTTCTTTTTTCGAGGATAGGATAAGCACTCGGATGTGATTACATAAGTTTTTAGTTGCGCCAACTGTTTTGCTTTTTCGCTTCAAAGGAAGCCCCGTCATTGAGCATGTCCTGTGCATCAGCTTCCATTCCAAGCTTGGAAAGGGCAAGAGCTTGCATGTAGAATGCTGTAGGCCACTCTTGCATGCAAACTTGTGCCTGCATAGCATCCCGCAAGGCGAGTTCTGGTTGCCCAACCATTAGGTACGATAGAGCACGCCTCACGAACACGGTGCCAGAAGGAACAGACATCATGGAGACCAACTACAAGAGAACTCAATTTAGCATCTAATCCGGGTTCAAAAATCTTGGCTTAAAAGTGAATGACAACACACAAATCACCTATAACCTGACACATAGAGTATACGTTTTCAACTTCTTTTTCAAAACGAGAGAAACTTCAAATAGTTAGGAAGAGAATGAAACACAATTGGACAATCGAACCAGCCAACAATATTGGAAATGTTCACAACCCCAAAATAAGAGAATCCAATTGAGAAATTAACTAGTGACGGTTGAAAAAGTAGAATGTTCCTTCAAAGAATTCCAGACTAGTAAAGGTGAAATGCTGCAAAATCATAGAACATCAACATCAACTGTATGCCAAACTACTTCCAATTTCCAGAAATAAGTGCTTATTAGTCTACGTACAAAACAACACTATCAGTATACGGAAATGAAACTCATGATCAAAAGAAGACCGAAAAGCATATGGGTGCGATGTAATGAAACTCATGATTAAAGGATATCATGTCACTGAAAATGATATTTAAGCATGATTCTAAAATATTGGCTGGAAACGAAAATTACATGACACCTCATGTCTTAGGGGGAAAAAGGGAGTGGCGGTTAAATGATTATACCTTTGAGTAATACTCAATTGCATTCTTGAATTCTTTGTCTCTGAATGCAATATCTCCAAACTTCTTCGTATTCAACATATCTTGTACTTGTTGAGTCCATTCTTGGAAAGAAAGCTATACGAAATTTGATTTTGCCATGAGATAAAACAATTACGTGAAATCTCAGATTCTTGGTAAGCAGTAACTAAATAATACAAAACATTTAAACCATGGAGTATATTGGATCATACTACTGCTTTAACTATAACGTTTGTAAAGCTAATGAAGATGCCAAATGACATATGGATAAAGAAATTAAAACCTAAATTTGAGCATATGTTAAATTTTTGCAGGTTTGCATGTGATTTAGGCAATTTGTTTAATCAGTATGAAAAAAGCAAAATTGCCATCTGACCTCGTTTTCTGCTCCATCTTCATCTTTATAACCTGTTTTAAGTAAGATGTCATGCACAGCTGTAAGATCCATCCTTGCACAAGCTTTTCCAAGAGGAGAAAGTGCGGTGGGTATCACCACAGCAGGGGTTTTCGTCAGGCCCATTAAAGAAAGGGATGCGATCTAACATCACCATTGGAGGAAGCGGTTATTAATTTCTAATAATATATCAGTTTGAAATTGGGTAGACTGAACATAGAAATAATTGATCAATACCTCCTTTTTCTTTTGAAGAGGTTCTACCGCTGTAATAAGGAACTTCACATCAGGGCGATCTCTAGCCTCATATTCTAAGCATTTTGAAGCTAGCTCAACCAATGCAGTAGCATCTTCATTAGCATACTGGCCTTCCAATGATGAGTCCATTAACACCAACAAGTTTTTGCCTCGTATCAAATCTAATGCCTAACAAACAAGATAATACATGTAAATCATCTTGGAAAACATTGTCAGGAGCTTTCAACAACTGCTAAGAGGAAGTACATACTACAGACAACAAATTTGGGATATAGCTATTGTGGTTAAATTGGATTTTGATGCAACCACTGGAGTGCATGTTGATTTGTTAATTTCAGTATCTCATTAATTTTCCGTATACCATCTGATTTGAGATGAGTAGTGAGAATATATAAGTATAGGAAGCGGCAATAGATATCGTATGCCAGGAATCCAACAACAAACCGAGTGTGAACTAACATTATTAGTCTGCCATGTGAGATATGAAGCAATGGCACAGGCTTCTCACTTGACTAGTGTTCCATCTGAGAGACATGAATCGTCTTACTAATTCCAGTGTAAAACAGGACAGTCTAACATGAATGAAGGGATTAAATTATTTGTCAAAACTAGAGAGGAGGTTTTGCAAATGCACTTCATTTGGTATATGCCATTGCAGATTTGGTTTGTATACCTAAAGCATGTTACCTTAAAGATACGCACATGGATGTACTTAAATAATAATCTTGACAAACATGTTCTAGTGAGGTAACTTTGATAATATAGAATAATCGTTACTCAATAGATCATGTTAGACATTTAAATGATGCTGGATAGCCATCATTTGTTAATAATTGAATTGAATCATAAAGCCATGTAGGAACTTACAAGATATGCAGGCTATAAATGGATCGACAAGTATAAGTAATAGACTGGATCAGATAATAACATACATGGCTTGGGGGTATATGTTTCCCACTCAAGAGGTCCAGTAGAATGGTTCCGAAACTGAAGATTACACTCTCTGGGATCACCCTTCCTGAAAACATAAAAATTATAATAGACTGAGATTCTCAAAAATACATGTACTATAAAGAAAGAAGTTGGTGAAGAAAAGGATCTGAACAGCTAGAATTAACTATAGTGTGGCTTTTAAATAATTTTATGATTATGCTAACAGAAAGTATACTAGACACCGACAAGGTCGCCTAGTTTAAGTGTAATGATAATTATGTCTTACATTCTTTAATACTTTGAAAAGAGGACGACAGCAAAAACAGAGCAAAACTGTCTCTTCAAACCAATTCCAGCATAACAACTTAAGGTAAAGATGACTAGCTAATTGAAACAAGATCATAAGTGAAATCTTTTATTTTCTAGTGGAGACATATTGTCGATCTTAGAAGAACTATATACTTTATTGCGTTCTGCAAATTGCAGTTGGTATACACAACATCAAACGGATAAATTTGACAATAGCCTTTATGCTCATGGTAAACCCCTAGACTTTGATAAACATATTTTTAAGAAAGAACATTTTATTTGCATAATAAAAAACTCAGGGTTTCGTTAGTTATAACATGTAAACTCATCAACCACATTTCAGTTACCTGTCCTTAAGAACTCGGGAGGAGTGTAAGCAAGGTTGGTGCTATAACTCTTCCCGTCTCTGCTATTTTTCATAAGACCAAAACTAGATAAACGCGGATCACCCTCCTAGAATAATAGTAACCAAAATTTAGCAAAAAAATAAACTAGTAGTATAAGGTCAAATAAATCGATAGTAATAAGTAATAACAAAACAATAATATCTTCTGGTTCAGAAAGAACTTTCATTTTCTTTTCAAGAGGCATAAATTAAAAAAGCCTACGAAGTAAATCTGTCGGAACAATCTTATGAGGCTTTCAGAGTAGTGAAAAACATGATTCTGTGTCAATTTCCTTGAGGTTACCTCATCAAAAAGAACTCTGTAAGCATTTAAGTCATGATATATTTTCTTGTTCTCAGTGCTGCAGCGGTCAAGAGCCAGGGCAATATGAAAGGCAACTCTAACACGCATTTCCCAAGGGAGAGGTTGTTTATCCCCTGATCCAAATGATGGAGCCGCGGAAGTCAGCAACACAAAAGCATAGTAAATGTAAAGTGTAGTCTTCAAGACTCTGACAGCAAATTAAGTAAAGAGTGTAACAACTATCATCTTTGATAATGTTAAGCTAGAATAATTGAATTCACATGAGCGACTAAAATCAGTTTCCTACTACAACTAATACAGCAGACATTGTTTCTATATTTTTTCTTTATTTATTGTTATGGTTTCCTTCTTCATTCACTTAAGTTAGAAGGAGGACAAGGTATTTCTTCATGAGAGTCAGAGTGTGCATAGCTGTTATCAACTTGAGTTGAGCTTGGCTCGATAACTTATCAAGCTCTAATGAAAGCAAAAACACTGCATAATGAGTTATGTCAAACATTTAACCATTAAATATCAAGGAATGACTTCAAAAAAAAGAAATTATGTGGGAATCCATCTCAGTGATTTTCAAGTTAGCTTGACGAAGGACTTTTTATCGAGAAGACCAAGCTCGAAGTTATCCATTCACATATCTGGCTTGAATACGGCTAGTAATAAACCGAGTTTGTCTCGCCGAGTGGCCAAACAGGTACTTAGATCGGTTTCGACCAGCTAGGCACTGCCAGTACTGTCTCTGAGTATGTACACTTCTTTGCAGTTAAATAAGGACATGTCATTAACCTGAGAACACATGTGCATCAACTCTAAGTTGAACCCTATGATTCTCTGTAGTTACAATCAATAAATGAAACTAAATGTCAATTATATATTCGACAATTTCATGCAGAGTTTAGCACAGGCACAGCTCAATGAAACCAAATCAGAAGCCATACAGTGAAACAGATGTTTAGAAAGTGTGTCATTGGACATATACTCTGCCACCAATAGTCGTTCATCTCCCTCAGCACAGCATCCAATTAAATTTACCAATCTTTTATGACGAAGCTTGCCAACACCAGCAGCTTCTGCCTACAATTGATTTCATTATCATAACAAAACATAGTTGCATTAACAATTTCTAGACCATGAAACCCACTTACCACAAACTGTTGCGGATCAGGCCATGACTGCTTCGAGAACCGCTTGATTGCCACTAATCGGTTGCTTTTAAGTTTTCCCTTGTAAACAACATTTGGGGCCCTTTCTCCACTCTCAGAAACAATGAATTCACTATTGAACCCGTTAGTGGCAGCTCGCAACTCGAGAAGACTATATTCTTTGAATGCAGGAACCTGATCTTGGTCTACTTGCTCTCCATTTGCTGTATGGATAACATATACTAAATCATAAGGTTGAAAAACAATACCAAAAAATGACAAAAAAGCTTGTTGTCAACAATTTTTCGGGCTAAATGCATCAGTTTATTTAAATAGGAAGGAGCTCTAACAAAGTCCCCCCATTGTTCAGCCAAGCTCACGGATTATAATACCATTCCAAGACAGACTTTAAAAGCTTAAGCCCTAGTATCTTCTCGAATTGGTAGATCCCGAAGGGCTGACCTTAATTAATCAATTGGCTAAAAATGTAAGTAACACATCACAACTTACACTCCTCAGCAGAGTCAATTGAAGCAAATACAATCACAAGAAAAATAAACTCCCCCCCCCCCCCTCCACCCCCCCTCCCCCACCAAAACAGTGCAAAAAACAAACTACACAATTAACACTACAAAATGCATTTACTCAGGCCAAAGCTCATAACATTATTGATAACCACATGCAATCATTCTAACTAAGTAGACAAATAAACCTAAAAAAAATTGATCCTTTAACACAAAATTAACAAAAAAAGAAAAATTAAAACCTAACATAACGAGGGTACATACCATTATCTGGTTTGGACTCAGGTTCGATGGGTTGCTGATCAGGTGAGGGAATATTAGCAGTCTTGGACTGGAAACACCCCATTTTCTCAATGCTCACATACACCACCAACTTATTTTTAAACCCAATCGCCTCGGCTCGATAACAACTCAACCAACAACCACCACTACACTCAACTAACCACAATAAAAGGCTCAAAGCTGAAAAGGGTATCAAGAAATGAGGCAAAAAGTGAATCTTTTGAGGGAAATGGGAATGAGAAAAGGGTGAGATGATGAGTGAGTGAAAGCAGAGAAGAGGGAGAGAAAATGGGGTTTGGGGATATTCATCATCACATGATAATAGTATGATATGCACGTGAAGAGAGAGAGAGAGAGAGAGAGAGAGAGAGAGAGAGGAAATGAAATGAGTCTGCAAGATTGCTTTCAAACAGTGAAACACCTTTCGATTCACATTCGGACATGTTTGCAGCTTCTTATGGTACATGTTTGCACTTTTCTTGTGCTAGGAGAAATTCCTGATTAGATATGTTCCCAAGCTATGAAAAGTTGCTAAAAAAAAGAGTTGATTTTTACACTCTAAATTATATAATTACGTTTCACTCTATCATTTTTCGAAAATTTTTATAAAGTAAATTGAAGGGTAAAATAGAGAAAATGGAGTGTAATAATCAATGTTTGAAGTGTAAGAATCAAAACCCAAAAAAAAGTGAGTAATACTAGGTCAAACATATTTCCACAATTTATTTCAGGTGTGAGATTATTTTTTTGAAAAAAAGTGCCCCATTCTCTTTCAAAATATTCAGTTAAATAATAGTATTAATTTAAAATCTTTAAAATTTTCAAATCCCTAATATCTTGGAGATCATGGGGCTTCATTTCTAACTTCTAATTGACTCTTTCATGTATTATATAGGGTAGATTTACTATTACATCCTTCATAATACTATCAGACTTAAAAGTAATCTATCAAATAAGGGTCAAAAAGGAAAACGTAAGTATAAAAGTACATTGAATTCTGTTAAGACAAGAGTCATAATACCAACGGTTGAGATACATGTATTAATTAAATCTATCCAATGCGGAGGGAAATTAAGTTTTATAAGTGTTTTCAGTAAAAAAAGTCCAAGAGCTCCGATCAAATGCTTTATTTATATATATTTTTATTGTCGTAAGTCCATTTTTTATTTATTTTTATGTTCTAACAGTGTGTGTGAGTTCTTGGGCTAAAATGACAGGATGTTGAATGTTGCGTTGATGAATAAAATCATTGAGGTTTTAACCGATTAACTAGGGTTTTAACGGCAATTTGGTAAATAACGTTACAAAGACTTATAGGTCTATATTCCGAAATGTTTTGAGGGTTAGAATTTTTAGGGATAAGAGTAATAAATGTGAGATTCAAAGTTGAGGGGAAATTGTTATCGTTTAAAAAGTCTAGTGTAGGTGCCATGATATCATTTTTTAAAATAGCCTAATGTTTGTTGATAAAAGCCTGCATTGAAACCGTCAGGTCCAGGGGATTTAGATAGGTGCATTTGAAATAAAGAGGTTTTGTCTTAGTCGTTACAAAAAGGTCTATTGAAATCTTGAAATTGGAAATGAGTGAGTTTACTAGTTATGGTGTCAATGGTGGGAAAAGTGTTGTTATAATTATAATCGTTGGGAATATTATACAATGTTTTGAAAAAGTCTCGACAATGATTTTGAAGGTCATTGTCATTTGTAACAAGATTATTATTGGTATCATGTAGTTCGAGAATATTATTATGGCATATTTTATTTTTGACGTAAGAATAATAAAATTTAGTATTATTGTCTCCATTAGTTATCCAATTTAAATATGAGCGTTATTGCCAAAAAAAACTTCTTCACATAATAGGAGGTAATCTAGTTGCTTCTTAAGAGCATTCACACTAGCTTCCCCAAAATAATTCTTAAAATCTCCTCTATTTAATACCTTTATCAATTTAGAGAAGGTGTTTTGGTTTTGATCCGTTTTCAACTTACTTACTTTATTCCGAATTTTATAAAAATACTAGTTGGATTGCCATGTCTGGAGACGGGCCCAAATGCAAGAATTGGGTCACAGTAACTAAGTATTAACAGCCCAGACTTGAAAATTGAGATAAACCAACCTCTCAATCTCACAGCCCTATTAGAAATAACCCAAAGACCTAAGTCAACCTATTTTTCAACAATTTCAATTGATTTCGTGTCAAATTGATTTTCTTCTTTGGTGCAATTCTTTTTTGGCGTGTCTTTGTATGACCAGAACTGCAATTGATGTTCTTTGTATCATCAAACAAGTTATATGGCCATTATTTCAATTCTTACAATCGTACAAGTAGAACACAGTAGATATTTCCTGATTTTGAGCCAATCGCATCTTGATGCAGATTTTGCGTACAATTTCGTTGAAGTTATTCATTATTTTCACTCTATATATGGGAGCTGGAATGAGTGATAAATAGAACAACTCACAATGAAGCAACCATGATCATACAAGGTAATGATCTGCCTAATTTGAAACTTCACAAAATTCTCTTCAAATTTACTTTATACTGTAATTGTTCTTATACATTCTTAGTTAAATTTAACACTCAGCTGGCACAGGCTATTTTACACTCAACTATGTTAGCGGTTATCGTACAGTAATGTTATTTGTGATCTGTTAAATGTGTTACGAAATATCCCCTTATTTATTTCAAAAGCTTGCCATTAGGATTTATTTTGTTTATGGTTTTTTGATTAGTTATTGCCTGATGAATTTGTTGGTGGCTTGAATGAGGAGGGTACTGGATGCATTACCATTCGCTACGGAGGATGGAGGTTTCTTGTCATTGTACGTCGTCGTAGGCTTCATAGAGGTTGGCGCCTTTTCATCCGCAGAGCACGCTTGGTTACAGGGACTACAGTATTGGTGTCTCATAATATTGGTGCAACAATATCAATTCTGAAATTTGTAAGGAACATGGGTTCGACTGCGGTGTGGCATTTTAATGCTGCACCATTTGATCTCACTTCACGGTTCCTCGAGGAAGAAGATGTACCTGAGGGTGCAATAACTCAGACTGTGTGCACCAGTTACTTCCCTGAATCCACATCCCTTTTCTTTGCAACGACAAGTGGTGTATGTTTCTATCAACAAACAAGCTATCAATCTATGGTAAAACAAAATTTTATTGATGCATCACCTTATATTATATTTCATTTATTAAATAGTAGATATTTCCCTGAATTGACATCATAATGTAAATTGTAGAACCTTCCCCTTAACTTTGCACAACATCTGCGCTTGAACAGACAGATCACTGTGAACATCCGTAGTGGGGATCGCTTGTTCCTTAACGTAGAAGTGGAGATGGGTCACTTTACTGGTTATCGTTGGAGCAGTCTAGTTGAAGCTTGTGAGTTCGAGATTGGCTTCAATATTTTCTTCTTCCTCAATCATGCAAAGGAGTTTGAAATGATCGTTATCGGTAATGGAAATCTTGAAGTCGTCTATGGTTGGTCCTGTAATATGGCTAGAATGCCTCTTTTGCTATATTAGTGTACTGCTTATCGTGTATAGTGTTAGTACAACCGGATATATTTCAATTATCGCACTCTCTTATGTAGTTTATTATCTAGTTAGTTTAGGTGTTTAAGCTGTATTCCTTTCTCGATTCATCAGTTATCTACTTCTGTAGTCGAAATTAATTGATGTATACCTTCCAAGTCGAAGGCTTTTGTGCATCGAGAGTATGATTATCTATATTATGCAGCAACTTTTCTAGTAGCTCATTCTGTGATATGTCAAGTGCATTCTTCTTGTTGTTTATTTTCAGGAATGATTGTTTCAGTAGACGGCTTGATCAGTGGGATGATTTTGTGTATTCTTCTTGTTCTTTGGTGAGACTGAATTAACTGAAGCATTCTTTTTGTGATAAACCAATCAGTGGGGTTCACACTCATATTAGAGGATTAGACATGCAAACTCAGTGGTCCAGCAGTTGCTTATGATTGGACTATAATGATGCAAAACACCACTTTTTGGATATGTACTCATTTAGGTGACATATGACAAAATTTCAACTCTGCCGAAGAAAACTGAATCTCAAACTCTTTTGAACACTGGATTGTCCATATAAGAACATAACACAAAGGATTCACCTGAAGGTTATGTACAACAATCTCTACGAACAAGTCGCGCATTCAAACTGCATTAGCTTATCATATCAGCGAGGAGTAAGAAAGAAATTGGAACATTAAAATAAGAGAAACAAATATTTGTGATGTTTTCTGTAAGAGCACTGGAAAATGAGAAGAGTGAATCAAACCAAGAAAAAGAAAATAAAACTCTGAATAGAATAATAATATAATAATAACATCACATTTATTAATATTCTTCCTCAGATGTAAAATTTTACCCACATTTGACATCTTAAACCACGGAATACTTCCAAAGAGGCGACGACACTTGCCAGAAATAAAGGTAATGGATAAAACAAAAAAATGATCATGCTCACAAAGAACAACAAACTGAGTATATTCAAGCATTCGAGTAAAGACTAAAAATAGGCATGTCGCCATTTAAGGAACACCAAAAGAAAACTACTTGCAGCGACCACCAACGCATAAAGAAAACACCTGAACCAAGTAAGAGACCTCACTTTTTGGCATCTAAAATAGTTAACACTTCATTATAAACCACTTTTAAAACTGTTCTTTTTATTCAAGCAGGCCTTATGAAAACACATTAACACAAGAACCAATAGGCATTGCCATCAGGTTGTAAGAAGCAACCATATAATGAACAATAACATCGAGTATTTCAGGTACATGTGTTATATCCTGCAATTTTCATCAATGTCGTATCAGCTTTGAATTATAGGCCTCACAAAACCACCGGCGTGCAATTAATGGAATTAAAGTTTTACAAGGAAGGGCCCATAGCACCAGCTAATACAGAATTACATCATGAAGTATATTTGTCAGTTATAATTACACATTGAGAATTTCATAGCACCAGCTAATACATTAGATCAGGAAGCATATAAATCATCCAGAATTACACATTTAGAATTCCAAATGCCACAGAACAAAAGCTATGCAAGCTAAAAAGTTCAACATAGATTATAATGTCTACAATAGCATGCCCAATGCCATTAGTCATATATAGTAGTCTTTTAAACAGAGATAGAGACTATAAAGTCATGTAACAGCTTTAGCCACAACACTTGTTTATCATTGAAGTGATCAAAAGAACATCGAACACGTAACTAAGTAGGCGAAGCCACGTCACTAAGGAGGCGAAATTTCCTTTTGTTTGCTAGACAAGTCACCTGAACCTCCAATTAATGAAGCAATATGAACAGCTGGTACTGGGGTATCAACATCTGAAACATCTTTGAAGAGTGTTTTCTTTGCTAGACTACCTTCTTAGACAAACAAAATGGAAGCAATTATAATAGATTAAATCAATGAGACGGATATGAAGGAAAAGCTAATTTTTGTTTTAACATTAACCTGTTTTGATTGTGACATTCTCGAGTTGGCACTTAAGTGGGGAAACTTACAAGCCACTTCTTTGGTATACTTGAGACATGGTTTCAACAAAACCACTCGCAGGGGTAAAAGGTACGGTAATTGCTGATAAGGTTACATTGGATGCATCATTAGAGGAACCAGCACGACTCGGAGTATTAGGAGTTGGCTCATTCAATGGATATATCGTACCATCAAAGTACGCGACAAGGAGAAGAGGCTTTGATCCATTTGACTTTTTGCTGTAACTTCGACGAAGCAACACAAGATACATCTTGTCACTGAAGCCAGTTCTTATCCTTGGAAGGTCTAGATCATTGCCCTGAATAATAAAATAGTTCAGTGAGGTACACAACATAAAAATTAACACTTGAAATAACTAATTACAGACCTATTACTTCTTCCATGGCTTCACTAAGTTGTTTTTTAGTACATTCCAAAATATGTTCAGCAACAGCTCCAATAACACCAACTGTTATACACCGCTATGGTCAAAGACATCGAAACTCTTGGCATGTTATAACTGACTGACAAATGTTAGAATGAAATAGATAACACATCTAACTAAACAACTTCTACATGACTTGAACATAACCTGACTGAAGCAAGCACGTCCATCTCACAGTATAAGCATTTATATTCAACCCTGCTGCGACAGCTAACACTATTATAACAGTTACTACAACTGATATAGAATAACTGTTGGTCCCCATCAGTTAGCTGGAGGAATGCTCGTGTCCAGAAATCGCCACACTTATTTAAATATAGATTGTATTAGACTTAGAAGAAATAACAGATATTAGAAGGCTAAATTTATCTAGTTCGATACCTTATCACTTGCTTCTAATTCTCCAACAGGATACTTCCTGACCAAGTTCTTATCGACAAGATCCTTATACATCGCAATGGAGTAGTCACTGAGTAAATTAGGCAGTTCGACTTCACGCACACTGTCAAACCTATATAGTTAATGTCATTAATGAAAATGAATCAGTGATAACTATAAGGCATGAATACCAGACATCAATAGAGAAGCTTGATACAATCCATGATTTGAGTGCTCTGACACTTTTAATTGGAGGGTCAATGGTAAAAGAGGTTGTATTGGTTGATGCAATGTCGGGCCTGTACACAAGTTGAGATAGGGAAATTCAGTGAAACAAACATAGCAAGCATAAACATGGAAATAGATTGTAAATAGTTACCTCGGAAATTTTTCACTTTAACTCTTTTGGCAACAACAACTGAAAAGTTGGCAGCTGCGGATACAAGAAGATCAGAGGCCCATAATGTTTAAACTTGTTGATCGCATATACTAAGTATGATTGGCTTGAGGCTGTGAGCATAAAACTCATCTATGTTAGAATATGTTTTAACCAGGTAAACCAAAAATGTTTAGTAATTACCTAGTGTCGACAATTTTAAACTTCTGAACTATCCCTTCACCAAATTTAGTTGTCACTCCCTTTGTATCTTCTAAAATAAAGTATTCGTGAGATCTCGAGTTATAGATCACGATGTAAATATATACTCTACAAATATATAAATTATATATTAGTATACAATCAAACGAAAGAAATTATTGAATAAACAAATCAATTGTCGCTTCAACATCACCCATGGATTTAGAAATTCTATTAATTGGTGTGAGGCCATCAAGAAAGTAACGTAGATTTGGCTGCTCATTACGATGAGGACGTATCAGGGTCTTGCGCTGTAAAACCCAGTGGAATGGATAGCCATGCATCTTATGGAGACCTGTTTGAACTTGAACAATGGCATTAGATATGCTATAGACTCCATGTATACTCAATGCCCTGCTAAAATATCGATTGTTGGTCCATATACAATCGCATGGATTGTATTGCCCTGTGACAGCATGATAATGAAAAGAATGAGTAAGACAACAAAAATAATACAAGATGGAAGTATAATTATTACCTCGGAGTCAGTAAAGATGTAACGTTTATAACGTGTACCACGTGCGTGGCCAATAAGAGTTGGCAGCTCTTCTGTTATCGTTATCTTTGTTGTCCAGTGATCCATAACCTGCTTGACTTCTGGAATCAATACTAAATTTTCTCCCATTATGCCTACTTGTCTATACCTACAGTAGTATATAGTGTATATGTTGGGATTTTATACAAGTTTTACATATCAAATTATGTAAAATCGTATGAAAGATCAAATACATAGTTCTAAAAATTCACATTTAACTATGAGTTTGTGTGTATACCTCTTGAAGCGTGTTTGAGTTGCGCAGCGGCAACCAGCGTTCCTCTCTCTAGTTAGTCCACACCAACGCTAGCTTGATTCCTTCCTTGAAGCAACTAGAGTTTAAGTGTATTTGACAAAGAATGAATCAAGAAAGAAACGATTTTCTTCTCTTGATGTTATTCTTGTTTTGGCCGAATAGAGAAGGAAGAGGGAGTATTATTTATTTTCAATTGTCTTACAAGTGAAAAGATGATAATGAGAAGGTTGATTATTTTGTTTACCATCAAATGGTGTTTATAGAGTGGTAACACAAAAAAAACCTTCCTTTCAATTATTCACCATTTATTACAATAATAAGTGTGTGATGAATTTGCGGTTTAATCACA
The DNA here is from genome assembly GCA_003412495.2 of Echium plantagineum. Taxonomy (NCBI): domain Eukaryota; kingdom Viridiplantae; phylum Streptophyta; class Magnoliopsida; order Boraginales; family Boraginaceae; genus Echium; species Echium plantagineum. The sequence goes on along the minus strand of CM016562.1, from coordinate 24,680,564 downwards.
TTAAACCCAAACATTCACCATTTATTACAATAATAAGCGTGTGATGAATTTGCGGTTTAATCACATTAAACTCATAGACGTAACACCTCCACAATTAAGCACCAATTAATACAATATTAATTGTGTTTGAATTCAAAGTCAAACAAGCCAGTTGAATCCCTTGATTCTTTGACATTTACACTTTTAACCCGGAAGTTTCAATCATATTGAAAATCAAGTGCATTGTATGTGTGTGACCTTCTAGGATCGAAATGACATTAGCCATATGTTAATAAAATATCAACCAAGTATTTTACTAACATATAAATCATGAGCGGGCCCTAGTAAAACCATCATGACCCCTAATGCATTTCGAATTTATTCTCAGCACGTATATTATTGTCAAACATAATATACGTATGAACTTAACTTTAAATAAGTAATCACTACGAACTATGTATAACAGTCAACATATCACTTACAGGGCATATTGATAAACTCCCACAAATGTTGATTCAAAAATGCTGCAAACATATAGCTAGGGCTGTAAATAAATCTGGAAGCTCGACTCGGCTCGGGGTATTTGGTTCGAAAAAGTTCGGTTCGTCGCTCGACTCGGGATAGCAAACGTAGAGCCAAACCTTGAAAAGTAATATTTGGCTCGATTCGCAAAAGCTCAGCTCGACTCACCATGTGAAATTATGTAATAATATTTTAATATAGATTTGTATGAGAACGATTAATCGTCCATTTCTTTGATAGATCTAGCATATTTGGTTGAATTTTGATGTAAAAATATATACTTTAATTTTACTTTTATTTTCTTTGGTAAATCTAACATATTTAGTCAATTTTGTTTTGTTTCATCACCTTCAAACCAAATTATTCGGGCAGTTCGGCTCGAATTCGTCGAAAATAAAATAATAAACTTCAAATCAAGCTTCTCATTTTGATATTCGACCATTATTCGACTCGTTTTTATTCGGCTTGAGGATGGCAGAGCCAAACTAGAATATTCCGATGTTCGGTATATTTGGCTCGTTTACAGTCCTACATATAGCTAACAAAGAGATGTACTAATAATCTTATTATTACCAGAGCAGTCACCTACGTTTAATAGATCGATGTCGAGTTCCACCTAAGATAGCATTGTAAGGTAATTTTCACAAACAAAATTGGCCTCCACTGATCTGTAGCCTTACTGGTGGATAAACTACATAGTCGATCTCTTAAGCATATGTTATATTATAAAAGGTAAATAGTATATAGGGACAATTGATGGCAAGAGATCGATGTACAAGAAGGGCTAAACTGCAATTTAGAATATGCTCTGAAGTGTAATTCAAAATAGCTATTTATGGGACTCAAAAGGGGCAAAAATCTATTTGAGGAAGCCAAATCAAGATATGGTAGCCCTTGCTTCTGCAAGGACTTCTTTATAAACAACATTTGCAGTATACCGCTTGCCCTCATCACTACAGGTTGGCGGGAGAATCAAAACTTTCACATTGCTTCCAGTACGAGCCCTCAACAGCGCTACATAGAGCTGCCCATGTGTGAATACAGGTTGTTTAAGATATAACCCTACAAAATCGAGGGTCTGTTCTTGAGATTTGTTTATTGTCATTGCGAAACAAAAGCGAATGGGTATCTGCCTACGAACAAAGGGTATAAGATATTTGTTGTCCCCAGGACTTTGTTCTAAAGGTATGCGCGGAATCCACACTTGCTTCCCAATAAACTTGCCTGTTGCAATAACTGCACCAACAACGTGAGGTCTAAGAATTTCACGAATAAGTCTTGTTCCGCTACACAAGCCTTCAATTGGGTTGATGTTGCGTAGTAAAACAACTAGACTGTTAACCTTCAAAACCAAACGATGTTGAGGCAGGCCCTTTGGCTCTAGGCTGTTGAGATAGTCGAGGTAATCGCCTTCACCACCTAATTGTTTGGCCTGATCATCACTTATGTACACGATAGGCTATCTTTTCATTCTATCAATCAACATTGAGTTTATATCATCAACAAACTCATTTTTAGGAGAAAGGATAGTTCATTTCATCATGGTGAAAGGACTCTTGGCAAACAAATCCAAAGATGGATAAACATGAGATATCAACATTTCAAGTGATTCAACATTTGTGGTGTACGGCACAACCATAGGTATTGGTAATTGAATCTGCCCAACGTCATTTGTTGCTTCCTCCCCATTGCCAATATTCATCAAGAATTCCATAAAGCCCACCACAGATTAGAACTAACCATGCTAGCATCTACTTGCTGCAACCGACTACCACCTCGCACAACAGGTAAGACTTGCCAGAAACCACCTCCGAAGACAACAAGTTTGCCTCCAAATATGGACTGATTCTTACACAAATCTCGCAAGAGTTCGTCGAGGGCCTCAATTGCAGCCTTATTAGCCATTGGAGCCTCGTCCCAAATAATGATTCTTGAATTTCTAATGAGATAAGCATCACCACTCTGATAAGAAACTTGACATTTAACACCAGAACTAACATCAATAGGTATTTTGAACCTTGAATGAGCCGTGCGCCCCCAATAAAACATGATGAAGCAATTCCAGATGAGGCTACGACTACTGCAACAAATTCTCTTGATCTTCCATGTGCAAGTAATACTTTATACAAAACACTTTTACCAGTACCTCTTAGTCCATCAATAAAAAATGCGCCACCTTCATTAGCCACTGCCTTATCAAATATAATATCAAATGCATAACGCTGCTCTTTGTTCAAATGATGAATTGCATCCAGATCTTCAGTTGGGATAGGGAGGCTAAGTTCTGCAGATACCTCTCTTGTAAGTTCTTGATTTTCAGTAGACTCAAATGAGAATGACACAATATTATTATATTATTGACTAACAATATTTATAATTATTTTAGGATGAGTGTACTAGAAGGCTTAATGAAAAGTATGTTGCCGACCCTTCAAACATACCATCATTTGATGCAACGGTTTGGATGGACATCATCGGAGGTGCCAAGAAGGGTCGTGTATATGGTTTTGGAGATGGTACACAATCTTTTGCACTAGTAGGAATTGCTCATGGCTCATGCAATTCTACTAGAAGGTCACAACCACTTACGGTAGAATCTCTAGAGAATATGCGTTTACAACTGGAGGGGAGCAGGGAAGTAATTCGTTGTCGTTAAAATGCAAATGAACTTGGAAATGGAAATGAAGTTAGAGCAACAGAGAAAAGAGATGAAGGAGCGGATGATGCAACGGATGATGAAGCAACAACGCATCATGGCGGAAACATTGAAGAAAATGATGCAGGACAAGACAATTCCTTAGTTATTTGTTTTTATCTTTTACCTTATTAGACAAACTTATCACTAGGATATTAATTTACAGTAGGTGGTGCTCCAATCTATTGGTGTGAGGTAGTACTATTTGCATTTTTTCTTTCACTTTGTTATTTGTTAATTGATAATCTATGCAATTACTTAGTAATCTTGTTACTTTGAATCGATGATTTATTAATTTTTTTAAATTATATTTTCCATATTTTATTGTAATTTTTAAGACGGTTTTGAAAAGACATAACTCATGTTCCGCGACATGTTATAAATCGTTACAAATCCTTTACAAACTAGTGATAATTATTTCCCTTTCAAATTCGAAGCAATTCTGCAACAAGCCAGCTTCCCTTGCAAAATAGATGCAATTTTGCCACAGATTAGCCTCGGAAACTAGCGATACATTAGAGTCGGAGTATAAACCGTTGCAAAAAATTATAACGCATATCTGTTGTAGATCATATACAAATTAGCAAGGAACATGACTACTAATCCGTGTATTGAGCATGACACATCATCGGATCCCTTCCATTGCAACATTCATTGCAAAATTTAATTTAGCAAGGGACGTAGAGACTGAACCCAAATTAGAGATCCAAGAAATCGGTGGCAGATGCCTATCAGTGTCAAAATTTGCAACCGATTCTTCCCACGCTGATACTAGTTTTTCTTGTAGTGTGGCCCCACAACCATTGTCCACATACTATTATGAAATGAAAATGAAACAAAAAAAACATAAATGAAGCCAAAAAATATCATCACGTGGCCCTTTATGAAACAAAAGAACGTATACAAAGCCAAAGCAAAAAAACGGGCCCACCAAATTGAAAAACGGACGACGTCGAAGACCATGTGAGGGGAACAATAAGAGTCTTTATATATAGCGTCCAAAAAAAGCAAATAAGCATTATGTAATTGATGACCCAATTATTGCTTCCACTGTTTATTCCCTCGCTATGCAATATTTTTTTGCTGAGTAAATCTTTGCGTTCGAAACATAGACGAAGTTTTTATTTCATGTAGCAATTTTTAATGGTTAAAATCATCAATAGTTGTTTTGTCTTTTTTCATAACAGTAATGAGGAGTACTAATTATGCTATATACAAATACTCAATATATATACGAATACTCAATATATATATGTTACACAACATTTTTATAAAGTTATGAAATGTATTTGGTCTTTTTCTTGTTGAATTATGTGGAGGGAGTAGGGATGTGAGTGAACGTAAAAGGTTTGATCCGGCTCGCAGTATTCGGTTCGAAATCAAACAGTTCGATTTAGTTCGGCTCGCATATTAATAGAGAATTTTTCCTTATTTATACTCTAAAATCCTGAAAAATCACTTCCACTTCATATCTCTTTATTTCCTACTCATTACTCATGAGTCATCTCCCTCTCATCCGCCCAAATGTTCAATCGCATCGAACATTTTTGCAAACCGAACCGAACTTGTTCGCATAGTTCGCAATAGTTCGAGCTCCTGCGGACCGAACTCAAACGTAGTTACGTTCGGTATAGTTCGGTACGTTTATAGCCCTAGGAGGGAGAGAGCACATCAAAAAAGTTGAAGAATTATGCAAGAAAGTAATTTGGAGTGTGGTGGGAAGGACCTGATATTTCCGCGACCTCACATCTTCCTCTATATTTTTCACGTGGGCCAGCATGTATTAGGGATACTGAAAATGGGCTAATTTAACATTTTTTACTCCACCCTTCTCTATTATTGAGTTAAAAAGGCTTATAGGGTTGCTGTTGTGGATGCTCTAAGGGAAGGCTCATTAGGTTTATAGGTTATGATGGAGGCTGATTTTGGTAATGACTCAATGTTTGTTGGATATTTTTAGTATGAAAATGAAGATTGCCTATTCTAGTGAGGTTCCAGAATTTTAGAAAAGTTTTGAATTGATTTAATTTATAGATTAAGTTGTGAGCAGGTTAGTTAGAGATAAGAGGGTAGTTACAACATTGAAGGATCATTGACTATTTGACTTGAATTTAGGGAATAACATGAGAAAAAATTTTCAGTTTAAAATAGCTATTTTTACTATTAGGGATAGATAGGGGTGGCAAACGCACCGGGCCGGACGGCTCCGGCCCCTTAAGGGCGAACCGGGCCGGCCCACGTACCATCTTCGGTGGGCTCAGCCTTCTTAACGAACCGGGCCCGTCCGTTAAGGGAAAGCTGGGCCCCTGTTCGCTTCGAGGCCCCTGGATCGGGGGCCTAACGTGGGCACGTTATACACATAACGTGGGCACGTTAATGTCATCAGGGTGTTTGCCAATTTTAGAGGAAAACGTGCCCATGTTGGTAATTAACGTGGGCACGTTTTATTATGTCACGTTTTCGAAGTTTTGATAAATTGAACAATTGATTGATTATAATTATTTGTTATAATATGATGCATCAATAAATTATTACGATATTATTAAAAATCACAGTTTATACTCATATGAAAAAGGAGTTTACATAGCTAATGAAAGACTTCAAGGTGCAATTGGTCGTTTCTCGCAAGCATTAAGACCATATATGCGAACAACATAAACGATACATCCATGTCGCTCGGTTTTTTCATTATGAAACTTGAACGTTAACAATTCCCCTCGTGCTAAGTTGAAATGAGTTGCAAATTCGCGCCATCCATCCTTAAAGAAGACACGTCCTAGTTCTCCATTATCTCCCCTTCCATTTTCGAACTTCAAAATGAATATTTGATCATCAATAAAAAACTTACACTCGTCTTCAAGAAAAAGCCGACATCTTCTAACATACTTCTTAGGTAGTTCAAGACGTTCACAAGTGGGCTCGAGAATAACCTTGTAGAACCTCTTCAATGGTACTTCACTTGGAATTTCTTCTCGATCCATTTGATATAATTTGTCACACTTATTGATGAATTAAAATTGTTTGGTAATGAAGTAGATGATGAAGGTATCATATTTATAGATGAAAAGAATGAAATTTGTGAAGGTGCTATAGGGGACAACGTGCCCACGTTGGTAAATAACGTGGCCACGTTGATCTTATAACGGCTATATTTAGATCAACGTGCCTACGTTATGAACATAACGTAGCCACGTTAAATGAAACGTGGGGACGTTGGTTTATTAGCGTGGCCACGTTTAATCTATAACGGCTAGTTTTTCGAATGTTATGATCAAATAACGGATTTATTTATCTAAACGTGCCCACGTTGTGTTCTAACGTGGCCACGTTGGTGCTTGCAACGGCTATATTTCCCTCAACGTGGGGACGTTTTGGATCAACGTGGGCACGTTATTTTGGTCGATTTTTTCATGAAACCAAGTAGTTGGAACCTATTTAATGGGACATTGAATGCATTCTTTCCACACAATTTCATTGCAAATCAACTATCTACAACCAATTTTATTGTCAACTATCTACACTCAACCAAGTTCATTGCATTGAATCGCTAAGCTTACTTCGCCTTCAATTCGGTATACTCTTTCAATTTATACTTATTTTGTTGTTGTTATTGCTTGAATTTATAATGGCACCAAAACGTTCTATTCTTCATAGTCAAATTGCTAGTGCTAGTATGTCTAATAATCCAATTAATTTAGATGATGAACATAGTTTGGATGAACTCCCCGTCTTGAACTCCCAATCTAGTGCTACCGTTAATACAAATGAGAGAAAAAAAGACTTCTTGGGTTTGGAAACATTTTGAGGCCAATCGAGTTAAGGAAATTGCATTATGTTTAACATGTAGAAAAGAGTTATCATATAAAACGGGTGGGGGTAAAGGTGGAACGGGTCATTTGGCTAGGCACTTAGAGACTCATATTACTAAGGATGGTGTTGTGGGGGCGACGGGTGGCATACAAGGAACGATAAATGCTCAAACCGGTTTGACGTTTCTTTTTAATGATTTGTTTTATAGAATGGAAAGTATGAAATTTGTTATTGGTAGTGCTTTACCGTTTGGATTTTGTGATGGGTAGCGTTTTACTAGTTGGATTCAAAAGGCCATTAATCCTCGGGCTAAACGAATCCCTCGTTCTACTTTGCAAATGTGTGCTTTTAACTATTTTAAAAATGAAAAAGTCGTTCTTAGCAATACTCTTTCTAATTTGCCTTGGAATGTTTGTTTTACAAGTGATATTGGTGATTTTAATGATTTTGACATTATGTGTGTAACTTGTCATTGGGTTGACAAAGATTGGAATCTACAAAGACGAATTATATACTTTAGATCGATTGCTAAACATGACAATATTCAAATTTCCAATGGTATACTTAAATGTGCTCAAGAGTTTAAGTGTATAAATAAACTTTCTTCCATATCTTTTGATAATGCGTTGGCTAATGATGCTTCGATTGAAAAACTTAAGTTGTTGACTAAACCGGATTTTCCCGAACTTTTCCATGTTAGATGTTTATGCCATATACTTCAACTTGTAGCTAACGATGGCATTAAAGTTGTTTGGGATGAGTTTATTTCACCTATACGTAAGGCCGTGCTATTGATTCTTAATAGTGGGGAAAGAAAACGTGAATACAAAAAACTTGTGATCGATTCCGGTAAAAAGTTTAAAAAATTAATATTGGATGTTGATACTAGATGGAATTCGACTTATGATCTTTTAGTTCGTGCATATATGTATAAAGAAGAGATTAGTACTTTTTATGAAAGGCATGCTCCCGTTTTAAAATATTATACTCTATTATCGTATACAAATTGGAAATATTGTTTGGAATTGCTTAAATTCTTAGAACCATTGAAAGATTATACTAAACAATTTTCAACTCAATATACTCCTAACATTCATCAAGCTTTAGAATGTGTTATTAATCTCTCTATGCATATGAATAAGTTTAAAAACGAGCATGTTGTCACCGGTTCCAAATGTTGGAATTATGAGATGTTTGACACGTCATAATTAGTGCCCATTGAACAATTTGATTGTTCGAAGTGATTACTTATTTAAGGTTAAGTTCATACGTATATTATTTGTTTGACAATAATATACGAGCTGGGAATGAATTCGAAATACATTAGGGGTCTTGATGGTTTTACTAGGACCCGCTCATGATTTATATGATAGTAAAATACTTGTCGATATTTTATTAACATATGGCTAATGTTATTTCGATCCTAGAAGGTCACACACAAACAATGCGCTTGATTTTCAATACGATTGAAACTTCCGGGTTAAAAGTGTAAACGTCAAAGAATAAAGGGGAGGAAATTCCCCCATTAACCGTCCAAAAATGATGCATAAGAATGCATTTGACTTTTTGAATTCAAATGCACTAATGCTAGTCTTGAATGGGAGCTTGAAAAAGGGGGAGGTTACATATGGATGTTAATGTGATTAACACCATATTAAGACCACATTTGATGACAATTTTTGATCATCCTTTTTGCACACTTTGTAAGACAAGAAAAAAAGCAAAAAAAATACTCCCTCCTTCCTCTAGTTTTTGGCCGAAAACATACACACAAACCAAGAGAAGAAATCGTTTTTCTCTTGGTTCATTCTTGACATATACGCTTCAAGCTCTAGTTGCTTCAAGGGAGGAATCAATCACGCATTGGTGTGGACTAACTAGAGAGAGGAACGGACGTTGCTCTTCCGCTACGCACTCGATCACGCTTCAAGAGGTATACTCGAAACTCGTAGTTAAATGTGAATTTAGAACTTTGTATTCGATCGTTTATACGTTTTTGTATAATTTGATATGCAAAACATGTATAAAATCCCAACAGTGGCATCAGAGCCCGGTACATATGTTCTAATTCACTTTAAATGTCTTGAAATTTGATTTCATGAATTATAATATCATATGTGTATGTTTTGATATCATCAATTGAGGTTGTTGTGCATTATGTGTATTGTGCAATTATGTAATTGTTAAGGCCTGTAAATATTTTTCTAAAATTCTGTAAAAATATGTTTCGAACAGTAGACAAAATTTCGAGACCACTGTAATTTTTCTGGAATTGTTTCGATTTTTTAAGTGCTCGAAATAAATGTTTGAAACAGCCATATGTTCATCCGAACGGATTTGATATACCTTTCGTTTGAACAGTTTTAAGTGCTGTATATATTTTTATAGAATTCTGGAAAAATATTATTCAAACAGTACATTGAATTTTGAGTTCACTGTAATTTTTCTGGAATTGTTTCGATTTGTTAAGTGCTCGAAATAAATGTTTGAAACAGCCATATGTTCATTCGAACGGATTTGATATACCCTTCGTTTGAACAGTTTTAAAGGCTGTATATATTTTTATAAAATTCTGGAAAAATATAAATAAAATATTAGAGTCAATTTCGAGTTTACTGAAATTTTTCTGGAATTTTTTGGATTTCTTAAGTGCTCGAAATTGACATTTGAACAGTCATATGTTCACCCGAACGGATTTGATATACCATTCGGTTGAACAGTGTTTTAACGGCTGTATATATTTTTCTAAAATTCTAAAAAAATATAAATCAAATACTAGAATGATTTTCGAGTCTACTGTAATTTTTCTGGATTTATTTGGATTTATTAAGTGCTCGAAAATGATTTTTGAATAGCCATGTGTTCATCCGAAAAGTTCGGAACACTATTCGGATGAACAGTGTTTTTCGGATGAACAGTGATTCCGATTTCACTGTTCACGAAACACTGTTCACGACTGTTCACATAATTAAAATGGTCCTAAAATTGTTTTGGATTTTGTTTTATTAATTATTGTGAATATTTTGGCTATTCTAGTATTTTGACTTTTGATTGTCAGAAGAAAATTAATTAAATTATTATAACTTGTATGATAATTTGATTAGATTTTAATGTTACAATATTTTAATTAATAGCACTAATATGATTAGTTGTTAATTTTATTTATATTGGTTATAAATAATATTAAATGCTTATTAATTAAAATTAAAGGCCTTAATTAATTATGTAAAACCTATGAGTTATTGATTTGGTTGTTACATTTGATGTACAATTTATTACATATATGTGTTATAATTGTGTGTACCTTATTTGACATCCTTACATGTTTTAATTGACTTAATTCATGTATTATATATATTTTGATATATTGGATGTTTTTTTTTTCATTGTGAATGAATGTTGGGATAAGTGATATGATCTGGTTTTGAAATACAGTCTGCGTGCTGTCTTTTATATGACGACTTGTGTCAAAAAGAAATATAGCCTGCGTGCTATTTTATGACGACTTGTGTCACTTTTATTTTATTATTTATTACATTGACCTGCGTGTCAATTATTTATCACCACGTGTGATTGTAATCAATAGAAGACGAAGCCACCGAAGGAACTGAAGGAGGACTGAAGACTTAGTTTAGAATTAAGTCTAGTTTTCTTTTCGGTTTTTAGATCATATCACTAATCCCATTTATTTGCGTTATAATTCTTAATTTTCATGCTCATATGATATATATTCTTGCTTGAGTGAATGTATATATGCATGTATGATCATGATTATATATTTATAACTAATCCTACCTTAAGTCAAGTAATTTGCCATACCTGACCCTAAAGTCGGAATAAGACATACGTATGCATGGACCTGCCAGATTGGCAGACATGACATGTCCTATGACTTGATCCCGATGGAATAATCGAATGATTTCCGATTCAGAATCGGGCTTCGATTGTTCATTCTGACTTTCGTCAGTAGGCTCAGGTTACTTGAACAGTGATTCCCATAATCAGATTTGGGCCTGTTGGCAAAAGTTGTCACCAATGCAATCTTGTAAGATTTTTGGTGACACCGAGAATTATGCCCGGCATAAATGGTGATCATTCACCTACTCACATGATTGGTAGTCGAAATGTTGCGTGCTGCCGTTCGATTATTAATTATCTGAGTTCTCGGATACATTGTGTATTTTAGTAGGATTATGAACACATTGTATGAGTTCAAATATTTTGATATTTTGAATTATCACTATGACATGCTTATCTGAGTTATTTATTCGCTTTTACCGCTGTAGTTATCATGTCTACGAACGATAAAAACTCTAAGTCTCTCCGCTCCGCTTTGGAGAAATGCAAACTTAATGGTGCTAATTTCCATGACTGGGCTCGCAACTTGAGAATTATTCTCAAGTCTGAGAGAACAGATTATGTGCTCACCACCAAACTTCCTGAGGTCGTTCCCACCGATGAGAATGAGTATTATGTCTATGAACAGCACATGAATGATGCTACAGATGTCCAGTGCTTAATGTTGGCCAACATGGAATCGAATCTTCAGATTCAATTCGAAGAGGTCAACGCTTACGATATGTACCGCCAGCTGGAAAATTTGTTCCAGCGGGAGGCACGCAATGAGAGATACGATACTGTTTGTGCTCTTGTTGACTGTAAGCTAGGCAATGGACAGCCAGCAAGTCCCCATGTCATCAAGATGATAGGGCTGGTCGAAAGACTGGCCTCATTGGGGGCACCCGTCTCTAAGGAGATGTCTGTGGATATCATTCTTAGGTCGCTGCCTGATTCCTTCAGTGGTTTTGTGTTGAACTTTAACATGCACCAATATGACAAGACGTTGTCTGAGCTGCATGGTATGATCAACAATGCTGAACAAAACATTAAGAAGGCAAAAGGCACTTCTTCCTCTGTTCTGACCATTCAGAACAAGAAACAGTTCAAGAGGAAGAAAGGTGCCAAAGGCAAGACTAAGGTTGCCCCCCGTGCAACAGCTCCTACTCAAAAGGCATCCAAGAAGGATGCCAAAAGGGAAGACAAGTGTCATTATTGCGGAATAATTGGCCATTGGAAGAGAAACTGCAAGAAGTACCTGGCAGACAAGAAGAGTGGTTTGACCACTACTACTCCGCCAACAGGTATTCATGTTATAACTGATTTACCTTCTGATTCTAATTCTTGGGTGTTAGACACTGGATGTGGTACTCATATTTGTCGAAATATGCAGCACCTGCAGAATAGAAGGAAGCTCACAAGGGATGAAGTGGACCTACGAGTAGGCAATGGTGCAAAAGTTGTAGCTCTTGCTGTAGGAACACTGTCTTTAAATTTACCATCTGGATATTGTATTGTTTTGAATAATGTATTCTATGTTCCTACTTTATGTAGGAACATTATATCAATTTCCTTATTAAATTTGGATGGTTTTTCCGTTACTATTGATAAAAGTGGTTGTTTTATCTCTAAAAATGGAAATGTTTATTGTACTGCATCCCTGCAGAGTGGTCTCTATATCTTGGAAACAAGTGTAGAAACTTATAACATCAGTATGAAAAGGAACAAGCCCAATGACTTGAACCCGACATACTTATGGCATTGCAGACTCGGTCATATAAGTGACAAACGCATTAAAGAGCTCCATGACAATGGAATTCTTACGTCATCTGGTTTTGAATCTTATGACAAATGCGAGTCATGTCTTTTAGGAAAGATGACCAAGTCACCTTTCACTGGTACGAGTGAAAGGGCAAGTGATTTATTGGGAATCATACATACTGATATATGTGGCCCAATGAACACGCCCGCTAGAGGAGGTTTTCCATACTTCATTACCTTCACCGATGACTTCAGCAGATATGGTTACGTATATCTGTTGAAACATAAGAGTGAAGCCTTTGAAAAGTTCAAAGAATTTCAGAAAGAAGTAGAAAACCAACTCGGCAGGACAATCAAGATTCTTCGCTCCGACAGGGGAGGAGAATACTTGAGCCATGACTTCTTGCAACACCTAAGAGAATGTGGTATTGTATCACAACTCACACCTGCTGGTACACCACAACACAATGGTGTCTCCGAAAGGAGAAATCGAACCTTATTAGATATGGTTCGATCAATGATGAGCACATCAGAACTCCCAACTAGTTTTTGGGGTTATGCATTGGAAACTGCCGCTTCCACACTAAACAAATGTCCAACCAAATCAGCACCTAAGACCCCACATGAGATGTGGTTTGGGACTCTTCCCAAACTAGGGTACTTGAGGATTTGGGGATCCGAGGCCTATGTTAAGAAAGTTAACAAAGATAAGCTTGGACCTAAATCCGACAAGTGTTACTTCATTGGTTATCCTAAGGAAACCAAGGGATATTACTTTTATCTCAAACCCGAAAATAAGATTTTCGTGGCTCGTAATGGAACTTTCCTTGAGAAAGAATACATTACAAAGAGATATAAGAGTAATGAGACTCTTGAAATTGTTCAAGAGGGTGATGTAGCAGGTACTAGTACCTTAGCTGAATCACCTCAGGAGGTGGACCCTTCTTATGAAGAAGAGGTTCAACTCGATCCACGGGAAACCGTAGACGAGCCTGCTGATACTCAAAACATCCCTCGGAGATCCGAAAGGTCCCGTCAGGAACCCGATAGATGGTATGGGGAATTTTTCCTGATTGAAAGCGGGGAACCCTCAACTTATGAGGAAGCCATGAAACAACCTGATGCTGATGAATGGCTCCTAGCCATGCAATCCGAGATGGAATCAATGTACCATAATAAAGTATGGACATTGATTGATTTGCCGAAGGGTGATAGACCCATCGAATGCAAATGGGTATTTAAACGAAAGCTTGATAAAGATGGAAATGTCCATGTTTATAAGGCTCGACTTGTGGCTAAAGGTTTCAAACAGATTCATGGTATCGACTATGATGAAACTTTTTCTCCAGTCGTTAAGTTTAAATCCATTCGGATTATCTTAGCCATTGCCGCATACTACGATTATGAAATTTGGCAAATGGATGTGAAGACAGCTTTCCTTAACGGGAAACTAGAAGAGGATGTGTACATGACACAACCTCCTGGATTCACAAGCTCGAAAGAGCCTAAGAAAGTATGCAAACTTCAAAGATCTATTTATGGTCTGAAGCAAGCATCTAGGAGTTGGAATCTTCGCTTCAATGAATCAATCAAAGAGTTTGGATTCATTCAATGTGAAGAAGATTCTTGTGTATACAAGAAGGTTAGTGGGAGCAACATTGCATTTGTCGTGCTATATGTAGACGACATTCTTCTCATAGGAAACGACATACCCATGCTTGAATCAGTCAAGGCATGGTTGTGCAAATGTTTCTCTATGAAAGACCTAGGAGAGGCTCAGTACATTCTTGGAATTAAGATCCATAGGGAACGATCTAAGAGACTCATTGGACTGAGTCAAAACACTTATATTGATAAGGTATTACTTAGATTCCATATGGAAAATTCCAAGAAAGGTAATCTCCCTATGAGACATGGCATTTCTATTAGTCGTGCTGACAGTCCCACAGACAGCGTCGAAATAGAGAAGATGAACAAGATCCCTTATGCCTCAGCCATAGGATCTATCATGTATGCCATGCTTTGTACACGACCTGACGTTTCTTACGCTTTGAGTGTAACAAGTCGTTATCAATCGTGTCCAGGACAAGAGCACTGGAAGGCCGTAAAGGCCGTTCTTAAGTATTTGAGAAATACTAAAGACATGTGTCTTGTCTATGGGGGAGATAAAGAGTTACAGGTTGTAGGCTACACCGATGCGAGCTTTCAAACCGACAAAGATGATTCTAGATCTCAGTCTGGTTATGTGTTTTGCATCAATGGTGGCGCAGTGTCTTGGTGCAGTAGCAAGCAAGGCACTGTGGCTGATTCTACGACAGAGGCAGAATATGTTGCAGCATCTGAAGCTGCAAAGGAAGCATGCTGGATCAAGAAGTTTGTGAGTGAACTTGGTGTTGTACCTAGCATTGACGAGCCAGTAGTGTTATACTGTGATAACACTAGTGCAATTGCTCAAGCCAAGGAACCAAGATCACATCACCGCTCCAAGCATGTGCTCAGAAAGTATCACATCATTCGTGACATCACGGAACGAGGCGATGTGAGTGTATGCAAGATACATACAGACGATAACCTGGCCGACCCATTGACCAAACCTTTGCCTCAGAGCAAACATGACAAGCACGTATCTGGTGCAGGACTTAGATATATGCTTGAATGGCGTTAGGTTTAGTGGGAGCTGTATTGTCTGTATTTTGTCATAGTTTAGTCCTGATAAGATTATGTTGAATAATTGATTCAAATATATGTATGTTTATTTTCAGTTTTACTGTCTTTCATACATATATCTTTATTTTGATTCCATTGTTATCCATGGCTTCTAGAGAGGTCTTTGGGGTTGAGGATCCCAAATGAGAAACCCTCTACTAAGCCTAGAAGCAAGGGGATAACTTATCTCTGATCAAATGTTCACTGATTGGAATCGAACATTGTAATGATCAGCATGCACATGATTGTCTTGGTCACGTTTCTTAGACAAGAAAGGGAGTAAGTGTACTCTAGTCATGTACATGGGTATATATCTTGGAACTAGTCCAAGCTATGATACTGGATTCGACCGCCATGAGAACTTAGAAGATGACATATCTGTGTCCTAAGTGTTTCTCATCGAACTTATGTTAAATGGTGATTCTTAGACCTGTATGGCAGGAATGCGTTAGCATGAGACTTGCGTGTCTTGACTATGTAAATCGTCTCCTGTAGAAGGGAGGCTATAAAGGCATATGTTGGGCATACTTGGAACATGTTGGCACATTGGTTGTACATCAGAGGGGATTCGCACAAATCGGTTATGTCGATTGATTCATAAAATCTCGGTAGATTAATGGTGATTAAGATGGCCATCTCCAGTAGCAGTACTGGGTATCACATTAATTCTATGTATCCGAGACAGTACAGGTGCAAGAGTATGGTGACACATATCTTACCATAGCTTGACTGTGAGAATCGCGATGCGAAAGATTCACTTCACAAGTAATCGTCCAAGGGCAAGTGGGAGTGTTGGAATTATGAGATGTTTGACACGTCATAATTAGTGCCCATTGAACAATTTGATTGTTCGAAGTGATTACTTATTTAAGGTTAAGTTCATACGTATATTATTTGTTTGACAATAATATACGAGCTGGGAATGAATTCGAAATACATTAGGGGTCTTGATGGTTTTACTAGGACCCGCTCATGATTTATATGATAGTAAAATACTTGTCGATATTTTATTAACATATGGCTAATGTTATTTCGATCCTAGAAGGTCACACACAAACAATGCGCTTGATTTTCAATACGATTGAAACTTCCGGGTTAAAAGTGTAAACGTCAAAGAATAAAGGGGAGGAAATTCCAAAGTGGAATTTCCACCCCATTAACCGTCCAAAAATGATGCATAAGAATGCATTTGACTTTTTGAATTCAAATGCACTAATGCTAGTCTTGAATGGGAGCTTGAAAAAGGGGGAGGTTACATATGGATGTTAATGTGATTAACACCATATTAAGACCACATTTGATGACAATTTTTGATCATCCTTTTTGCACACTTTGTAAGACAAGAAAAAAAGCAAAAAAATACTCCCTCCTTCCTCTAGTTTTTGGCCGAAAACATACACACAAACCAAGAGAAGAAATCGTTTTTCTCTTGGTTCATTCTTGACATATACGCTTCAAGCTCTAGTTGCTTCAAGGGAGGAATCAATCACGCGTTGGTGTGGACTAACTAGAGAGAGGAACGGACGTTGCTCTTCCGCTACGCACTCGATCACGCTTCAAGAGGTATACTCGAAACTCGTAGTTAAATGTGAATTTAGAACTTTGTATTCGATCGTTTATACGTTTTTGTATAATTTGATATGCAAAACATGTATAAAATCCCAACACCAAATATGTTAGATAAGTTTTTAAAGTATTTTCATCCCATCCCCCTATCATATGCAATTGGTGTTATATTAGATCCTAATATTCGACTCAAAATGTTTCACTTATTTGTTGACCATTATTATGACGCTTTAGAAGTGGATGATCCCAAAATTCTTCAATATGATAGGAAAAAGTATAAGGCATATGTAGAAACATACATGTATAATATGTATGCTAAGTATCAAAAAAAATATTCAATAGGTAAGATCACAAACACAAAGGATGTAAGTGTAAGTGTCCCCCGTAAATTTGTTAGAGCCAAACATAATCTTCTTAGAAAGGCATTACAAGAAGAATTTGCTAGTAGTTCTACTCATTCGGAAGACACAAATGAATTAGCACAATATTTGACAACTAATTTCGAACTTGATCAATATAGTGATGATAGTAATCCTTTTGATATAATGAAATGGTGGTCGGCCAAAGAAGTTAGCTTCCCGATTTTATCTAAGATGGCCAAAGACATATTTGCTATACCTATTTCTACAATAGCTAGTGAGTCCGCATTTAGCATGGCGAAATTGCAATACACTCACAAATGCTCAAGACTCACAAGCTTCGCCGTTGAGGTATGTGTGGCGATCAAGGATTGGACGGCCGCCGAGCAAAGGATGCAAGACAAAGATGCACTTGAGGAATACAAGGAAGACGGAGACATCTTCGACTTTATTAGTGACATTGAAGAAGAGATGGAAGAAGAAGAGGTGGCAAACGAAGCTCAAGCACATGGAGACACGTCCGAATCCGAAGATGTACTAGATGATGAACTTTAATTAATTTGTATAATTGAAACGATGTAAACTCCTGGCCCGCACGAGTATAAACTGTGAACGGCTTAAAAGTAATAAAATCCTTTGTTTTTTTAATAGTGCTTCATCTAATTTATTGCAAAACAGAGTTCAAACCCTGGTTCATTAACGTGGGCACGCTGGTAAAAAACGTGGGCACGTTAGTAGTAAGCGTGGGCACGTTGACATACAAACGTGGGCACGTAGAATTTGGGGCAAAACAGAGTATAGACCCTGGTTCATTAACGTGGGCACGTTAATTAACAAACGTGGGCACGTTAGTTGGAAGCGTGGGCACGTTGAATTTCAGCGTGGGGACGTTCACATTGACCAAAATTAACATAGGCTACTGGAAGTTTTTCGAAGCCCAACGTGGGCACGTTGATATTCAACGTGGGGACGTTGAAACCAGCAACTGCAGATAATTAGGGCAGTTTTCCCTATTTCGAACCAAAACCCCCAAATCCCAATTCCACAATTCACAAATCCTCTCAACTCAATCTTCCATTCTTGTCAAATTCGTGTGCTAAACAACTTAAACTTGTTGGTTTGTACATTATTAGGCAAAATCTTCAATTTATATCATAACAATTACTCCTCAAATCTCCAAAATCATGGCACCAAAAAAAACACAAAAAATAAACAACACCCACAAACCGTTGAAGATGAACATTCACGAGCACGGGGAAGACGTAAACAACCAATTCGTGAAGAAGTTCATGTGGAGGAAAGTAACGAGGATGAAGTTGAGGAACAAATCCAACTTGGAGGTAAAACAACAACCGTGAGGCCGGGGATGTACCTTAATAGGGACGAGCTTTTGGAAGTAACGGGTAATTTGTTGTTCACCTATTTAGATCATGCTTGTGTTACGATATTTACTATATTTACTTCCAATTGGTATCCCGATGTTGTTGAACAATTTTATAAGTCTATGGTCAAAGTTGATAATTGGCTTGAGGATAATGGTGATGATGATGATGTGCCGATGATAGCGTTGAATTATACAATTAATGGAGTTAGTCGTACTATAAGCGAAAATGATTTAGTGCGTGCTTTTGGTATGAAACGAGAGGGACTCATAGATTATCCCGATCACAGGTGGTCGGATAATTGGCCAGTAGAACTAGCAAACTGTGCAAATGCACTAAACAATAATCGTCGAGCTATCAAACCCCACCTAGTTTATAAGTATAATTTGAATGGGATTCAAAAGCTAGTTGCGAAGGTTGTTCAAGGAATCCTCTTGCCAACAAATAGCCAAGCCTCCGAACTTAGTTATATACAAGCTTTGATTACTTGGTGTTTATTGAATTATGAAGATGTCAACTTCCCACACATTATCTTGACCCATATGTGGTATCAAAGGACGAAGAAGATACCATATCAATATGGAATGATACTATCTCATTTGCTTGTTAATATACATAATGTTCCTGTCTTCCAAGCTTATGAAAGTCGTGTGAAAAAGGATTCCATGATTGGGAAACATTCTGTGTTAACCCAAAATATTTATATGTGGGATGGTGGCTTGCGTTCGAAATGGGAGATTTTCGAACAATATGAAGATGTTAGGAGTGAGGTCTGGAAGTACAATAAGTCCAGTGCTCCTGTTCCACCGCAAGGATGGAAGCCACGTAATGGAGAGGACGTGGTGTATGAATTGCCCTCGAATGTGCATGCTCAAGCGGGGTCCTCCTCTGCACCATTTGATTTTAGTGTCATTGACTCGATCAACACTTCCATGGCGCAACTCTTGTCTGCATCAAAAATGCATCTGTTACGGAGGGTAACGAAAGGTTTTTTGTTACGATTTTTAGGCGTAACGACTGCATTTACCACGGCGGTATTTGCCACGCCTCCAAAATCGTAACAAAAGCCCCCAAAAATCGTAACAAAAAGCCATTTGTTACGATTTTTGGGGCTTTTGTTACTTTTTCGCTGGCGTAACAAAAAACTGTTTTTCTTGTAGACATGTCTTCATTAAAGAAGAGATGACAAGGATGAGTAATGCATAAGAAGACCTCCGTTCTGACTTTATCGGTTTGAGGAACGAGATGGCTCAGATGAGGATCCATATGGATGGGATTAGCGGTGCTATGACGCGCATCAGCCAGGGCCGTAGAGGACCATCACCACCACCACCAGCGGATTTCATGGAGGAAGAAGAAACACATGAATGAATGTGTTTGAAAATTTGTTTAATGGTGAATGTTTGAACAATTAGAATGATTTTCTTTATTGTGTTGAATGCTTTACATTTTGAACAATTTGAATGTCTATCTACTGTTTTATTCATGTGTTGAATGGTTTGTTTAATGTTGAATGGTTTGTTTAATGTTGAATGTGGAATATGTTGTTTTTTGATCATGCAATCTGATGATTCTGCTGGTGCAAACGTGGGGACGTTGCCATTAACGTCCCCACGCTAGTAATTGTTCTCAAATTTCAGACCATATGAACGGCCCCACGTTGAAATGAAACGTGGGGACGTTGCTAAGGGGCCTAGGGGGCCTCGAACCGGGCCCGGGACGAATGCCCACCGAATTTGTAGTGGACTCGAACCGGGGCTGGGCCTGGATGCATAATCAGTGGCCCTTGTCCATCTCACTACTAAACGGACCAGGGGCCGTTCGCGGCCCTGGTGGGCCGGGGCCGAAGTCGAGACGGGCTAATGGGCCGGGGCCTCGGATGGTCCGAGGGGGCCCGGTCCGTTTGCCACCCCTAAGGATAGATTTAGTGTGTAAGAGGATAGATCCATAATCCAAATAAGGCCCAACCCAACCCCAGCCTATCAATTGCCGGCCGAATAGGGGCCCAGGAATAGGCCCCAGCCCCCTCCAAAGCCCACAAATATTCAGCCCGGTTCAAGCGGTATATCGGGTCCAGTTGGATGCCCTTATTCATTTTAGCCGATCGTAATGTCCAATTTGACATTTTGGTGTGGGAGTTGTGGGATTTGAACCTTGGTTGCTAAGGGAAAGGATATGTACTAACCATTGAGGCTACTTGATTATTTGATATGCATTATGATATAATTTATAATAGGGCTAATGGCTACAAAGATCACTGAAAGTATCTAATAATTCTAGTTCGACCACCCTCATTCAAAGGTGCCAATGTTGGATCACTCATCCTTTTTTCGGTGAAATTTGGTCATTGGTTGTTTTGAAAATTTTTGGGTCATTTAGTAAGTTTTTTGTAGAGCGTATTCTAGTTCGACCACCCTCATTCAAAGGTGTCATGTTTGTGCACAGTATTGCATGTGCGATTTCATTTATAGTAATTCAATATATAGTTTCGATTAATTTTCCACGAACTTATGATGATAAAATAAAGGGGAAAAATCATCAATCATCCCCTATGTTTCAATCTTTTCACCATTCATTCACTCATGTTTTATATGGTTTCATTCACACACTCATCTTCCAAAAAAGGTTCCAATTAGTTAGTCAACTATTTCTATCACCGTTGACTTTTTTAATGGCAAACAAGTCATTTCACAAATTTTTTTATATATACAAATTTGAAATGACTATTTTGCCCCTCCTTAAAACTTCTTTAGTTACTACACTTACAAATAGGGGGCATAATTGTAATTTTACTCCTTTTCGGTTTTATGTGTTTAGAAACAATAGATGTGAAATGACTATTTTGTCCTTCAAAAAGTCAACGGGAGACGAAAATAGTTGACTAACCATTGATTGACTAGAAAATTGACAGAATAACCACTTGGAACCGTTTTTGGAAGATGAGTGAGTGAATGAGACCTTATGAAACATGATTGAGTGAATGGTTAATTCAATGAAACATGAGTAATGGTTGATGCATTTTTTCCTAAAATAAATATACCATTTTGTGTAACTCATCATAACTAAACTTCAATTCAATAATGTAGAATAATATAAAATTTTGGCAAAGTCCTATAATATTCATATAAATAATAAATACAATATTAATTATATTAGTATTTTTCCTTCTTATAAAATAGAAGATCATGGGCTTCATATGTAACTTCTAATTCTCCCCTTCCGACATCATATATAAGATAGATTAGATATTTTATTAAATATTTTATCGAAAACATCTAATATCGAAACACCTAATGCTCCCTACCCCTAGGGTACATACATCATAATAGTAAGAGGACAAGTTGAAAGTGCTCAATGGAGGTCCATACATGGCGTACGGAAAGACCGTGATGCTGAAGCTTGTCGATGATAGGGTTTTGCTTAGTGACGATCTATTTATGAAGGTCCCATTATGGGTGCAGTTGCATGATGTCCCACTTCAGTTTAGAGTGCATCTTGGTTGAGCAAGATTTCATCAAGGGTAAGTAATCCTTTAAATACTTATTAGGTTACTAAATAGCGCACTAAGATGTTTAATTAAGGTAAGGCTTTTGGTCAAAGTATCTTCAATTGTCCAAAACATGGTGAGGATGAGGTGACTGAGGATGTGATTAGGCCTCAGGTTTCGATTGGAGTTAAAATTGACGGAACTAAGGCGCATTCAAAGGGGGCAGATTTGAAAGGCGCTAATGCATCTAAGGAGGATGTGTGGAGGCAGAGGGGTATGGTTGTGTGGAGGAAAGATAAAGGTAAGCGTCCTATGCACCCAAACAAACCAGTATGTGTAACGCCTCGCCCTGGAAACCGGGTCGGAACGATTTTTGATTTGATGGACAGACCTCACAAACTATCACGGGTCCACTTCAACTTGTCATTCATTGAATAATTGAGCGGAGGCAGTGTATTGAAAGAGCTCTCTCACTCACGTGCTCACCGGGACACTTCCCAGTGGGTCACCCATCCCAGAATTACCCCAGGTCAAGCACGCTTAACTTTGGAGTTCTTATGAGTTGGACTACCGAAAAGAAGATGCATCTTGATAGTATAAATAGTACCAATCAAATCATATCAAACATGTCACATCGCCTACTGCCCGGGTATTACAGTGTACTCCCAGGGCTAAGGTACACACTAGTTCACCTACTATTATGCTAATCGATTTGGTGCGTTGGAGAGCGATGGCTTGAAGGGAACCATGATGATTCGTGTGGTTCTAAGGCCTCTAAAGGTGGAGACGCGAGTTTAGAGGCTGTAGCTGGGATACTCATGTTGGTTTGACTTCTGGGTTTACAATGGCTAGCTTACAGATGCGTGGAGGGGCTATGCCTCCATGACTTCTTGTACTTTGATTTTCCCATGATTTAGATTTTATCTCATTTGAAAAAAAAGAAAAGAAAAGTAAACTTTTGGTGTGCAATGACTATTTTGCCCCCCTTTGGAAGAGCAGTAGGAAAGGTAATTAAATTGAGGGAAAACATAGTGTTGCCCCTGTAACTCCATCCACGAAACCCCACCTTCCCAGCGACCACTTCAGCCCATCCCACCACCCACCCTCAGCTACAGCCCCAAACCCACGAACCACCAATTTTCCAAGTGTCGAAAATTGTTGTAACCCTTCATTTTTGTTTATCATTACTCCCTTTATAGAACTTCCTCTGCAGCTCACCTATCCATTTTAAAGATTGCATTTTTACCCACAAATTTACTAATGGCAGCATTGTTAAGAACAAAACAATCTTTAACAAAAATGATTCAAATATTCCAGCAAAAACCCACTTTTTTATGTAACCTTAGACACTCCATAAATGCTCAATTTTTGAGTTTCACTAGGGTTGTTATATTTCAAGCATTTTCCACAAATTCCGGTAAATTTTTGGAGTATGAAATGCCCAGTGTCACATGGGGTGTAATTCAGGGCCGAAAGGAGAAGCTCGTGTCGAGAGTCATAATCTGTGATTATCTCAAAAGTGTAGGAATAATACCTGATGAATTAGAAGAGTTGGAATTGCCTTCTACTGTTGAGGTCATGAGGGAGCGTGTCGAGTTCCTTCAGAAGCTTGGGTTAACGATTGATGACTTGAATGAGTATCCGTTAATGTTAGGGTGTAGTGTGAGGAAGAATATGGTGCCTGTATTAAGCTATTTAGAAAAGATAGGAGTACCGAGGAATAAGATGGGTGAGTTTGTTAAGAATTACCCGCAATGCTTGTTTGCGAGCGTTGTTGTGGAGTTGCAGCCGGTTATTAAGTTCTTGAGAGGGCTTGATGTGGAGAAACAGGATATAGGGTATGTGTTGATGAAATATCCGGAGTTGTTAGGGTTTAAGCTTGACGGGACGATGAGTTCTACCGTGGGATATTTGGTTAGCATAGGAGTGAATCCGAGGGATATTGGGCCTATGGTGACACAATACCCTTATTTGTTGGGGATGAGAGTTGGGACAATGATAAAGCCGCTAGTTGATTATTTGGTTTCTTTGGGTCTGCCCAAGAAGATTTTGGCAAGGATGATTGAGAAACGAGCATATCTACTTGGATATGATTTGGAAGAGACCGTAAGGCCAAATGTTGATTGTTTAGTAAGTTTTGGAATTCGGAAGGAAGCAATTCCTTTGGTTATTGCACAATATCCTCAGATACTTGGGCTTCCGTTGAAGGCTAAACTATCATCGCAACAGTATTTTTTTAACTTGAAGCTCAAAATTGATCCCGATGTATTTGCTCAAGTGGTTGAAAAGATGCCCCAAATCGTTAGTCTAAACCAGAGTGTGATTATGAAAACTGTTGAGTTTCTTATTGCAAGGGCTTTTACCACTGATGATGTGGCTAAAATGATTACGAAGTGTCCTCAATTAGTCGCTGTATCGGTTGGGCTCATGAAAAATAGCTATTATTTCTTCAAGACTGAAATGGGCAGGCCGCTGAAAGAGCTGGTAGACTTTCCAGAATACTTCACTTATAGTTTGGAATCGAGGATCAAACCCAGATATCGTAGTTTACAAGCTAAAGGAATAAAATCGTCATTGGCTTGGTTTCTTAATTGCAGTGATAAAAGATTTGAAGAGAGAGTGCGTGGAAACTATATCGAAGCAGAGAATGCAGGTCCATCATTTTATATGGGTGGGAAGTTACAATTACCAGGAAATGATCTCGTGTCGGATGAGGAGGATGAAAGTGATGATGAGATACTCTACAGACGTACTGTTTCATTATAGTTAGCTCTGCATTGCACATGAGTGCATTAGTTCAGAATTGTTGTTATCTCATGTATCATTTCTGCCCATCACACAGTGAATACTTCGTTTTAGATGTAACCAACTGCAAATTGCTGAAGCTACTTGAGTTCACATATGCATATGCGTGTTATGTTACAATCTATTAATACCGTAGCTTTCTTTATTTTGCTTCTAGTATTGTGTTCATCACATTACCTTTAGTTCAAGATCCTATAAATTAGGAAAAACCACGCGATACTCTTAAATTTATATGCTTCAGTTGATTTGCTTCTCATATGGTGTTCATCACATTACTTTTTGTTTAAACATCCTACAAATTAGGGAAGGCTAGGTAATACTCTTGGATCTATCTGCTTCAGTTACTTACATGATCTAGTTTCATGATCTGGTTCATTGCACCTTTGTATTGGTGGTCAATACATTTGAGCTTTCTAATGGTCTCTGTTTTCTCACCGCTGCTTATTTTGAGGTTTTGGTTTTTATTGAAAGATATTCAGCTCAGATTATTTCTTTAACTGCTCTGTGTTTGTTGTGAGACTAGGTAGATATTCATCGAAGAAAGTCTAGAAGACTGCTGTCTGTATTGAAGGTGGTTACTATTTTTATATCAATTGTAGGTTTATGAATATGGTTGTTTGCTAAAGTAAGAGCATACCAGTTAAAAACGTAGGTTTGCTTCTCTTGTGTAACGAGATTTTAGTATTGTGTCGAACTAAGTGCAATACCGTTTCTGCCTGAGATATCTACCAAGTATACGATAACGTGTAAAAGTTGATATTGGATCATGAGTTGGCTCAATTAGTATTACGTTTATGTAAAATAGATGGGTGTTCATCTTGCTTGTGTAAATTCATTAGGAACATTAGGTATGATTCTTTTTAGTAAGCTATAATTGTGTTCTCGCTTGAGGAGATCCATTCATGGATCACTGTCTTCAGGATTTGATGGTGCTGGTGTTTGTCCACTTAATAGGAGAAGGAGGCTGAGGGAAGTTTGACGCAGCTAGTAGAGAAGTTATTTGAAATAACACTTAAAACAGCGGTTTCTTATGAACCAAATGTTGAGCCACTTGTTGCCCTTGCCTCCGAAGTTTGGTGACTATCAGTGGTATGTTTTTCCCTCTGCTTTGTACAACTGGGACGTCTTACTTTGATTGTATGTGTCATTTGTCATTTACTTCTAGTGGTTTTTCAAAACAATGCCTCTGTGGTTCCTAGCAACAGAGCTATGGATCTACGGAAAAAGATTACAGGTAAGCGGACTTAACACGTCCCCATCATCTTGAAAGGTTATATCTTTTAGCTACTGCCTACCAAGAATCTGAAAATTCACATTGTCGTTTTATCGAATGGCAATGGGAAATTTGGTACAGCTTTCTTTCCAAGAATGGAGTCAACAAGTGCAAGGATTCTGAATATGAAGAAGTTTAGGGATATTGCATTCAGAGACAAAGAAATCAAGGATGCGATTGACTATTATTCAAAGGTACAATCGTTGAACCCCCACTTTTTTCTTTATAACATATGAGGTTTTCATGTAATTTCCTTTTGCAGCCAATACCTTAGAATGATGTTTATGTATCATTTTCAGTGACATGATATCTTTTGATCGTTAGATTGGTTACATGACACCCATATGCTTTTTTTGGGTTTTTTAATTAAGCATGTGAAGAACAAAGTACATTCTCAGATGTCGATAATGCAAACTGAAGACTTTTGATTATGCTCCAGTCACTAAAGTTTGTTGAGTATCTTTAAAAGCCTGTTTTTGTACTGCTACTGTAACCTGCGAGCTTGCTAGGAATGATAAACTTTTAACATCTCCAAAGGTATTGGACTTGTCAATTCTTTGACAAACGAGTGGAACAAAGGTTCATTCAAAAGATCACAATGTAGACAAGATCAACAACTCGCATTTCTTGATCCGGCGGGGCTAAGAAGGCCATCTCTCATCTCATTATTTATCATAACACCTGCCATATAGAATGTCACAACAGAGACTACAAAAATGGGTCATTAATGTATCAATCTTTGGCAACCACTCGACCATCGAGGGGTCCAATCTCCACAATGAATATCGTAACAACTCTTTAAACATGGAGAACATATGTACCAGGATCCTCACCGCTCTTCTTATTGCCAAAAATATTGATAATCATACCATTTTTATTGTTAGTGATGGTTTGATCTCACAGGTTTGGTGTGAACCCTGGTCTCTCTTGTGAAAATAAGGAGATTTTGCCAATTGCTCCAACTTTTTTTTTGGTTTATACATAGGTTTTATATTAATTGTAGGAAACCGGGGGGGGGGGGGGGGGGGGGGGGGGGGTTGGATCTTTTGCTCAACAACCAAGTAAGAAAATGTTATTGATGATTTTAATACTTTGTGCAGTGTAAATTTTTTGGATGCTAATTGTAATGACTCATCATGCCACAAAATTTTCTAATCTATGAATTGGTTCACTTAGAGCACTCGCATCAATTTTTCAAATAATTTTTCTATAATACATTTGTACCCGTTAATTTTTTTATTTTTGGCATTTGTTTTTAATACATCTACTTTATCAGCTTTCATATTATTCACCAAACGTCAAAAGTTAAAATTTGAATAATCATATTTTTTAAAGTACATAGTGATTTAAATAAGTTATCAAATTTCATTATTTCTTTTTTCTTCTTCTAAATTTAGATGAATTTAAAAAAGTTTCACTATCAAATTAAGTAAATTTTACCAGCATTATCTTTTTTAAGCATAAATTAATGCAAAATATGAGAAAGACAATACAGGTTTGAGGGAAAAGGAGAGAAATGTAAAATAACTGCTCAATACACCGTGTGAATGTATTTACCATTTTGCATTGTTTGAAAAATATTTTTGGAAGTTAGTGTATTATAGGTGAGTTGATAAAGTACATTTTTTAACATTATTAATTTTTTCACTCCCTAAAATAGATTTTAAGGCAACTGATATGATTGCTCTTATAAAAAAAAAGACTGTATTGGTAAGTTCCTATCACATGTAAAATGATGTGCGTCTGTGCTGATTGTTAAAGAAGTTTGTGGAAGGTTTGTCTATCTTCGATTCTTCAATGTATCCTTGTTTAAGTAGATGTTAACATATTTAAATTACTTCATCCAATCCAAAAAAATGTCTTTATAGAGATTTCACATAACTTAAAAATATTTAATATATTTAAAGTTTCTAACTGTACCCCTATAAAAGTAATCATGAGTACTCCATCTATCCACTTAAGTATGAGATAATCATTATTTATTTTGAGTTGTTTTATGCAAAAAAGTTGTTCTATTGAAAGTGTGCATTGTATTGTAATTAATAGTCTAACACCGTTAAACTCTCATTTTTTATTCGAATAGTGTTTTTAGGAATAAAATGACTCTCTTGCCCTCATATTTGTAAGTGTAGTAGTATTTAAAAAGTTTCAATTACGAGCAAAATCAATTTATCATCGGTAAAAAAAAGAACAATTATTTGGGCGTGCGTATAGTGTTTCCCGGTTAAAGTGTGTAACCCCAAATTATAGTGCATTGTAAACAAAACACAAAAGGAAAATTCATTTAAATTGAATTTGATCTCTGTTGATATCAGAAGTGATCGATGTCGAACGCTAATGAGCTAGCGAAGCTATTACAGCCATACCTCCAACGCGCCGATGAGCTCCAAAAACACGAGCCTCTCGTCGTCTATTATTGCACGCCTAATTTTGACCTTCTCCGATTTTGAAACCTAGAGTTGACTTTATATCATTAGATAGTTCGACTTTGATGTTATACTATGTTACTTACTATTTATGTATATTAAGTGTTTCAAGCTTATATTGGATTTTATTTTGATATTTATACTATTTTTATTCATATTTATTTAGCATTATTCAGTATTGAGTTCATGTTGTATGGTATTTGATTTTTATACTATGGTGTTTTTGGGTTTCTGCAGGTCGGTTGTATGCGATGGAGGAAGATTCCAGCTAAAGAGCGTACCAATACCACCAGCGCTTTACTGAATTCGCTTAGACCATCCACAGCAGGGGATCAATTTATTGGGTTTTATTCAGTGCCACATCAGCTTAACACCCACTTACACCCCCATTTGCACCCAGTTTCCACAGCAGGAGATTATTCAGAGTTTTATTCATTTTCTCTCTCTTCCACTTCACTTTCTCTTCTTTCCACATCACTTTATTCTATACCCACCATATTTTTTACTTATCTTTATTATTTACATATGTTATTATTAAAATTATAATTTTTATAATTAATTTTTATAATGCAATAAATAAATTTTAATTTATTTGTAATTATTAATTAGTTATATAAAAAAATTAAATGCCACTAGAAATTACTATTTTGATTAAAATAACACACAATATTATTAATCTCTTGGTAAATAAAAAATATACATAGATTATTAAAAACTTGAAAACAAACAATAAAAAACATACACGCTAACATGGAAAACACTATTTAGTAGAGCTTTGTTCTCTTCTGTGCTCCAAGGTTCATACAACTCATTTTTTTTTTGGGTCCAAATGACACAAACCTAGGCTCTATTTATAGATCTCGAAAAATGAAAAATAATGATATAATTTTTATATTTTTATTAGGGTTAATTATTGGGTAAATAAATCATTTATTTAAGTGGGGGAAAAAATAAATGAAACCAGTCAATCCCACGCTGCCACGCGGCCAGCAGCAGGGATGGTACAGGTTTCTTTTTGGCTTGTGGGCCCCACTATGGACTATTTTTCAGACTTGCCCCCAGGATTAAATATTGATACCTATATTTGAACCCTAATTGATGCAATCCTGCTGTGTTTGTTGCACCCCAAATAAAACCCACTTGCACTCCTCAAAACAGCGGTTGGTCGGGTTTTTTTTGTTAGTGTATAGTTCAATGATGTGTCTGTTCAAATGTATGAAGATGAGTTTTTAATTAGATTTATTTGTAAATTAGCGATGAGGTGAGATTCAAACCCATGACCTTCTGGTCACTAGCGCGAGAGCCTTGCTCACTAGGCTATTCGATTAACTCAGTTTTTAATTAGATTTGTATATAAATTGCTTTGGATTGTACACGGACAATTACCAAGATTGTTGATTGATGTGATCGTTTAAGATGGAGAAGCTTTTAAATTTTCATTGGCCTTTTTATAACAACCCTAAGTTGCTGTTTTTCAAAGCGTAATACTCCCTCCATCCCTAAAAGATTGTCACATTTTGACTTTTGGTGGTCAACAAAGCACAATTTAAAACATAAATATCTATTATTCTACATGTGAAAAAATTATAAAAAGTTAATATTTCAAAAATATATATTGAGACGAATCTAATAAGGTCCCACAAGATTATATTATTTCTTATTGTTTAATGGGAATTCATGATCAAATTTTATAATGTTTGACTATCAAAAGTCAAAATGTAACAATCTTTTAGGGACGGAGGGATTATATGAGTGAATTGAAACGTAATAATAGCTCGTGTAAGAAGCGCTAGATAATTTTGGTGCTTCTAGCTTGAACCCCTGCGTGGTGTGAATCTTATTGGGACTATATTGCATTTGTTTTTTCTTTTTTTTTTGTAAATTAGCGATATATTAATAGCTCAAAGACGAGCAAGAAAAGGGTTACAAAGATAGCGGGTACAAAATAAGAGCCCTAAAGAGAAAGCCCTACTCCACGGCCCAAACAAGAATAAACCCTATAAGCTAGAAGCCCACATCAAAACCTAATGAAATGATATAAATAGAACTCTACTTCATTAATCACTCATAACTCCACTTGAGTTCCTTCTCTGCCTTCTGAAACCTCTCCACCTTCTTCAAAGCTTTTAGCACAACCACCTTCGTCCTTCACAAAACAGATCTCCACCTCAAGATCTGACCTTGCCATCTTCTGAGACTCGCCGGAGAAGTCAATGAAGACCATTCTCAGAGGAAAAAGCTGAGATTTTTCCCCTCCCAGAAGTAGCTAGATCCTTTCTTAGTGGAGCCTCGGCGGACGGAGGTCACGGAGCAGCTCCGGAGCCTTTGCCTCTGCTTGTTGAAAGTAAAACCCGAACTGGACCACCTGTTGAGGGGAGCGACACTTGTTTTCCCACACCATCTGGTTCCGTTGATGCCAAACCTCCCACATGCATATCACCCAGAGCTCAAACCGGTCAGAGGTAACTTTTCTTTTAGATCTTGAAACATTTCAGCGAAATCGTGATAATCTTGGCCCCTATCTGAAATATTGAGCTCTATTCTGATCTCCGTACTGAACTTGCATTCTTGAAAAAGATGGATATTAGACTATATTGTGTCTTTGCAAAACACACAATTAGTATTCAGATCTACACCTTTCCGTGCCAAGTTATGTTTAATGGGTAATTTATTTAAGCATGCTTTGTGTAAAAAGTGTTTGATCTTCGATGGTATGCTCAGATCCCAAAGTTGCCTGTACATATGATTTGTGTTGCTACTGCTTGATGCCTCTGATTGACTATGTTGTGCCTCTTCTCTGATGAACTTGTATGCGGATTTAACAGTAAATTTCCCTTTTTTGTCCCATTTCCATACGGGCTTGTCCTGAGCATGTAACCTCATGAGTGGAATTTGAAGTATAGAATCGGCATCTATGGGATAGAATAATGAATTGACCAACTGTACTTTCCATACGCCAATCTTCGTATCTATCAGACTAGCCACCGTGATGTCTTTGAATTCCTCATTAAGAGGTGTAATGAGCCTGTTTGTACTTGTGTGATTTACCCATTGCTGTGTCCATACGTTTATGTCTGCCCCACTCGCTAATTCCCATTTTATTCCTTTGCTGACGAGGTCTCTGACGGACAGGATACTACGCCAGGTATAACTTGGCTTATTTCCCAGTGATGCACCCCAAAACGTAGACTGATGGAAATACCGAGCTTTGTAAACCCTGGCCAGCAAGGAGGAAGGGTCTTCGATCATACGCCAAGCCTGTTTACACAACAATGCCTTATTGAAGCTTTGCATGTCTCGAAACCCAAGCCCACCATCCTTTTTACGTTTACATAATGTAGACCACGACATCCAATGTATCTTTCCTTTATTGTCTTGGTCTGATCCCCACCAATATTTAGCAAGTATAGAATTAATGTCGTTACAAAGCTGTTTAGGTAGTAGAAAGCAGCTCATTGTAAATACGGGGATCGCTTGTAAAACTGGTCTAATGAAAACCTCCTTACCCCCTTTAGATAGTAACCTGTACTTCGAATTATCTACCTTAGCTTTCACCTTGTCAAGGACATAGGTGAAAGCCTCCTTTTTGGAGGAACCCACTGAGGTAGGAAGTCCTAGGTAGTTGCCATGCGAGGTCACCTCGGGGATACCCAACAGATCAGAGATGGACCTCCTAGTCTCGCTAGGGACGTTTGGGCTGAACCACATAGTAGACTTGTGCGGACTGACTAACTTCCCCGACCACCTCTCGTACGTTCCTAGAATAGCCTTAAAACAAGCAGCTTCCTGAAGCGAGGCCACTCCTACCAAGAGTGTGGCATCCGCAAACATCAAATGTGTTGTAGGCTCCACACCGGGGAATCTCATCCCCTTGAGTTCCCCATTTAAACATGCATCTCTAAGAAGAGAAATGAGGCCTTCAGTACAAATAATGAATAAGTATGGAGACAGGGGATCCCCCTGCCTCAGACCCCTACCAGGACGGATGTAGCCCGTCTGTTCCCCGTTTATGATCAGCGAGTATGTAACTGTCTTCACATGTCTCATAATTAAATTGATCCATTTAGTGCTAAATTGAAGTTTAATCAGTATCGCCCTTAAAAAACTCCACTCAATTCTGTCGTAAGCTTTTAACATATCCAATTTAATTGACATAAACCCCTCCTGTCCACTTTTTTGCTTTTAATAGTATGATGTAACTCATAAGCAAGCAGAATATTATCTGTAATAAGCCTGTTGGGAATAAAAGCGCTCTGTGACTCAGAGATAATAGACGGAAGAACTTTCTTCAATCTGTTAGCCAGAGCCTTCGCAACCATCTTCACTGAGGTGTGCAGAGGGCTATCGGGCGAAACTGGGTCATGGATATGGGTTTCACCACTTTGGGAACCAAAGTGATGAATGTAAAGTTCAATTTCGACTGAAATTTCCATTATTAAGAGCTTCCAGCCCCATCTGGAGCACATCCGGACCTACTGTTGGAAATTGATGTGTCAATTTCCTCAATTAGTGCCCGTGAACTATATCATCTATATATACGGTTCAACAACCGATAGTTATCTGAACTATCAGTAGTCTCACCCGAGATAATGCCGGGGGTCATCGAATGGCAGACTAGGCTCTCACGATGATCTTCGGGATTCGTGTATACGGTCTTATACGTTGAATCCCGATGCCTTCGTTACTCGGGCTATGAGGTCACACACGTAACAATTACCGAAGATACTTTCGAGTAGTGACCCGAAAGTGAATAAGGGATTTGATCCATATTGAGGAATTTCGGTTCGATCGAGATCGTGTCCCGACCGAACCGATGGTGCGCCCGGAATTGGTTCCGGACACACCATTTGGGGTTTATGTATATATATATATGTGAGATATATATATATTATCATTTATTGAAATGATTTAATTAATTAATGAATTAATTAAATAAGATATGATTTAATTAATTAATTAAGATTAATTAATTCCATCATCATGAATGGTTGACATCTTGGTGGCTACTTTATGCCTTGGGAAGGCTTTGTAAGTCTTGGGAAGAACTCTTGTAAGAGAATCTTCCATGGACCAAGAGGCATTAACCATATGGATGGTTAATGTGTTTGTTTAGTGTATAATGTGTTTCATCATCCATTCTATATCATAAGATGATATAGAATGGGTAGATCATCAAGCTAAGTCATCACACAACTCTTGTTAGAGAACACAAACAAACACACACATTTCATCTTCAAACCCTCTAGCAAAACTCTAAGTGTTAGAGTATAGAAATTGTTCTATAGTTTGCTATAGTAGTTAGACTACACACTCCTCAATAACACACACTAGTCCAAGTGTGTCTTATTGCTATCTAAGGTATTGGTGTGGACTATTTCATAGTAGTTCCATATCACCTTGGTGATAGAAATTTCTTCAAGAAGAAAGCAAGGAGCAAGGTGTGGGGATAAGCACTTGAAGATCATATCGCTTCCGCTCACGCTTCAAAGGTATATCTTTGTAGCCACACTCTTTGATTATGTTAGTTGTAGCATATTCACAATATCTTTAAACATATACTTCTATGAGCTAGTTCTATTGTGTAAGTTCTAACGATCAACGAATTAGGGTTTTTCTAGACATATGAACTATCGTAGTTCATTGTGTCTTGCAACCCCGGGATATTCCAACATGGTATCATGAGCTATATTACACGTTTAACATGTTCTAGAAGTGTTTAAAGTAGTACCATATAGTATATATGTCGATATATGAACCGTAGCCGATTTTCGTATTCGGAAAACCCTCCCCGACAAAACCTAAGTTTCGCGTGAGTCCAGGCAAGCCTTTAACACGGCTCCACTGGAACGCGCACCCTCGGCTTTCCCTGGATAAGGAACGGCTTTGCCCGAAGCCTGGTTCGGCCCCCCTGGACGCGTCCATGCACGTCCAAAGTCATTTGATGATTTCGAAACAAAACAAATCGATTAAGTCCAAAGTCATTTGATGATTATGGACGTTTTCGGTTTGTTATGGGTGATTTAGAGATTGTTTTGGAAATAATCTTATAAGTCCAAAACATTCTTTGAGAAGTTTAAAATAGTTTAAAATTAGCATGTATGTCAAAGTGTTGATTTTATCCTATCGGTACTAATTAAATTGTTTAATTGAGTAGCGAAAGGAAGTTTGTGGTTTGAGTTATTATGAATTTCAAACCTTAAACTTATGCTAAGTCTCTTTGAATGTAATTGGGTTATTAGTTCAAAATGTTGAACTTATCGTAAAACTTCCGATAATTGGCTATGTTAGTTGTTGGACAACTAAAGGTTATGATATGCATATATGACTATGATTCACATTATTTGAATGTGAGTATGTGTGTGAGTTGTGTGTTGCTTGTGTGTTTTATTCCATTCCTAGCATGTTTATGTGTTTTATGTATAATGTGTTATACATATATAAACTGTAGTCTGAATGGAATGGGGATTTGATATGGCCTAGTATTTATTCGAAATACAGTCTGCGTACTGTCCTTGATATTGAAATACGACGCATGTGTCGTTTTAAATTATTGTATTGTTCTTTCTTTTTCGCGGCGCATGTGCCATTTAATGCGAAAGTTGATTATGTAACAAGACATGAAGAGATGGACTTGGAGCATGGCGATGTCCAAGAAGACGGAGACCAAGGACTTAGTTTAGAACTAGTTAGACTAGTTTTATTTAATGTCTTTTAGGCCATATCACTTCCCTTTAAAGTGTTTATTATTCATGCCATGTTTCATGCTTACATATATTTTCTTGAAGTATATGTATACCTTATGTGATATGCATGAAATGTGGATTACATGTTTAATCTAAACCCCTCCACGTAATAATTAAGTGTTTGCCAAACCTAAGTTCAAAGTTGTCAAACTTTCCTACGTTTCGGGTGGATCATCCCTAGATGGGCACTTTGATTCATAGGAATAGGAGGCAATGGGATTACATGCGCTACAGGTTAGCCCATCGAACCGGCAAATGTAATCCATCCCTTTATGGTGAACTAAGGTTGCTTAAAACGTGGCTACAGGTTAGCCCATCGAACCGGCCCGTTTGGCAAAGGAAGTCTATAGTGTCTTAAAACGACTAGTGATAGACGCCAAGAGTCATATATAATCATTGGATGATTGATATATGATAGTCTAGTAGAACTTACCCATGGATTGGACTATGAGGATGATTGCGTGTGCCGCTCATTCCCAAGTCCGTGGGGTCTTGGTATACTTGTACACTTCGAGGGGTTGTTGGTACTCGTGTTATTGTTTCAAGCATGCTTTACTTGTATCGTATGTTTTACATATAAATTAAACTGAACGTCGTTTCATACTCGCATGTTTTAGATGGCAACTGCTAAGAAATCAACTTCAAACTCACTCCGATCTACACTTGAGAAGTGTAAACTCAATGGCAATAACTTCAACGACTGGTCTCGTAACTTGAGAATCGTTCTCAAGCACGAGAGAGTCGAATATGTTCTTAAGGAAGAACTTCCTCCTCCACCCCATGAGGATGCCGATGAGCTAGAACGTGGTGCATATGATGTACACGTGGACGATGCATTGGATGTCCAATGTCTCATGTTGGCCAACATGGAACCGAATCTTCAGATTCAGTTCGAAAATGTGGCAGCATATGACATGTACTGCAGACTGGAACAGATGTTCCAGAAGCGGGCAAGAAATGAGGGGTACGAAGCTGTTTGTGCCCTCATGGATTGCAAACTATCCAATGGTCAACAGGCCAGTCCTCATGTTCTCAAGATGATTGAGATCATCGAGAGACTTGAGTCTTTGGGAACTCAGTTTTCCAAGGATTTGGCTGTTGACATAATCCTCCGTTCCCTTCCTGACAAGTTTGGTAACTTTGTCATGAACTTCAACATGCATGACTTCGATAAGTCGTTGTCGGAGTTGCATAACATGATCAGCACGGCTGATACTGCGTTGAAGGGTGGGAAGAGCTCTACCCCTACTCCCTCTGTTCTGATGATTCAGAACAAGAAGGCCTTTAAGAAAGGCAAGGGGAAATGGAAGGGAAAGGCCAAGACTGGAACAGTCAAGGCCCAGACTTCCAAAACTCCGGGTAAAGGTCCTAAGGGGACTGACCAATGTCATTATTGTAATACACCTGGTCACTGGAAGAGGAACTGCAAGAAGTACCTCGAAGATAAGAAGAGTGGGACTCTTCCGACAGGTATATTCGTTATTGAAGCTTTCATCACCTCCAATAACTCTACTTGGGTACTTGACTCAGGATGTGGTTCTCATATTTGTCGAAATATGCAGGTACTACATGACAGTAGAGCCCTTCGGAAGGGAGAGGTGGACTTGCGGGTAGGCAATGGAGCAAAGGTTGCTGCAGTTGCCGTGGGCAAGATAGATTTAAAACTACCATCCGGGATGGTCTTAGTTTTAAATAATGTATATTGTATTCCTACTATTTCTAGAAATATTATTTCCATATCTGTTTTGAACAATGATGGTTTTACCATCCTTATGGAAAGGAATATATGTTCTATTAATCGTGATGGTTTACTTTATGCAAAAGCTTCAAACCAAAATGGTCTTTTCATACTAGATGAGGACCATGAGGTATATAACGTAAATATTAAAAGGAACAAGCCTAACGACTTGAATCCTACCTACCTATGGCATTGCAGACTTGGTCATATAAATGAAAATCGCATCAAGAAACTCCACGAAAGTGGAATTATTGAGTCACTTGATTTTGAATCATATGACCCATGCGAATCATGCCTTTTGGGCAAGATGACCAAATCACCTTTCACTGGAACGAGTGAAAGGGCAAGTGATTTATTGGGGATAATACATACCGATGTATGTGGTCCAATGAACACTCCTGCAAGAGGTGGTTTTCCCTACTTCATTACCTTCACGGATGACTTTAGCCGTTATGGCTATGTCTATCTAATGAAGCACAAGAGTGAAGCCTTTGAAAAGTTCAAAGAATTCCAAAATGAAGTAGAGAATCAACTCGGCAAGACTATTAAGACTCTTCGATCCGATCGAGGAGGCGAATATATGAGCCACGAGTTTGACGCTCATCTTAGAGATTGTGGAATTGTTTCACAACTCACACCGGCCGGAACACCACAGCATAATGGTGTGTCCGAAAGGAGGAATCGCACTCTGTTAGACAGTTTGCGATCCATGATGAGTCGAACCGACCTACATGTCAGCTTCTGGGGTTACGCGTTGCAAACTGCCGCACTTACCTTAAATAATTGTCCAACCAAGTCAGCTGAGAAAGTACCATATGAGATGTGGTTTGGGAAACGTCCCAAGATTAGCTTTCTCAGGGTTTGGGGTTGCTTGGCCTACGTCAAGAAGTTGAACGTAGACAAGCTAGGCCCAAAGGCTGACTTGTGCCATTTCATTGGTTATCCAAAGGAAACCAAAGGGTATTATTTCTACCTTAAGCCAGAAAATAAGATTTTCGTGGCTAGGACAGCACATTTCCTTGAGAAAGAGTTCTTATCAGGAAATGTCAGAAATACGTTACAACTTGAAGAAGTTCAAGATGATGAGCCAAATGAGTTAATGAACTCATTCGACACGTTTAATGAGCAAGTTGAGTTATCGAACTCAAGAGACTCATTGAATAAGAGAGATGGGTTATTGAACCCAAGTGTCTCATCAAATGAGCAAGTCGAGTTAACGAACTCGGCAGGCTCACTTCAGGAAGTAGATTCTCCATTCATGGCGGATCCTATCTTGGACCCTAGATCCACGGTAGATGAGACTCCTGAAGAAGTACCGACCCTTAGGAAATCCAGTAGGACTCGTCATGTTCCCGATAGATGGTATGGGGAATCCTTCTTGATAGAAGACGACGAGCCTTATACTTATGGAGCCGCAATGAAAGGGCCAGATAGCGAGTCATGGCTTGAAGCCATGAAATCCGAGATAGACTCTATGTACCAGAATGATGTCTGGACATTGGTTCACTTACCCGAAGGTGCTAGACCTATCGAGTGTAAGTGGGTCTTTAAGAAAAAGCTTGATAAAGATGGAAATGTCCATATTTACAAGGCTAGACTAGTGGCGAAGAGTTTCAAACAAATTCATGGTATTGACTATGATGAAACCTACTCACCGGTAGTCATGTTCAAGTCTATTCGGATCCTCTTAGCCATTGCCGCATATTATGACTATGAGATATGGCAAATGGATGTAAAGACCGCTTTCCTTAATGGAAACCTTGAGGAGGATGTGTACATGACACAACCTCCAGGCTTTACATGTCCGAAAGGACCTAAGAAGGTATGTAAGCTTCAGAGATCCATTTATGGACTCAAGCAAGCTTCTCGCAGTTGGAACCTCCGATTCAATGAAGCAATTAAAGAATTTGGCTTCATTCAGAATGAGGAGGATGCTTGTGTATACAAGAAGGTAAGTGGGAGCCACATTGCATTTATAGTCCTGTATGTAGATGACATACTGATCATTGGAAACAACAAACCACTCCTTGAATCAGTCAAGACATGGTTGTGTAAGTGTTTCTCAATGAAGGACTTAGGAGAGGCGCATTATATCCTTGGAATCAAGATATATCGAGATCGAGCCAATACGTTGATTGGCCTGAGACAGGACACTTATATTGATAAGGTTCTGAGACGATTCGATATGATCGATTCCAAAAAGGGAATACTGCCTATGACAACTGGCACTATTCTCGGCAAAAGTCAGTGCCCCACCACTGACGTCGAGAAGGAGAACATGAGTAGAGTCCCGTATGCTTCAGCCATAGGATCTATCATGTATGCCATGTTGTGCACTAGACCAGACGTATCGTACGCTCTGAGTCTGACCAGCCGATATCAAGCGAATCTATCCTTAAGTACTTGAGAAGGACTAAGGATATGTTTCTGGTATATGGCGGAGATGAGGAGTTGATTGCGAAAGGTTTCACCGATGCCAGTTTCCAAACCGATCGAGACGATTTTCGTTCTCAAACCGGGTTTGTATTCTGCCTGAACGGTGGAGCCATCTGTTGGAAGAGTTCCAAGCAGGACACAGTTGCAGATTCTACTACGGAGGCCGAGTACATTGCAGCTTCTGAAGCAGCCAAGGAGGCATGTTGGCTTAAGAAGTCTATGACTGAGCTTGGGGTAGTTCCTAGCGCTGATGGTCCAATTGAGTTGTTATGTGATAACACTGGAGCCATAGCACAGGCTAAGGAACCCAGGGCTCATCATAAGTCCAAGCATGTCCTCAGGAAGTATCACCTCGTCCGTGAAATGTTCCAGAGAGGTGACATCAAAGTATCCAAAGTAGATACAGACGACAACGCAGCTAATCCCTTGACTAAACCATTGCCTCAGACCAAACATGAGTTCCATACTTCAGCTATTGGACTTAGACTTAGGTCCGAGTGGTCTTAGTCTTAGTGAGAGCTTTATTTCAGTTTATTTGATTTATATGTATGAAGTATACTTTTGTAAAACTCTTATTGTTGAATAAAAGTATTACTTCTTGTTTATTGATTGCCTATTCTTTTATAGCACTTGAATAAACAATTGAATATTTAATCATAGTTGTATGATAAATATTTTAATTCCCATGTAATCACGAGTTCTTGAAGAGGAGCCAA
This sequence comes from Echium plantagineum, assembly GCA_003412495.2. Classification (NCBI taxonomy): domain Eukaryota; kingdom Viridiplantae; phylum Streptophyta; class Magnoliopsida; order Boraginales; family Boraginaceae; genus Echium; species Echium plantagineum. Next base: position 24,640,323 of record CM016562.1, on the reverse strand, counting down.
TAAGTGTATTGGCTAAGGAACCCCTTTTTCAAGACAAGAACTGTGGGGATTACATTGTCCCTAGTGGTGTGTCCCAGCATTTTGGGAACGGACACAACCAAACTAGTGTGTAATGATTCGTTTGACTTTGTTTCTTAAGTCAAAAGGATGGTCCAAATCATTACATGGGTTCATTGTCAAGAGAGTCTTGACATGGTACTGGACAGTGACCGTTGTGAAATTATAGAAGAGATCTTGTGTCCTATATTTCACACGAGCCATATGATAAAGGTTCTGAGACCTACATGCATATCATTCTCATGCTACGTGAGCATAAGGCTTTGACTACTTCCGGACCCATCCGTTACTGGTGGTAATGGGGTACGTTGGGTCTTATGTGAATGTGGTGGTGAGATAATCGGTGATGCATTGGTAGGGTCTTTGTCCACCCTGGTATACAGGGAAGGTTTTTCTGGCCACTCGGAGAGTGTGTCTTACTTATGAATTCACCCGTTATGAACGGGAGTGAGACTATCTCGTGTTCCGAGAAATTATGTCATAGGAGTTGGCGACACGCTTTCTTGCTTTAGCCTATGACGAAAACCGAGGACAAAGGGAATCATGTGACAAGGATGCAAGTGTACATCCAAGACATTGGTAATAGTCCAAGGGCAAGTGGGAGTGTTGGAAATTGATGTGTCAATTTCCTCAATTAGTGCCCGTGAACTATATCATCTATATATACGGTTCAACAACCGATAGTTATCTGAACTATCAGTAGTCTCACCCGAGATAATGCCGGGGGTCATCGAATGGCAGACTAGGCTCTCACGATGATCTTCGGGATTCGTGTATACGGTCTTATACGTTGAATCCCGATGCCTTCGTTACTCGGGCTATGAGGTCACACACGTAACAATTACCGAAGATACTTTCGAGTAGTGACCCGAAAGTGAATAAGGGATTTGATCCATATTGAGGAATTTCGGTTCGATGGAGATCGTGTCCCGACCGAACCGATGGTGCGCCCGGAATTGGTTCCGGACACACCATTTGGGGTTTATGTATATATATATATGTGAGATATATATATATTATCATTTATTGAAATGATTTAATTAATTAATGAATTAATTAAATAAGATATGATTTAATTAATTAATTAAGATTAATTAATTCCATCATCATGAATGGTTGACATCTTGGTGGCTACTTTATGCCTTGGGAAGGCTTTGTAAGTCTTGGGAAGAACTCTTGTAAGAGAATCTTCCATGGACCAAGAGGCATTAACCATATGGATGGTTAATGTGTTTGTTTAGTGTATAATGTGTTTCATCATCCATTCTATATCATAAGATGATATAGAATGGGTAGATCATCAAGCTAAGTCATCACACAACTCTTGTTAGAGAACACAAACAAACACACACATTTCATCTTCAAACCCTCTAGCAAAACTCTAAGTCTTAGAGTATAGAAATTGTTCTATAGTTTGCTATAGTAGTTAGACTACACACTCCTCAATAACACACACTAGTCCAAGTGTGTCTTATTGCTATCTAAGATATTGGTGTGGACTATTTCATAGTAGTTCCATATCACCTTGGTGATAGAAATTTCTTCAAGAAGAAAGCAAGGAGCAAGGTGTGGGGATAAGCACTTGAAGATCATATCGCTTCCGCTCACGCTTCAAAGGTATATCTTTGTAGCCACACTCTTTGATTATGTTAGTTGTAGCATATTCACAATATCTTTAAACATATACTTCTATGAGCTAGTTCTATTGTGTAAGTTCTAACGATCAACGAATTAGGGTTTTTCTAGACATATGAACTATCGTAGTTCATTGTGTCTTGCAACCCCGGGATATTCCAACACCTACCACCTCCCAGTAGTGTTTAAAAAATGTCGAAGACATCCCATCAGGCCCCGGGGCCTTGGAACCTGCCATGGAGAATAAGCTGTTTTCAATCTCCTCCTCAGTGAACTCCTTATCCAGCCACTCCTTATCCCTATCCCATAGCACGTTAGGTGTTGGAAATTGATGTGTCAATTTCCTCAATTAGTGCCCGTGAACTATATCATCTATATATACGGTTCAACAACCGATAGTTATCTGAACTATCAGTAGTCTCACCCGAGATAATGCCGGGGGTCATCGAATGGCAGACTAGGCTCTCACGATGATCTTCGGGATTCGTGTATACGGTCTTATACGTTGAATCCCGATGCCTTCGTTACTCGGGCTATGAGGTCACACACGTAACAATTACCGAAGATACTTTCGAGTAGTGACCCAAAAGGGAATAAGGGATTTGATCCATATTGAGGAATTTCGATTCGATGGAGATCGTGTCCCGACCGAACCGATGGTGCGCCCGGAATTGGTTCCGGACACACCATTTGGGGTTTATGTATATATATATATGTGAGATATATATATATTATCATTTATTGAAATGATTTAATTAATTAATGAATTAATTAATTAAGATATGATTTAATTAATTAATTAAGATTAATTAATTCCATCATCATGAATGGTTGACATCTTGGTGGCTACTTTATGCCTTGGGAAGGCTTTGTAAGTCTTGGGAAGAACTCTTGTAAGAGAATCTTCCATGGACCAAGAGGCATTAACCATATGGATGGTTAATGTGTTTGTTTAGTGTATAATGTGTTTCATCATCCATTCTATATCATAAGATGATATAGAATGGGTAGAGGATCAAGCTAAGTCATCACACAACTCTTGTTAGAGAACACAAACAAACACACACACTTCATCTTCAAACCCTCTAGCAAAACTCTAAGTGTTAGAGTATTGGAAATGGTTCTATAGTTTGCTATAGTAGTTAGACTACACACTCCTCAATAACACACACTAGTCCAAGTGTGTCTTATTGCTATCTAAGGTATTGGTGTGGACTATTTCATAGTAGTTCCATATCACCTTGGTGATAGAAATTTCTTCAAGAAGAAAGCAAGGAGCAAGGTGTGGGCTAAGCACTTGAAGATCATATCGCTTCCGCTCACGCTTCAAAGGTATATCTTTGTAGCACCACTCTACTATATGTTATTTGTAGCATATTCACTATCTTTAAACATATACTTCTATGAGCTAGTTTTATTGTGTAAGTTCTAACGATCAACGAATTAGGGTTTTCTAGACATATGAACTATCGTAGTTCATTGTGTCTTGCAACCCCGGGATATTCCAACATGGTATCAGAGCTATATTACACGTTTAACATGTTCTAGAAGTGTTTAAAGTAGTACCATATAGTATATATGTCGATATATGAACCATAGCCAAAGTTTCGTCTTCGGAACCCGCCCGAATAGGCGCCCGAATTCTGCCCGAATGGGCTCCCGAATTCGCCCAGAATTCTGCAAGAATGGGCACCCGAATTCTGCCCGAATGGGCTCCCGAATTCGCCCAGAATTCTGCCCGAATGGGCGCCCGAATTCTGCCCTACGGTCGGCCAGAATTCTGCCCGAATGGGCTGCCGGATTCTGCCCTAATGGTCGCGATGGACGGTATTTTTGCCCTATGTTTTCGAAACAAAAACAAATCGATTAAGTTCAAACTCATTTGATGTTTATGGACGTTTTCGGTTTGTTATGGGTGACTTAAAGATTATTGTTTTCATTTCGGAAATAATCTTATAAGTCCAAAACATTCTTTGAGAAGTTTAAAATAGTTTAAAATTAGCATGTATGTCAAAATCTAGCTCTTCCAACATAAGATCGTCTTATGGCGAGTCTTGTGGAGGTAAGTGGGAGCACTTTGATTTTATCCTATCGGTACTAATTAAATTGATTAATTGAGTATCGAAAGGAAGTTTGAGGTTTGAGTTATTATGAATTTCAAACCTTAACAAATATAACTTATGCTAAGTCTCTTTGAATGAAATCGGGTTATTAGTTCAATATGTTGAACTTATGATAGAACTTCCTAAAATTGGCTAAGTTAGTTGTTGGACAACTAAAGGTTATGATATGCATGTATGACTATGTTCACATTATTTGAATGTGAGTATGTGTGTGAGTTGTGTGTTGCTTGTGTGTTTTATTCCATTCCTAGCATGTTTATGTGATTTATGTATAATGTGTTATGCATATATAAACTATAGTCTGAATGGAGAAATTTGGCAGATTACCACACTTTGAGGACCTTATTTGGGAGAATGGACATAACTTTTTTAATTAAGAAAGTACCAAACATTTGCACTGAACGGACTAAACTGCCCTTACAAAAATCTAATATAAATACACTATTCTCTCTTTCATCATTATTACTACACATTTCTAACAGACTTCTCTCTACATCCCCTTTCTCTCTCGATCTCCTCTTTCTCTCTTGATCTCTTCCGCTTATTCAATACATACCGCCCACTTTATTGATCGGAATCCGTTGCTTCAATCCATCCTTGTGAGTAACATTTATTTTTTGGGCATTTAAAGATGTAAAGTTTGAATCTTTTTCAATTTAGTTGAGTTAAAATCACGTTTTTCAATATAGTTGTGTTAAAAATTACGTTTTTCAATTAGTTATTTACTTATGTGTATTGAATTTTTGTTATTTGAAGGTTTTTCAACAAAAGTTTGAATCTTTACGATTTTATGGGTATATGGGTAAGTTTGCATACTAAAAATTGTAGATCTATGTGTAAAGTTTGTTTTTTGGTACTTTTACGTTATTCTTCGAACAAAAGTTTGAATCTTTAAGGTTTTTATGGGTATATGAGTAAGTTTGCATACTAAAAATTATAGATTTATGTGTAAAGTTTGTTTTTTGGTACTTTAACGTTATTTTTAGAACAAAAGTTTGAATCTTTTTAAGTTGAGCACACAACTTTGGGTTTAAATAATGTGTAAACTATGAATTTATGTTCTATGTGTGTTATGTGTATGTAATTTGAATATTTAATGTCGTTTTGTAATAAAAGTCTGAATCTTTGGGGTATTATGTTGATATAGTCTCATTTTCTAATAATTATAACACTGTATAATCAAATATAATTGATTATAACATTGTATAATAAAATATAATGGATTATAACGGTAATCGAGCATAGCACGTTATAATGTAATATGTCATTTATGTGTAGTTACAACTCATATAATTTGTTTAATATTGAAATATGATGTTGATATAGTTGAGTTTATTATGATACATGACTCTGGGTTTAAATAATGTGTAAACTATGAATTTATGTTCTCTGTGTGTTATGTGTATGTAATTTGAATATTTAATGTCGTTTTGTAATAAAAGTCTGAATCTTTGGGGTATTATGTTGATATAGTCTCGTTAGATGATTTGAATTTTAGTTTAATTATTTCAGGGTGAAGAAATTAGAGAGTTCAAGTTCTAAAGTAGCACGAGTGGCCATCGAAGAAAAGATTCTTGTTAAAGAATAGAAATCTAATTCTTTTTTATTTTATTTTTTCTATTTCACGGTTTGTTTAGTATTAATTCTATGTATTTTGTACTAATTCTAATTCACTCATCCAATTTCTATGGTTGTATCTTATTTCTGTGCAATTATTTTTTGCTAATTAATATGCAATATATAACATATCAATTTTTGTTAGTGTTGAACTCTGTAACATCAATTTGGTGCAAAAAATAATTGTAAAGATAAATGGTAAAGTTAAATTGTGACAAATCTAAGTTCATTGTGAATTTAAACTGATTAAAACGTATTATAATAGATTATAATATATTATAATAATAGTCATTTCAACCCAAAAAATGAGAAAATAAAATAATGAAAAAAAAAACCCAAAAAACTTGTCTAATACTATTAATTTTTCATTAAGGGTAAAATAGTCAGTTCACTGCAAAAGTGTGGTAGTTTCTTAATAAAAAAAGTTTTGTACATTCTCGCAAATAGGGTCCTCAAAGTGTGGTAATCTGCCAAATTTCTCGTCTGAATGGAATGGGGATTTGATATGGCCTAGTATTTATTCGAAATACAGTCTGCGTACTGTCCTTGATATTGAAATACGACGCATGTGTCGTTTTAAATTCTTGTATTGTTATTTCTTTTTCGCGGCGCATGTGCCATTTAATGCGAAAGTTGATTATGTAACAAGACATGAAGAGACGGACTTGGAGCATGGCGATGTCCAAGAAGACGGAGACCAAGGACTTAGTTTAGAACTAGTTAGACTAGTTTTATTTAATGTTTTTTAGGCCATATCACGTCCCTTTAAAGTGTTTATTATTCATGCCATGTTTCATGCTTACATATATTTTCTTGAAGTATATGTATACCTTATGTGATATGCATGAAATGTGGATTACATGTTTAATCTAAACCCCTCCACGTAATCATTAAGTGTTTGCCAAACCTAAGTTCAAAGTTGTCAAACTTTCCTACGTTTTGGGTGGATCATCCCTAGATGGGCACTTTGATTCATAGGAATAGGAGGCAATGGGATTACATGCGCTACAGGTTAGCCCATCGAACCGGCAAATGTAATCCATCCCTTTATGGTGAACTAAGGTTGCTTAAAACGTGGCTACAGGTTAGCCCATCGAACCGGCCCGTTTGGCAAAGGAAGTCTATAGTGTCTTAAAACGACTAGTGATAGACGCCAAGAGTCATATATAATCATTGGATGATTGATATATGATAGTCTAGTAGAACTTACCCATGGATTGGACTATGAGGATGATTGCGTGTGCCGCTCATACCCAAGTCCGTGGGGTCTTGGTATACTTGTACACTTCGAGGGGTTGTTGGTACTCGTATTATTGTTTTCAAGCATGCTTTACTTGTATCGTATGTTTTACATATAAATTAAACTGAACGTCGTTTCATACTCGCATGTTTTAGATGGCAACTGCTAAGAAATCAACTTCAAACTCACTCCGATCTACACTTGAGAAGTGTAAACTCAATCGCAATAACTTCAACGACTGGTCTCGTAACTTGAGAATCGTTCTCAAGCACGAGAGAGTCGAATATGTTCTTAAGGAAGAACTTCCTCCTCCACCCCATGAGGATGCCGATGAGCTAGAACGTGGTGCATATGATGTACACGTGGACGATGCATTGGATGTCCAATGTCTCATGCTGGCCAACATGGAACCGAATCTTCAGATTCAGTTCGAAAATGTGGCAGCATATGACATGTACTGCAGACTGGAACAGATGTTCCAGAAGCGGGCAAGAAATGAGCGGTACGAAGCTGTTTGTGCCCTCATGGATTGCAAACTATCCAATGGTCAACAGGCCAGTCCTCATGTTCTCAAGATGATTGGGATCATCGAGAGACTTGAGTCTTTGGGAACTCAGTTTTCCAAGGATTTGGCTGTTGAGATAATCCTCCGTTCCCTTCCTGACAAGTTTGGTAACTTTGTCATGAACTTCAACATGCATGACTTCGATAAGTCGTTGTCGGAGTTGCATAACATGATCAACACGGCTGATACTGCGTTGAAGGGTGGGAAGAGCTCTACCCCTACTCCCTCTGTTCTGATGATTCAGAACAAGAAAGCCTTTAAGAAAGGCAAGGGGAAATGGAAGGGAAAGGCCAAGACTGGAACAGTCAAGGCCCAGACTTCCAAAACTCCGGCTAAAGGTCCTAAGGGGATTGACCAGTGTCATTATTGTAATACACCTGTTCACTGGAAGAGGAACTGCAAGAAGTACCTCGAAGATCAGAAGAGTGGGACTCTTCCGACAGGTATATTCGTTATTGAAGCTTTCATCACCTCCAATAACTCTACTTGGGTACTTGACTCAGGATGTGGTTCTCATATTTGTCGAAATATGCAGGTACTACATGACAGTAGAGCCCTTCGGAAGGGAGAGGTGGACTTGCGGGTAGGCAATGGAGCAAAGGTTGATGCAGTTGCCGTGGGCAAGATAGATTTAAAACTACCATCCGGGATGGTCTTAGTTTTAAATAATGTATATTGTATTCCTACTATTTCTAGAAATATTATTTCCATATCTGTTTTGAACAATGATGGTTTTACCATCCTTGTGGAAAGGAATATATGTTCTATTAATCGTGATGGTTTACTTTATGCAAAAGCTTCAAACCAAAATGGTCTTTTCATACTAGATGAGGACCATGAGGTATATAACGTAAATATTAAAAGGAACAAGCCTAACGACTTGAATCCTACCTACCTATGGCATTGCAGACTTGGTCATATAAATGAAAATCGCATCAAGAAACTCCACGAAAGTGGAATTATTGAGTCACTTGATTTTGAATCATATGACCAATGCGAATCATGCCTTTTGGGCAAGATGACCAAATCACCTTTCACTGGAACGAGTGAAAGGGCAAGTGATTTATTGGGGATAATACATACCGATGTTTGTGGTCCAATGAACACTCCTGCAAGAGGTGGTTTTCCCTACTTCATTACCTTCACGGATGACTTTAGCCGTTATGGCTATGTCTATCTAATGAAGCACAAGAGTGAAGCCTTTGAAAAGTTCAAAGAATTCCAAAATGAAGTAGAGAATCAACTCGGCAAGACTATTAAGACTCTTCGATCCGATCGAGGAGGCGAATATATGAGCCACGAGTTTGACGCTCATCTTAGAGATTGTGGAATTGTTTCACAACTCACACCGGCCGGAACACCACAGCATAATGGTGTGTCCGAAAGGAGGAATCGCACTCTGTTAGACAGTTTACGATCCATGATGAGTCGAACCGACCTACATGTCAGCTTCTGGGGTTACGCGTTGCAAACTGCCGCACTTACCTTAAATAATTGTCCAACCAAGTCAGCTGAGAAAGTACCATATGAGATGTGGTTTGGGAAACGTCCCAAGATTAGCTTCCTCAGGGTTTGGGGTTGCTTGGCCTACGTCAAGAAATTGAACGTAGACAAGCTAGGCCCAAAGGCTGACTTGTGCCATTTCATTGGTTATCCAAAGGAAACCAAAGGGTATTATTTCTACTTTAAGCCAAAAAATAAGATTTTCGTGGCTAGGACAGCACATTTCCTTGAGAAAGAGTTCTTATCAGGAAATGTTAGAAATATGGTACAACTTGAAGAAGTTCAAGATGATGAGCCGAATGAGTTAATGAACTCATTCGACACGTTTAATGAGCAAGTTGAGTTATCGAACTCAAGAGACTCATTGAATAAGAGAGATGGGTTATTGAACCCAAGTGTCTCATCAAATGAGCAAGTCGAGTTAACGAACTCGGCAGGCTCACTTCAGGAAGTAGATCCTCCATTCATGATGGATCCTATCTTGGACCCTAGATCCACGGTAGATGAAACTCCTGAAGAAGTACCGACCCTTAGGAAATCCAGTAGGACTCGTCATGTTCCCGATAGATGGTATGGGGAATTCTTCTTGATAGAAGACGACGAGCCTTATACTTATGGAGCCGCAATGAAAGGGCCAGATAGCGAGTCATGGCTTGAAGCCATGAAATCCGAGATAGACTCTATGTACCAGAATGATGTCTGGACATTGGTTCACTTACCCGAAGGTGCTAGATCTATCGAGTGTAAGTGGGTCTTTAAGAAAAAGCTTGATAAAGATGGAAATGTCCATGTTTACAAGGCTAGACTAGTGGCGAAGGGTTTCAAACAAATTCATGGTATTGACTATGATGAAACCTACTCACCGGTAGTCATGTTCAAGTCTATTCGGATCCTCTTAGCCATTGCCGCATATTATGACTATGAGATATGGCAAATGGATGTAAAGACCGCTTTCCTTAATGGGAACCTTGAGGAGGATGTGTACACGACACAACCTCCAGGCTTTACATGTCCAAAAGGACCTAAGAAGGTATGTAAGCTTCAGAGATCCATTTATGGACTCAAGCAAGCTTCTCGCAGTTGGAACCTCCGATTCAATGAAGCAATTAAAGAATTTGGCTTCATTCAGAATGAGGAGGATGCTTGTGTATACAAGAAGGTAAGTGGGAGCCACATTGCATTTATAGTCCTGTATGTAGATGATATACTGATCATTGGAAACAACAAACCACTCCTTGAGTCAGTCAAGAGATGGTTGTGTAAGTGTTTCTCGATGAAGGACTTAGGAGAGGCGCAGTATATCGTTGGAATCAAGATATATCGGGATCGAGCCAATAGGTTGATTGGCATGAGACAGGACACTTATATTGATAAGGTTCTGAGACGATTCGATATGATCGATTCCAAAAAGGGAATACTGCCTATGACAACTGACACTATTCTCGGCAAAAGTCAGTGCCCCACCACTGACGTCGAGAAGGAGAACATGAGTAGAGTCCCGTATGCTTCAGCCATAGGATATATCATGTATGCCATGTTGTGCACTAGACCAGACGTATCGTACGCTCTGAGTCTGACCAGCCGATATCAAGCGAATCCAGGCAACAACCATTGGACCGCTGTGAAATCTATTCTTAAGTACTTGAGAAGGACTAAGGATATATTTCTGGTATATGGCGGAGATGAGGAGTTGATTGCGAAAGGTTTCACCGATGCCAGTTTCCAAACCGATCGAGACGATTTTCGTTCTCAAACCGGGTTTGTATTCTGCCTGAACGGTGGAGCCATCTGTTGGAAGAGTTCCAAGCAGGACACAGTTGCAGATTCTACTACGGAGGCCGAGTACATTGCAGCTTCTGAAGCAGCCAAGGAGGCATGTTGGCTTAAGAAGTTTATGACTGAGCTTGGGGTAGTTCCTAGCGCTGATGGTCCAATTGAGTTGTTATGTGATAACACTGGAGCCATAGCACAGGCTAAGGAACCCAGGGCTCATCATAAGTCCAAGCATGTCCTCAGGAAGTATCACCTCGTCCGTGAAATGTTCCAGAGAGGTGACATCAAAGTATCCAAAGTAGATACAGACGACAACGCAGCTGATCCCTTGACTAAACCATTGCCTCAGACCAAACATGAGTTCCATACTTCAGCTATTGGACTTAGACTTAGGTACGAGTGGTCTTAGTCTTAGTGGGAGCTTTATTTCAGTTTATTTGATTTATATGTATGAAGTATACTTTTGTAAAACTCTTATTGTTGAATAAAAGTATTACTTCTTGTTTATTGATTGCCTATTCTTTATAGCACTTGAATAAACAATTGAATATTTAATCATAGTTGTATGATAAATATTTTAATTCCCATGTAATCACGAGTTCTTGAAGAGGAGCCAATAAGTGTATTGGCTAAGGAACCCCTTTTTCAAGACAAGAACTGTGGTGATTACATTGTCCCTAGTGGTGTGTCCCAGCGTTTTGGGAACGGACACAACCAAACTAGTGCGTAATGATTCGTTTGACTTTGTTTCTTAAGTCAAAAGGATGGTCCAAATCATTACATGGGTTCATTGTCAAGAGAGTCTTGACATGGTACTGGACAGTGACCGTTGTGAAATTATAGAAGAGATCTTGTGTCCTATATTTCACACGAGCCATATGATAAAGGTTCTGAGACCTACATGCATATCATTCTCATGCTACGTGAGCATAAGGCTTTGACTACTTCCGGACCCATCCGTTACTGGTGGTAATGGGGTACGTTGGGTCTTATGTGAATGTGGTGGTGAGATAATCGGTGATGCATTGGTAGGGTCTTTGTCCACCCTGGTATACAGGGAAGGTTTTTCTGGCCACTCGGAGAGTGAGTCTTACTTATGAATTCACCCGTTATGAACGGGAGTGAGACTATCTCGTGTTCCGAGAAATTATGTCATAGGAGTTGGCGACACGCTTTCTTGCTTTAGCCTATGACGAAAACCGAGGACAAAGGGAATCATGTGACAAGGATGCAAGTGTACATCCAAGACATTGGTAATAGTCCAACGGCAAGTAGGAGTGTTGGAAATTGATGTGTCAATTTCCTCAATTAGTGCCCGTGAACTATATCATCTATATATACGGTTCAACAACCGATAGTTATCTGAACTATCGTGTATACGGTCTTATACGTTGAATCCCGATGCCTTCGTTACTCGGGCTATGAGGTCACACACGTAACAATTACCGAAGATACTTTCGAGTAGTGACCCGAAAGTGAATAAGGGATTTGATCCATATTGAGGAATTTCGGTTCGATCGAGATCGTGTCCCGACCGAACCGATGGTGCGCCCGGAATTGGTTCCGGACACACCAACGTATATGACCCCCGGCATTATCTCGGGTGAGACTACTGATAGTTCAGATAACTATCGGTTGTTGAACCGTATATATAGATGATATAGTTCACGGGCACTAATTGAGGAAATTGACACATCAATTTCCAACACTCCCACTTGCCCTTGGACTATTACCAATGTCTTGGATGTACACTTGCATCCTTGTCACATGATTCCCTTTGTCCTCGGTTTTCGTCATAGGCTAAAGCAAGAAAGCGTGTCGCCAACTCCTATGACATAATTTCTCGGAACACGAGATAGTCTCACTCCCGTTCATAACGGGTGAATTCATAAGTAAGACTCACTCTCCGAGTGGCCAGAAAAACCTTCCCTGTATACCAGGGTGGACAAAGACCCTACCAATGCATCACCGATCATCTCACCACTACATTCACATAAGACCCAACGTACCCCATTACCACCAGTAACGGATGGGTCCGGAAGTAGTCAAAGCCTCATGCTCACGTAGCATGAGAATGATATGCATGTAGGTCTCAGAACCTCTATCATATGGCTCGTGTGAAATATAGGACACAAGATCTCTTCTATAATTTCACAACGGTCACTGTCCAGTACCATGTCAAGACTCTCTTGACAATGAACCCATGTAATGATTTGGACCATCCTTTTGACTTAAGAAACAAAGTCAAACGAATCATTACACACTAGTTTGGTTGTGTCCGTTCCCAAAACGCCGGGACATACCACTAGGGACAATGTAATCACCATAGTTCTTGTCTTGAAAAAGGGGTTCCTTAGCCAATACACTTATTGGCTCCTCTTCAAGAACTTGTGATTACATGGGAATTAAAATATTTATCATACAACTATGATTAAATATTCAATTGTTTATTCAAGTGCTATAAAAGAATAGACAATCAATAAACAAGAAGTAATACTTTTATTCAACAATAAGAGTTTTACAAAAGTATACTTCATACATATAAATCAAATAAACTGAAATAAACCTCCCACTAAGACTAAGACCACTCGGACCTAAGTCTAAGTCCAATAGCTGAAGTATGGAACTCATGTTTGGTCTGAGGCAATGGTTTAGTCAAGGGATCAGCTGCGTTGTCGTCTGTATCTACTTTGGATACTTTGATGTCACCTCTCTGGAACATTTCACGGACGAGGTGATACTTCCTGAGGACATGTTTGGACTTATGTTGAGCCCTGGGTTCCTTAGCCTGTGCTATGGCTCCAGTGTTATCACATAACAACTCAATTGGACCATCAGCGCTAGGAACTACCCCAAGCTCAGTCATAAACTTCTTAAGCCAACATGCCTCCTTGGCTGCTTCAGAAGCTGCAATGTACTCGGCCTCCGTAGTAGAATCTGCAACTGTGTCCTGCTTGGAACTCTTCCAACAGATGGCTCCACCGTTCAGGCAGAATACAAACCCGGTTTGAGAACGAAAATCGTCTCGATCGGTTTGGAAACTGGCATCGGTGAAACCTTTCGCAATCAACTCCTCATCTCCGCCATATACCAGAAACATATCCTTAGTCCTTCTCAAGTACTTAAGGATAGATTTCACAGCGGTCCAATGGCTGTTGCCTGGATTCGCTTGATATCGGCTGGTCAGACTCAGAGCGTACGATACGTCTGGTCTAGTGCACAACATGGCATACATGATAGATCCTATGGCTGAAGCATACGGGACTCTACTCATGTTCTCCTTCTCGACGTCAGTGGTGGGGCACTGACTTTTGCCGAGAATAGTGCCAGTTGTCATAGGCAGTATTCCCTTTTTGGAATCGATCATATCGAATCGTCTCAGAACCTTATCAATATAAGTGTCCTGTCTCAGGCCAATCAACCTATTGGCTCGATCTCGATATATCTTGATTCCAAGGATATACTGCGCCTCTCCTAAGTCCTTCATTGAGAAACACTTACACAACCATCTCTTGACTGACTCAAGGAGCGGTTTGTTGTTTCCAATGATTAGTATGTCATCTACATACAGGACTATAAATGCAATGTGGCTCCCACTTACCTTCTTGTATACACAAGCATCCTCCTCATTCTGAATGAAGCCAAATTCTTTAATTGCTTCATTGAATCGGAGGTTCCAACTGCGAGAAGCTTGCTTGAGTCCATAAATGGATCTCTGAAGCTTACATACCTTCTTAGGTCCTTTCGGACATGTAAAGCCTGGAGGTTGTGTCATGTACACATCCTCCTCAAGGTTTCCATTAAGGAAAGCGGTCTTTACATCCATTTGCCATATCTCATAGTCATAATATGCGGCAATGGCTAAGAGGATCCGAATAGATTTGAACATGACTACCGGTGAGTAGGTTTCATCATAGTCAATACCATGAATTTGTTTGAAACCCTTCGCCACTAGTCTAGCCTTGTAAATATGGACATTTCCATCTTTATCAAGCTTTTTCTTAAAGACCCACTTACACTCGATAGGTCTAGCACCTTCGGGTAAGTGAACCAATGTCCAGACATCATTCTGGTACATAGAGTCTATCTCGGATTTCATGGCTTCAAGCCATGACTCGCTATCTGGCCCTTTCATTGCGGCTCCATAAGTATAAGGCTCGTCGTCTTCTATCAAGAAGGATTCCCCATACCATCTATCGGGAACATGACGAGTCCTACTGGATTTCCTAAGGGTCGGTACTTCTTCAGGAATCTCATCTACCGTGGATCTAGGGTCCAAGATAGGATCCGCCATGAATGGAGGATCTACTTCCTGAAGTGAGCCTGCCGAGTTCGTTAACTCGACTTGCTCATTTGATGAGACACTTGGGTTCAATAACCCATCTCTCTTATTCAATGAGTCTCTTGAGTTCGATAACTCAACTTGCTCATTAAACGTGTCGAATGAGTTCATTAACTCATTTGGCTCATCATCTTGAACTTCTTCAAGTTGTACCGTATTTCTGACATTTCCTGACAAGAACTCTTTCTCAAGGAAATGTGCTGTCCTAGCCACGAAAATCTTATTTTCTGGCTTAAGGTAGAAATAATACCCTTTGGTTTCCTTTGGATAACCAATGAAATGGCACAAGTCAGCCTTTGGGCCTAGCTTGTCTATGTTCAACTTCTTGACGTAGGCCAAGCAACCCCAAACCCTGAGAAAGCTAATCTTGGGACGTTTCCCAAACCACATCTCATATGGTACTTTCTCAGCTGACTTGGTTGGACAATTATTTAAGGTAAGTGCGGCAGTTTGCAACGCGTAACCCCAGAAGCTGACATGTAGGTCGGTTCGACTCATCATAGACCGCAAACTGTCTAACAGAGTGCGATTCCTCCTTTCGGACACACCATTATGCTGTGGTGTTCCGGCCGGTGTGAGTTGTGAAACAATTCCACAATCTCTAAGATGAGTGTCAAACTCGTGGCTCATATATTCGCCTCCTCGATCGGATCGAAGAGTCTTAATAGTCTTGCCGAGTTGATTCTCTACTTCATTTTGGAATTCTTTGAACTTTTCAAAGGCTTCACTCTTATGCTTCATTAGATAGACATAGCCATAACGGCTAAAGTCATCCGTGAAGGTAATGAAGTAGGGAAAACCACCTCTTGCAGGAGTGTTCATTGGACCACATACATCGGTATGTATTATCCCCAATAAATCACTTGCCCTTTCACTTGTTCCAGTGAAAGGTGATTTGGTCATCTTGCCCAAAAGGCATGATTCGCATTGGTCATATGATTCAAAATCAAGTGACTCAATAATTCCACTTTCGTGGAGTTTCTTGATGCGATTTTCATTTATATGACCAAGTCTGCAATGCCATAGGTAGGTAGGATTCAAGTCGTTAGGCTTGTTCCTTTTAATATTTACGTTATATACCTCATGGTCCTCATCTAGTATGAAAAGACCATTTTGGTTTGAAGCTTTTGCATAAAGTAAACCATCACGATTAATAGAACATATATTCCTTTCCATAAGGATGGTAAAACCATCATTGTTCAAAACAGATATGGAAATAATATTTCTAGAAATAGTAGGAATACAATATACATTATTTAAAACTAAGACCATCCCGGATGGTAGTTTTAAATCTATCTTGCCCACGGCAATTGCAGCAACCTTTGCTCCATTGCCTACCCGCAAGTCCACCTCTCCCTTCCGAAGGGCTCTACCGTCATGTAGTACCTGCATATTTCGACAAATATGAGAACCACATCCTGAGTCAAGTACCCAAGTAGAGTTATTGGAGGTGATGAAAGCTTCAATAACGCATATACCTGTCGGAAGAGTCCCACTCTTCTTATCTTCGAGGTACTTCTTGCAGTTCCTCTTCCAGTGACCAGGTGTATTACAATAATGACACTGGTCAGTCCCCTTAGGACCTTTAGCCGGAGTTTTGGAAGTCTGGGCCTTGACTGTTCCAGTCTTGGCCTTTCCCTTCCATTTCCCCTTGCCTTTCTTAAAGGCCTTCTTGTTCTGAATCATCAGAACCGAGGGAGTAGGGGTAGAGCTCTTCCCACCCTTCAACGCAGTATCAGCCGTGCTGATCATGTTATGCAACTCCGACAACGACTTATCGAAGTCATGCATGTTGAAGTTCATGACAAAGTTACCAAACTTGTCAGGAAGGGAACGGAGGATTATGTCAACAGCCAAATCCTTGGAAAACTGAGTTCCCAAAGACTCAAGTCTCTCGATGATCCCAATCATCTTGAGAACATGAGGACTGGCCTGTTGACCATTGGATAGTTTGCAATCCATGAGGGCACAAACAGCTTCGTACCGCTCATTTCTTGCCCGCTTCTGGAACATCTGTTCCAGTCTGCAGTACATGTCATATGCTGCCACATTTTCGAACTGAATCTGAAGATTCGGTTCCATGTTGGCCAGCATGAGACATTGGACATCCAATGCATCGTCCACGTGTACATCATATGCACCACGTTCTAGCTCATCGGCATCCTCATGGGGTGGAGGAGGAAGTTCTTCCTTAAGAACATATTCGACTCTCTCGTGCTTGAGAACGATTCTCAAGTTACGAGACCAGTCGTTGAAGTTATTGCCATTGAGTTTACACTTCTCAAGTGTAGATCGGAGTGAATTTGAAGTTGATTTCTTAGCAGTTGCCATCTAAAACATGCGAGTATGAAACGACGTTCAGTTTAATTTATATGTAAAACATACGATACAAGTAAAGCATGCTTGAAACAGTAATACGAGTACCAACAACCCCTCGAAGTGTACAAGTATACCAAGACCCCACGGACTTGGGTATGAGCGGCACACGCAATCATCCTCATAGTCCAATCCATGGGTAAGTTCTACTAGACTATCATATATCAATCATCCAATGATTATATATGACTCTTGGCGTCTATCACTAGTCGTTTTATGACACTATAGACTTCCTTTGCCAAACGGGCCGGTTCGATGGGCTAACCTGTAGCCACGTTTTAAGTAACCTTAGTTCACCATAAAGGGGTGGATTACATTTGCCTGTTCGATGGGCTAACCTGTAGCGCATGTAATCCCATTGCCTCCTATTCCTATGAATCAAAGTGCCCATCTAGGGATGATCCACCCGAAACGTAGGAAAGTTTGACAACTTTGAACTTAGGTTTGGCAAACACTTAATTATTACGTGGAGGGGTTTAGATTAAACATGTAATCCACATTTCATGCATATCACATAAGGTATACATATACTTCAAGAAAATATATGTAAGCATGAAACATGGCATGAATAATAAACACTTTAAAGGGACGTGATATGGCCTAAAAGACATTAAATAAAACTAGTCTAACTAGTTCTAAACTAAGTCCTTGGTCTTCGTCTTCTTGGACATCGCCATGCTCCAAGTCCGTCTCTTCATGTCTTGTTACATAATCAACTTTCGCATTAAATGGCACATGCGCCGCGAAAAAGAAATAACAATACAAGAATGTAAAACGACACATGCGTCGTATTTCAATATCAAGGACAGTACGCAGACTGTATTTCGAATAAATACTAGGCCATATCAAATCCCCATTCCATTCAGACTACAGTTTATATATGCATAACACATTATACATAAATCACATAAACATGCTAGGAATGGAATAAAACACACAAGCAACACACAACTCACACACATACTCACATTCAAATAATGTGAATCATAGTCATATATGCATATCATAACCTTTAGTTGTCCAACAACTAACATAGCCAATTATCGGAAGTTTTACCATAAGTTCAACATTTTGAACTAATACCCCAATTACATTCAAAGAGACTTAGCATAAGTTTAAGGTTTGAAATTCATAATAACTCAACCACAAACTTCCTTTCGATACTCAATTAAACAATTTAATTAGTACCGATAGGATAAAATCAACACTTTGACATACATGCTAATTTTAAACTATTTTAAACTTCTCAAAGAATGTTTTGAACTTATAAGATTATTTCCAAAACAATCTCTAAATCACCCATAACAAACCGAAAACGTCCATAATCATCAAATGACTTTGGGCTTAATCGATTCGTTTTGTTTCGAAAACATCGGGCGAAGTTATAGTCCATCGTGAGCCATGGCTCACGATGGAGCCACGATCAAACGGGGACAGGGGGGTTGCCCAGGCAGTCCGCGCGCGGACAGGTGCTGCGGACAGGGGCTGTCCAGGGAACAAAACGCGCGGACGCGCGGGGGGGGCTTCCAAGGGCGTCCAAGGACGCGTCCAGAGAAGCCGCTCCCTGCTCCGGGCCAAGGCGTGCCGTGTCCAGGGCATGCCGAGGGTGCGCGTTCCAGTGGAGCCGTGTCCATGGCTTGCCTGGAATCACGCGGAACTTACGTTTTGTCGGGGAGGATTTTCCGAATACGAAAATCGGCTACGGTTCATATATCGACATATATACTATATGGTACTACTTTAAACACTTCTAGAACATGTTAAACGTGTAATATAGCTCTGATACCATGTTGGAATATCCCGGGGTTGCAAGACACGATGAACTACGATAGTTCATATGTCATACAACCCTAATTCGTTGATCGTTAGAACTTACACAATGAAACTAGCTCATAGAAGTATATGTTTAAAGGTAGTGTGAATATGCTACAAATAACATATAAAAGAGTAGTGCTACAAAGTTATACCTTTGAAGCGTGAGCGGAAGCTATGTCAATCTTTAAGCGCTTATCCCCACACCTTGCTCCTTGCTTTCTTCTTGAAGAAATTTCTATCACCAAGGTGATATGGAACTACTATGAAATAGTCCACACCAATACCTTAGATAGCAATAAGACACACTTGGACTAGTGTGTGTTATTGAGGAGTGTGTAGTCTAACTACTATAGCAAACTATAGAACAATTTCTATACTCTAACACTTAGAGTTTTGCTAGAGGGTTGAGGTTGAAGATGAAGTGTGTTTGTTTGTGTTCTTGTGTTCTCTAGCAAGAGATATGCAAGACTTAGATTAATTTCTTCACATTCAATATCATCTTATGATATAGAATGGATGATGAAACATATTGCACACTAAACAAACACATTAACCATCCATATGGTTAATGCCTCTTGGTCCATGGAAGATGCTCTTACAAGAGTTCTTCCCAAGGGATACAAAGCCTTCCCAAGGCATAAAGTAGCCACCAAGATGTCAACTCCTCATAATGATGAGATTAGTTAATTAATCTTAATTAATTAATTAAATCATATCTTATTTAATTAATTCATTAATTAATTAAATCATTTCAATAAATGATAATATATATATATATATATCTCACATATATATATATACATAAACCCCAAATGGTGTGTCCGGAACCAATTCCGGGCGCACCATCGGTTCGGTCGGGACACGATCTCGATCGAACCGAAATTCCTCAATATGGATCAAATCCCTTATTCACTTTCGGGTCACTACTCGAAAGTATCTTCGGTAATTGTTACGTGTGTGACCTCATAGCCCGAGTAACGAAGGCATCGGGATTCAACGTATAAGACCGTATACACGAATCCCGAAGATCATCGTGAGAGTCTAGTCTACCATTCGATGACCCCCGGCATTATCTCGGGTGAGACTACTGATAGTTCAGATAACTATCGGTTGTTGAACCGTATATATAGATGATATAGTTCACGGGCACTAATTGAGGAAATTGACACATCAATTTCCAACACTTATGCCCAGTCACAGTCGTGAAATCAAAAAATTTTAAAGTGTCAAGAAAGCCCATGGTTTGCGGCCCATCAATAGGAGTAGTTAAAATAGTCTCCTCTGAAGGCCCGTTAGGATTTGCAACCTGCTCATTAGTGTCATTTAATTCCTTAGTAGTAACTTGCTCCTTAAAAATAGGCATCTCATTATACTTGTCAATTAATTCAGATTCAAATAATCCGTTATCATAAATGCCCACTTTGACCCCCTCCATCCGTTCTCCAAATTGAATGGGATTCAAATTCAAATTTGAATTCGGCCCAAGTTCCGGCCGAACCTCCACATTCTGGGGATTTTCGATGACTATAGCTCCTCCTGCCGGAGGCTCCCGAACCTGCAACTCTTCCACCACCTCAGGTTCTATCTCCGCCACCTGAATCCTCTGAATCACCCATGAACGTTCCAGTGGAGCCTTAATCCACTTACCATACGCATCCAAATCCCCATCAACAGCGGCATCAACAACTTGGGGACATTGTCGAACATAATGCCCTAATAACCCACAACGGAAACATACAAGGGGAAGCCGTTCATAGGCAAGGTACCCCAATTCCTCCCCTGAACTTGTATCGAATGTAAGAAAACTGCGAAGAGGCCTCCGCACATCAATATCAGCCCGCACCCGAAAGGACTTAGCCCCCATGCTAGCCCTTCGGATCTCCACCACCTCACTCCCTGGGAAGACCTTAAATAACTTCACTGCAACATTACGAGTATAGAACTCGCCTGACAAACCTCGAACTTGCACCCAGAACATGCAATTGACAAAATCATCACCTTGAGGAGCAATCCCCCGTGACCAATTCTTAATCAAAATCAGCCGGTTATCGAAACAACACGGCCCCATTTCCATGACCATCTTCTTTACTTCAATCGATGGAAAGGAGATTTGAAACACCGAATCGCCTAAGCGAGAAAATTTCATTTTCGGGGCATTCCAAGCTTTAGTCATAGTGAGGGAGAACCCCTTAATACTAATGAGGGCCTCCTTAGGATTATGGATCTTCACATATATACTCTTCTCACATTCTACCATCCCCTCCCTCAAGTCACGGTCAGCAATATCCAAACGGATACTCCCACCCTCACGAAGGTGAACAACTCTCAAATTGCGAACAATCTCGGCATCCATGATGTTAACGCAAAAAAAGAGAAAATCGGAAACAGTAAAAAGCCAAAAAAGAATGCAATATAGGAAAAGATTAAGTGAAGAATAAGGAGGATCGAACCCCCTATATATAGTGTGAGATCCAGCATTCCAGAAGACCAAAACAAATAATCTTGCTAAGATTAAGCAGTAGGCAATAATTATGTTTGAATCCCAATTGACTGGAATAATATCCCTAGTCAAGAGGGAGCCAATCAAGGAGAAAGGATGCATTCCCCTGTAGAGAAGGCAATTAGGAAAGACTCTAAAAATTAGAGAGAATTTAAGACTCTAGAGAGAGGCTAAACAGAATTCCACTTCTTCTAGATAATATACTTGATCTTGGATGACTATATTGCATTTGTTAATTAAAGTTCGATAATGTTTATTTTGGTTTGCGGGAATCTTAAGTGTCCTAAACCACGCCTCTATTTTGTTTGAATTTATTCTTTGGCGGGAATAGCGATATTATGAAATAACTATTCTATCGATAACAATCAATATTGTAATTATGAGTCATAGAATCAAGAGCATAAAAGGTATTAAAAATAATTTTACTCTGGCAATATAAAAATCTCTCTTGCGTTATCATTTGCCATTAGAAATACATATTTCCAGGGATGTTTAATGCTGGATCAATAATTCCACCTTATTTCTATATAACAGCTATATATGAAGGCATTATCACCTAGCCCTTGGGCAACATCATTGGATAAACATCAGTTCCTATGGATTCAAAGTTTTGCAACAGCATGGGGTGGCAAGTCTAGTCTCCCTGGAAACTTTAGGTCTTCCCAGTCGTCTTCTTCGAGTATGGAGAAGTATCGATCAACCATATCGTCAGTGACTAACTCCAATCTGGATGGCTCCCACTGACAATATTGGTTGACAAGCAAAACATCAAAAGAAGTTGTAGGTAGAACTCGAGGGTGGGGGGCGAGTTGCATTACAGAAACATAGATGGTTTACAGAAACTACGAGTTGAGCTAAAACATCCAAAAGAGATTCGTTTACCTTTGGGTTTTTATCCTTGTCCAAGAGTATGGCTCTGCAACCCTGCATATCGGGAATAGGTCAACTGGTCAAGGAACCTGTAAGCAAAGATGTATAGGCAAGTTTCAACTAGTTCCTACCTCGACGAAGTCTTTGCTAACTTCTCCCCGCATGACATGACAAACCATTCTGTATTCACGTATAAGGCATTTACCAATCCCCTGGAGCCTTCCTTCTCTAATCTGGATATTTAAAAACATAAATTATTGTGAACATATCAAACAAGATATTAGTTCAGTGTACATATACCCACCACAAAAGTTAGCCCCAATGGTTCCGCCATGTATTACTCATCTATAATACGACAGTCGTTGCCTTGTTTGTCATTGCACATCATATAATCAATAATCTCATCATCACAAAGCAGTTTCACGGGCATATTTTATAAGCATTAAGAGATAGCTACTATTTTATTTTCAACAATCAAATATAGAACTTGATGGTAAAGGAATGCCACCAGCAAAATAGTAGTAATATTTATTGAAAGAGTGAGATATTTACCGATCTCAAAGAAATTTTTAGGCTTGTTGGGGATGCTTTCTTCAGTGTCTGTATGGTTGAGGCTAGCCAATCATCCTGGTTTTCTTCAAGTTTCTTCTCCTAGAAAAAAAATAGCTCAATTGGGTAAAGAGGTGTAAGAAATTTGGTTTGTGACCTTTGAACACACTAGTGAAAACATAGAAAACAATGACTAGACTGAGCATTGGCAAATGATCACTAGACCAAAACTGAAAAAGTTACTTACAAGAGAAGATAAAATTTCCTCAACCGTCCTCCGAGAGAAACATGTGTTGATCACACTTAACCTTCAAATATGGAAACATATGATGCATAATTTAATCAACGGATTTTGAGTATTATGATGCCACTGTGGGGAGACTGCATTTCTGTTCTCTAGTACAAATATAGACATGTAACAAAAAAAATCAAGGACCAGGAATCTAATATGCTCGTAAGTGCGTAAAATATTTTTACTCGTCCAACAACCACCCAGCGGCGAATAAAAGTTTGTGTTAGGATTTAGAACAACATGATTACATCAATGACATGTAATTATTCTTTTTTATGACATGTATTTCAGTCATCAACTATGAAAACATAGACAATAATTGAATTCCTCCAAATAAAAATCACATGCATTATCATGTTGTCATTTGAACCAACAGTGCATTGCTGATATGTTCTCAAGCACCTCCATTATTCTATATACTTGGTCAGGTATATTTTCGCTCTTACTAGTAACAGTGTGAGAACGAAATTTATAAGAAGATATCTTACCGGTGAAAAGCACTCTTTTCTTTCAGGCTTGGCACTTCAGAAAAATCATTTAGAACTGCAGTAATAACAACCGTGTCACTTGAATCCAATCTATGCAGTGCTTCTACTAAAGATGACAATTTCTGCAAGACATTCAGAGTATGTCAGTTTGAACCTGAAAGACTTCAAACTTTGGATGCTCAAGCAGAAGTTATATGTGTACATTTGCAGTTCATTGTCTGAGCTATGGGACAGACAATCAGAAGATTAAAGGATATTTGACTATGTTCTGATAATCTCTTTTTAGAGTCCTCTCTTACACAGTAAATAATTTATTCAGAAGATTGTACTCCCATGGCAACACTTAAGAGAGCTGGGACGCTTGGATGCACCTTGAGTCATTTAAAAACCATATAGAAGTCGGCAGCTTAATAGAGCAGTTAGGCAATTTAGTCCAAACAAGAGCTGATAAGCATAAGTAAAGCTGAGGCAGGACTTGTATAAGTAACTGGCATCGCAAAAGCTTTTTGTTTCTATAATATTGCACATATGTCAATTTTCTGATGATTTTATTGTAAAGAGTCTTAATATAACCAGTACATCCTCATGACACTTGGAGTTCAAAATTTAAAGAAAGTTTTAAGATGTCTGTTATTGCAAAACTTGCTTTGTGAATCTAGTGAAATAATCATGTCTATTCATAATATTCTCCATGAAACTTAATATTATTCAATTACAAGTCACGCTTTATATATGTTAACGAAGAGCTCAAAGTTTCTAAATGGAACTAGTTAATATGCTCTCAGTTCCTATTTACTTGATCATGGAGCAAAAAAATTTCTTTCCTTTTTACTTGATCATCTGGGGTTATAATGCCATTTTGTCTTGATCTTTTCAATTTTGTCCCTAATAAAGACTTCTTATCAAAGTTGGCCCCCATGCTTCCTTCATGCAGGGTCATGACACTCCCTTTCCCTTAAGGTCCTTGTCCTCAAGGGCCATGACATAATATCAAGTGAGGAGCATGTGACTTGTCAATAAGGTTATTTCGGTCATTTTAAAAAAAAAAATTTACGATAAAAAAATCGAAAGGAAAAGAAAAATTAACTCCTCCCCAATTTAGAATATGAAATAACGCACCCCCAACATGCACTTAATAAAAAATTTATCGCGCGAGACCAAATAGGATATATTTTGAAACCAGGGTGATTGACAAAAATGATTTGAAACACATGAAATGGACTGGAAATTTTTTGCAAACATAGGTGATTGTTGCAGCCATTTGTCCTTTAATGAAACTAATGTTTTTGCGAACTTATACCTCTGAAGGGACATAGTTTGTGGCCAGTCCGCAAGCAAGCATTTCAGGACCATCCAACCTTGAGCCTGTTAAAGCCAAATATTCTCCTGCAAACACGAGGAAAATAGTAAATGATATATTATAAATGCACTACTTGTTCCATAGTGAAGTAGCTACATGATTGGATATTAATGAACATGTTATTAGCAATCTGAGTATTACGACCACATCGTCAATCTCCCATATTGAATTATAGAAACTTGAACAAGGTAAAGGAGCCACCCGTAAAACAACAAGAGTGTCTACATGTTAAATTGTTACTTGGTCATCATCATGTGACACCACAAGTCACTAGCCATAATGCATCTAAAAAATTCAAGAATTAATGAGTAGTAAATTACTGGAGCTGTATGTTATTGTCATTATTCTGCTCCTGTTATGAAGTAAAAACCTCTTAAGTCAACAAAAAAACTCTCTAGAATGACAAACCAAGAATTCTCTGTGTTCATACCAACTGATGAGTGCCCCTCACCTATTCTTGTCTCCTTTATATTTTCTTTTTCTTATCTTTGTCACAATAAAATTTAGGATGAGGGATGGTGCCCCAGGCCAAGGTAAGAAATCATTCAGGTTTCTCTTAGTGCTTTAGAGGAACTTAATCTACGTCACCAACAGATACTTTGGGTTCAAATCTTCGACCTTGTCAAATATGCATTTTCACTTGAGACCAGAAGATTCAACGCTAATTACATAACATTTTGACATTCAAACAAATCATGTTAGAAGACAGGTCGAGTGGCAGTCTTTCTTCATCTACTAATAAATTAATCCTGCCAATAGATTCATAAATGTAATCCTAATTATACTGTACATTTGAACTTTTCTCTTTATCCGACAGACCTTTGATTATCTTCTTCTTTTCTTAAAAAATACAAAAAATAAGAGTGGTGTGTGGCTTTTTTAGGCCTTATGCATGTATATATGGATAATAAGAGATGTGGAGGCAAAATAGCAAATAATTAGGAGTACCTAAAAATCCTGCCAGCCTCGATAAAAAATACGAAGCACCTATATCTGGAAAAAGGCCTAAAGCTGTTTCAGGCATGGCAAAAACCTATAATCAATGGGGAGCACAATTTATGTCAGCCAGAAAATAAATTTCTGATTTACATTTGAAATAAAAAGCCAAAAGCAATGCAGATAATTGCCATATTGATACAACCTGGCACAGCCTCAAGCTGGCCAACAATACCATATCACATAATAGAATTCTTTCATGGAGTTCATATATGTAACAATTAATCATCAACTATCATGAATAGACACACAAGTCATGCTTGCCCAAAAACTTGATCGTTGCATTATCTAGTGTACAAAAATATGTTGTGTACAACTATGATTATGATATTTAAATATTAGAAATGAAAAGCTTTATCAATTTATTATTCTCATGAAGTCATAATAATTCAAGTAATTTGACTTCTAAGGAAAACAGAGAAGCTGAGGAAAAGACTTGGCTACTCAAAGAGCCCTATCCAATAGAGTCTCATGTCCTTAAAGAAGCAAGTTCCGAAAATGACTTCACCTTTTGCAACATATCAAGGGGATGATCCAGGATGGGATACGAGACCGGGGGGATGAAATTCGTCAATTTAGTATTTATATAGATTCTTCCTGGGCGAGACCACACGTAAAAATAACATTGCCAAAAGGGAATATCAATACTGTCACATGAATCGTAAATGCATGAATATATGATGTACCAAAAAAATCTGCAGTTCCTAATGGAATAGGTAACAAAGCCACTTTGCCGCCCACTGCTACTAAATCACCCCCTTCGAAATAATAATCTTTGACATTGATTACTTATGTCATTCGTCATTTTATTTTTTTATCATAATTATTTAGGGTATTACAAAATGGCAAAAAGTGATATAGTGCACTTACACTCCAAGTTCTGCAATATTTTTAAACATGTTTCCATTGCACTATACATAATTCTAGTCACCTGTGTTAGGAACAGGATGTGTACAGGTGTCTATCGTTGACGGGATTCGTTAGCCGTGATGGTTTCAAATGAGATAGAGCTTTCACAAGACCATCAATAATACTTGAATACGTCCATAGTATTCCTTCTTAGAGACCTAGCTTCTTCTTTTTCTTTGCTTTTCTTCTGTTTTGGCTAAGTCGCAATTTAGCTACGTTACAGAAATTCATTTTCCCCTCTATGTAATATGATTTCATTCTATAAACTATTACCTCAGAGAGTTAATATACATTTTACAGATGCATAACATAGTGTACAGGTGATAGAATACCGATTTTTCAGTAGCGACTCGGAATGTCCCGTGAATTGATACACCAGCACCACCTCCCATAACAATTCCATTGAGTATTGAAACCTGTAGGTGTAGTAAGATTAGCTATTTAATGAGAGCCATAGGACACTACCAAGAGGTGCACTCAAAATAGGGTTCAGATTAAAAGAATACAGAACCAAGATTGAGATCAGTTATCTATATCAAGACCTGCGGTTTCCTCAATGTTGCCATTACATAATTCAAGGTAAATTCCTTTCCAAAAAAATGTGCACCTGATCTCCAATTACCTGTGCGACGTTAACATAATAATACAGTGGTCACAGAAATATTCCATCAAGCCAATAAATCTGAATCAAATATCTGACAACTCAGAAAAGAAAGTTCAACTAGTTTTACTACTGAAATACTCATCATACGGTGTCAACCGAATAGTTAAACTATTCTGGCTTTCCAGTTGAAAGTGAAATTCAATATAAAATTCCCTAATCAGATAATAGATTCTGTTTTTACCTTGTCGAATATCACTGACGACAGCAGCGACATCACCTCCTGAACAAAAAGCTCTTCCATTTCCCTATTTGAAAGGTAACAAAAAAACATGACCGAATGGTTGTGGTAACCAAAAAGAGAGTTTTTAATCTTCTGCAAGCTAGAAAACATAAATTGGTTGCGATACTGGACTTCAGATGTTGAACATAACTTTATAACATACAACCAATACTCTTTTCTAAGTTCAAGAATTATAGAGCAGAAACGGATAATGATACAAAAAAGAATACGTTTCAATCTCCGGAACTGAACAAACTTCAACTGATAGGGGAACTAGAATGATAAAATGAAAGAAAAATAAGATTAATGAAGAACGATAAAAAGGAACACAACAACAACAATGGCAGGATGCCTCTTCCTATGAAGAATGATAAAAGAGAACAAGTCTAGCAAAACAATCAGTGAATTACATTTTAACTTACAGTACCAGTTAAGAAAATACAATACTAACTGTTGAAAGAACTTATCAGCATGAAACTGGTAATCATCTAAAAGTACATATTACAGCATAATGTTCATTTTTCAAGCAATGAAAAGTTGTTCGTATTGTTGCTAAGAATAAGTGCAGTTTGCCTAGTTGCCCCTTTTATGGAGAAACGGTAAGTTTTCTTTTAATTTTTGGGAAACAGATTATCATTTGGATTGTCAAAAGATCTATTTTATTTTTATTTTGTGATTTGTTATACACACATGGCCAACTCCTAATCCATAAGTTGAAAAAGTTAACATAGGAATCGAAAGTGAAAAGGTTAGCACAGTAATTGTTTTGGTCTACAAATAGCCATCTTGAATCTCTGCAAATTGCAAATGTACACTGAAAAGGAATTAGAAGCATAGTTCTTTTTTCCGTCCTATAACTCTTTCCTTGAATGTTGCAATTACTGATATTACCAAGTATTAGAAGTATACGTATTATTTTAACCACCTAGTCTATATTAATATTCTCTCCACACATAAATACATCTATTAATATAAGTAGTAATATGTAATACTATATTTGGTGTTTATATACCGGAGTTTCTACCGCGGTAGCATTGTCTCATCAGGAGTGCTTACTATACTAAGTATCTTGGCTATCCTTATCATTTTAACACTGATTTTATTACTTTCCCGTACTATTGAAAATTGACACTACATACTTATTAAATGGTCTATAATAGAGCAGATACTATTATTAGGGACCCATATTACTACTACTACTACTACTACTACTACTACTACTACGAAAACTTAGTTCATTTTATATTATATGTGAGAGGGAAGGGCATAATACAAGACATACAGGAAAGCTATGTATATTTTGCTTCCGCTGTTCAGGTTGTGCAATTACATCGGAATTCATAGGCGAATAGGACACAGGATTCTTTCAACAACAAAAGTTAAATATGCTACTACTGCTACTATTAAGGATGGAGAGAATAAATATAGTCCAATTACTTGAGCTATACTAAGCTATATATAAATATTGAGAAAGGGGTACTCCCACTAAATAAAGAAAACAACAATGCCTTTAATTCACTTCTTTTCTGTACATCATTTACAGATATGGAAGGTTGCCTTTATGGGCAAGAAAATTGACTATGCACATATAAACTCATACTACTATATTTAATTTTTTTCAACTTATGTGGGCTAGTAGTTGTCGATGTCTATAACACTTCTTTTCCTACTATAGAATACTGGCAATAAGTATAGTGATCTATAATTAAAATGGATTTTGTTGTTATTACTATTTTACCCTTATTGAAAAGGGGCAACTTGGAAAGTACTCTATAATAATCATGGCGATTATTATATGAATGTCGTATTGATAGGTCAAATTTCCACCTTATTATGCAAATTTTATGTGGAAAGTTCAAATTTCACCTTACGATCTGGAGGTATAAATACACCACTTGTATTATTATCTCACGACAAAATTTATCGAGTAGTGAAATTACTCATAATTATATTAATTGATCATGAAAGATTCAAAGGGGCATTGTTATAAGCACATGGACAACTAATATCCCATACAAGTTGAAATATCAACCCAAGAATACGGAGTGAATATGTTTTGCATAGTAATTTATTTGGTCTATAATTAGCCATCTCCAAACTCTGCAAATGTACACTCAAAAGTGAAAGAAGCTTGTTCTTTTCTCCATCTTCTACATCTTTCCCCATATTTGCACTCACTATTTACTAAGTATTAGTAGTATACAGACTAGTTTAACCACCTAGTCTATATTATTGTTCACTTCATACATACGTATATTAATAAAATACTAATACATAATATATGGTGTTCAAATATCTGGTTTTCTGTCATGATTAGATCTTTTCTAGGCCGCAGTTATTGCATGTACGATTACTTACAAGAAAATTATATCTAAATGAAGTCATGAAGATGTCATTAAAATGTGGACACCAAAGAAATTGGGTACCATGTTCCTGTGTGTTATTTTCTGCCATCACTATGACCTAACAATAACACAATGGATTATTGCATGTACGATTACTTACAAGAAAATTATATCTAAATGAAGTCATGAAGATGTCATTAAAATGTGGACACCAAAGAAATTGGGTACCATGTTCCTGTGTGTTATTTTCTGCTATCACTATGACCTAACAATAACACAATGGAGTATCGCGCTACTACTATTGATACCCGGTTCACCAACCCTAGGGAATGAAACCTCTTTACGATGGTTCATGAGATACAGTGAATATAACAAACTACTCTTATCTCTAATATTTGACAAATATATTGAAGAAAAGGAATATGGTTTGATCATGAAATCAAGAATGAAAAAAGTTTCTTTCAGGACAATACATTAGACCAGAATACCAAATATAATAATAAAACTTGAGATATATATCACAATTTTTCTTTTGTTACAAGGGGCTATTATATCATACCACTCTTACAGAAAAGAAGCTGGTATAATTTAAGAGAGGAAAACCGATGTTCTTCTTTTATGACAGTGTTTTAGAACAGAAAAAGTGGTTTGAAACAGAGTCTGATTAGCAAAAACCAATAACTGTTTTCTTGGTAAATCATGTACGGACAGGAAATGTTTGAACAAATAAACTAGAACTGTTTTCAACCATTGCGTACCTTCATAATTATTAACTTGACATTCTGGTCCTTCTCGACAGAAAGAAACTGCTCCAAGAGACAACATATCTAGAAGCAAACAAAATTGCATTAAAGGATAATCAAGCTCAAAATTTCAAGGAAACATACAGAGGATTGTCTGAAACATTCCGTTTCATTAAAAGATGACGAAACGGAAGCAGTAACTACACAGTCATTGAATCTAAAAACAGGTTGAATACTCGTCATAAATGTTACTAGTTAGGACTCACTCATGAAGCTGGTGAAAGTGTGTAAACAAAATAAATTGATTGCATAATGTTCTAGTCCAAAATACTGAAGATTGTCTGAAACATTCCGTTTTTATGTTGTTTCGTTCTTGAATATGATGAAATGAATTAGAAAGGCTCATTATACTACCTACACTTCTGATCTATTGCAAGTAGTAGATAATCTTAGCACTTCATGTTGGGTCAATCAGGAAACAGCCTCCCCGTTATCATAGGCATAAGGCTGCATATTATCCTCGCCCTCCTTACTTGGAAGCTACTTTAGAAGCAACAAGGCATATACACCAGTTAACACCACCTGTCTTCAGAAACCAAATCTGTGCACAACTAAACGAACCTCTATTTTTATAGATTCAAGTAAACACTGCAGTGGTTGCAAACTTGCAATAAGTCCACAATTATAGGGTAATTAACCTGAGCGTAATCACAGTGATAATTTTCACAATCTATAGCCTCATTAATCTAGTCATTACACTTCCTGAAAAAACAAAGTTCTTCAGCGGGTTAACTAAGTTACTCCAAAGAATACATCCTTAACACAAGAAATCGCAGAGCCACCCGAGGAGCTCAAGCAAGCGGTTGCACACAACTAAATCGAGAAACACTGATTATTATATAGCAAATCAAAGCACAAATAGCAACATCTATGCAAACGAACCAAACAAAATTATCGACGATTTAACGAATTAAACCAGTAAAGTTTCAACAGAAGTTCACCATTGGGTAAGATAACGCATTGAGTTGCTTTGGCCTGTTCAGTATGAAGGTCCGTACACTCCCTTTCTCCTCAACTAAAACCTGCAAATTATATTCAAACATCGACATAAAGTAACAAACCCCCAAAATTAAGTCGATAAATCATACAGCTTTAAGTATATTTGCATAAGAAATAACAATAAACATACCATTTCACAAAAATCATCAAATTTGGTTTTCAACGGTCAAAATTAACACAATTGAACTTCGATTTTAATCCGGGAAGGGGGGGGGGGGGAGTTAAAGTAGCATACCTGATCAGTTTGAGTTTTGATAGCTCTTGAGGTGATTGAAGCCATGATGATTTCACCTTGAATATTCCAAAGTATTCTGAAATTGTTTGGAAAATGGTATTTTAAGGGCAAATCCTATTTCCCCGGCCCCTATTTCCACGGACCATTGTATGTCCTATTTTACCCTTTTGTACGGGTTTTGTACGGGTGAAATTAAAGTCGTATAGGCTTTGGTATGATGCTTCCACACGTTCCGCTTACAATTCAGATTAAAACAACAATAGATGAACTACACTCTCCAACCGTATCAAACATTTAGGTACGTTATTTTCACACGTTCGGTTGCTAATCCATTAAAATTATTGATGAATCATACGAGTAACTTTGTTAAATATCAAACACAGGTATGACATGCACACCCGTTTCTGTAGGCTTAGTACTATACTTTCATTTGTTAGGCGAAATATGATTTTTATGTTAATGGTTTAAGACTTCCTTCATTTTTTTTTGATATATATATATATATATTTTGACAATATTAATTCTTTTATCAATTATAAACACATTTTTTATAATGAACAAAATATTTGAATATGATTTTTATGTTAATGGTTTAAGACTTCCTTCATTTTTTTTTTTGATATATATATATTTTGACAATATTAATTACATTTTTTGTAATGAACAAAATATTTGAATAAAGTAACAACTATGCATACAACTATAGTGCATATACTAAAAAAATACAACAATTAAATAAACGACATCAAATGAAACGAAATGAACTATTTTTTCTTCAATGCACCCAATAGTTTATAATGAACAAAATATTTGAATAAAGTAAAGAACTCGAGTTTTTTTTTTCATTGCATACAACTATGCATACAACTATAGTGCATAAACTAAAAAAAGACAACAATTAAATAAACGACATCAAATGAAACGAATTAGAAGACAATGAACTATTTTTTCTTCAATGCACCCAATAGTTGATTGTATAATTGAATGTTGGATCTGTAAGGTGCGACCAAGTTGTCTGCACTTGAATGATGACTTCTTTCCCAATATAATGCAGGAGCAGCCATAGGTATTTGAACATTCTCCATTTCAAGCTGCGATAGTAAAACAAAATATTAAATTTATATTTTTCTTGTTTCATAATGAAATGCAATTGAACAAATTAAAAGAACTTACCAGTACAAAATGTGAACCACCCGACACGTGTCCTAACGCCACCGTATCCGTGGGAGGGCCATTACCTGCTTTCACATATGCCGGGAGACACGTGATTCCGCCAGAAATGGAATAAGAGAGAAACACCACATTGTACACAGTAGCGATAACATGTCCAACTTCCGGCAATGACATCCACTTTGCGTACGGGGCAAATCCGTCGCCATAATGACCAATTTGTGTTATCAAATCATTAGAGCTAATCCCAGGTAACACGGTGTCGTAGAAATCTGGATTACTCATTAGCTCGAGGACACAATCACTTCTCACAGTGCTCCAACGATTCTCATTGCCATAAATTTGAAGAGCCACTGCCCTATACCCACAATTTCCATCGGCCTTGACATCTGTGAATCCCCGAACACATGGGACAATGAACGGGATCAAATCAGAAGAGTAGGATGACATGTGAAGACAACCAATTCGTGGGCGCTGACCCTGACCACGACCATGTACCCGGACACGACCACGACCACGACCTCGTCCGGGCTTTGAAATTCCACCAATGTTGTTTAATGGAGTTTTTGGGGGACGTTGACTGGGAGTTACAGGAGTAGCAGGAGTTGTAGGAGTTGCTGGGGTTGCTGGCGTTGCAGGAGTAGCCGGAGTTGCTGGAGTTGCTGGGGTTGCAGGAGTTGCTGGAGTAGAAGGGAACATTGGTGAACCAATCGAATTTGATCCTACTGACATAGGACTGAATTGGGAAGCAGCAATGTTGGAACACCTTGATGCTTTTTTAGATTGTGATTTAATTGAAACCCCAAAATTTAATGCAGTCCTTTCCCAATCTGACAATATTCTCGAAGTAAGGCCCCTTTGAGAACGTGCTTCCTCCGGAATAAGTTCTGGCAAGGACAGATTTGCTAGTTGTGGATGTAAGACATTATTGATTGTCTTAAACAACTCTCTTTGGAGAGGGGGAGGGGCACTTTGAATTTCGGCCCACGTATTTTCCATGTCATTATCAGTGAAGCTCGGGTGATGTGCATGGACATTTAGCTCAATA
Source organism: Echium plantagineum (assembly GCA_003412495.2). Taxonomy (NCBI): domain Eukaryota; kingdom Viridiplantae; phylum Streptophyta; class Magnoliopsida; order Boraginales; family Boraginaceae; genus Echium; species Echium plantagineum. The sequence continues at coordinate 24,605,829 of CM016562.1, read as the reverse complement.
TCTAACTTCTTCCAGAATTCGTGAATATCATCAAGAGGGATGCTCCTCCCCAAGTAATGGCTCATTGCAATCTCATGAGCACAAGGAATTCCGTGGGTACGCCTATAGTAGCAACCACACTGGTCGGCGTCAGCCCCAATGCCGTGTTTTTCGTTGCGTCTCATTTCTGCTCTAATTAGATCCAGGGCGATGTGTGACACCTTACCCAATATCTCCTCAAAAAGAGCTGAGTCTATCAAATCAATTGGTCGTCTTGTTTTAGATAGCTCCACACTCTCCTTGATCTTAATTATTTGTATTTTCATGATCTCATTTGCTTTATGAAACACCGTGTCAAACGCTGATTGTGAATTGTTTAGTGCTTTCTTGAGCCTGTTGTGTTCGCTTTCCACTCTGTTTGTTGTGTTTGTTCCAAAGTGTAGCACATCATCCGTCCATATTGACATGATTTCTTCGTGGTATGTTTGAAGCCAATAACCTTTTATGTAATTCAATAGGGTAGGATAGGAAGCATAATCAGTTTCAATGGTGTTCCAACGCTCCATCCAAATCTGAACTGTTGGGGAAGATATTGCATGATTGAATTTTCTCATAAAAATTTCCGAGAATTCTTTGTTACCAGAAACTTCGAGACCTTTTTTCCTTACATTGACTTCAAGATGCCTCCGGCAAAGACTATGTTTGCTCTCGGGAAAGACTGATCTCACAGCACTGATGAAAGCTCGGTCTGCATCTGTGTAGATGACTAGTGGGAGACAATTTTTTTCAAAGAGGTTCCGGAGGTTGGTTAATGCCCATTCATAACTTTCAATAGTTTCGTGCTCGAGGAAAGAATAAGCAGCGGTGAAATTCTTTCCCGTCGAAGTGAAGCCAACAATTTGTAAAAATGCCAACCCATAACAATTTGTTTTGTAAGTGCAATCTCCCTGGATTACAAATGGAAAACAATTGAGCATGTTGTAAGCCACCGGATGAGAGAAGAAGATGTCAACAACAACATTTGAATCCCCGACCGTCCTCATTTGCACATAGTAGTTATTATCTCTCAGTAACTTGAAGAACTGTTCCAACGGCGACCTACCTTGTCGTTCTTGCAACTGAAACTTGATAAGGGCATTTTGGATGTGGCGTTGGGTGCTTAGGTTTTGTTCGTCCTTACGTCTCAATTTGCCAAGAATATCATTTGGTCGGACATTTGAACGTTTGGAGTCGCACACTTCCAAATATTCATCGGCCGACAACCTTCCCATCGGATGACCCTCTCCGTACACATGATCGGCGTGATTATGTCTACCGCATTCCACCGTCAAATTCCATCGACCGTCCCAACATTCTCTCCCTCTCAATTTGAACGGACAGTCGTTCTTTTTTGTCTTAGTAGATCTCATAGTGGGTGTCTTTTTTTGTCGATACTTCCCCCCTAAATCACATACAATAATTGCATATCCGAGTCTATTTCCTTTTGTTTTATGAGTGTCTTTGATTGAAACACTATTGTTAGTGCGGGCAGCTATTTCTCGGACAGTTTTAAGTAATTCTTCTCGATTTGGGAAAGAAGTACATGATTGGAATGATTGTGTGTAGTCAGGATATATTGTTTGGTCCTATAACGATAAAAAATAATTCGAAGTATATCAATAATAATAATAATAATAACAATAACAATAATAATAATAATAATAATACTAACAATAATAATACCAATAATAATAATAACAAATTATCTTAAAAACTATGCATCAAATGTACGAAAAAGATTCAACGTGTGAATATGTCATACAGAAGCACCATCTACGAACATAAAATGCATACATAAGGTATCAGAATGTAGATTCAATCCGTTCCAGGGTGTATTGCAATTTTACAAATAATTCATAATTTCATACAAGTACTTATATATCATTTACCAAAATCTAACTAATGTCCATTATAAAAAAATACTTAAAATATGTAAAATGTCATAAAAAACACAAACACGTGTCACCCTTGTTATTTTATTATAAATAATCACTAGGTTATATTATTTTAATGACAATGTACGAAAAAGACTAAACGTGTGGATATGTCATACTGAAGCACCATGTTCGAACGTATAATTCATACATAAGGTATCAGAATGTAGATTCAATCCGTTCCAGGGTGTATTGCAATCTACAAATAATTCATAATTTCATACAAGTACTTATATATCATTTACCAAAATCTAACTAATGTCCATTATAAAGAAATACTTAAAATATGTAAAATGTCATAAAAAACACAAACACGTGTCACCCTTGTTATTTAATTATAAATAATCACTAGGTTATATTATTTTAATGACAATGTACGAAAAAGACTAAACGTGTGGATATGTCATACTGAAGCACCATGTTCGAACGTATAATTCATACATAAGGTATCAGAATGTAGATTCAATCCGTTCCAGGGTGTATTGCAATTTTACAAATAATTCATAATTTCATACAAGTACTTATATATCATTTACCAAAATCTAACTAATGTCCATTATAAAGAAAAACCTAAAATATGTAAAATGTCATAAAAAACACAAACATGTGTCACCCTTATTATTTAATTATAAATAATCACTAGGTTATATTATTTTAATGAGAATGTATGAAAAAGACCAAACGTGTGGATATGTCATATTGAAGCACCATGTTCGAACATATAATTCATACATAAGGTATCAGAATGTAGATTCAATCCGTTCCAGGGTGTATTGCAATTTTACAAATAATTCATAATTTCATACAAGTACTTATATATCATTTACCAAAATCTAACTAATGTCCATTATAAAGAAATACCTAAAATATGTAAAATGTCATAAAAAACACAAACATGTGTCACCCTTATTATTTAATTATAAATAATCACTAGGTTATATTATTTTAATGAGAATGTACGAAAAAGACCAAACGTGTGGATATGTCATACTGAAGCACCATGTTCGAACATATAATTCATACATAAGGTATCAGAATGTAGATTCAATCCGTTCCAGCGTGTATTGCAATTTTACAAATACATATAATTTCATACAAATAAATGATTTACAAAAAAACATACATGTTTCCTAATTAAAAATTAGCTCCATAAATTCCACAATGAAATATTGTTGTTTCCCATACGCAAAATAAATATACAAGTGAAATGAACTAACCGAGTTGTTAGAAGAAGACGACATTATTGTTGATATTGTGTAATAAAATCGTCCAAGATTATGCATGCATTCCTCACACCATTCCAATTTTTTTTATTTCTCTAAGAATGTGAATGCTAATTAAAAATATCCATGCAATTATAAATATGCATGGTAACCCATATCCCCTCCCCCATCACTTCAACAATAACTACTATTCATAACTCCGTTCAACTACAATTGTACGATGCACTGGTACGAGTAAAACAGTCATACCATAAAATTAAGAACGATACTTTGACACGTACGGAATTTATTATATATACATACATAGCATCTTAATGTTATGTTAATGTTTAAATGTTTGAATATTTTTTAAACTTTTGGTATGAATACATAATGTGTCAATGTTATTTTTATGATATTATTATTGTTTAATACTTAAATATATAATGTTTTATGTTTAATGATGGAAATAGTTACAATAGAAAAATTTCGATAATCATAATTCTAAGAAGAACGTGTGAAATTGTCGTACCTTAAGATTAACAACGACTATGTCACACGGTTGTTTGAAAAATGGTCATTCATTAAGGTCAAATCGAGGTCAGAAAAAGCTGAAATTTGTGACTTTTACCAAATAAAGCAACGTGTGACAGTGTCGTACCAACTACTATAGAACGTATCACATAGACGTACCATTTAATTACACACTATTAGATTACACGTTCACTGAATTTTTACCAAATTTATGTTCGAACTTCACTTAATTTTAATGTTTGGATGTTTCAATGTTAAAGAACGTATGAAAGTGTCGCAACATTTTTTAAAACACGAAAACCGTACACGTTCAACTATTCAAATCCGAACTTCACTTAATTAGAATTCGTCCCAATCCTTAATCCAAATACAACGATTACGAATGACCTTCTCATACATTTTGACGATGTGAACGTCATACACAACGGAATTATTTTTACTACACATCATACTTAAATTGAAGTATAGATTATCACGCGGTTTTGCATCAATCGCTTCCATAAAATCGACTCAACCATCCGTGAAATACATTCTACCTAATTCATAGTTTTCTATTAGTCCTGCCTCGATCTTGACCATCACATGAATATTATCATTCTCGTCATCGGACTTGAAATTTAATCGACATATTCCTTCCAAATCGATGTTAGTACGTCGAACATAGTCCTCGTCTAGTTCCTGTAAACCATGTGAATATATTTGTATAAAACAATCAAATAAATAAATATATGTGTAAACAATGTGAACCAAAATAGATTAGATATTACCATTCGCTCGGTTGAGTCATCATCCAACACCAAGAGAAAGCTAGTCCAACCTATGGGTTGTAATATGGGTGTCATGAAAAAAATTAATTTTGCATCACAGTGGTTGGGGTTACGTTCATGAGGTATTTAAAAAGAAATTTATGATAGAACGTGTGGTATTGTCATAGGAATAAATTAGGAATGATATGTTCATCCGTTCTGATTACTTATGCAACACAATATATACCCACGTATGTTCAATGCTCACCACCATTCCACCTCCCTGATTTGATACACACTCTTAAGTAAAGAAAAAAAATGCCTCCATTCAACATCTCCAATATCGGATGTCGGCGTTTCTTCAAAGTCGTACGTGAAGAGTCCGCCGGACGACTTGTAAGTTTGTATTTTTACCAAAAATGTATTCAATCTTTTTAGCTAATGTAGTTATTCTTTTTTTTTTTTACAGAAGATGCCTCTATTTTTTCCTTTTAGCTGCAACATGCAAATGATAGGCCAATGTCGTTTGACCCGTTTCGAAGGAAGACAAGCGTTCAATGTGGAGATTGAAGAGGTGGAGACCGAGGGGGAGCTCAAACGCCTGGTGTTTGGAAATGGTTGGCCTGAATTCTACGAAGCCAATGACATCGAAGTGGACGATTGGCTTGTGTTCGACGTGGACCTCCTGCGTAGTCGTAATGGCCATCCCGCGTTTGTTGTAACCGTGTTCGATATGACTTCTTGTGTGAAGCCTTTGTTGTAATAATTTCTTTATAAGACTTTTGTTTTATTGTTTTAATGTTGTAATGTCTAATATTATGTGTTTTAATGTTGTAATGTCTACTATTATGTGTTTTAATGTTGTAATGTCTACTATTATGTGTTTTAACGTTGTAATGTTTTAAATTGTGTTTAATAAATTGTGTTTCAAACGTATTGTTTCATCCTACTGTTTTGATGTGTAATATCCTATGGTACGTGTGCAACTATCATAGTAGTGAGCGCTGTTTGAGTACTGCACACGTACCAGTTAATAATCATAGTAGTAAGCAATGTTTGAGTGCATATGGAACGTAACGTGCCATAATAACATAGTAGTAAGCATAGAGTGATATAATCACACGTTCGGTTATATAAACAAAAAAAAACAAATTTAAAAATCTGTGAAAGTAAGCACCCCCACCCCCAATATAAACCCCCCTAAACCCATCAGAAGTCTCACCAATTTAGAGATGCCTCAATTTAATGTCCGCACAATTGGATGTCGTAGATTTATTAAGATCGTGTTAACTTCGGAAAATGAACGAACGATGGTAAGATTTTCTAGTACTTTTTTTGAAATTGCAATTAATATTTCTAGCTAAGTTGTTCTTTTATCTTTGTAGTCGATTCCTATGACGTTTCCTATGAGATGCAATATGAAGTTGGATGGTAATTGTCGTTTGATCCGTGTTGGAGACACACAGTCGTTCAGCGCGACGATACACGAGGAAGTCATCCGCGGACGTCGAAACCTCATAGTTGGAAATGGGTGGGACGAGTTCTACCGTGTGCATAACATCGATTTGGGTGACGTCATTATGTTTGATTGTGACGTTTCGCGTTGCAGTGATCACGCTCCCGTGTTTATTGTGACCGATTTCTCCCCGAACGCTTGTATGAAGTTAATGACTTAGTCTCTTTTATGTTTGGATGTACCGAGCTGCTTTGTTTTTATGTTTTGGTTGCAATTAATTTTCCTTATAAATGTTATTGTCGTTATTAATTGTTGAATAAATGTTATTGTCGTTATTAATTGTTGTTTTTTGTTCGAAATCGTACGTGTGTTGTTGTCATACCAATATGTTTAGAGAGAAACTGTCACACGTATCCATATGGTCAAAGTAAGAACAAAGATATCCTAAAAAGCAACAAATATTCTCCCAGAAAGCTGATTTGTTTCTGACTGTTAAAATGGATGAATATGTCATTCTACCTAATCTAGTTCGATATACTGGTACGTTGGATTTGATTAACTTCATTTCTCTATAAATATTTCATTGGAATAAACCAAACATCATCCCATCATCACTTATAATATATGGCATATAATCAAGAAAATATCGGTTGTGACTCATTTGCCGTCTTCGTATGTGAAAACTATCCAATCGCAACAAAACTAATAAGCATTATTGTTAATTATGTTTATCGTTAATTGTAACTATTTTTTATCTTGGTTAACATATTTTTCAACACTTTGCGTTTCAGCGAATTCCAGAAAAATTTCCGGAGAGAACAAATATTTCATTACGGGGACCTTGCCGTCTCAAGATCGACGGAAGCACCACGTTTTACGAGATGAAAATTCGTGCTAGGCATGGTGCGCCTTACTTAACCGATGGTTGGAACACTTTTGCTCGTGAACACCGTCTCATGTCGGGGCAAGTTGTGTTCTTTACTATTAATCTTGAGCATAGTCGTGACAACGCAATCTTGTTCGAAGTTGCCGTGTACGGCCTCAACGGGATGCGTCGTGTTTAAATTTAGTAATGTTGTACTCTTATTAATATTAAGTTTAATGTTGTAATGTTTTAATATTTCTACGTTTATCATTAAAACATGATAGACCCTTTATTGAATCACTTATTAATATTTGAAACGTATTGTTAATTAGTTATTACTATTATTTAAAACTAAGTCCATACCTTAATACGCAAATTTTCATATGTTATAAATTGAACGTGTAAGATTATCATACTGTAAGATCTAGAATGATACAACAATATAGATTGTGAGTACATAAACTTCGAATTGTGTGTACTGTCAATTCAAAATTCAGTTAGAGATTCTATTTCTGACACAAAAGCAACGGGTGACAGTGTCATACCTGTCATGGTAATATGAAAAGGTCATACATTCAGTAAGTGTTGGTATAACCATTTGACACGTACCAGTTAAATTGAAATCTTTAATTTTTTTTAATCTAATTTTAGAAAATGCAAATTGTAATTTTTAATCCACTTGGTGTTCCAAAATGAAGTAATGTACTGTAAAAAAAATTGAGAAAAATTAAAAATCAAATTTGACGTCCACTTATAGTGATATCGACACTTGTACTATCGAATCGTGTACTTCATTCATATTAGTTCATTAACTCACGCTTTCAACGAAACCCATTCAAGGATTCCATTTTTTGTATTTTCATCTTATATGTGGTGTTTTCTGTAATATTCCTTGGTCAATTGATAATAAAATACATTACAGTCCAATATAATAATGAAATAATCAATAATCGATAATCGAAATTGAGAAATAGAGGTGAACGTGTGAAATTGTCATACCTGTCATGGTAATATGAAAAGGTCATACATTCAGTAAGTGTTGGTATAACCATTTGACACGTACCAGTTAAATTGAAATCTTTAATTTTTTTTTAATCTAATTTTAGAAAATGCAAATTGTAATTTTTAATCCACTTGGTGTTCCAAAATGAAGTAATGTACTGTAAAAAAAATTGAGAAAAACTAAAAATCAAATTTGATGTCCACTTATAGTGATATCGACACTTGTACTATCGAATCGTGTACTTCATTCATATTAGTTCATTAACTCACGCTTTCAACGAAACCCATTCAAGGATTCCATTTTTTGTATTTTCATCTTATATGTTGTGTTTTCTGTAATATTCCTTGGTCAATTGATAATAAAATACATTACAGTCCAATATAATAATGAAATAATCAGTAATCGATAATTAAAATTGAGAAATAGAGGTGAACGTGTGAAATTGTCATACCTGTCATGGTAATATGAAAAGGTCATACATTCCGTAAGTGTTGGTATAACCATTTGACACGTACCAGTTAAATTGAAATCTTTAATTTTTTTTAATCTAATTTTAGAAAATGCAAATTGTAATTTTTAATCCACTTGGTGTTCCAAAATGAAGTAATGTACTGTAAAAAAAATTGAGAAAAATTAAAAATCAAATTTGACGTCCACTTATAGTGATATCGACACTTGTACTATCGAATCGTGTACTTCATTCATATTAGTTCATTAACTCACGCTTTCAACGAAACCCATTCAAGGATTCCATTTTTTGTATTTTCATCTTATATGTTGTGTTTTCTGTAATATTCCTTGGTCAATTGATAATAAAATACATTACAGTCCAATGTGTTTTCTGTAATATTCCTTGGTCAATTGATAATAAAATACATTACAGTCCAATATAATAATGAAATAATCAATAATCGATAATCGAAATTGAGAAATAGAGGTGAACGTGTGAAATTGTCATACCTGTCATGGTAATATGAAAAGGTCATACATTCAGTAAGTGTTGGTATAACCATTTGACACGTACCAGTTAAATTGAAATCTTTAATTTTTTTTTAATCTAATTTTAGAAAATGCAAATTGTAATTTTTAATCCACTTGGTGTTCCAAAATGAAGTAATGTACTGTAAAAAAATTGAGAAAAATTAAAAATCAAATTTGACGTCCACTTATAGTGATATCGACACTTGTACTATCGAATCGTGTACTTCATTCATATTAGTTCATTAACTCACGCTTTCAACGAAACCCATTCAAGGATTCCATTTTTTGTATTTTCATCTTATATGTTGTGTTTTCTGTAATATTCCTTGGTCAATTGATAATAAAATACATTACAGTCCAATATAATAATGAAATAATCAATAATCGATAATCGAAATTGAGAAATAGAGGTGAACGTGTGAAATTGTCATACCTGTCATGGTAATATGAAAAGGTCATACATTCAGTAAGTGTTGGTATAACCATTTGACACGTACCAGTTAAATTGAAATCTTTAATTTTTTTTAATCTAATTTTAGAAAATACAAATTGTAATTTTTAATCCACTTGGTGTTCCAAAATGAAGTAATGTACTGTAAAAAAAATTGAGAAAAATTAAAAATCAAATTTGACGTCCACTTATAGTGATATCGACACTTGTACTATCGAATCGTGTACTTCATTCATATTAGTTCATTAACTCACGCTTTCAACGAAACCCATTCAAGGATTCCATTTTTTGTATTTTCATCTTATATGTTCTGTTTTCTGTAATATTCCTTGGTCAATTGATAATAAAATACATTACAGTCCAATATAATAATGAAATAATCAATAATCGATAATCGAAATTGAGAAATAGAGGTGAACGTGTGAAATTGTCATACCTGTCATGGTAATATGAAAAGGTCATACATTCAGTAAGTGTTGGTATAACCATTTGACACGTACCAGTTAAATTGAAATCTTTAATTTTTTTTTAATCTAATTTTAGAAAATGCAAATTGTAATTTTTAATCCACTAGGTGTTCCAAAATGAAGTAATGTACTGTAAAAAAAAATTGAGAAAAACTAAAAATCAAATTTGACGTCCACTTATAGTGATATCGACACTTGTACTATCGAATCGTGTACTTCATTCATATTAGTTCATTAACTCACGCTTTCAACGAAATCCATTCAAGGATTCCATTTTTTGTATTTTCATCTTATATGTTGTGTTTTCTGTAATATTCCTTGGTCAATTGATAATAAAATACATTACAGTCCAATATAATAATGAAATAATCAATAATCGATAATCGAAATTGAGAAATAGAGGTGAACGTGTGAAATTTTCATACCTGTCATGGTAATATGAAAAGGTCATACATTCAGTAAGTGTTGGTATAACCATTTGACACGTACCAGTTAAATTGAAATCTTTAATTTTTTTTAATCTAATTTTAGAAAATGCAAATTGTAATTTTTAATCCACTTGGTGTTCCAAAATGAAGTAATGTACTGTAAAAAAAATTGAGAAAAATTTTAAATCAAATTTGACGTCCACTTATAGTGATATCGACACTTGTACTATCGAATCGTGTACTTCATTCATATTAGTTCATTAACTCACGCTTTCAACGAAACCCATTCAAGGATTCCATTTTTTGTATTTTCATCTTATATGTTGTGTTTTCTGTAATATTCCTTGGTCAATTGATAATAAAATACATTACAGTCCAATATAATAATGAAATAATCAATAATCGATAATCGAAATTGAGAAATAGAGGTGAACGTGTGAAATTGTCATACCTGTCATGGTAATATGAAAAGGTCATATATTCAGTAAGTTTTATTTGTTTACATTAACCTATAGTACGGATGAAATCAACATTGCATTGGTACTAGTACGTTATTTTCACACGTACGTTCAAATAATTCCAAAAAAAAATTACCTTTGTTTTATTCCAAATCGGGGGGGGGGGGGGGGGACCATTTTCAACCAAAAGTCAATTCCCAATCGAGAAACCCACCCCCAAACCCTGTAACTCCGCCCGACAGCAAACCACACCATTCTTCATCCCAAACTCACCACGTCGGACGAATTTGACGGCACGAAAGTGTTGGTACGAAGTTATTGCACGCACTCGTGGACAATTTCGCTCAAAAACCTCTTTTTTCATCGAAAATAAAGGTTAGTTTTTGGGTTTTCAAAATCGTTTTTTTATGTTGTAATTATTTCTATATATAGTTAAATTCAACTATTTTAGTGCTTGTGTAGGTTGTTAAGTTCAAATTCGACCTTTTATATTCAAAATCGTTTTTTTATTTTCGTTTTTTTTTCCTTATTTTTTTGCCCGAACTTATAGGATGTAGGATTTATAGGATCATTTGTTCATAATTTGACAGTAGTTGTAATGTGTTTAGGGTGTAATTTTCATCTTAATTAAGATATTTTTTCCTTATTTTCGTGAGGGTGTTTAGGGTGCATATATTTGACAGTTAGGTGCCCAGTTAGGGTGTTTATATTTGACACTTAGTGTTTAGGGTGTATATATTTGACAATTAGGGTGTTTAGGGTGCATATAATTGATAGTGTTTAGGGTGCATATATTTGACATTTAGGGTGTTTATTTTCGTTTTTTTCCATTGTTTTATTGTTGTAATGTGTTTAGGGTGCATATATTTGACAGTAGTTGTTAGTTTGTAGTTATGATCATGTGTTTAATGTAGTGATGATTATGTGTTTAATGTAGTGATGATAATGTGTTTACAGTAGCTTGATTAGCTTGATAATGGGTTTTATGTGATCAAAAGCTGATTATCAGAATGTTGATTTGGAGTGATATAATTCATACATATGATTATGTCATACTGATCATTATGCTTGTATGTTAGCATATAAACTACAAGTTATCAGAATGTTGAATATGTGAAATTAAGTTATCAGAATGTTTATTGTTGTATGTTAGCAGTATGTTAGCTTGATTAGTTGTAACCCTTGAATGATTTTTTATTTTCAGAATGGTGAAAAAACAAAAAGCGAGTAAAAAAGATGTTTCAAAGGATAAGGATAGACACACAAGAAGTCGCGGTGTCACGGCCTCTTCTAGACGAATCCAGAAACAAAAGGTAGGTGAGTCCAGCACCCCTTTGATTATCACTCCGGGTGATGCACCGAGGGAGGACTCGGACACTGCTTATGCTATTGTGCCGGTTGAGCAGACCACTGTCCCTGGCGAGTCTACTTCCGAGCATGAGTCCAGAGATGATCCACCTGTTGCCGAAGATGTCATATTGCCGGTGTCTACGATGACCGATGATACTGTGTTGTTCGAGGGGATAGATGACATGGAGACGTTGAACATACAGGAGATGATATCGGAGCTACCGATATTCGATATTCGTGTAGAGGGCGATGAAGGGGTAGCCGGAGGCCAAGTGAGAGATGAAGGAGATACGGATGTAGGAGGGGAAGGGGGACGAGATACGGATCTAGGGGGAGCTGAAGGGGATGACATAGTGCACGAAGGGCGGGTGGGAGATGAAGGGGGAGACATAGTGCACGAAGGGGGGGATGGAGGAGGAGATAGAAGCCGAAGTGGGGAGGGTGAACATGGAGATGGAGCTGGAGTGCGAGGGCGAGGGCGAGGGCGAGGGCGACCACGACCTCGAGGACGAGGCCGAGGGCGAGGGCGAGTGGGAGATGACTCGGATGATGACGGTGTACCCGAGGCGGATGATGATTGGCAGATCACCATGGATCCGGGAGGCGGTCCAGCAGATCCTACTATTCTGTACGGATTTGGCGGTCATATCGCCAAGCTTATATGGACAGATGACGACTGTCACTCGGCGATTACGTGTCACACTCGAGGGCAGTCCATCGGTAAGTGGATCATCGACGAGGACCATGAGCCGCCAGAGTTTCTAGCTATTGTGAGAGGTTAGAAAACTTACCATTTCATTAAAAAATATTCATGTTATGTGTGATTTTATGTGTTTAATTTCTATTAATTATTCATGTTTTCTTATGATTTATATTTGTCGTATATAGTTGCACTTCCATTTATTATATATTTGTTTTGATCACAATTGTTGAACAATAGTAAACTAATTTATGTTTGTCAATTCATATTTGTCACTGTAAGTAACCTAGAGAGATGATGACCTTTGATGAATTGAATCAATAACTAGTATAACATAACTTCATTTCATATGTGATTTTATGTGTTACTTTTTTTTGTAGCGCATGATGACCTCAAGAATATTGTAAAGTATAATTGAGATATAAGTATTATAATGCGGTTAGTTTGTTTGATGTGCACATCTAACTTTGAACGTTTGTGATAATATATAGTTAATAGAATCACTTCTTAAATACCATATGTTAGACTTACCTCATAGTATAATTTTTTACTTCAAGTATACAAATATATTTATATATTTTGACTTCAAATAATCATACAAATTGATGTTATGTGATTTTATGTGTCTAATTTCTATTAGTTATTCATGTTTTCTTATGATTTATATTTGTCGTATATAGTTCATTTTAAACTAACATATATAATATTTTTTTTTAAGACCACCCTGTTCATAAAGTGCGTGATGTCATCATGAAGAGACATAATATGTCTCTTATCACCGCATTCGTTGAGAGATGGCATCCGGAAACGAATACTTTCCATATGCCATTCGGTGAGATGACTATCACCCTATTCGATGTGGAGAAGATCTTGGGGGTTCCATGTACGGGTCAACCGGTACGTTTGCCGGATGGGGACGGGGCACTTATGGATGAGGCGATCAACCTGGCTCTCTCTGGTGGAGTTAGGCATATTAGCTACAAGATGCTTACCATGCGCGAGGTCGGCCTCCAGCCATCACAGACTTTGTCGGCGGCACATCGTGCATATTTGTACCTCGCTTATTTGTTCGGTTCCACGTTGTGTCCGAACAAATCCGGAGATTCGGTGCCGATCGACTATGTGACTCTCTTTCGAGAGGAGACGAGGACCGGAGCCATGGCATTTGGTGCGGCTACACTAGCATTCTTGTACCGCCAGTTGGGGATGGCTTCGAGAGCTATGGCGAAGCAGATGGCCGGATGTTTGACTTTGCTCGAGGTAAAAGAATTTATTGAATTTTATTATTCTTTTGTTTTTTGTTTTATAATATTCAACTATAATAATCGTTCTTAAATTGTCTTATAGGCTTGGATATACGAGTATTTCCCCATATTCCAGCGAGGCCTGAATATTGCTTGGACTCCGGATGAGCCGAGAGCGCTCAGATGGTCTACTATAGCCGCCACCCAGCGAGATCCGACTGATGTTGTCACGTATAGACGGGTCCTGGACTCCCTCACCACTGCAGACGTGAGTGTATCTTTTTTTTTACTCGTACCTTTAATAATATATTTTTTCATGTAGTATTAACTATATTTTACAACTACAGGTTAAGTGGATCCCTTACGGTCGTGTTCCTCGTGACTCGATGGCCTACTATCACGGTTGCGTACGGTCTTTCGAGATCCATGAACCGCATATGCCGGATAGGGTCACCAGGCAGTTTGGCCGCGTGCAAGCCATCCCCACTCGAGTTATTGAGCCACACCGCTACGTCTATGCCAAAGATCCACGGTCGTTCATTAAAGAATTCAGCAGTAGTGATTCGCAGTGGAGCGTAGTGGGGGCACACCGGATGAATCCCGATGAGTTTGGGCCCCTTCTTGTCCACAGCATCGACGATTGCACGAGGACGTACATGGATTGGTATCGTAGGCACAGCCACCCTCGTGTCAGTGGTCCATCTGTCCCAGCTCTACCACCACCTCAGCGCTCAGACTTTGCTCGCGATTCACGTGTATGTAATCATATTATTTATATCCAGATTATTCACCCGTATGTACATGTTCATGACTAACCAAATTTTTTTATTACGTAGGATTGGCAGGAGCTACGGTCCATTCTATTTGCAGTGGAAGACAGCCGTGACCCGGAGGAACTTGCGGAGGCCCTGGATAAAGCGTGTGGACTACTGCGAAGTCGTGACTATTGATCTCTATATTTGTGTAATTATGTAGATTATATACACTATGGATTTTATTTTGTAATTTTCGTATTGTTGCTTTCAAGCGAAATACTAAAAGTGACTGCGTTATTTTATTATCTATGACTATATATTATTCTATCTAGCGTCGTTAATTTTAAAATGTATGTTTACAAAAAAGCATGGTACATAGATCATACAATGCTAAGAATGTTAACAATGTTAACAATTTCATATTTTACAAAATGAGAGCAAACATGGTACGTGTGAAAGTATCACACTATGTATTACACTACAGATGTGCATGCCATAACACAGTTCTTTGTTCCACAGATATACACGAATGAATCATTACATCAATAACCCACAAAAATAGCGTACGTGTGAAAGTATCGTACTAGAGGTTTAGCTACATGTAAAGAACCTTTATCGTGCCAATAGGCTTGAATAAATAACTTGTACCAATTCAATTGATTTAATGTCCAACTGAATGCGGAACGTGTGAAAGCATCATACCAAAGCCTATACGACTTTACTTTCACCCGTTCAAAAGGGCAAATTAGTAAATACACCCGGTCCGTGGAAATAGGGGCCGGGGAAATAAATGCACCCTATTTTAAGGGCAAAACCTATTTCCAAGGCATTTATTTCCAAGGCATGACATTTTGCCCATTTTACCCTTTTTCTACGGATGAAAGTATCATGAGAAATGGAAACTTGTGATGATTCCACACGTTCAGATTTTAATTCATATTAGCATTTTACCCTTTTTCAACGGATGAAAATATCATGAGAAATGGAAACTTGTGATGATTCCACACGTTTAGATTTAAATTCATATTAGCATTTTACCTTTTTTCTACGGATGAAAGTATCATGAAAAATGGAAACTTGTGATGATTCCACACGTTCAGATTTAAATTCATATTAGTTAAAGTTGAACCAAACATGTGAAATCATCACTGTAATTGCATTCTCATGATGATTCCACACGTTCATTTCAATCTTCAACTAATATTTGAATCTTTATTAAACAAAATTATTTTTATAAATTATTTTTGAAAATATTCTCATATTTTTCTTAAACAAAGTAAGAAGTTTTAATATTTTTCTTAAAAGAATATATATCAAAATGGTTAAGAAAATATGAGAATATATAAAATAAAATATAAAAATAATTTTGTTTAATAAATATTCAAGTAATGTTAATTGAAGATTGAAACGAACGTGTGCAATCATCATGAGAATACAATTCTAGTGAATACCAAATAATATGTTTTCAGATTTAAGATCGAAAACTATGACAATATCTCACTTTTGATTAGTAATTTTACCAATTAATATCCATTTGATTTCATAACTAATTTATAAAAAATGATTTTAATTTTTTTTGAAGCCACGAGATGATCCAAAATGATATGACGTTGTTATTAAAAAATTTAAAAATAAAAAAGTTATAACATTTAATCAAAATTATCAATTTGTACTAAGTTTGATACTTCTCGTTTTCACTCGTGCTTTACGTGTTCGTTAGTTATCTAGTGTTTTCAACCAAAGTAAAAAAATTTAGTTTTTTTTTTCAAGAATATATATCAAAATGGTTAATAAAATATGAGAATTTATCAAAATAATATATAAAAATAATTTTGTTTAATAAAGATTCAATTATATTAATTGAAGATTGAAAGGAACGTGTGGAATCATCATGAGAATGCAATTCTAGTGGATACGGAATGACATTTTTGTAGATTTAAGATAGAAAGCTATGACAATTTCACACGTTTGATTAGTAAATTTGACCAATTAATATCCTTTTGATTTCATAACTAATTTATAAAAATGTTTTTAATATATTTCAAGCCACGAGATGATCCCAAATGATATAACATTGTTATTAGAAAAATTTAAAAATCAAAACATTATAAGATCTAATCAAACTTATCAATTAGTACAAAGTTAGATACTTCTTGTATTAACTCGTGCTTTACGTGTTCGTTAGTTCTGTAGTGTTTTCAACCAAAGTAAAAACTTTAGTATTGTTTTTCAAGAATATATCAAAATAATTAAGAAAATATGAGATTATATAAAAAATATTATATAAAAATAATTTTGTTTGATAAAGATTCAAATGATATTAATTGAAGTTGAAATGAACTTGTGTAATCATCATTGGAATGCAATTCTAGTGATGATTTCACACGTTTGTTTCAACCTTAACTAATATGAGTATCTAAATGTGTGAAATCATCCTAACTTTATATTTCTTGTGATACTTTGATACATGAGTTTATATTTCTTGTGATACTTTCACACATGAGTTTATATTTCTTGTGATAGATTCTGCCCGTTTTACCCTTATGGATGAAAGTATCATGGGACACAAAACGTTATGATGATTACACACGTTCAAATTTTAAACTGATGATGATTCCGCACGTTTGTTTAGTAAATTTGACCAATTAATATCATTTTGATCTCATAACTAATTTATTAAAAAAAAAAATTAATATATTTTAAGGTACGAGATGATCCAAAATGATATGACGTTGTTATTCAAAAATTTAAAAATCAAAAAATTATAACATTTAATCAAACTTATCAATTAGTACTAAATTTGATAGTTCTTGTATCAGCTCGTGCTTTACGTGTTCGTTAGTTATGTAGGGTTTTCAACCAAAGTAAGAACTTTAGTACTCCGTATTTTTTTCAAAGTTATATATCAAAATAATTAATAAAATATGAGATTATATAAGAAAATATGATATTATATCAACAATAACATATAAAAATAATTTTTTTTAATAAAGATTCAAGTATTATTAATTGAAAATTGAAACGAATGTGTGGAATCATCATTGAAATGCAATTCCTGTGAATACGTAATGACATGTTTGTAGATGTAAAATAGAAATCTATGAAAATTTCACACGTTTGAATAGTAAATTTGACCAATTAATATCCTTTTGATCTCATAACTAATTTATAAAAAATGTTTTAATATATTTTAAGCCAAGAGATTGTCCAAAATGATATAACGTTGTTATTAAAACAATTAAAAATCAAAAAAAATTATAACATTTAATCAAACTTATCAATTTGATACTTCTTGTATTCACTCGTGCTTTACGTGTTGGTTAGTTATGTAGTGTTTTCAACCAAAGTAATAACTTTAGTATTTTTTTCAAGAATATATCAAAATGATTAAGAAAATATGAGATTATATCAAAAATAATTTACAAAAATAATTTTGTTTAATATAGATTCAAATGATATTAATTGAAGATTGAAACAAACTTGTGGAATCATCATTGGAATGCAATTCTAATGATGATTTCACACGTTTGGTTCAACCTGAGTTTAAATCTGAACGTGTGAAATCATCATAAGTTTATATTTCTTGTGATATTTTCACGCGTGAGTTTATATTTCTTGTGATACTTTCACGCGTGAGTTTATATTTCTTGTGATACTTTCACACGTGAGTTTATATTTCTTATGATACTTTTACACGTGAGTTTATATTTCTTATGATACTTTTATCCGTTCGAAAAGGGTAAAATGGGCAGAATCTCGTGCCTTGGAAATTTATGCCTTGGAAATATAGGCACCCTATTTTAAGCTTATCTGTTATAGAACACACGGGCAACACTGTACTAGCGTCTCGCTGTTGGGTAAAATTATTATTTTGACTCCGCACTTAACTTCCTCACCTACTACATTTTTAAATGGGAGACAGAATCGTCATTTCATGTTACAGATCCCATTGTTTTGGTGTGTGTATAACAGATCAGTACACACACCAACAATAGCAAATAATGTTTTTCTCATGAATGAAATGACTATTTTGCCCTCTATTTGTAAGTGTAGTGTTTCATGAAATCTTATATCAAAATAGTCATGTTTTAAAAAAACACTATTTTGATGTGTGCCATTTTAAGGTAGGGGCGTGCAAAAATAAAGGCGACACTAGACCTACATCAAAACAGCGTTTTATTTAGTCATGAAATTATCAGTTTGCCCCTAACTAAACACACTCAAATAGGGTTTGATTTAGGCGATTGCCGATTGTCCTTTGGAATATTTGTTTATTTTCTACGTGCTTCTGAACTATTTATCTGTGTCTAGCATACCTTTTGAACGCAATTTTCATTATTAAAATTTTATTTTAAAGTGAAATGACTATGTTGCCCTTGTCAATTTTGTCTCCAATCCACCCCACCCAAACACCCCACTACCCGTGCGCTCTTCTTTCCCTTACAATATCTCTAGTTTGCCTTCATTTGTCACTTTAACTAATGCAACATATTTATGATCTCTTTTTTTCTCTTGAAACAATAAATGTATAGCTTAATATAAGTATTCATATTTTTTATAATGTGAAGTTTTTCAAGAATATATATAATTTATGATTGTAATTGTGATGGAGACTACAAAAGTAGTAAACAAAAAAAAAATCAAACTTCACGTTTTTAGCTTTGATACCAAAAGCAACTGCATCGTTTGATTTCCAAAATCGTCAGTTTAGCCTAGGAAAGAGGAAAGAGAGGAAAAATGAAGAATTTAAGAATCATATGAACATAAGTTTTTCTGGTCAAATTCCATTATTTCCCAAAGGCAAGAAATAAATCCAAGAGGAATAAGATGGGTGTTCTGATGAAAGATTTCTTCATCTCCAAAACATACCAAAAGCAAATTCGATCTTGATGCATCTAAAGGCAAAACCCTGTGCAAAGAAAGAAGAGGGCACATATGGGGTTGGGGTTGGGTGGATGAGTTGGAGAAGAAAGGGTGGTAAGAAAAATGTGGTCATTTCATTTTAAAAGGCAATTTCAATTATGAAAATTGTGTTTAATACACATCTGAACAAGATAAAAAGTTTAGGGGCATATAGAAAGTAAACCAATAGTTCTGAAGGTAATCGGCAAAAAAAAAACCAAAATAATACTCCCTCTGTATTTTTAAAAACATAATGTTTAGGCTAAAGTTCTTGTATTTTTTTATCATAGTGTGTACCGTTCCGGAAAAAAAGCTCCATAATTTAATAATTTTCCTAAACATTGATCTCACGACCAGTGAAAAGGAGAATATATCTCGTTAGTTTTTTTTTAAGCTAAGCCCAACGAGGGGTTTACGTGTTAAGAAAACCAAATAATACAGAGTCTTGCGATTGTAATCGCAGCAAAGTAAATACATGCATACTATAAGCTAAATAATGGAGCTTTTTAGAACGAAATCCCAGGAAGTCTAGCGAGCAGGGGGAGGAGGAGAGGCAGGAGTACGGGCTCCTACCTTCCCTCCCCGTGCTCATACGCCAGAAAACACCCGGTGTTCCGTAATAAAAAGCTCTGAATACAAAAAAATAAAGTGCTCCTAGCTAATACAATGTGAGCACGATTAGCTATAGTCTATCTCTGCATCTTGTTGGGTCGTAGATGCTCCTCATCTATTAAGCAGTTGTATCCTCTGCAGCGTGACCATAAGGGTTTCCTATCTCCCAGGAACGGGTGTTACCCCCATCAAACGGAAGTTTGGAAGGGCATTGACATACCTAATTCCCTAGAACGGGTCTCTCCAAGTTGTTCTTGCAAAAAGTAACACAATCAACCTTCGGAAGTTTCCGAGCACTCGGGAACGGGTGTTACCCCCATCAGACGGGAGCTTACAAGAGCGTTAACACTTGTAAATCCCAGGAACAGGTGTTACCCCCATCAAACGAGAATTACAAGTGTACTCCCCTCCTAAAAGTCGAGGTTAATAATAACAAGACTCCAAAGTAGCACCTGCACAGGGCTTTGCCTTTAGAGTTCAAAAAAAAGTAAATATTTTTAGGAGTTTCTTCGTTTAGGAGTTTCTTGAACAGGAGATCAGTAGAGCATGAACATCCAAAATTCCCTGGAACGGGTGTTACCCCATCAAACAGGAATAACATATGTACTCCCCCCTTAGAAGTCGATGTTAGTATCATAAAAGGTGGGGGTCGTATATTTCTTTTGCCCCTCTTTTCGAACTCCTCTCTTTTTTTATTTTCCCTTTTTTTTGTTTTTTTTTTCCTTTTTTTGTTTTTTTTTTTAACATAATGAAAAGTAATGAATAGAAAATAGTCGAGCTAACCACGCCCTCTTCGAATGTAGGGGACGCCTAGCTACTCCAAGCGGACGATGGCACGAAGATGAGGGGACTCCTCTCTTGGACGCCAATGATGGGAAGTATTAGTAGTTGCTGCTAACTTGGTCATAAAGTCCACTGCATGGTTTCATTCCCTCCAAATATGGTGCATATGTCAACTTTCGTTTCCTTCACAAGCCGTTGAGCCACAAGGATATGTGATCTCAACTTCCAAGACCCTCTAAGATGGATAAGTGCATGAAAGAGCTGAGCCGAGTCCGTTTCAATATGCATTTTTGTAAAAGAATGTTCCAAACACCATGTTAAAGTGACAATAAGAGCTTGTAGTTCAACTTCAAAAGGAGAAGCTGCCACAATAGGAGTCGAGAGCGCCCAAGGCATGCCACCTTGGTCGTCTCGAAGGACAGCCTCAGCACCTACGTTTTGTAACCCGTAGGAGCCATCCACATTCAATTTAGTGCGTCCCCTACAGGTCTTAACCAACCCACAAGTCGAGGTCAAGCTGGCGTGGGGGCAACAATGAAGCATTGCCACTTACGGACGACTTCGAGATCACCTTTCCAAGCATCTAACCGACCATACCCCGCGCCGCACCAAGATGTGATGGTCCATTTAATACGGCCCAAAATCCGTGATGTTTTAAATACCACTCCTTGATGCTTAGCCTTGTTGCGTGCCTCCTAAATAGCATAGAGAGTAATAAGAGGAACAAGCTGGCGAATGTGACCTTTGTGCAAAGTGCTCAAGCTCCAAACCTCTCGAACAACTGCATTCTCTTAAACACATGTTCCAAAGTCTCAGTTTGTTCTCAGCAAACGCACTTAGAAACCAATTGTACTCCTTTGCGTTGCATCCGTGCGTCAACATGAGTAAGATTCTTGCATATGCGCCACGCATTCATAGACATAGCTAGAGGAAAAGAGCTATGCCACAAAGTATAAAAAAAGTCGAATATTAGGCCCGCTTACAGTTAAGGACTTGTAGATGTTTGCGAAGGCGAGCGAAGACTCCATTAGGCGCATCTTTCCAAACCAAAGTATCAAGAGTGCCATGGTGGATATCGTAGCAATAATCGTTGAGAGCATGTACGCGTCAACCATCTCGCTAAGTTTGGCAACATCCTACTCACCATTAACCCAAACATCATGCACCTGTAACTTTTGATCCATATGGTGCGTATGTAGTGGCGTAGGTACACCCTCAACCACCCAAGAATCATGCCAATATTGGCATCGCCCCTCACCAAGGATCCGGTGCAAACGAGGCTCCCCATACTCACGCCTCTTAGTGATAAATTTTCAACAAATGACCCGGATAGATTTTCGCGTTAGCTGGATCATACATGCTACAGTAGTTTGACTTCATGAAATCACTCCACAAAGTATTCCCCATACTAAAACAGACCCATGCTTTAATACTACACACCTGGTTGATAATGCTGAAAGACTTGACATTAAGACCTCCTTCAGCATAGCCTATACATTCACGTTCTCACCTTGCCCAACGATGCTTACCCCATCAATAGCCATTACATATATTCTGAATCTTTTTCCCAGTGCCCACAGGAAGACCAATGGTATGAAGAATGTGTAGAGGTTGCGCCATCAACACTGTTTGGAGCAAAGTGAGACGTCCACCATAAGATATTTGTGTCGCAGCCCAACTTGTAATCTTGGTCGACAACTTGTCAGTCAATTGATCAAACAGAAAGCATCTCTGACGACCTTTGAATATAGGAGTCCCCAAGTACAAGAAAGGGAGCTTCTCCCTACGGAATCCTGTAACCTGTTCGACAATATTAGCTCTAGTGACACTGGCTTTACTTGAGACAATACAAGTACTCTTCTCAGCACTCACTCGTTGAAAATTAACCCCACTCTTCATCTTCTTCATCAAACATGACCCCTATCCCCCTCCCCCCACTTCACCCTTCATCTTCTTCATCAAAATGCCAACCTAACAAAAAATCTTCACCATATAATGCATCAACTCTTCAAAAGCTTAGGTTCTAAGACTCATCACACCAACAAAAGATCCAATTTTTAGCCTAAATTATCAAACCAATTTTTAATTGCATATATTCATCAAACCAACAATAAAAATCCTTTTTTAGTACAAACTTATCCAAGCAAATTGAAAGAAGTACCCCCAATGTTAACAATGGCAGATTCATCTGCTCGTAATCGGGCAACCTATTTATGAACCTCGAAACTATGGGGGGGGGGGGGGAAGGTCGCCACCATTTTTAGTACAAACTTATCCAACCCTCTTTTCTTGCTTCAAGGCAGCTAGTGGCGACCATTTGCAGGGGGCTTTAATCGCAAATTTTGCAGGGAGAGGGGGGTTGTGTGGTCGCAAATTTGCAGGTAGGGGGGTTTAGTCGCGATTTTGCAAGGAGGGAGAGGGGAGGTTTGGTCGTGATTTTGCAGGGAGGGAGGCAGGGTTTCGTCGCAATTTTGCAGGGAGGAAGGGATGGTTTTGGTGGTAGGCTATGAGGTTTTAATGGTGATGGTGGTGGTGGTGAGTGTGGGTAGGGAAGGTAGGGGTAGTTGTGAAAAAGAAGAAGGGAATTAGGTTAATTTTGAATTTTGATAATATCAAAAAGTGCCCAACAAGCTAATAATCCTTTTATTCCAAGTTTGCCCTTGTTTTCACATTACTTTAGGGGCTAAATTTGCATTTTAGGGGCAATATGAAAGAAAATAAAGTATAAGGTGCAAATTGAGGCTTAGGAAAGTATTAGGGTGCCTTTGAAATTTAGGCGATAGTGGAGGGTGTAAGATGAAAATAAGCTAAAAATATATATGATAGTATTTTGAAAAGCTTCCTCTAGAAGCCAAAGAAAATGGTCCTAGAACTAGAAGTTGCAAATGTCGCTGGTAGTGATGACCGACTTTGAGTAGTATATATATGTGTGTTCCCTTAGTTGTTTTGTGAGCATAGAAGAAGTGAAGCAATAGAAAGAGTTTGCTTATTAGTAAGTGATCATTCCCTTTTTTCTTCTTTATTTGAGTTCTAAGTTTACACCGTATAAATATTAGTGTCAAATTGTTGTGTCAATTAAAGGGCCTAATTCAAGGTAATATTATTTGAATAATATTCAAACAATATAGGAGTGAACTTTCTTTGATTCACTTATTTCGACTATAATTCTCCCGTTATATTGGCCCCTAGTTTCTCAAAAATTGGTATCACATCAAGGTTCGTCGAGTTAAAATATTGTTGGGTATTGTAAAATCATAGCAAATTTTACAAGCTCCATTGCCATTATAGAGAAGCTCAATGGTAGTAATTGGGGATCATGGAGTGCTCGCATGAGGTTTTATTTGATGTGACAGGAGTTATGGATTATCGTTAATGGAAACGATGTTGCACCGCTAAGGGAGACAAGAGGCACTGACACAACAACCGAGGCGACGTTATCAACCCGACAAGGAGTTGATCCTGAGCAGTCAAGAAATGGAATATTAAGGTAGGTAAGGCTACGTATGCCTTAACTATAGCAATAGAAGATGAGTTTTTACATAGAATTAAATATGCCCGAACACCGAAAGACGCATGGGAAAGAATGATGCGAAGTTACAATGACTCAAAAATGAGTTGTTATCGATCTCCCAAAAAAATATGACCGTGAGTCAATATTTCTCAAAAGTGAAATATCTAAGTGATAAAATTTCAAAGCTAGACCGAAAAATGCTATTACTGAGACGCTAATGAAAAGAATCATCATTCACGGACTCAGGCCAGAGTACAAGGGCATTGTCGGCAACTCGGTATTGGGCCGCCGAGCCAACGTTAGTAGACTTGGAGAATTCGCTAATTAATAAGGATATACTTTTTGACTACTTTTTATTGTTAAGTTAGCAACAACCCATTATTTAATTTCAATTGATCGTCATTCTACATTTATAATGCACTTTTTAATTACTTATTATTTTTTTAACCTATGTATAAATAATTATAATGATAAATATTAAAACAAGTATACGTATAAATCCAAACATCAAATTACAATGAATTGTTGTGGCTCCACTCCCACATGCGTCCACTCATATACAAAGTTAGCTTTTTCCCCACACACGACCGAGAGCGACATATGGTGCGTTTGAATCGAGGTGAATATAGGTGAGGTAAACTTTTAAAATTTATGTAGGTGAAACTATTATAATTTTGTTTATAAACAATTGAACTGACTTTTATATCCTTGTTCTTGATCTATACAAAATGACTGAATTGATAACTATAACGATTGAACTAACAAAATAAATAATAACAGAAAAGAATTAGTCAATACAGTATGATACTGTCGTCGTCAAACTATCAACACAAATTAAAAATTAATTTATAAGAAAATATTGGAAGTTATTAATATATTCATTAGATAACAAAAAATTTTAAAATTATAATGAAAACTACAATTTACAATTATTAATATTCTTACAACTTCAAATTAAATACCATTTACACACTCTATAATAATATTCGGATTTTTGGAGGAAAATAATATTGTCTAAAATTCATTTTATTAAATAACATATGTTTGTAGGTGTACGGCATGAATAAGGAAATTCAAATAATATATGTTAATACAACATGAAGAAGGAATATCAATTAAGCTTTTTGTAGTATATGAGATGATGGTAGGTTTATGCAATTCATTGAGGAGTGTATTTTTTGAACAGAATATGAGAGTATTAGAATTTTTGGATGGATATAATATTAATGGGTATTTCAGTCTAAAATAATAATAATAAAACTATTAATTCATTAACCTACGGTTACACCTCAATTTAGGGTGAATGATTTGAAGGGGAATGAGAATAAATCTATTAACCTTCATTAACCTACATCCACCTATATTAACCTTATGTTTTTTGTTCCAAACAGTTCACCTAGATTCGCTACATTCACCCTAAACCAAACGGACCATTATGGTACTATGCTGTTTTAGTACCAACAATACTAAATGACAAATTAGTAATTTCTTACTGCATCTAATATTATGGTGACATTAACCTTTTAAAAATAAATCTCATCTTATTTTTTTATAGATAATAGCAAATTAAACAAAGTTTGTTGGTAGAGGAACTAGTAATTTCCTTCCAGTACATGAGTTCCAAAAGACACTAGTAGTTTCATCATAAGTAAAAGACATAACAGACTTAGAATAAAAGCTTTCAAAGCTAAACATATCCATGGAAAAATGAGTGAAAATCGGCTCGGCCTCCAAAAAAGTTGTATCCCTTCGTTCCAATTAGCGCAACAAAAGACCCTCGAAATCTACAAAATGATCATAGTGGCCATTCTCCTAAATAGCATCTCAATCATTCTATGTTTTGTTCTATTTGTATTTCCTTACCAAAAATCAAAACCTCAAAATCCTCTAAACAAGGGATTTGATTCAATCAATGTTACAATATCAAAAATTAATTCTTATAATAACGTTGTTTATTAACAAAATCTGCAATATTATTTTTAAGCGTCTGTAACCCCATACTTATAATGTCATCGCTCACAATCTCCCAGTAATGCTTAAGAAAAAAGGCTGGCATACCATCCGGCCCCGGAGCTTTAGAGCTTTGCATAGAGAAAAGGGCAGACTTAATTTCCTCTTCCACAAATGGTCGATTAAGCCACTGCCTATTATGATGTGTGAGAGTATTGAATTGCATAATACCCAATAAAACACACTCTTGCTGTAATTCTGATGTAAATAATTTAGAAGAGAAATTAATTGCCACCCTCTTAATTCCCTCTGTATCCCGGACCCAACACCCGTCATTATCTTGAAGCTCGGATACATAATTTGTCTGATTCCTATGAGTGGCTTGAGAGTGAAAGTAGGCTGTATTCCTATCCCCTTTAACCCGCCACAGATTTCTTGATCTTTGACACCAATAAATGTCATCCGTTTCACGCAGCCGATCTATGTCCTTTGCAAGGACATATGCCTTCCCCTTCGTATCGGAAGTAATCACCCCTTGTTGCAGCTTATCAAGTTCTAGCTGCTTTTTAAGGATGCTCCTGGGAACATTATCCAGCGCTGACCTTTTCCATTGGAGAAATCCAAGCCTTGAATTTCGAACACTTTCGTAAACTTGTGAACCTGGATCATCCATGCGCACTTTGTTTAGGCCTCAGCTACCGCTGCCTTGGTTTCATCATACAAACACCAACCATCCTCAAATTGAAATCTGGGCTTCACTTTAGAAGCTGGTAGAGATTGTCCTAGTTCTAACAGGATGGGTAAGTGGTCTGAAGAATTACACGAAACATGTTTCAAAGTTGTCCCACCGAGCACAAAATTCCAATTTTGACTAATTACGCATCTGTCCAGCCGAGCTCTTGTAGAGAATGGGGAAATAAAATTATTACACCAAGTATAAGAAAAACCAGAAAATCCAATATCAATCAAGTTGCAATCATGTAACACATTACAGAAATTATTCATTTGCCTACGAGGCCTAGCGTGCCTATAAGAAACATATTCCAAACTATCACAAACTTCATTAAAATCACCTATAACAGCCGTAGGTAAAATAGAAAGACCAAAAAGAAATATAAGAAGATGCCACGACAGTTTCCTCAGACCCGTCTCATGATGTCCGTAGAAACATACTAGTCGCCACTTGTCCATCCCATCATCACTGATAATAGCTTCAATGTGGTGAGATGAGTAAGATTTGACTGTCACTTCAATATCCCGTTTCCACAGTAACATAAGACCCCCTCGTCTGCCGTTTGCTTCCACACCCAATGCATTGGGCATTAGAACTTTTTGCCTAATAAAATCGACATATTTATTCCATAATTTGGTTTCAACTAAAAAAACAAGTAAGGGTTTGTGAGTCTTGACAAGGCTCACCAAAGATCGAACTGCTCGAGGATGTCCCAATCCTCGGCAGTTCCAAGATAGGCAACTCATTCTTCCCGGCTGGACAGCGAAGCAGTCTCAGCCGATACATCATTGTCTCTAGAAGCCTCCAATCCGATATCAGAAAGAAGTGGCTTCTTTTTAGGTGAGCCAAATGATCCTCCCTTAGCATACGGGTGGTGTCTCTTTTTCACTAATTCAGGTTTCTGAGTCTTCAAGGTGTGCTTGGGAACCTTCTCGATTTTCTTCCTTGAATGAACCTTGGAAGCCTGCCCCACCTGATTCTAAACATTCTTAAAATAAAAAAATTCCAGAGTTTCAAGGTATCCCACAAATTTTTCCAACAGGACACTAGTCCAAGTTTTACCACCCATTAATTCTTCCGCATTAATGTTCCTCTCTCCTGCAATCAGTGAGTCAACATTACCATTAATTGAATTCAAATTCAAATTTGGTTGCACCAAGGGCTTGAATCCAGGCAGATGAAATTTATGAAACCACAATAATCGCAAATCGAGATTATATAAAGCTTTGTAGACAGATATGTTGTTGAGTGAGAAGACTAACAAGAATACTCCTGTATATATAGCACCAAAGTCGACACTAGAAGAAACCAAAAAAGGAATCCAATTAAATTTGGAATTGTTGGAGTAATGAGCAATCGCCAAAAAAGGAGCCCCGGAAACAGGTAATCGGCAATCATCATCAATATTGAAATGAGAAATTGATGCACTATTCAAATCTCGAAAATTTAGGCCTCTAGAAGTTTAGAGAGAAAAATTAGGCCTCTAGAAATCTAGAGAGAAGAATGATCCTTCACCATGCATTGAATTATAAATGGATGTTATATCATAAGGTAAAAATGGAAAACCAATGGATTTATAAGAGGAAATAACACTAGTGTGAAACCTAGCGAGAAAATGACTCTACAGAGAAACTAGAGAGAAAAACACTCTAAAATCTGCAATATTCTTGAGATAAAGAAATAGTTAAACCATTAGAAGAAGGAAAATTTTTAAAATTTAATTATTTCTCAAAAATTGATTATTTCTTTATTTGTTAAATCACATGTTTGAAATTAATTTTTTTATATGAATTATTAGGTTATACGTGTAAATATTAGTTGTGGGCTAAAGCCCGGCGTGCATATTATTATCTCACTTGTAATATAGTATATATTGTACGATTATTATTAATGAAAGGCTAGGCTAAGGCTTTAATCATATTATCCTACATGGTTCGGAGCAAATGGGTCTTACTCTAGAAAAATTTCATCACCTTCGACATTCTCTGCCTACTGACTCATCTACAATTTTTTTTCTCTTCTCCTAAGTTGCATACCAACATATACAGCCTTCATATTCCGTTCATTAGTTTTTGTAATGGCTAATGACGGCACCGGAAATTCAGACAAACCAATACCACTTGTGAACCCTCCGGAGACTGCAAAAATTGATGTATTCTCTCCGTATTACCTTAATTCTAATGATTCCCCTGCGAGCCTCATCACTAATGTTATTTTTAGTGGAGGCAATTACTCAGAATGGTCGAGATCGCTTCTCCGTTCATTGGTTTCTCGTCGTAAATGAGGTTTTATTGATGGTTCTATCCTCAAACCTACTTCTGACCTACGCATTCTTGATTAGGACTGTGTTCAAGCAATGTTGGCCCAGTAGATTTTAAATACTATTGACATCACTATTAGGAAGACTATACATTTTTTTGAAGAAGCAGTCCATTGTGGGAATCCATTCAGCGGCATTTTAATGTGAGTATTGGACAACATAAACAACAAATTAAAAAGGCGTTGGCCGCCTATCGTCAGCCTTGGATATGTCTGGTGCAGATTATTTCGGTTTATTGCAGCCTCTATGGGATGCTTTGGCGACCTACAACCCGATTCCAGGATGTCAGTGCAGCAAGTGTGAATGCAATCTTGCTGATCTCTTTCATGCTCGCTTTGACAAAGAATGCTTCCATGATTTCTTGTGTGGAATTAATGAGGAATTTTATGGTCATCTCCGCTCAACTTTGTTGGCACAAGATCCGCCCCTACTTTAGACAGGGCTTATCAGGCTATGTTGAATGCGGAGGATATGCGATTAGCTAACCAAGTTCCTGGTGATCACAATGAGGCCATGACATTTGCGATTCGACCCCTCCCACTCATTCTCGGCGCTTGGAGGGGGGAATGATAGTTCTAAAGGTTGTTCTTTTGCACTTTATGCTCTCTTGCACTTTTTGCTCCCGGACTGGTCACGATGAGCCTAATTGTTTTGCGAAGAGTAGTTTTCTGGAGTGGTGGAATGATAGGTCTAAAGGTTCCGGGCATGGATGGGGTCGAGGAGGTAGATTTGGACATGTTGGAAGGGGAATGGCGCATTTGGTTCAGTCCATGGTAGGCAGACTGGTCTGCAGCGCACGGACCATATTGGGCTTGCTCCTGGCCGTGGTTTTGGTGCCCAAGTGCGGGCTTCCCGCACTGGAATATCACTCTCTAGTTCCAATAGCCTAGCTTCTAGTGATTCACCTCTTCTGGGTATGACTACTGACAAACGGAAGCAAGTTATTGGCTTATTTTCTAAAGTCGTTTCTACTCATACTGATGATCAATTGATGGGTAAGTCTCTACCTAATGTTTGGCTTATTGATACAGGGGCATCGACTCATGTCACCGGTGATTTTATTTGTTTGGCGAAGGTTAGTTCTATGCCCGCGTGGCCTGTTGGTTTACTAGATGGTAAACAGTGTATGGCTACTCATTTTGGGACGGTGTCTTTGCGACAATCAATGCCCACCTGCTGAGTCTTGCCATCACCTACAAGACGAGCCTTATATCGCTCAAAAGAGCCATCACCTACAAGGCGAAATATCCACATAGAACGAATCACATCAACATTCAGGGGGGCGGGGCCCCAATTCCTAAGTGTTATTTTGAATTAAAGCATCATACTCTTCCTACATGGCTCTTTTCCAATTAGGATCCTTAAGTGCATGCACGGGATTTGTAGGAAGAGAGGAAGGAGAAGTGGTGGTATGTACAACGTATTTGGGATTGGGTTTAAAGATGTCGTGTTGGCTTCGGGTAGTGGGGCGTAGAGCTGGTGGGGATGAGGAAGTCGAGACGGATGATTTGATCGTATGTGGGGAAAGCGTTGGGGGGAACGTGGGGTGGTGGAGGCAGACACGGGAGAGATACGCGGAGGTGGGTGTGGTTGTTGGTGTAAGATGGAAGGATGTACTGGTTCATCGATGAAGGAGTAGTTAGCTGGGGGCCAGAGGGGGAGAGAGTTAAAAGAAAGCTTGTTTCATGAAATATGACATGTCTACTTGTGAAGAATTTTTGTGTTTTATTGTCAAGACAAAGGTAGCCTCGGTGGTTAGATGGGTAACCAAGGAAGACACATGGAGTGGAGCGTGCCTGAAGTTTATTGATAGAGATAAAGGGAAAGAGGGGATAACAAAGGCAACCGAATACCCGGAGATGATCGTAGGTGGGTTGGCAGTGGTAAAGTGAGGAGAGGGGAGTAAGATATGATTTGGTTTTATGAGGAAGTATATTGAGGAGGTATGTAGATGTGTGTAGAGCATATTCCCAGAAGGATGGTGGCATAAAGGAGTGGGTAAGGAGGGTACGGGTCTGATTATTTATGGTGCGAAGGGTACGTTTGGCTTTACCATTTTGGGGAGAAGTATATGGACATGAATAGTGGATGGAGATGCCGTTGGTTGTCACTACAGAAAAATACAACATATGACACACGGAGACACTGAAATGACTGAGGGAGATCCTAACGCCACCATCGCCACTCTCCAAAGCAGGGGTGAACTCACACTTCAACGCAACTAACTGTTGGAAATTGATGTGTCAATTTCCTCAATTAGTGCCCGTGAACTATATCATCTATATATACGGTTCAACAACCGATAGTTATCTGAACTATCAGTAGTCTCACCCGAGATAATGCCAGGGGTCATCGAATGGCAGACTAGGCTCTCACGATGATCTTCGGGATTCGAGTATACGGTCTTATACGTTGAATCCCGATGCTTTCGTTACTCGGGCTATGAGGTCACACACATAACAATTACCGAAGATACTTTCGAGTAGTGACCCGAAAGTGAATAAGGGATTTGATCCATATTGAGGAATTTCGGTTCGATCGAGATCGTGTCCCGACCGAACCGATGGTGCGCCCGGAATTAGTTCCGGACGCACTATTTAGGGTTTATGTATATATATATATGTGAGATATATATTTATATATTATCATTTATTGAAATGATTTAATTAATTAATGAATTAATTAAACAAGATATGATTTAATTAATTAATTAAGATTAATTAACTAATCTCATCATTATGAGGAGTTGACATCTTGGTGGCTACTTTATGCCTTGGGAAGGCTTTGTATCCCTTGGGAAGAACTCTTGTAAGAACATCTTCCATGGACCAAGAGGCATTAACCATATGGATGGTTAATGTGTTTGTTTAGTGTGCAATATGTTTCATCATCCATTCTATATCATAAGATGATATTGAATGTGAAGAAATTAATCTAAGTCTTGCATATCTCTTGCTAGAGAACACAAGAACACAAACAAACACACTTCATCTTCAACCTCAACCCTCTAGCAAAACTCTAAGTGTAGAGTGTAGAACTAGTTCTACATTTTTGCTATAGTAGTAAAGACTACATACTCCTCAATAACACACACTAGTCCAAGTGTGTCTTATTGCTATCTAAGGTATTGGTGTGGACTATTTCATAGTAGTTTCATATCACCTTGGTGATAGACATTTCTTCAAGGAGAAAGCAAAGGAGCAAGGTGTGGGGATAAGCGCTTAAAGATTTACAAAGCTTCCGCTCACGCTTCAAAGGTATATCTTTGTAGCCACACTCTTTGATTATGTTAGTTGTAGCATATTCACACTATCTTTAAACATATACTTCTATAAGCTAGTTCTATTGTGTAAGTTCTAACGATCAACGAATTAGGGTTTTCTAGACATATGAACTATCGTAGTTCATTGTGTCTTGCAACCCCGGGATATTCCAACATGGTATCATGAGCTATATTACACGTTTAACATGTTCTAGAAGTGTTTAAAGTAGTACCATATAGTATATATGTCGATATATGAACCGTAGCCGATTTTCGTATTCGGAAAACCCTCCCCTACAAAACCTAAGTTCCGCGTGAGTCCAGGCAAGCCAAGGACACGGCTCCACTGGAACGCGCACCCTCGGCTTTTCCTGGATACGGAACGCCTTCGCCCGAAGCCTGGTTCGGCCCCCCCGGACGCGTCCATGCACGTCCAAAGTCATTTGATGATTTCGAAACAAAACAAATCGATTAAGTCCAAAGTCATTTGATGATTATGGACGTTTTCGGTTTGTTATGGGTGATTTAGAGATCGTTTTGGAAATAATCTTATAAGTCCAAAACATTCTTTGAGAAGTTTAAAATAGTTTAAAATTAGCATGTATGTCAAAGTGTTGATTTTATCCAATCGGTACTAATTAAATTGATTAATTGAGTATCGAAAGGAAGTTTGAGGTTTGAATTATTATGAATTTCAAACCTTAACAAATATAACTTATGCTAAGTCTCTTTGAATGAAATCGGGTTATTAGTTCAATATGTTGAACTTATGATAGAACTTCCTAAAATTGGCTAAGTTAGTTGTTGGACAACTAAAGGTTATGATATGCATGTATGACTATGTTCACATTATTTGAATGTGAGTATGTGTGTGAGTTGTGTGTTGCTTGTGTGTTTTATTCCATTCCTAGCATGTTTATGTGATTTATGTATAATGTGTTATGCATATATAAACTGTAGTCTGAATGGAATGGGGATTTGATATGGCCTAGTATTTATTCGAAATACAGTCTGCGTACTGTCCCTAATATTGAAATACGACGCATGTGTCGTTTTACATTCTTGTATTGTCATTTCTTTTTCGCGGCGCATGTGCCATTTAATGCGAAAGTTGATTATGTAACAAGACATGAAGAGACGGACTTGGAGCATGGCGATGTCCAAGAAGACGGAGACCAAGGACTTAGTTTAGAACTAGTTAGACTAGTTTTATTTAATGTTCTTTAGGCCATATCACGTCCCTTTAAAGTGTTTATTATTCATGTCATGTTTCATGCTTACATATATTTTCTTGACGTATATGTACACCTTTTGTGATATGCATGAAATGTGGATTACATGTTTAATCTAAACCCCTCCACGTTATAATTAAGTGTTTGCCAAACCTTAAGTTCAAAGTTGTCAAACTTTCCTACGTTTCGGGTGGATCATCCCTAGATGGGCACTTTGATTCATAGGAATAGGAGGCAATGGGATTACATGCGCTACAGGTTAGCCCATCGAACCGGCAAATGTAATCCATCCCTTTATGGTGAACTAAGGTTACTTAAAACGTGGCTACAGGTTAGCCCATCGAACCGGCCCGTTTGGCAAAGGAAGTCTATAGTGTCATAAAACGACTAGTGATAGACGCCAAGAGTCATATATAATCATTGGATGATTAATATATGATAGTCTAGTAGGACTTACCCATGGATTGGACTATGAGGATGATTGCGTGTGCCGCTCATACCCAAGTCCGTGGGGTCTTGGTATACTTGTACACTTCGAGGGGTTGTTGGTACTCGTATTATTATTTCAAGCATGCTTTACTTGTATCGTATGTTTTACATATAAATTAAACTGAATGTCGTTTCATACTCGCATGTTTTTAGATGGCAACTGCTAAGAAATCAACTTCAAATTCACTCCGATCTACACTTGAGAAGTGTAAACTCAATGGCAATAACTTCAACGACTGGTCTCGTAACTTGAGAATCGTTCTCAAGCACGAGAGAGTCGAGTATGTTCTTAAGGAAGAACTTCCTCCACCACCCGGAGATAATGCCGATGAGCTAGAACGTAGTGCATATGATGTACACGTGGATGATGCATTGGATGTCCAATGTCTTATGCTAGCCAACATGGAACCGAATCTTCAGATTCAGTTCGAAAATGTGGCAGCATATGACATGTACTGCAGACTGGAAGAGATGTTCCAGAAGCGGGCAAGAAATGAGCGGTACGAAGCTGTTTGTGCCCTCATGGATTGCAAACTATCCAATGGTCAACAGGCCAGTCCTCATGTTCTCAAGATGATTGGGATCATCGAGAGACTTGAGTCTTTGGGAACTCAGTTTTCCAAGGATTTGGCCGTTGACATAATCCTCCGTTCCCTTCCTGACAAGTTTGGTAACTTTGTCATGAACTTCAACATGCATGACTTCGATAAATCGTTATCAGAGTTGCATAACATGATCAGCACGGCTGATACTGCGTTGAAGTGTGGGAAGAGCTCTACCCCTACTCCCTCTGTTCTGATGATTCAGAACAAGAAGGCCTTTAAGAAAGGCAAGGGGAAATGGAAGGGAAAGGCCAAGACTGGATCTATCAAAACAGTCAAGGCCCAGACTTCCAAAACTCCGGCTAAAGGTCCTAAGGGGACTGACCAGTGTCATTATTGTAATACACCTGGTCACTGGAAGAGGAACTGCAAGAAGTACCTCGAAGACAAGAAGAGTGGGACTCTTCCGGCAGGTATATTCGTTATTGAAGCTTTTATCACCTCTAATAACTCTACTTGGGTACTTGACTGAGGATGTGGTTCTCATATTTGTCGAAATATGCAGGTACTACAGGACAGTAGAGCTCTTCGGAAAGGAGAGGTGGACTTGCGGGTGGGCAATGGAGCAAAGGTTGCTGCAGTTGCCGTGGGCAAGATAGATTTAAAACTACCATCCGGGATGGTCTTAGTTTTAAATAATGTATATTGTATTCCCGCTATTTCTAGAAATATTATTTCCATATCTGTTTTGAACAATGATGGTTTTACCATCCTTATGGAAAGAAATATGTGTTCTATTAATCGTGACGGTTTACTTTATGCAAAAGCTTCAAACCAAAATGGCCTTTTCATACTAGATGAGGATCATGAGGTATATAACGTAAATATTAAAAGGAACAAGCCTAACGACTTGAATCCTACCTACCTATGGCATTGCAGACTTGGTCATATAAATGAAAATCGCATCAAGAAACTCCAC
Source organism: Echium plantagineum (assembly GCA_003412495.2). Lineage (NCBI taxonomy): Eukaryota > Viridiplantae > Streptophyta > Magnoliopsida > Boraginales > Boraginaceae > Echium > Echium plantagineum. The sequence goes on along the minus strand of CM016562.1, from coordinate 24,569,922 downwards.
GAAAGTGGAATTATTAAGTCACTTGATTTTGAATCATATGACCAATGCGAATCATGCCTTTTAGGCAAGATGACCAAATCGCCTTTCACTGGAACGAGTGAAAGGGCAAGTGATTTATTGGGGATAATACATACCGATGTATGTGGTCCAATGAACACTCCTGCAAGAGGTGGTTTTCCCTACTTCATTACCTTCACAGATGACCTTAGCCGTTATGGCTATGTCTATCTAATGAAGCACAAGAGTGAAGCCTTTGAAAAGTTCAAAGAATTCCAAAATGAAGTAGAGAATCAACTCGGCAAGACTATTAAGACTCTTCGATCCGATCGAGGAGGCGAATATATGAGCCACGAGTTTGACGCTCATCTTAGAGATTGTGGAATTGTTTCACAACTCACACCGGCCGGAACACCACAACATAATGGTGTGTCCGAAAGGAGGAATCGCACTCTGTTAGACAGTTTGCGATCCATGATGAGTCGAACCGACCTACATGTCAGCTTCTGGGGTTACGCGTTGCAAACTGCCGCACTTACCTTAAATAATTGTCCAACCAAGTCAGCTGAGAAAGTACCATATGAGATGTGGTTTGGGAAACGTCCCAAGATTAGCTTTCTCAGGGTTTGGGGTTGCTTGGCCTACGTCAAGAAATTGAACGTAGACAAGCTAGGCCCAAAGGCTGACTTGTGCCATTTCATTGGTTATCCAAAGGAAACCAAAGGGTATTATTTCTACCTTAAGCTAGAAAATAAGATTTTCGTGGCTAGGACAGCGCATTTCCTTGAGAAAGAGTTCTTATCAGGAAATGTCAGAGATACGGTACAACTTGAAGAAGTTCAAGATGATGAGCCAAATGAGTTAATGAACTCATTCGACACGTTTAATGAGCAAGTTGAGTTATCGAACTCAAGAAACTCATTGAATAGGAGAGTTGGGTTATTGAACTCAAGGGTCTCATCAAATGAGCAAGTCGAGTTAACGAACTCGGCAGGCTCACTTCAGGAAGTAGATCCTCCATTCATGGTGGATCCTATCTTGGACCCTAGATCCACGGTAGATGAAACTCCTGAAGAAGTACCGACCCTTAGGAAATCCAATAGGACTCGTCATGTTCCCGATAGATGGTATGGGGAATCCTTCTTGATAGAAGACGACGAGCCTTATACTTATGGAGCCGCAATGAAAGGGCCAGATAGCGAGTCATGGCTTGAAGCCATGAAATCCGAGATAGACTCTATGTACCAGAATGATGTCTGGACATTGGTTCACTTACCCGAAGGTGCTAGACCTATCGAGTGTAAGTGGGTCTTTAAGAAAAAGCTTGATAAAGATGGAAATGTCCATGTTTACAAGGCTAGACTAGTGGCGAAGGGTTTCAAACAAATTCATGGTATTGACTATGATGAAACCTACTCACCGGTAGTCATGTTCAAGTCTATTCGGATCCTCTTAGCCATTGCCGCATATTATGACTATGAGATATGGCAAATGGATGTAAAGACCGCTTTCCTTAATGGAAACCTTGAGGAGGATGTGTACATGACACAACCTCCAGGCTTTACATGTCCGAAAGGACCTAAGAAGGTATGTAAGCTTCAGAGATCCATTTATGGACTCAAGCAAGCTTCTCGCAGTTGGAACCTCCGATTCGATGAAGCAATTAAAGAATTTGGCTTCATTCAGAATGAGGAGGATGCTTGTGTATACAAGAAGGTAAGTGGGAGCCACATTGCATTTATAGTCCTGTATGTAGATGACATACTGATCATTGGAAACAACAAACCGCTCCTTGAGTCAGTCAAGAGATGGTTGTGTAAGTGTTTCTCAATGAAGGACTTAGGAGAGGCGCAGTATATCCTTGGAATCAAGATATATCGAGATCGAGCCAATAGGTTGATTGGCCTGAGACAGGACACTTATATTGATAAGATTCTGAGACGATTCGATATGATCGATTCCAAAAAGGGAATACTGCCTATCACAACTGGTACTATTCTCGGCAAAAGTCAGTGCCCCACCACTGACGTCGAGAAGGAGAACATGAGTAGAGTCCCGTATGCTTCAGCCATAGGATCTATCATGTATGCCATGTTGTGCACTAGACCAGACGTATCGTACGCTCTGAGTCTGACCAGCCGATATCAAGCGAATCCAGGCAACAGCCATTGGACCGCTGTGAAATCTATCCTTAAGTACTTGAGAAGGACTAAGGATATGTTTCTGGTATATGGCGGAGATGAGGAGTTGATTGCTAAAGGTTTCACCGATGCCAGTTTCCAAACCGATCGAGACGATTTTCGTTCTCAGACCGGGTTTGTATTCTGCCTGAACGGTGGAGCCATCTGTTGGAAGAGTTCCAAGCAGGACACAGTTGCAGATTCTACTACGGAGGCCGAGTACATTGCAGCTTCTGAAGCAGCCAAGGAGGCATGTTGGCTTAAGAAGTTTATGACTGAGCTTGGGGTAGTTCCTAGCGCTGATGGTCCAATTGAGTTGTTATGTGATAACACTGGAGCCATAGCACAGGCTAAGGAACCTAGGGCTCATCATAAGTCCAAGCATGTCCTTAGGAAGTATCACCTCGTCCGAGAAATGTTCCAGAGAGGTGACATCAAGGTATCCAAAGTGGATACAGACGACAACGCAGCTGATCCCTTGACTAAACCATTACCTCAGACTAAACATGAGTTCCATACTTCAGCTATTGGACTTAGGCTTAGGTCCGAGTGGTCTTAGTCTTAGTGGGAGCTTTATTTCAGTTTATTTGTGTTATATGTATGAAGTATACTTTTGTAAAACTCTTGTTGTTGAATAAAAGTATTACTTCTTGTTTATTGATTGACTATTCTTCTATAGCACTTGAATAAACAATTGTGTATTTAATCATAGTTGTATGATAAATATTTTAGTTCCCATGTAATCACGAGTTCTTGAAGAGGAGCCAATAAGTGTATTGGCTAAGGAACCCTTTCTTCAAGACAAGAACTATGGTGATTACATTGTCCCTAGTAGTGTGTCCCGGCGTTTTGGGAACGGACACAACCAAACTAGTGTGTAATGATTCGTTTGACTTTGTTTCTTAAGACAAAAGGATGGTCCAAATCATTACATGGGTTCATTGTCAAGAGAGTCTTGACATGGTACTGGACAGTGACCGTTGTGAAATTATAGAAGAGATCTTGTGTCCTATGTTTCACACGAGCCATATGATAGAGGTTCTGAGACCTACATGCATATCATTCTCATGCTACGTGAGCATGAGGCTTTGACTACTTCCGGACCCATCCGTTACTGGTGGTAATGGGGTATGTTGGGTCTTATGTGAATGTAGTGGTGAGATGATCGGTGATGCATTGGTAGGGTCTTTGTCCACCCTGGCATACAGGGAAGGTTTTTCCTGGCCACTCGGAGAGTGAGTCTCACTAATGAATTCAACCGTTATGAACGGGAGTGAGACTATCTCGTGTTCCGAGAAATTATGTCATAGGAGTTGGCGACACGCTTTCTTGCTTTAGCCTATGACGAAAACCGAGGACAAAGGGAATCATGTGACAAGGATGCAAATGTACATCCAAGACATTGGTAATAGTCCAAGGGCAAGTGGGAGTGTTGGAAATTGATGTGTCAATTTCCTCAATTAGTGCCCGTGAACTATATCATCTATATATACGGTTCAACAACCGATAGTTATCTGAACTATCAGTAGTCTCACCCGAGATAATGCCAGGGGTCATCGAATGGCAGACTAGGCTCTCACGATGATCTTCGGGATTCGAGTATACGGTCTTATACGTTGAATCCCGATGCTTTCGTTACTCGGGCTATGAGGTCACACACATAACAATTACCGAAGATACTTTCGAGTAGTGACCCGAAAGTGAATAAGGGATTTGATCCATATTGAGGAATTTCGGTTCGATCGAGATCGTGTCCCGACCGAACCGATGGTGCGCCCGGAATTAGTTCCGGACGCACTATTTAGGGTTTATGTATATATATATATGTGAGATATATATTTATATATTATCATTTATTGAAATGATTTAATTAATTAATGAATTAATTAAACAAGATATGATTTAATTAATTAATTAAGATTAATTAACTAATCTCATCATTATGAGGAGTTGACATCTTGGTGGCTACTTTATGCCTTGGGAAGGCTTTGTATCCCTTGGGAAGAACTCTTGTAAGAACATCTTCCATGGACCAAGAGGCATTAACCATATGGATGGTTAATGTGTTTGTTTAGTGTGCAATATGTTTCATCATCCATTCTATATCATAAGATGATATTGAATGTGAAGAAATTAATCTAAGTCTTGCATATCTCTTGCTAGAGAACACAAGAACACAAACAAACACACTTCATCTTCAACCTCAACCCTCTAGCAAAACTCTAAGTGTAGAGTGTAGAACTAGTTCTACATTTTTGCTATAGTAGTAAAGACTACATACTCCTCAATAACACACACTAGTCCAAGTGTGTCTTATTGCTATCTAAGGTATTGGTGTGGACTATTTCATAGTAGTTTCATATCACCTTGGTGATAGACATTTCTTCAAGGAGAAAGCAAAGGAGCAAGGTGTGGGGATAAGCGCTTAAAGATTTACAAAGCTTCCGCTCACGCTTCAAAGGTATATCTTTGTAGCCACACTCTTTGATTATGTTAGTTGTAGCATATTCACACTATCTTTAAACATATACTTCTATAAGCTAGTTCTATTGTGTAAGTTCTAACGATCAACGAATTAGGGTTTTATAGACATATGAACTATCGTAGTTCATTGTGTCTTGCAACCCCGGGATATTCCAACACTAACCTGCTTAAAGAATAAGTTCCCGAAGGGTCAGCTCGACAGCTGGTGAATTCTTCTCACAGGTGGCTACCAACCCACACACGTGATGCGAAAACGATAAAAGTACATAGAGTAATAGCAGGGGTTACAAATGTAAATTTACATAAATAACTCAACAATAATCAATAGGGAATAAAAACACACGTCAATTTGTGATAGCTACTATTATTATTACTAGTTGGCAATGCCCGTCGGTTGACGGGCAAGTGTGAATTTCGCATTGGGTCTAATTACATTCTCCCTCCATTTTTTTTTACTTGTTGTTCTAGCAAAAAATATTTATTTTTATTTACTTATCGTTTTACATTTCCAAGACACTTTTTGATTTAGTTTTCCTATTTTGACTTTGTCATTAAATGAACATGTATTATATGTTTGTCTTGGAACTTAAAATGTTATTGTTTATTCCTACAATAAATGAGGGTATATAAGTAAATAATCTGAAATCCTTAATTATTGTGCCAAAGTTTAAAACGACAAATAAAAAAAAACGGAGGGAGTACCTTATTTCTCTTTAATCCACATACCTTGGCTAATAGTTCGATTCACAAATCATTTGAGAAAGAAATTTAAGTTGCAACTGCTTTATGCTAGAATCTGCCAAGATACTATTACCCTGAATTCAGAACAATGTCCAAGGCAACTCCTTAGAGCAAAAGGAAGAAGGAACTAAAACATAATTGAAATTCTATTTATTGAATTGGTTAAGAGACCAGCATAGCCGAATAGTTTCTTCAAACCCAAACTGAAGCACATTGTAAAAATGATCACAAATGAACAATATAAGATATAATGTTGTTCTCTTAGCTAGCACAACAGAAAAGTAGATGTTACATTACCAATAGTACGAGTTCATTTAGCTTGGACAATGAATGAAGATCTCCAGGAAATTTACCCTTTTCTATGTTCATGACACTTTGGAGCTTAGTATCCATCTTTTCTTCATGTCATAACTCATCCATCTCTAGAGCAAGAAAGTTCAGCTTCCTATAAATTTATCTGGACAAATTCGCAAATTAGTAGCAAAGACGAGACACAAACAGAAGAACAGAACACAAGATATGAATAACAACCACATTGTGAGGCTCCTCGAATTTATAATTATATAACTGATGAATGAGAGTTCTAATACAAATGGAATACAATTCTTGGATAAATAGGACTACATAACTGATACACATCCGAAAAAAAACACATCTACATCACAAACATAAGCCGAAGGCGAACGAGATGAAAGTCGAGACTATGGCTTCGTGAGCACATCAATTATCTGATCCTTGACCTCTGCCTTTATTAACACTGAAGGAGTAACTTCATTAGTTATCCTACAACACAAGGTATAGTTTTAAGCAAATCTAAATCAAATACTTATAAACAAAAACTTTCCATCATAATCTTATTTTTTCCTCGTTCATGTGTTGTAATGCCTCCAGCATTGCATCGACTCTAACAGTAGCATGCTTGGAATGTGAAAAGAAAATATCAGTAGCTGGAACATAAAATAATTCGAAAGCTCATTCAAATATTTGTTCAATGGGAGGAAATATCATATGAAAGGACCGAAAACTTATTTAACCAACTATAAAGAAGTTATTAATTTGTTTTAGTAATGAATTGAAGACCTTGCAAAAACATTTGGGAACAGAGGCTAGTAATAGATGCGAAGGACTCTCTCCATGAAAATGAAATGTAGGAGCTATACAATAAGAAGTAAGCTGGCTGGTATTACACAGATAAATTATGACAATCACGAGAAACTAATAGTGTCAACAAGTATAAACAAAGCCATATAAGAACGAAACAAACATTTGGATGGGAGTGTCAATAAAAGTTACGTTCATAGACTTCATCTTATCTAAAGATGCAAGGACATTAATTTCTTGCTTCGAGTATGATGTGTTCTATAATGATTTCAAGGCCCATTTCTTCATCATCCATCTTCAGTATCTCTTTTTCTACTACAAGATAGATAAGAAATATTGTAAAGAGTCGAGAATAAAATAAATAAGCTCATAAAACGTAAAAATGGAGTTCAAAGCAAGAACCCTCCAACTAATATATCACCCTACTGTATCCAAATATACACATTGAATCTCATCCTTACAGTTGTAACATAAGTATGAAAAATGGTGAAAGAATATAAAAGGCAGTTTCGAAACTTTGAAGTTAGATTCTATCCTAGGTACTTCCCAATTTGCTCTTCCGTCTGTTCCCGTCCAGCAACTCTAATATATGAAGTACATCTTCTAATGGTATCATATTTGGGAACTCACATGTAACCTTCTTCACAGTATCCGGTTAGTATACAAACATAACACCCTCTCTATCATAAAGATGCAACAGAATAAGTGGATATTATGGCATGAAATGAACCGATTAGAATAGTTTGAGCAACTCTCACCTCCATGTTTCCTTGTGTTCTACTTAGGTACCTTGCTTAAGAAAAGGTTAGGCACAACTTCATTTGAGATGTCACATGATTATTCATAAAATCATATTTGAAAAGACAACAAATTTGATATTCTATGGTGTAAAGACCAACCTCGAGGAATAACACATGGATCATGACGACCACGAGCAATAAGTTTTGTTTCGTTTCTGTCTAGAGTCACCTGGTTCTGCTTTCTCTGCACAAGCAAAGAAACAATAACAAATTGTTGAGCAAATAAAATATTATTCGTACCAATTCTAACTGGATCAAATGATAATGATCACGTTGTTTAAACTTAATATGTACAATATTACTATAGATTATCAACACATGTGTACACAAGAAAAAGTTTAACTTGGAAGAAGAAAGAGGATGATTTCATACCTGCGAACCCACTTTCGTACTCAAGGCTCTTTGTTGCAGGTAGCGACAAAGCAGCTTTAGCTAGCTTAGCTTCACACATGTATCAACCCAGCTTGACCATGTATTTATGGCTCCCTAGTACACCTCAAGAACATAGAGTTCATTATACACATGGATCCGTAATAGTCGTTCCTGCAACATTTCATTGGTACATTAGGTTAGTCATCAATTATCACCTAACAAAACAACAGAACGATTAATAAAGTTCTTATAAAAGTAATTGTAAGTACTTACCTTAGGGAAGTCTTATCTTGAGTCCATCAATGTCCAGGGGCTATTGAAGAGCAATAAACAACAAGATTTAACCAGAATCAGCTCATTAACTAACGACAACATCAATAAACCTAATCGAAAAATATAAGACTATACAAGTGGATAATTGATGATCCTTCACATTCAATACAAATCCATCATTCTTGGCATCGGTCACCGTCTTCTGATTTTCACATACGAAGTTGAGCTAGGTTGTTATCATGATCTGTAGATAGATTGAAGATCCGATACTGCAAAATTGAATTAGATAAACTACTCTTATTTCGACTCCATTTCGATCACCACACAATTAAATTAACAAGAAACTGAAGAAAACATTTAGAACTAAACATAACCTACAAATCAATTTACATTTGAAACCAAAAATTGCTAATAGATGATTAAAACATTTTTGAAACACTATTGTAAAACTATATTCATAAAATTGATGAAAGAACATACCATCAAGTTCATCAGTGTGTCCCAGAACTTGGAAAGCAAGAAATGCCTAGAAGATAATCCCCACAAACAAGAGCAAAGTGATTTGGCATTTCTAACTACAATAAGAATTGAGCTTCCGAAGCTGCATCGAAGAAACGGGTAAGGCGGAGTAAGAAAGAAATAAAAACGATTGTAGCTCACTATTCCTGTTAGATTGGAATGGAGCTCGAATTCATAACAAACAAAGTATAAAATTGCAGCAACAAATTAAAAGTCAAACAAAACTCAACTTAGGTCGAATTCAAAGAAATCAACTTTGGGAAAAAAAGCCAAAATCCAGAAAACCTAACTTGTGGAGGGAGAGCAAGAGAGAGAATCGTAAAAAAAAGGTTGAGGTGGAAGGGGATAGAGATTCCATATGAGAAGCTTAAACATTCAAGAAATCTGGAGTCTTCCAAGCAAAATGGATATAGGGTTACTACAGTGCTGAAGGAAAATATATATATGGCTAAAAATTCTAGAGTGTTCGTTACTGTACAACTGTTAATGCACGTGGTACAGTAATGGTATGCGCATTTAATGAATATGAGCCGGGTATAACAATTCATGCGCAATGTACAAGTGGTTGATGCATGCGAGTGAAGGAGACTCGCGGGAGTACAACATTTACAGCGAGCGGTACAAGCGGGTGATGCACGCGCGTCGATCAGACGACCACGCGTGCATCACACGCGCAAGCCGTTTTTAAATTACCTTTAGATTATATACGGCCTACAATAATTAATAGTATATGTTAGAAAAGGTTAGAATAATTACCTCAATTTGTGATAGTTACTTAAGTTATTCAATATGCATGAAGCACGTGAATGAAAGCAAGGGACGAGAAGATTTTGCTAATTAGATGAAAAAAGTGACGATTTCTTTTGTTCATGGGTGATGGCCGACGGCTATGGGGTCTTGGGAGGATTTTTTCTTAAAAAAAAATAGTTTTTCTATTTTGGGTCAACACTTACTATATATACCATCAAGGCCCAACTCAAACTAACTCACTAACATTAATCGATTCAAGCCTTAACAATTCTCGAACACTCATCAACGACTTAACACCAATTATAAAAGTACTAGCCGTTTGTGCACAGTCTAACCTGTGCAAATTCGTTCTCCTTATACAATTACTTCTTTTTTTATAATAATTAGATATTGTTGATATTATGTAATATATATATATATATATAATATAAAAAAATACAAAAGAATATCGTATACACTTTAAAAATAAACTTGAAGAAACGTAAATGCATCAATACTATATATCAACTAATCATATGAACAAAAGTAAAGCGTATGATGAAATTATCCCAAAAATGAGCAAAATGTATGATAATTTTGATGGTTGAGATGCCACACATCTTCTGGGAAATAACAGTTCAGCCAAGATCATTGCTGATGGGAATGAAGCTAAGCCTGCGGTAATTGTCAGCTCAATTCATCTTCCAGTTGGACCAAGTAGCAGATTGGTACCTCCAATTCAGTCACAGGTTTGGATACCAATGGGGAGGAAGAAAGCCGTAGTGTCTACAGAATCTGGTGCAGCTGAGCAATCTGTTAAGCAATATGGTGTTCTTAAGGAGCAGTTTGTAGGTAGCATTCTTGAATTTGAAGCTGGGCAGAATGTGGTCGGATCGGGAGAGACGCAGGAACCTACAACCGCACCTATCAAACCAGAATCGCATAGTGCACATTTAGTGTCGATTTTGGATGATATTTCTGGGAAGGTTGCCGTGTAAGTGCAGCATGATGATGGGGAAAACACGCGCAAGGCAGAATCCTATATCAACCCCAAGTCGACTTTCAAGCTAGTTTAATCTGATGCAGAGATGGCTACTTAAGACAGTACTCCAGATTTTTAGAAAGATATTACCAAATCTCTCCAGCAGATCGATGAGGCGGATAACACTGTAATAGCACAGATTGCAGCATCTTCTCCTACAGCAGAATTCCTCTTGAAGCAACCTCACAATTTTGATATACGAACAATGGGTAACCAGCTGCAAACCTTATCTTTTGCACATGATGGAATGAGAAGGTGTTGGACTGTAAGCATGATTCGGACAACAAATGACAAACTTCTGACGACATAGATTGCACATCTCAAGTTCCCAGCAACACACCAGGTTTAGCACATCCTACAAACCCTCACACGACAATGCTAAAAGTAAGAGCTGAAGTTACAGACGTGTTGGCAGGCCACGACAATATTGCTATTCGTTTAGAGAGGCATGTAATCAATTCAAACCGGATAAGGAAGTCATCTAAAATGAGGTAATTGACAGTAAATGATAGTGGCTGGTTTAAGACGGTTACACAACCTGATTTTAGTGCTACTCTGGCCTCCAAGTATCTTGAACACATGACGATTGCACACTTAAGTTTGTCTGTTAGAATGCAAACAGCTGAGTTCAAGAATGAATTGAACTTACCAGTAACTCCTGTTAGCCACGACAAACACTCAACATCAATCAACAGAAATAGGAACTACTTACAAAAGATAGTATAGAACAAATATACCACTCTGTATTTTCTATTAGAAAAAAAGAATTAATAATAGCACATCAATCAGCAGAAATAGAGGTGGTACGTAAGCAAAGCAGGCAAATATGGTACAATTACCTCGTTCATTCTCTATAATCTGATGGATTACTCAAATTTTGATCTACCTACAAATTTTTGTGCCAAAACAATTCGCTCCAATCACCCTGGAAACTGGAATACATGTAAATATTTTATACATCCTCCCTTAACAATTGAATAATATCCTAACCTAATCCTTCCCCATCAAACATTTTATCAGACGGGTTCAGAACAAAAATATTCCTTCATAATCGTTATCCAGTAGTAATAGAAACCAATATATGAACAAACAAAAATATTGGATGATTAAGTTATACAGTAGAATTACATCCTATGAACCTAAACAATTGACATAAAGCATCCTACCAACCTTATTTCTAAAATCTCTATCAAGCATTTTATCAAACAGGTTGGAAACAAAAATAGTTGACATGTTACTTATTAAATTTTACACCGAATGAGCAAATTAAATTGACATATATATCAAAAAGGATTCTAAATCTCACCAAACATGACTTTGGGGTTCTTTTGCACAAGTCGACTATTTGGCGTTGTTCCCAGATTTTCTCTTTAAACAGGAAGAAGTATATGCAAATGAGGAATACACTTGGAGACGACAGTTTTGTGACAGATATGTGCGAAATCAGAGGTCAATGAGAAATTGGTGGTTGGAGCCAAATTTTATTATAGCACAAAGTAAGTAACGTGGGGCTTAAGACCTGAGGCTTCAAAGCGTATTAAAAAGCAACTGATAATTAGGCACTTCTTGCTTTATATATAGGGTAGATTAATTATAATCATAATATTTATTTATTAATTATTATATTTTAAATTCATTAAATTAGACCATAATATTACACAATGCCATCGCCAACAATAATATTTTTATGAGTGCCGGAATTGAAAGTAACATAGAGAGAAAGGATACTTTCCGATATTAGATGCGATGTTGCGAAGTATCCATGTTTAATTTACATCCGGATGAATGAGCCCCATAGTGTACATAGCCTGTTTAATATTAGTAGCAGCATATGCATCATTTGAAATAGTGGACTGCTGTCCATGTTAAGGGGTTATGCCCAACAGATCTGCTGTTTGGTTGGTGGGCTGTCTGGATAAAGGCTTGGTCCACTGACTTGCTGGATATGGGCATGGAAGAGGAGTGGCGGGCCATTGTTGCTTGCTGTTGGACCACCCGGACCAGGCTGGCAGAAGGACTTGGGTAGACTAGGGACTCGGGCCGCGACCTGCTGGGCGCCTGTAGTGGATTGGTCTGGTGCTAGGCGCTGGGGCCTGGGAGGTGTGGACGTGGGCTTGGATGAGTCCAATGCCTGGCGGGCTGAAAGGGGGTTGAACCAAGCCATCTTCTGGGTATTGGATGGAGTGGAATGTCCGAGCCATGAAGGGAGGAGTTGGGGTGGCGGAGAAAATCTCGGTCGACATTAGTGAAGTTAATGAGCGGCCGATTGAGGTTTAATAGATGGGTAGGGGTATATTTTATTGAATAAAGAATTTGGCTGCTTTGAATTTGGTGAGGCAGTAATAATGTATACTAAAGATTAAATGGACGACTAGAAAGAAATTTAAGGCAGGATTATTGTTTTGGCTCTGATTATCATGTTATACAAATATTCTAGGTTAATTATGAGAGCTTGTACAATGTGGGCCTAGTCTAGGTTATAGTAATAATATACAATAATATTCTAGTAACACCTATTGATGGTTGTCCATGCTGTCATGCCAGCTCACGTGATTGATAACAAATTAGTAAATTGATTGAGTCATTAATGCTATTGAATAAAGGATCTCACGTGATTGATAACAAATTAGTAAATTGATTGAGTCATTAATGCTATTGAATAAAGGCTCGTTTTGTGAGCTGATTTAGTGGCTGATTGTAGGTTGTTACAATCAGCAAATTAGTATTGCATTAATGGCTGATTGTAGGCATTAATGACTGATTGTGAGTCTTAGGCTATATATACTGCAGTTCCAGAATGAATAATCATCGAATTCATATTGAATAAGAGAACAAGTTGCAGTCAACTTTTCTTGTGTGATTTGCTTAAGTGTGCTTGTTATTTCATTTGGTATCAGAGCGATTCGATCGAGGGATCAAACACGAAGCTACCTGCAAGGAATTCTGAGAAAGATTATGGCCGAAGAGAAAACACTAACAACAATACCTCGTTTCGATGGTCATTATGACCATTGGAGTGAAATGATGGAGAATCTACTAAGGGCAAAAGGGCTCTGGGATATAGTAGAAGAGGGCATTGTTGAACCAGCAGAGACAGGAATTGTAGGTGTTGGGAACAAGGAGGCCGTGGATGCAACAAAAAGTAGAGACTATCAAGTGAAGCATTACCTGTTTCAGGCTTTGGACAGATCAGTGTTCGAACATATTTTGGACAGGAGCAGTTCCAAAATTATCTGGGATTCCTTGAAAAGGAAATTTGGAGGAAACCAGAAGGTGAAGAAAGCAAACAGAAATGCTTTAAGGAGGGAATTTGAAGTCATGGAGATGAACAAAACTGAGACAGTTGAAGAATATATTGGAAGGGTGAACCAGGTTGCAAATAAAATGAGAAGTAATGGTGAGATTGTAACTGATACAATCATTGTAGAAAAAATAATGAGAACATTGACAAAGCAGTTCACATATGTGTGTGTGTGTCAATTGAGGAATCAACCAACCTTGATAAGTTGACAGTAGATGATCTGCAAAGCACCTTAACTCTTCATGAAACAAAATTTAAAAGATTTCAGAAAAATGAAGGGGACCAGGTACTCAAAATTGAAGGAAGACATACCTATCATTCAAGAGGCAGAGGAAGGGACTACTCTAGGAGGGGAAGGGGTGGAGGCAGAACAACTCCAAACAAGAGTAATATAGAGTGCTACAAGTGCCACGAGTTAGGGCATTTCCAATATGAATGCCCTACTTGGGGAAAACAAGCAAACTATGCTGAGGTTGAAGAGGAGGATGAAATGCTGTTGATGGCTCAAATCAATGAAAAAAAGGAGGAAATGAATGATGTATGGTTTCTGGACTCAGGATGTTGCAATCATATGTGCAGAATTGAGGAAATGTTCACCACTCTCAATAAGGACTTCAATCATACAGTAAAGCTGGAAAATGACAGTACATTGAAGGTGATGGGCAAAGGCATTGTGAAAATCAGATTGAGAAATGTGACTTACTCAATTGGTGATGTGTACTTTGTTCCAGCCTTGAAGAACAACCTACTAAGTATTGGACAACTGCAAGACACAACCTAACAGGATGTTTCTTGTGAAGTCTGAGTCCAGAATTCTTGGAAGAAATGAGGAAGTATGCCTTCAAACAATCACTAAAGACACAACCAAACTTTGGCATGAGAGGCTTGGACACCTAAATTACAGAAGCCTAAGTGACTTGAAGACAAGGAACATGGTACTAGGTCTGCCAGACATCAAGCAACAGGAAAATGTGTGCTCAAACTGCCTGGAAGGGAAACAAGCCAGGACACCTATTCCCAAAGAAGCAACATGGAGAGCAACACAGCCATTGGAGCTCATTCATGCAGATTTATGTGGACCATTCACTTCCATTTCCAATAGTGGAAAAAGGGTGATCATTAGTAGGGATGTGCTATTTGAAGAAGAAAATGAGTGGGACTGGAGCCAGCAGGAACCTGAAAATGAAGATGTCAGTATAATGTGGGAGGACATTGAAGAACAGCAGCCAAATGATCAACAATCAGATGATCATTCTGATCAAACAGAAGATCATTCTGATCAGACAGAAGAACAACCAATACAGCACGACACCTCTTCTGATGACAATGGGCAAGATGCTTCTGATCAAGGGAGAGCAGACATACCACAAGGAAGAGTGAGGCAACAACCTGATTGGATGAGGGATTACATAACTAGGGAAGAATTCAGTGAAGATGAAGTCAATATGGTGTTGGATCATGCCATAAAAGATCCTGGATGCTATGAAGTTGCTTGCCAGTCTGAAAAATGGAATGCAGCCATGAACACAGAATTTGAGTCCATAGAGAAAAATCATACTTGGAGCCTTATTAATTTACCTCCTGGATGCAAAAGAATAGGTGTGAAATGGATCTACAAGACTAAAACAGATGAAGAAGGAAAGGTCACTAAACACAAGGCAAGGTTAGTGGCAAAGGGATATTCACAAAGACAAAGAGTAGACTTTTCCGAGGTATATGCACCAGTAGCAAGGATGGATACTGTGAGAATGATCCTTAGCACTGCAGCATTCAAAGGATGGAAAGTGTACCAGCTTGATGTAAAATCTGCTTTCCTACAAGGTGAGATAAAGGAGGAGGTATATGTTGAAGGAAAAGAACACATGATCAACCTTGTGGCTTCAAAGTGGAAGAAAAAGCTTTATGCAGAAGAAGTGTTGAAGAGGTTCGGAATGGGAGAATGCAAAGCAGTACATACTCCTATGGCTCCAGGGACTATTCTTGAGGATGGAAATGAAGACAAGCTTGTAGATGAGACTTATTACAAGCAAATAATAGATAGTCTCATGTACCTAACCACCACTAGGCCTGATATAATGTACTCGGTGTGTATTCTCAGCAGATCAATGGCCAGGCCATCCATGGATCACCTCATACAAGCCAAGAGAGTACTGAGGTACCTAAGAGGAACTTCAAACTATGGAATCCTCTACAAGAAGACTGCTAGAGGAGGGGAATTACTATCTTATATAAATAGTGATTTTGCAGGAGACAAAGTCGACAGGAAAAGCACAGGGGGATATGTCTTTATGATTAGTGAAGGAGCTGTTGCCTGGAGCTCCAAGAAGCAAACTATAATGAGCCTCTCAACAACTGAAGCTGAGTTCATAGCAGCTGCTATGTGTGCTTGCCAATCAATGTGGATGAAAAGGGTACTGGCAGAGATAGATCATCAAGTGAACAGTTGTACTAAGATTCTGTGTGATAACAGCTCTACTATCAAGGTGTCAAAGAACCCTGTGATGCATGGGAGAACCAAACACATTGATGTGAGGTTCCACTTCCTAAAGCAGCTGAGCAAGAAGCAAGAAATTGAATTGGTGTCCTGTGGAACTCAAGATCAATTGGTAGATATTATGACTAAACCATTGAAGAAAGATTCGTTTCTAAAATTCAGGAAAAGGCTTGGTGTTTGCTGTGAAAGAGAAGTAATCTAATTCAGCAGGATGAATCAGATTAAGGGAGAGTATTGAAGGTTGTCCATGCTGTCATGCCAGCTCACGTGATTGATAACAAATTAGTAAATTGATTGAGTCATTAATGCTATTGAATAAAGGATCTCACGTGATTGATAACAAATTAGTAAATTGATTGAGTCATTAATGCTATTGAATAAAGGCTCGTTTTGTGAGCTGATTTAGTGGCTGATTGTAGGTTGTTACAATCAGCAAATTAGTATTGCATTAATGGCTGATTGTAGGCATTAATGACTGATTGTGAGTCTTAGGCTATATATACTGCAGTTCCAGAATGAATAATCATCGAATTCATATTGAATAAGAGAACAAGTTGCAGTCAACTTTTCTTGTGTGATTTGCTTGAGTGTGCTTGTTATTTCAACACCAATGCTGGTGCGCCAAACTTACTGGGTCTCTAAGGTAGTATGGTTTTCGACAGTCCTATTCTGATTACTCTTTATTTGTCTTTCATCAGAACTCTGTTCAACTTAACGTGCTTATTTATGTTGATAATAGATTGTGTCTGGAATAATGTTGCTGTTATTCATCAATTTAAAATGTATTTAAGCAGGTGTTATCACATGAAAGACTTGGGACCTTTAAAATATTTTCTATGTATTGAAGTTGCTCGCAGTCAGAAAGGCGTATATCTGTGTCAATGCAAATATGCACTTGATATTATAACTGAGATAAGACTTCTAGGTTGTAAGCGTGCTACTTTTCTAATGGAACAAAACCATCAGTTGGCTAGTTCAAAGAGAGCACTTTGGCCAGATGGGGAGCGTTATCTCGGTTGGTTGGATGCTTGGTTTATTTATCTTTTACTAGACCCGATTTGGCTTACTCTGTTACATGAATACTTAAATATTTGGACGATGACTTTTTAGTTATTTTGATATTTGATTTTCAATACACATTTTGACACTTTTCAATACACTTTTGACAGGTTCATCACTGATAATGTCCTTTTGTCCTATGAAATACATCACTTCATAAAACAAAAGAAGAAGGGATTGGATGGATATATGTCCATTAAACTGGACATGATGAAAGCTTATGATAAAATATAATGGAGGTTTTTGAAGGTTATGCTTATTAAAATGAACTTTAGCTACAGATGGATCAACCTTATAATGGAGTACATTAAAACAATATCATATTCAGTACTAATCAATGGAGATCAAGCCAGATATTTTAAACCAGGAAGAGGGCTCAGAAAAGGAAATCCATTATCTCCATACTTATTCATTATATGCACTAAAGGTCTAATATGACTCTTGAATCAGGCACGCTTAAATGGGGAACATAGTGGAATCAAACTGGGCTAGAACATCCCAGCTTTCACACACTTGATGTTCGCAGATGATACCCTTTTTATTGGGTAAAGCATCAGAGGCAGAAGCCCATTCATTCAAATACATTCTAAAACAATATGAAGTATGGTCTGGGCAGCTTGTAAACCCCCAGAAGTCATCCATACAGTTCAGCCTAAATGTGGAAGCTGCAACCAAGGAGGCCATCCTCAACATACTAGGTATGTCAGAGACAACTTCACATGGAAAATACCTGGGGTTACCCACCTCGCTTGGCAACTCAAAAAAAGAGATCTTCTCTTCTTTAGTGTCGAAAATCCAAACCAAGGTGGACTCATGGAACCCCAGATTATTATCAAAAGGGGGACGGGAGATCTTTATTAAAGGAGTGTTACAAAGTATTCCCACATATGCTATGCAAGTTTTCCTGTTATCTAAACAAGTTTGTAACAGGATCAACTCAATCATATCAAACTATTGGTGGGATAACAGTAAAGATAAAAGGAGTATACATAGGTCCTCCAGGAAGAAACTATGCAAAACAAAAGAACAAGGAGGACTTGGGTTCCGCGACATTCAATTGTTTAATCTGGCCTTGTTAAGCAAGCAGGCATGGAACCTCATCAAAAACCCAACTAGCCAGGTAGCTCAATTATTGGCTTAATTTCATCTAGGCCCCTGAACTAAGTGTTTTTTCCCATCCAGGCCCCTGGTCACCTTTTTTTCCCAAGTAGGCCCCTGTGGCAAAAAATTGGCCCCAGAACTTGTTTTTTTAATTTCTCTGATTTTAAGATTTTGATAATCCTTAACCCACAGGCAAGTTAGTCATATTGAAATTATGACTTTTTGGAGGGAATAAATTGGGAAAAGTTCAGGTGCCAGACAAAAAAAAATATTTTGACATTCTCGTATTTGAAACTCGAATTCATGTTTGTATTTAAATTGTATTTTTGAGTTGTATTCGATATTCGGATTTGATCTTTTAGATTAGAAATATATTGAAACTTTTTAAAAAATAAATATAATTATTAATAATAACTTAAAAACTAAAAAAAAAGACATCACCCCCACCCCCCGAACCTGCGAACTGCAACAACCTTCCTCCCACCCCCCACCGCCCCCGCCCCCCGCTGCAACAGCCTCCCACCGCCCCGCCCTCCCGCTGCAACAGCCTCCCACACCCCCTGCTGCCACCCCGTACCCCCTGCTGCAACAGCCTCCCACCCCCCACCCCCGCTGCAACAGCCTCCCATCCCCCCCTGCTGCAACAGCCTCCTACCCCCACCCCCCCCGCTGCAACAGCCTCCCACCCCCCTGCTGCAACATCCTTCCTCCCAACTCCCCCTGCTGCGAACTACACAAACACGACATCCTTCCTCCCCCCCCCCCCCGCGACCTGCAACAAACCCCCACTATTCTATATTCTTGAAAAAATTGGTTTTTCCTTGGGTTGGAAAAAGATTGGATTTTTGTTATATTCATAGATGGGGTGGCTTCACTTCATAGAGAGTCATGGAAGAAGAAGAACAATTGTGAGAAAATCGGTAGAGAAGGTGAAGGAAAAAGAAGAAAGGTGGGGTGGGTGTAGGGGTGGGGTGAAAGGTTGAAGATGATGTTTTTTGTGGGTTGGGTTAAATATTTGAGGTTGGGTTAGTTTATAATTAGGTTGAATTAGTTTTAGATGTGGTTAGACTAATTTGCCCTCTATCTAATATTTAAAATCAGAGATGTTGGGTTTCAATCCCTGTTTGGCCTATAGGGCCAATTTCATTTGTATTTTGTATTGTCTTTTATTTATCAGTATATTCATCGCTAAGTTACCCCAAAAAAAAATACACATTTTTTTCCCATTCAAAATTTTTTTTGTTAGTTTTTACATATGAAGAGTGCTTCATTACAATTAGTTTTCATGATTGATTTTAAGGAAATTTTTTAAAGAACCAATAATTTTTATTAAAGTTGTATAGAGTTGACATAACTTAATATTGAATGTAATTAATCGTAACATGCAATTATGTGACCAACGTAAATTTACCTAAAATATGATATGTGGAGGAAATTTAAATTAACCATTTTGAAATAATTTGTATGGCCAATCTAAATTAACCATTACACATGTAAGTATGTGCAAAAGTCATATGAATGAGCAGTTGAGACAGATAATTTAAAATTACAACTGATAAAATTTGATAAAAAATTTATGTACTAAATAAAATAATATTGAAATAACATAAGCTTCAACAAAATATGAAAAAGAAATCATTATGTGTCGATAATGATGCCATCATGTAAAGAAATCAAATTTGCAGAAAAATTATTAGGTTAGTGTTAGATTAGTGGGCGAATATCCCACAACTACGGGCGTGTACTAGGGGCGTGTACTACTTGATTCTTCATTTAATACATTGGCTCCAGTCAACTTTTCATCTTGAGGCGTATCACGCAAGTTCAGATTCTTCATCCCAATGACATCCACACCATCACGAGGATCAGAGACTCCATTAATCCCATTACCAAGACACACTCTAGATGGAGTCGGTGGTTCACTAATGGTGAGATCAGATCTTTTTGCAGAAATATTAGATGGCATATGCTTAGCAATAGTTGTGTAATTTGAACCAAAATCCTCTTCACCTACACCATATAGCCTCTCAATGTACCTAAGGTTAAGAGTTGTAAAATGATCTTCTATGAGAATTGGAGGATCTACATCAATTGCATTATCGTTGATCTTGTCCAAAAGTTCTTCAACACAGTTGATGGTACTTGTTACCGATTCGAGTAGCATGTCCATTTCAAACCTGTCATCTTCACATCGAAATAAGCTCTCTTCATACTGATTTTTCCTCATATGTTTGAACGAGTAATCCCCACTTCTTGAAGTAACTGAAACCCAGTGATCATTCAATATTTCAGCACCAAGGTTAGTCCTCTGACTAACGGAAGGAATCGGGTAATCCTTGGGAAGAAGTCTATAACTAGGATTGCAGCACTCACAATTAGAAAGGTCAAGTTCTTGAATTGATTTTTGCACATACTTATCCGTCGAGAACATTGATGCCGAGAATGACTTGGGGTACCAAAAAAATTTGATATTGGAGTACCAAAGATTGTATTTGTCATTTTACTATATTAATAACACAACTAAAATAAAATCAATAAACTCTAAAACCCCTACTAGGCACAAACAAATCAACACACTCACGTTTCTTCTCCTTCTCCAAAACTGATTTATGCTCTCAAACCCTACCACATCCACGCTTCTTCTCCTTCGTTGCTCGGACGATTCGTCTTATCCTTCGTTGTAACCAACAAGCTCTCTAACCCTGTCAAATTTTTCACAACCTTAAATATACAAAAATCAAACTTTTTATTCTTTTAAGTAAAAATGTTTGTTTGAGTGCAATTTGATTTAGAATTTTTATGGCTAATTACTAGGGGTTTCAAAGTTGTAACCAATTGAGACTTTGGAGTGGGTAATTGTAAATTTTTCTGTTTGAGTGCAATTGAGTTTCGAATTTTGCGATTTTTCTTGGGTAATTGCGAATATGTTTCGGTAATTGCATTTATTGTGATTTTTTGTTGGGTAATTTTGCGATTTCTCTTGGCAAATTGTGACTTTGACGCGTTCATTGTAATTTTCGTGGGTAATTTGGTTTGATATTTTGGATAAATGTCGTTTGATATTGTGGGTACTTTGGTGGTTAATTTCGTTTGCTATTTGGTTTGATATTTTGGGTAATTTAGTGGTTAATTTTGTTTACTATTGTGCTAATTCCGTTTGATATTTTTGTGTGGAACTGATTTTTTGTGGGGTAATTTGGTTTTGAAAGTGTACAAATTAGTCATACACTCATACAGTATCCAATCGTAATTTTCGAATGGTTAGAAAGTTCTAACCAATATACTGTGGTTGCTTGGAACTTAAATTTATTCATTGTTTTGCTTCATTGATGTATTGTAGTGAGCATGTTTATTGGTTTATTTAGTACCCTTCGTTTAGTTTCATTTTACATGTGTGTTTGTGATGACCTGTCTAAACCGTTGGTTGTTGAGTGGTGGTTACTGTGAAATGACCATACCACTACTATATTGTGGTTACCTTTCTATAGTTGTAAGATGTTTGGTTGTGATTCTTTTGAAAAATCATCCCATTATTATATTGTGGTTACCGTGACTGCAATTTCTATGTTCTGTGTTATATGCTCATGTATATTCACTAATGTGTTATATCGTGTTGTGTTATAATGTGGCTATATTATTTGCTAAACATATTTTATGTTATTTTGTACAGAATTCTAATGGCGGCACCATCTAAAAACGTTGTTACAAGACTGAAAGAAATACATGCTGATGTACAATACAAAAAGCTACATACACCTTTCTGAACACCAGAAACCATGTCACTACTATATTGTGGTTACTGCCATATAACCACTATGTAGGTAGATTGTGGTTATTATGATATATCAAGTTCTAGCGTTGCATATTGTTTAATTAATTAACTTGCCAATAATAATATGTTGAAATTTTTTAGAAACTTCAAGTTTTGATTTTACTTCACAATGTTGAAATGTCAAATTGTGTATTCTATATGAACTGATTATATATTGTGCAATTTCTCTTGGAGCAATTGATCTGACACAGATATGCCACATTGTTGCATGGGTTGTTATATATACGTTATTCCATGATGTTAGTCCTGGAACCTAATTTTCATTCAAAACATACCCGATTGAGGTGTTTCGAACCGATTGAGCAAAGCATCAATGATCTACTAGTGGGTCGTATGGGTCGTGTGGGCTAACATGGAACCCGCTCGTCGATCGGTTCAAAAAATCTTGCTCTATACCCGCTCGTGTCCTTATCGAGCGATAGAGGATAATACTTTTGCTACCCGCCTTAACCTGCTCGAACCAGGCTATTAACAATACTAGTTGCTGAGGTGGGGGTTTGATTGGGTGATGGTAGAAGAGGCCATGAGGTAGTAGTTTGGGTTTTTATTTATTTTTATTTTAAGCTAAGTAGTAGTTTGGGTTGAAATGATGGATATTAATTTTTAGGCTTATTTTATATTTGCTCCTTATACTATCATTTTCGTTTATATGTACTCTATATACTATTTGTTCTGTTTGAGGTGCCCGTGAACCATTTTTTTTAGTTTTCAAAGATGAAATGACTATTGTACCCCTATGACTATTAAAGTAATGAGTAATATTATAATATTTTACATAATTAAAATTAAACCCTCATTCTTCTTAATGTGGGCTTGTTTAGTACATCTAACGTATTACATATCCCTCCCCATTTATGGATCAATTCAAAGTTTCATGTACAATAGCTAATTAGTGAATAATAAGATGTCATCTGACCTAAATTTTATATTTTACTTTAACTGTTGATTAATTAAGAATTTTATAATTATTATTTATAATACTATTATATGCATACTTTCATCATTAGCTAACTTACACCCAAAATAGTTCCATGGACAATACTTATGGTTAGTTGATATCCAACGAGTTTTATAAATAATGCTGATAATCCATATGCAACTTCTCATATGAAGATCAAATGACAATTTGATCATTTTTCATGATCAAAATGACAATAATATATATCCCTAGAATTAGAATTCCCATGTGTCTCAAAATATAATGTGGACATTACATTTCATAAATTGTATGAAGTTGAAATTGTTGCTTGAAATTTGAGTTTTGAAGATTCCCAAGAAGATGGAGTTTTGAAGATTACCTACCGATTTATTATACTCGTGGAGCAAACAATTGAATTCTGATGAAGAAAATGGAGTTTTTTGGACTAAATAATTTGAAGATGGAATTTGCTAGTGAGACTGTGAGGTCAGATCAGCCCTTCAAGTAATGTGTAGGTTGGATTGTATAAACCCGCGCGGGTATCCGCGGTTAAACCCACGGGTTTGGGTTTTGTAACATACCCGCACAGAACACGATCCGTGGGTTTTCGGCTTTTTTTAAAATACAAAAATACCCGTCCAAAACCCGCCAGACATCGGACGGGTTGGGCGGGTTTTTTTTTCTCATCCTTAGTTGTGGTTATTACGATATACTCATTAAGTTCTAGCGTTGCATATTGTTTAATTAATTAACTTGCCAATAATAATATGTTGAAATTTTTTAGGAACTTCAAGTTTTGATTCTACTTCATAATGTTGAAATGTCAAATTGTGTATTCTATATGAACTGACTATATATTGTGCAATTTCTCTTGGAGCAATTGATCTGCCACAGATGTGCCACATTGTTGCATGGGTTGTTATATGTCCGTTATTCCATGATGTTAGTCATGGAACCTAATTTTCATTCAAAAATGACAACCTATTAACTAACTTCAATTCTAACCAATTGTGACTATGATGTGGTTACTGAGTTCAACCCAGTTATTCATATTACGTGGTTAATAAGTTCTAGCCAGTTGTACGTATGAATTGGTTTATAAACTCATAAAATTACATTAAAAAATATGCAAATGAATTAATTTAATAAACATACATAAAATTGTAAACCCAAACATAAAAAATAGAAAACTAATGATACGGAAAAGGAGAGAGACCAAAATAAAAAACTGAACCGTAATAATTTAATCGACTAAGTGTGCAAAATTAAAAGTGGTTTCGTCATTATAAAATGATAAAGAACAAATAAAGTGAGGTGATTTACCCATAGTCGAATAAAAAAAAAACCAATGCAATTTATTTGGATAAGATTTGGTATGAGGATTAAAATATTCTTTCCATATGCAAAATTATAGGCTAAAGGACGTGAGGATTAAAAAACGCATACCATAATCACAATTGTAGGCAAATCAGAATTGAATAACCATATGCATGATTTTAGGCCAAATTAGTTTTTTTAAAATGCCAAATCTGCCCCTGTTAGATGATAAATGACTATGATCTATTTGGTATCCAATACCAATTAAATTACTTAGAATCATGGATAATAGCCGCAACTGACTCATAAGGTAAAAATAGAGCAAATTCAGAAAGCAGATCCGGATGGTCATGGAAAAGCTCAGCAACCTCCTGGTAAACCTTCGAGATAGACTTTTTTTCCATTTTATACATATTCAAAATGCGGAGAAAAGATTTGAACACATGATTATCACCTTGAAGTTTAGCCTTGATTTTTCCAACAAAAGTAAATGCATCGCCAATTTGAACTTGCTTTTTAGTCAATGGTTGTCCCTCCTCTGGTGCAAGCGTGATTTGGTATCCCTCAGGTAAGAAGGTATTGAAACCTAATATTAGTTGTCGATGCCCTACGAATAATTGCTTCACTCTTTGTATGACACCAGGTGTATCAATTCTTTGTTGTCGGAAGTCTGTCATAACTTCAATGAATTCATCATATTTATCTTTTCTATCTTGAAATATGTCCTTCACTGATATCACGTATGTCAGGGCATCGCTTGTAGTTGGTTTTCTCACATTGCTTGCACTCATAATCGTTAGATATTTTATTGAGAATAATGGTTGTTGAATATAATATAAAGACCTATATTTATAGGCAAATATTAAACATAACCCTAGTCCAGCCCGTAGTTGTGGGCTATTTTCCCACTAACCTAACACTAACCTAACAAAAATTAAATTATTAACTATGAATCAATTTTATGCTTTTTCCCGCTCCCATCACATTAAAAATATTATTATTATCACCCACCCAATCTATATCTATCGATATATATATATATATATATACTAGTTGCCTTAAGTGTTTCTTCCTTTTTTACTGGACGAGAATATCCTTATTAAATACTTTGATGTTTACAATTCATTAAGGGTAAATTTGAATTACCAAATAAAATATTAATCAACTCTTACTCTAATTAAAATGCATTACTAATAAATTAAATTATTCGTACTCTAACTAAAATACTTCTATTAATATTAGATAGTAATAAACTACTAAATAGTTGTCACATTATTCCGACCCATATATGTTACATAAATTGATTTAAAAGCCATTATTCAATAAGCTCATATGTACAAACTATAATATGTTTCAATGATTATGTCAAAGTTTAACCTAGAGACATTATCCATTTATAAGGTGTTTTTGTGGTTCGTTTTCAAATAAATTTGACCAATGAAATGAAAGAAATTGATAGCCAATTAAAGTATATGTTTTTACCTAAAAGAAGTTTATATATTTGTGCATGAATGCCCCTGTTCACATAAAGTAAAAAATAAATGTATTAATTAAGCTATGGTTAGTTGACACGTGAAAGTTGTCACCACCTATTTTTTTTGTAAAATTCTTCTTCATGTCTTCTTTTTTAAATTTTATTTTATTTTATAAAAATCAAACTAACTATAAAATTCTAATCCTACTTTAACTATAATACTTTGTCAATAAAAAGACACATTGTAACTATGAGAATCACAATTTATTATTTTAAACTATTAATTTGATTCCTTCCAATTCCTTCTTTGTCTCCTTCAATTTAAGTTGTCAAAGTACATATCCAAAAAATTAAGGTACGGAATATTAATATCAATGTATTATGTTAATTTGAAATCTAAAGAGCTTTGTATATGTATGCTATAATTAATAACTTTTTTTTTTAATTTTAGAATTTGAAAGATGGTGAGCAATAAAAAAATTCGTCTTATCGATCAGGTATGGACACTTTTTCGTTATGTTCTTCTTTTAGCATGAAGCTCAACCTATGAATTTTATGAAAAAAACCATGAATTGAACAAATTAAAATACAAAGTACAATTTATTTAGTTAAAAAAACATAAATTGAACAAATTAAGATACAAAATATAGGGACGTGCTATTATATGATTTACGTTTATTCATTAGATTGATTATCAAAAAGTGAAGAAAATTAACATTATTATATAGAATATAAGGTAAATAGGAAAAGTCGCTTAATTATTATCAATGTAAAATAGACAGAAGATATATAGATCATGAATTTGAAGCATAAAAAAGTTGAGCGATGCGTTATTGGTAGTCATTATTATATAGATTAGCTGCTTCATAGATACGGCAGACATCATAATTTGATGACAAAATTAGATATACTCATACTACTCATATAGATATAGTGGAGAGTGGTCCTTTTGCAGGTAGTATAATTACGTATAATTATATAAAATTATTGTCATAT
Organism: Echium plantagineum; assembly: GCA_003412495.2. NCBI lineage: Eukaryota > Viridiplantae > Streptophyta > Magnoliopsida > Boraginales > Boraginaceae > Echium > Echium plantagineum. Next base: position 24,543,191 of record CM016562.1, on the reverse strand, counting down.
TTTTTTATATGTTCAAAATTTGGTGACAAAATTACATAGACATCATTAATTGAAAATGATGAAAGCAAAGTATTCGAATATGACGCAACAACAACGAACCAAATGTGTTGAGAATGCAAAGTTAGCTAGGACCAAAAGGAAGGCTACTCAACTCGAAGTTCCTCATAATAATAATGATACCTACTCAACGTGGACGTCGGATGAATTGGCTTCTTAGAGCTCAGTCGATTGCTTACCAAACTGAAAGTATGTACTCCAAGCCTTTTCTTCTAACAATAGTCATTATTAAGGATGATAAACATATACTATATTATGGTTATTATACTTCATATATCTGTCAGGTGAATCCATCTATATATCTTCGTGCTCAGAATTACATGTATTGAAAGAGAAACGTCTCTGCTCTCATTGTGGAACAATAAAATTTGAATATGAGCCTCCAACATTTTGTTGTGGTATGGAAAAATAAAGCTAGCCTCAAGTGTTATTCCTGAAGAACTTAAAAATTTATACCTACATCAAACAGAGGAAGCTCTAGAGTTTCGCTCTAATATTCGACTCTACAATTCTATATTTGGGCTTACCTGTTTCATAGTCAATCTTGACCAGGAGCTTGCTTCTAACAAAAAAGGAGTTTATACATATCGAGTACAAGGGCAAGTATATCAAGTTTTACTTGGATTGATCCCTCAAAATGAAAAACCAAATTATTTTCATTTATATTTTCACGATACTGATAATGAGGTGCAAAATCGAATGAAAATAATGCAAAAAGGGAGTATTAGTGAAGCTTTGGTAAAAAAGATAATGAAAATACTAGAAGCAAAAAAATGCGTATGCTAAGTTCTTCAAAAGGTTAGAAGATACGTCACAAATTCATGACTTTCAACTTCATTTATCAAAAGATGTGAATCTCGATCAACAAGTTTATAATTGTCCAACAAGTGATCAAGTAACTACAATATGGGTTGAAGGTAATAGTTATAATGTCCCAATTAATAGAGACATCATCATTCATTCACACTCGGGATACAATCACAGAGTGAAACGTTATTATGGTTGTTACAATCCGTTGCAATATCCTTTGTTATTTCCATTCGGAGAGATAGGATGGCACCGAAATATACCGAAAGTAAATCCCAAAGATCGACCTTCAACATCAAAGCAGACCTGTTACGGAGGTATGATTTGCTTAACCAAGTAATTAGAATTATTATATCACTGTATGTACAAGATATTTATAACTGACATATACGTTCATCTATTACTATATATTTCTCTCAGATATATATGAAGAGGAAGACTATGAGTTAAATATTTCATCATTTCAACCATTATTAGTTAATAAAACACAAGGTCATTTACCAATTTTTCATCATCATTGAGATTCACTTACGTGATAACACTATGATAACAAAGGCTAGTTTAGTCATTAACAACAAATTTATTTCAACCAAATATTTTATAAAATTCCTTCCCCCACCATATTATTTACACACGCCCTCCCCCCTCCCCAAAAAAAATTCATTGCTTAACCAACCCCCAATCCCACCCAAAAAAATTCATTCTCCAGCAAAAATTTAGGCGACAATCTCTTCCAATTAAATTAGTTACCATATTCTAGCCAATTGAGTCTCAATTATGCAACAACCGATAAAAAATTTCACCAAAATCGTTTCTTAATTACTAAAGAAAGGCTTCAAGTATAGCACATAAATTCTTCCAATGGCATCATCATCAAGGCGTATGCAAGAAGGTATACAACGATTTTTTATTATAAGAATTGGAATTGGTTGCATGCAACTGTTTGATTTATTATGTAGTTGAATTTTTCGTTTTGGGTTTTTGGTTTTTTTGCTACATAATCCAATGTACTGGTGTTTTTGTGTTGTTGGGTGTATTTCGGTTGTCATTGTTATATTAATTATATAGCTTTCATGGGAGATTATATTAAAAATTTAATCTTTTGCACATAAATTAGAAATTATGGGTTTTGATTTTTACACTCAAAAAATTGATTATGACACTCCAAATTCTCTATTTTACCCTTCAATTTACTCTATAAAAAACTACAAAAAGTGATAAAGTGGAGTGTAGTTATAAAATTTGGAGTGTAAAAATCAAATACCGAAATTATTAAACGGGATTCGTGGTAGGTGGGTGTTATTTTAGATTTGTCTCTAGTGGCTTTTTTGAGAATTTTAAATCCTTGATGTTAATTAACATGTTTCTATGTGTAGTTGAGAATTTTGATGATTTAGAATTTTGTTGTTTTTCAATATTTTCGATTATGAAACAATCGATGATTGTGTTCTATGTGTAGTAAGGATTTTGATGCATTTTAATACAGTTTATACATTATTCTATGTTACCTTTTCAAGTAAAATGAATCTCAGATAAATAGCATCATGTGTAACAATTATAATACAATAACATTCTGTTTAATGAAATTACATTCTTGTATCTGAAGTATAATGCAATAATATTTCTGGATAATGGCATTTTTGTAGCTCATGTTCAATGAATCTGCCCTATATGCATTTGGATTCACATGTTTAATGCAATATCAATGTTGTTTGATGTCATTATGAATATAACTACAAATGAGTTATTTAGTCACATTTTGAGTTAATTTTGAGTTAATGTTGGCAAAGGTCAATTTTTGAGTTCTAATGAATATGAGCTCCGTGGCATTTCGATTGACAAGTTTAATCATTATACTTTGTTAATTTATGTTGTTTATTGGATATGATATTTATGGAATTTTATTGAAGGTGTATAATACACAATCATTCAATAATACTACCTTCGTTGAGATTGATGGGATTGTTTTGCAGGCCTAAAATGCCAAGGTTGAGATCGATGGGATTGTTTTGCAGACCAAAAATGCCATTTGACGTATACATATACATTAAATTGCACACATAATGTATAGCGTAAAGGTCGAGCTCATAAATGATTGGGAAGAAGTGACTACTATCATGGCACCCATTTTCAAAAGTTGGCTTCATCGATAAAAAGAAAATGAAAATAGTAAAATTTAAATGGGCTAAAAACTGTAACTAAGAAATGCAATGAGAGTATCAGCTCATGGCATAATGATTGCTACAAATGATGTCATTGTCCCTAAATTCAATAATACAACTCATGTTGAGATCGATGGAATTGTTATACAGGCCTAAAATCCCATTTGACATAAACATATACATTAAGTCGCACACATACATGCGTTTCTGATGTAGCGCAAAACTACGGATACAATAGAGTTAAAGTTGTTGTAGCTTTCGCTCCGGATATGAATAGTAAAACCATTAATTCCACGAATAACGGCAACTAGTCTTCATCAGTTTCCTTTTTGATCCAGGAAAAAACAACTATGAAAATTGAATATAAAATTGGAATATTGTTTGCATGAGATACGACATTAAATAGATAACAAAATCGGATGCAACAAGGAATTCAGTTCATGACATTTGTCCGAAGTAATAAAAATGCCATAACTATTCATTACAAATGTCATCAGTATTCATTAAAATGACATTGTTCTGAAGTAATAAAATGTCATGACTATTCATTTTCATGGCATTGTACTGAAGTAACAAAATGTCATGAATATTCATTATCATGGCATTGTTCTAAAGTAACAAAAATATGTACATTATTACATTTTTTGAAATAATTTTCATTTTTTCATGGCATTGTTCCAAAGTAATAAAATACCATGACTATTTATTATCATGGCATTGTCCTGTAGCAAAATGTCATGAGTCTTCATTATCATGGAATTGTGCTGAAGTAACAAAATGTCATGACTATTCATGTGTATGGCATTATTTCAAAATAAAATTCTAAAAAAAAGATTCAGAAACGAAAATATGAGAGTATGGAAAGAATTAAATGGATTAAGTTCAAAATCAATTAGATGGAGCAATATACGGATTAATTATTAAATTGAGTCAAATACGGAGAATAACATGGAAACAAACGTGATTAATTGTTAAATTGAGTTAAATATGGAAAGAATTAAATGGGTTAAGTTCAAAATCAATTAGATGGAGCAATATACGGATTAATTGTAAAATTGAGTCAAATATGGAGAAAAACATGGAAACAAACGTGATTAATTGTTGAATTGAGTCAAATATGGAAATAATTAAATGGGTTAAGTTCAAAATTAATTAGATGGAGCAATACGGATTAATTGTAAAATTGAGTCAAATATGGAGAAAAACATGGAAACAAACGTGATTAATTGTTGAATTGAGTCAAATATGGAAAGAATTAAATTAAATGGGTTAAGTTCAAATTCGTCTTAAAAACAAAGCATGAGATGAAAATTCTATTTGATGGCATTGTTAAAATAACATGACATTCCACAAATTTATTCGAATTAGGATTCTCGTCTTAAATATAATTCATGACATGAAGGTATTAGGTAATGAAATTCTAGAACAACCATAACATTCCACGAGTTACACACTTATGGAATCTATAATATTATTAAAATCTTAAAACAAATTTTAAACTTGAATTAAATATGAATTATTATTATCACTTCATTATGCCGTAATTGACTACATCCATTACATTACCAACTACCAAGTAATACAAAAAAAAAAACCACTTCCAAATACACCAAATGCATTCCCATAAGGTACAATTATTTAACACAACCGAATTAATGTAGTTACAATATGGAAAAAACGTGTCAGACTAGATACATGGAGCAAAATAAGGAACCAAAGAATCCAACAAATTTCAATCATCAATCAAATGGGAGAAAAAAAAGGAGTTAGTTACATAGTCATCAAAATAACCGACCAATCACAGCGCATAAATTGGGTGAGTGTACTTCACATGCTGAAATGAGAGAGTGATGCTATAATTTCGGAAATAAAAATCAAAATTTTGCTTCCAAAAGCACCCTCATTCAATATCAACCACAAGATTAAAAATAGCGAAAACCACCCTAATCCAAAGGTCAAAAATTGTGTTATCACCATAATAACAAAATTTTGTTATCACACAAGAAAAATCTCCAGATGATATATATGCATGAGATGGAAGATGAGTACCTGAATGAATAATGACTATTATTCGCCTCAATTTGTAAACCAACTCTGCTGCACAAGATCAGGTTTGGTTTTTTAATATCTAAACATCCATTTAAATGCTATGAGTTATTGATGTATATATGTACTATATATACAATATGCTGCTTCTGTCGTACAAGCACATTGTCATATATACCAAATTATCATTGATGTGTAATAGTGAGCCATTATAATCAGATAGTGTCATGAAAAAATAAGGCAACTGATGTGACCTAATATCTCGTCTTGGATCCCGTCTGGACCAGCAATGAGGAGGATGAGTCCAAGAAAGGAGAGACTAGATGGAGATGGACAGGTCCATGGTACATTTGAGTTAAGGCCCGTTCCAGGGCCCAGGGGACTCAGATGATGACACTTGGCATCATCTTACCATCCTAAGAGTAACATTTCTCTTTCCTCTATTAGTATAAATACTACTATTCATTCTTATAAACGGGTATTGATTACTAAAGCATTTAAGACTATATTAACTAAGGCACTCCTTATTCCTTTACTGACTTAGGCATCGGAGTGTCTGTGGCCGGCAACGGTCACACTTTCAGGTGTAGCAGCATACACGAAGGACGGACCCTGGCACCCAAGGCGCGTCTCAACCCTCGGCGCACCATTTCCACCCGAAGGTTCCAGGCTCCAGCTAGTGTTAACAATTCAGTTGGACCCTCGCCCTTATTGGACCACCCCGAAGGCGAGGCCCAGATAAACGAGAGTCCATCATTGGCGCCGTCTGTGGGCTCGGAGCAAGATATAATGGAAAACATGAACAGTCATCCGTTACACGAACAACCCCATCCGCAGATGGAGGAATCTACGAGCCTACCACCTCAGCCTCAAGCTCCTATGGTCTTCCCGCCGGAGATCGAGGCTGAGCTAAATCGAAGAGTACAGATAGCTGTACAAATGGCCATGGCAAACATGGTTCACCAACAACAACAACAAGAAGCACAGTCAGGCCAACAAAGGCAAGCTCCATTGGAGGAGCAATTCGAGGCTTCACATAATCCTCCTGTTAATAACAGAGCAACGGAGAGGTCGAACAGACCGGCAGTACCCCAGGGCGTACCTGCAGCTCCGTATACAGGCCAAGGATTACATCACTCTAAGAGGCTTTCAAGGCCCGCACCACCTCCTTAGGAGGTGCCTGCAGCTCAGGAGATACCTACATCTCAGGATGCATTAATAAAAACAATGAAAGAAGAGATGGATAGATTTAAAGCTTCAATACTGGCCACCATCAAACCACAGGCCGCGTACATGGTCCCACAAACACGCATGCCATTCTCGGAGAGGTTAGAGAATAAGGCAGTCCCGCCAGGTTATGTGTTGCCACAGCTACGGCAATATAACGGAACAGGGGACCCACAAAAACATTTGAGAGGATATACGGCACAGATGATAGTCTCCACCCCGGATAGAGACATGTACGCTAAGGCATTCCCAAATAGTCTGACAGGGAAGGCATTGGATTGGTTTATGCAATTGCCACAAGGAAGCATAGACACGTTTGACCAGACAGCATTGGCATTTCTGGCAAAGTTTGGTTCAGAGATAAACCAAGAAGAGGACGAACGTGTCTTACTCGCCATTAAACAAAAGAACGGCGAAACCCTTAGGGCGTACCACAAAAGATACAACGACAAGTTGCTAACGATTCCAACTGTGGATTCACGCCTAGCATACATGGCCTTTTATGAAGGTCTTCAATATGGTAAATTGAAGAAGGCTTTAACCATACAAAAGCCATTGGGTAAGGATGAACTTACGGCTCAAGTCCGTAAGTACATCGACGTGGAGGAATTAAAGCTCAAAGATAAGGAGCCTAAGGACCTTAGGGATTCGGTCCTCCATAAACAAACTTCCAAGCCCAAGGTATGGGAACGCCTACAGAAGCCTCGAGGCGCGGACTTCCCAGCTGCGACACAGGGAAGAAAATATGACTACGTCCCAAACCTACCTAAGCTAACAGCGAATTGCACTAGCTCGAGAGGGGGCAGAGGCACGGCTAGTCTAAACGTGTCAATTGCGGAGGTATATGCAGCCATCGGGGATAAGAACATGTTACCCAAACCAGCACGGATGCACACTCCATACTTCAAAAGAGACAAAACCAAATATTGTGAGTACCACAAGGAAAGTGGGCACGACACGAGAGAATGTCGTAGCTTGGAGGAGGAGATTGAAAAGTTGCTGGATAGGGGATATCTTCGTGAGTTTACAGATCACAAGAAGAAGGGAAAGGGCCGAGCACGTAGCCCATACAAGAAGGAAGATAACATAAAGAGAGAAAAACGGGATCAATCTCCAGTTATCACAGGGAGAATTAATACCATCTCTGGGGGCACGCAGGGGGAGGTGACTCCCGCAATGCTCGGAAAAATTATGCAAGGAGAGAGGTATATGCTTTCAGTGCTCGTGCGCCTAGACTCACAGACCCCATAACCTTCACAGACGAGGATAATGAGGGAGTGGAGGTTCCCCATGATGACCCATTTATGATAGTTCCAGTGATTGGAACAACAGAGGTAGATCGAATGTTGGTGGACACGGGAAGCTCATCAGATATAATGTACCTGTCCACCTATGATCAGTTAAATTTGCCAAGAAGTAGGCTACAACCAGCTAACACTTCCCTCACAGGATTCACGGGACATTCAGTGAACCCTGTGGGAATGATTCACAGTGGTGGATATACAGGACCCTGCATATAATGGTATCATAAGGAGGCCCACATTAATAGCATTAAGAGCCGTCATCTCACCAGTGCACTTGAAAATGAAATTCCCAACCCTGCGAGGCATAGGTGAAATGGGAGGAAACCAGAAAAAGGCTCGCATGTGCTATCTACAGTCAGTACCCTCGGAGGAGAGAGGGGAAAAACGAAAGATAGAACAATGTAACCAGATCAGGGTTACAACAAGCAAAGAGCAGGATAATTCTCCGAGGGAGAAACAAGTGGAGACGTACGCCCCGCATGAGGACGTGGAGAAAGTTCCTTTTCGACCTCAGGACGAGGCTAAAACTTTCAAAATTGGAACAAAGTTAGATGCGCCTCATAGGCAAAAATTGATTGCACTGATCCGCAGCTACCAAGATGTCTTCGCATGGGGACCCCAGGACATGCCTAGAATAGATCCAAGAATGGTGGTACATCGACTTCATGTGGAACCTTCGTCAATACCAGTTAAACAAAAGAAGAGAACGTTCAATGAAGCTAAGAATAAAGCAATCAGAGAGGAGGTCGAGACTCTGCTAAAGGCTGGGGCAATTGAAGAATTGAAGTTTCCTACATGGATTGCTAATGTGGTTTTAGTGAAAAAACCAAACAATACATGGAGGATGTGCACAGACTTCACAAGTCTGAATAAGGCATGCCCCAAAGATTTTTACCCACTACCATGTCTGGCAAGATTGGTAGATGGAAGTGTGGGCCATGAAGTTTTTGATTTCATGGATGCTTCCAGGGGATATCACCAAGTCAAGATGTGCGAGGACGAAGCCGAAAAAACGGCCTTTATAACAGAGTATGGTCTCTATTATTGGAAGGTTATGCCTTTCGGTCTGAAAAACGCAGGGGCCACATATCAAAGAATGGTCAACAACATGTTTGCACCTCAGATCGGCCGGAATATGGAGATATATGTGGATGACATGCTTGTAAAGAGCAAAGAACGCGCAGACCACATCACAAATTTGACCGAGACAATGGAAAGGCTTCGCCAGAACAAGTTACGATAAACCCTGACAAGTGTTCCTTTGGGGTTACATCCGGAAAGTTTTTGGGTTATATGATCAGTAAGAGAGGGATAGAGCCGAACCCAGACAAGATTAAAGCTCTGATTGATATGCAGCCACCCAAGAGTTACAAAGAACTGATGAGGCTGAATGGGTGCTTGGCAGCTTTAAGCAGGTTCATCTCAAAGTCAGGAGAACGCAACCTCCCTTTCTTCAAAAATCTAAGGCGAGCCCCTACAAAATTCCATTGGGATGAGGAGTGCAATAAGTCTTTTGAGGAATTGAAACAATATTTGGGTAGTCCTAAATTGTTGACACACCCAGAGCAGGGGGAAACCTTACAACTGTATCTAGCCGTGGCTGAAGGGGCAGTAAGTGCAGTGTTGGTTAAAGAACAACAAAATATCCAGAAACCAATATATTATGTAAGTCACGTGCTACGAGGCTCGGAGGTGAACTACCCATTGATAGATAAGTTTGCATTTACACTGGTTATTGCCGCGAGACGTCTAAAAATTTATTTTGAGTCTCATCCCATTGAGGTGGTTACGGATCAGCCTTTGAAGAGAATCATATCAAGCCCTGCCTTATCAGGAAGATTGACTACATGGGCCATTGAACTGAGTGAGTTCCATATATCGTTTGTCCCTAGAACGAGCATTAAGGCTCAGGCCTTGGCCGATTTTGTCAATGAATGCACAAACCCAATGCATGAGTCAGACCCAGGTCAGATCGAAGAGGCATGGGAGCCCCTATGGATATTAAATGTGGACGGAGCTAGAAATAGCAAAGGATCGGGGGCTGGCATAGTACTCCAGGGACCTCAAGGGGTACGGTTCAGTTATGCACTACGGTTTACCTTTCCCACCACCAACAATGAGGCCGAGTACGAGGCATTATTGGCGGGCCTTCAGTTAGCCAAAAGCTTAGGAGTCCATGAGATACTGGTCAGGGCAGACTCTAAGCTTGTGATAGATCAGGTAAACGGCCATAGCGAGGTGAAGAACGAGTCTCTAGTGGTATACCAAACAAAGACGATAGCAATGACACAATCCTTCAAGAAGATCAGCTTCGAACATGTACCAAGGTTGGAAAACAAAGAGGCGGACTATTTGTCACAACTAGCTACGGTTTGGTATGAAGACCTACCCAAAGACACCTTCGTGGAAGTAAGGGATATACCAGCTCACCAAATAAAACAGGTGCATATTGTCCTACAAGAGGAGGAGGATTGGAGAACACCTCTCGTCAAATATCTAACCCAGGGAGATTTACCACTCAGGGAGGAAGAGGCACGCAAAGTGAAGACAAGGTCCTTCCGTTTTTGTGTCTTTGATGGTGAGTTATACAAAAAGTCTTGGGATGGTCCCTTACTCTTCTGCGTGGCCACGAAGGATGCGGCTAAGATATTGGCGGAGGTGCACAATGGGTGGTGTGGAAGTCATATAGGAGGTGGAGCCTTAGCCTTGAAAATAACAAGGACAGGTTATTTCTGGCCAACATTAAAAAGAGATTCGGCAGAGTTTGTCAAAAAATGCAACGCTTGTCAAAGACAAGGCCCAGCCTCACACTTACCAGCAACGGCGATGACACCCATAATCAATCCAATCTCATTTGCTATGTGGGGCATTGACCTGGTGGGTAAGTTACCTAAAGCAAGAGGAAACGTGGAGTACGTCATAGTAGCCGTGGATTATTTCAGTAAATGGGTGGAGGCCGCGCCATTAGCAAAAACAAAGGGTGATGATGTGGTAAGGTTCATATGGAAACATATTGTCACAAGATACGGTATACCAAAGATCCTGGTATCAGACAATGGCCCGCAATTCGAAGGAAGGGTGTTGAAGGATTTTTGCCAAAAATATGACATCGAGCAACGCTTCGTCCCGGTCCCCTATCCACAAGCGAATGGCCAAGTTGAAATGATGAACAGAGTTATCTTCAATGGTATCAAGAAAAATCTACTACAGGCCGAAACTTCAAAGGGTAATTGGATCGAAGAATTGCCAGTGGTGTTATGGTCTATGAGGACAACACCTTCAAAAGCAACCGGCGAGACTCCCTACAGCTTGGTTTACGGCTCAGAGGCACTACTCCCAGCAGAGGTTGGACTACCCACATTCAGGCAGCGAGGCTTTGATGAACAAAAAAATGATTCAAGGCTACGCCAAGAAAAGGACTTCTTGGATGAGAAGAGAGACGAAGCTTTATATAATACACAAAGGTATAAAAGCTTAATGTCCAGAGCATACGATAGAAGGGTCAGGAACAGAGAGTTCAAAGTTGGAGACTTGGTTCTAAGGTCATACCCAGCAGCTCATCCAAAGGAAGTCAATAAGCTTAGCCCAAACTGGGAAGGCCCATACAGGATTGCTGAGATCTTCGGAGCAGGGACATACAAATTACAAGAGTTAACCGGAGAACCTGTACCCAGGACGTGGCATGTGACGAAGCTGGTCAGGTATCATTATTAATGTCAAGGATATGTAAATCCTAAGGAAAGAACACACTTTTGTAAGACCATGAATTTCAATAAATAATTTATGCTTGTCTGAAGATATTATTGCAGGAGTCTCGCAAACCTGAGCCTCGGATATGTCATACACATACTCCGAGGCATCAGCTAAAAATCCAGAACTCTCATGTGACAAATCACAGGAGTCTCGCAAACCTGAGCCTCGGATATGTCACACACGATTATCCGAGGCATCAGCTAAAAATTCAGAACTCTCATGTGACACATCACAGGAGTCTCGCAAACCTGAGCCTCGGACACGTCAAACACGATTATCCGAGGCATCAGCTAAAAATTCAGAACACTCATGTGACAAATCACAGGAGTCTCGCAAACCTGAGCCTCGGACATGTCATACACATCCTCCGAGGCATCAGCTAAAACTCCAGAACTCTCATGTGACCAATCACAGGAGTCTCGCAAACCTGAGCCTCGGATATGTCATACACATCCTCCGAGGCATCAGCTAAAAATTCAGAACTCTCATGTGACCAATCACAGGAGTCTCGCAAACCTGAGCCTCGGATATGTCATACACATCCTCCGAGGCATCAGCTAAAAATTCAGAACTCTCACGTGACCAATCACAGGAGTCTCGTAAACCTGAGCCTCGGACATGTCATTCACACTATCCGAGGTCCCAGCTAAAAGAGTTAATAGAACCCTCAGGTGATTCATCACAAGAGTATCTTAAACCTGAGTCTCGGAAACAAATACGGAACATAAACATAGGGGTTAAACCTTATGGATAGCGGCTCTCGGTAGAATAATGTCGAATGCAAACACTTATTAGTTACACAGATAACTCTTTGCATGGGGGCAACTATACCGGGAGGTACGCACACAAACAAAAAAGGTAAACATTCATTCCAAAAGAACACAAGTACAGCAGTGTTTACAAATATCTACGGAGGACATATCTCCGACAACGAAGCAGAAGGGTCAGGTTGATCCTTCAATGACCTAAACTCACTAGCCAAAGTGGCGAGCTCGGGACACTTCTCCGAGTTTACAGATACAAATTCAGATAAAATACAGGATTGGGCTTTATAGATAGTGGCACGGTAAACAGGGCTCTGCATAAACTGGTGAACCTGCTGGCTGACCGTTAAGGGAATGGAGTTCTTCAAAGCAACCGTGGCCTTGGCAAGTTGAGCGGTCTGGCTGTGCAGTGTAGCATTCTTTTTCTTCAGATCTGAAACCTCGGCTTGAGCAGCTGCGACTTCAGACTCCTTCTCACGCTTCAGACGCTCATTCTCAGCCTTCACCTTGGCCAACTGAGCACGACAGGCAGCAGACTCCCTCTTCTCATTTTCAAAGCGTGCCTCCATCTCTTTAGCCCCACTCTTCCAAGATTGGCTAAGGGCCACTTCGGCATCCAGCTTGGTCCGGGCTTCTGTCAGCTTCGTCTGGAGTTCGTCATTGTACATTTCCGATTGACGAAGCCTCCGTCCCAAGAAGTATATCCCGTTGGCTTGCTGAAAAAGGTATAGGTTAAATAAAGAAGAGTAACAGGGTAAGTCGGAATATGACTAGGAACATACCTTCAGATTCTGATGCAGAACCTCCGCAGTCAAGTCCACGGCTTCATCTATTTCTTCCAAGACCTCTCCTTCTCCCTGTAACATTAAAGGTTTAAGGGCCGCAAAACTATCATCAGGGTGGTCCCACGCAGACTCCTTGTCTATCACCAAAGCTGCGCCGGGAAGAATATAAGGCGTGGCCATGTACTTTAAGGTTTTCTTGACCTCAACAGGGCGACCATCTACCATAAATAGGGAGCTACGAGCAGCCCCTTTTGTTACCTTGGTAGTGGTGTGTTGGAATATCCCGGGGTTGCAAGACACAATGAACTACGATAGTTCATATGTCTAGAAAACCCTAATTCGTTGATCGTTAGAACTTACACAATAGAACTAGCTCATAGAAGTATATGTTTAAAGATAGTGTGAATATGCTACAACTAACATAAACAAAGAGTGTGGCTACAAAGATATACCTTTGAAGCGTGAGCGGAAGCGATATGATCTTCAAGTGCTTATCCCCACACCTTGCTCCTTGCTTTCTTCTTGAAGAAATTTCTATCACCAAGGTGATATGGAACTACTATGAAATAGTCCACACCAATACCTTAGATAGCAATAAGACACACTTGGACTAGTGTGTGTTATTGAGGAGTGTGTAGTCTAACTACTATAGCAAACTATAGAACAATTTCTATACTCTAACACTTAGAGTTTTGCTAGAGGGTTTGAAGATGAAGTGTGTGTGTTTGTTTTTGTTCTCTAACAAGAGTTGTGTGATACTTAGCTTGATCCTCTACCCATTCTATATCATCTTATGATATAGAATGGATGATGAAACACATTATACACTAAACAAACACATTAACCATCCATATGGTTAATGCCTCTTGGTCCATGGAAGATTCTCTTACAAGAGTTCTTCCCAAGACTTACAAAGCCTTCCCAAGGCATAAAGTAGCCACCAAGATGTCAACCATTCATGATGATGGAATTAATTAATCTTAATTAATTAATTAAATCATATCTTATTTAATTAATTCATTAATTAATTAAATCATTTCAATAAATGATAATATATATATATATATCTCACATATATATATATACATAAACCCCAAATGGTGTGTCCGGAACCAAGGTCGGAACACGATCTCGATCGAACCGAAATTCCTCAATATGGATCAAATCCCTTATTCACTTTCGGGTCATTACTCGAAAGTATCTTCGGTAATTGTTACGTGTGTGACCTCATAGCCCGAGTAACGAAGGCATCGGGATTCAACGTATAAGACCGTATACACGAATCCCGAAGATCATCGTGAGAGCCTAGTCTACCATTCGATGACCCCCGGCATTATCTCGGGTGAGACTACTGATAGTTCAGATAACTATCGGTTGTTGAACCGTATATATAGGTGATATAGTTCACGGGCACTAATTGAGGAAATTGACACATCAATTTCCAACACTCCCACTTGCCCTTGGACTATTACCAATGTCTTGGATGTACACTTGCATCCTTGTCACATGATTCCCTTTGTCCTCGGTTTTCGTCATAGGCTAAAGCAAGAAAGCGTGTCGCCAACTCCTATGACATAATTTCTCGGAACACGAGATAGTCTCACTCCCGTTCATAACGGGTGAATTCATAAGTAAGACTCACTCTCCGAGTGGCCAGAAAAACCTTCCCTGTATACCAGGGTGGACAAAGACCCTACCAATGCATCACCGATCATCTCACCACTACATTCACATAAGACCCAACGTACCCCATTACCACCAGTAACGGATGGGTCCGGAAGTAGTCAAAGCCTCATGCTCACGTAGCATGAGAATAATATGCATGTAGGTCTCAGAACCTCTATCATATGGCTCGTGTGAAATATAGGACACAAGATCTCTTCTATAATTTCACAACGGTCACTGTCCAGTACCATGTCAAGACTCTCTTGACAATGAACCCATGTAATGATTTGGACCATCCTTTTGACTTAAGAAACAAAGTCAAACGAATCATTACACACTAGTTTGGTTGTGTCCGTTCCCAAAACGCCGGGACATACCACTAGGGACAATGTAATCACCATAGTTCTTGTCTTGAAAAAGGGGTTCCTTAGCCAATACACTTATTGGCTCCTCTTCAAGAACTCGTGATTACATGGGAATTAAAATATTTATCATACAACTATGATTAAATATTCAATTGTTTATTCAAGTGCTATAAAAGAATAGACAATCAATAAACAAGAAGTAATACTTTTATTCAACAATAAGAGTTTTACAAAAGTATACTTCATACATATAAATCAAATAAACTGAAATAAAGCTCCCACTAAGACTAAGACCACTCGGACCTAAGTCTAAGTCCAATAGCTGAAGTATGGAACTCATGTTTGGTCTGAGGCAATGGTTTAGTCAAGGGATCAGCTGCGTTGTCGTCTGTATCTACTTTGGATACTTTGATGTCACCTCTCTGGAACATTTCACGGACGAGGTGATACTTCCTGAGGACATGCTTGGACTTATGATGAGCCCTGGGTTCCTTAGCCTGTGCTATGGCTCCAGTGTTATCACATAACAACTCAATTGGACCATCAGCGCTAGGAACTACCCCAAGCTCAGTCATAAACTTCTTAAGCCAACATGCCTCCTTGTATGCTTCAGAAGCTGCAATGTACTCGGCCTCCGTAGTAGAATCTGCAACTGTGTCCTGCTTGGAACTCTTCCAACAGATGGCTCCACCGTTCAGGCAGAATACAAACCCGGTTTGAGAACGAAAATCGTCTCGATCGGTTTGGAAACTGGCATCGGTGAAACCTTTTGCAATCAACTCCTCATCTCCGCCATATACCAGAAACATATCCTTAGTCCTTCTCAAGTACTTAAGTATAGATTTCACAGCGGTCCAATGACTGTTGCCTGGATTCGCTTGATATCGGCTGGTCAGACTCAGAGCGTACGATACGTCTGGTCTAGTGCACAACATGGCATACATGATAGATCCTATGGCTGAAGCATACGGGACTCTACTCATGTTCTCCTTCTCGACGTCAGTGGTGGGGCACTGACTTTTGCCGAGAATAGTGCCAGTTGTCATAGGCAGTATTCCCTTTTTGGAATCGATCATATCGAATCGTCTCAGAACCTTATCAATATAAGTGTCCTGTCTCAGGCCAATCAACCTATTGGCTCGATCCCGATATATCTTGATTCCAAGGATATACTGCGCCTCTCCTAAGTCCTTCATCGAGAAACACTTACACAACCATCTCTTGACTGACTCAAGGAGTGGTTTGTTGTTTCCAATGATCAGTATGTCATCTACATACAGGACTATAAATGCAATGTGGCTCCCACTTACCTTCTTGTATACACAAGCATCCTCCTCATTCTGAATGAAGCCAAATTCTTTAATTGCTTCATTGAATCGGAGGTTCCAACTGCGAGAAGCTTGCTTGAGTCCATAAATGGATCTCTGAAGCTTACATACCTTCTTAGGTCCTTTTGGATATGTAAAGCCTGGAGGTTGTGTCATGTACACATCCTCCTCAAGGTTTCCATTAAGGAAAGCGGTCTTTACATCCATTTGCCATATCTCATAGTCATAATATGCGGCAATGGCTAAGAGGATCCGAAAAGACTTGAACATGACTACCGGTGAGTAGGTTTCATCATAGTCAATACCATGAATTTGTTTGAAACCCTTCGCCACTAGTCTAGCCTTATAAACATGGACATTTCCATCTTTATCAAGCTTTTTCTTAAAGACCCACTTACACTCGATAGGTCTAGCACCTTCGGGTAAGTGAACCAATGTCCAGACATCATTCTGGTACATAGAGTCTATCTCGGATTTCATGGCTTCAAGCCATGACTCGCTATCTGGCCCTTTCATTGCGGCTCCATAAGTATAAGGCTTGTCGTCTTCTATCAAGAAGGATTCCCCATACCATCTATCGGGAACATGACGAGTCCTACTGGATTTCCTAAGGGTCGGTACTTCTTCAGGAGTTTCATCTACCGTGGATCTAGGGTCCAAGATAGGATCCATCATGAATGGAGGATCTACTTCCTGAAGTGAGCCTGCCGAGTTCGTTAACTCGACTTGCTCATTTGATGAGACACTTGGATTCAATAACCCATCTCTCTCATTCAATGAGTTTCTTGAGTTCGACAACTCAACTTGCTCATTAAACGTGTCGAATGAGTTCATTAACTCATTCGGCTCATCATCTTGAACTTCTTCAAGTTGTACCGTATTTCTGACATTTCCTGATAAGAACTCTTTCTCAAGGAAATGTGCTGTCCTAGCCACGAAAATCTTATTTTCTGGCTTAAGGTAGAAATAATACCCTTTGGTTTCCTTTGGATAACCAATGAAATGGCACAAGTCAGCCTTTGGGCCTAGCTTGTCTACGTTCAATTTCTTGACGTAGGCCAATCAACCCCAAACCCTGAGGAAGCTAATCTTGGGACGTTTCCCAAACCACATCTCATATGGTACTTTCTCAGCTGACTTGGTTGGACAATTATTTAAGGTAAGTGCGGCAGTTTGCAACGCGTAACCCCAGAAGCTGACATGTAGGTCGGTTCGACTCATCATGGATCGCAAACTGTCTAACAGAGTGCGATTCCTCCTTTCGGACACACCATTATGCTGTGGTGTTCCGGCCGGTGTGAGTTGTGAAACAATTCCACAATCTCTAAGATGAGCGTCAAACTCGTGGCTCATATATTCGCCTCCTCGATCGGATCGAAGAGTCTTAATAGTCTTGCCGAGTTGATTCTCTACTTCATTTTGGAATTCTTTGAACTTTTCAAAGGCTTCACTCTTGTGCTTCATTAGATAGACATAGCCATAACGGCTAAAGTCATCCGTGAAGGTAATGAAGTAGGGAAAACCACCTCTTGCAGGAGTGTTCATTGGACCACATACATCGGTATGTATTATCCCCAATAAATCACTTGCCCTTTCACTCGTTCCAGTGAAAGGTGATTTGGTCATCTTGCCCAAAAGGCATGATTCGCATTGGTCATATGATTCAAAATCAAGTGACTCAATAATTCCACTTTCGTGGAGTTTCTTGATGCGATTTTCATTTATATGACCAAGTCTGCAATGCCATAGGTAGGTAGGATTCAAGTCGTTAGACTTGTTCCTTTTAATATTTACGTTATATACCTCATGGTCCTCATCTAGTATGAAAAGACCATTTTGGTTTGAAGCTTTTGCATAAAGTAAACCATCACGATTAATAGAACATATATTCCTTTCCATAAGGATGGTAAAACCATCATTGTTCAAAACAGATATGGAAATAATATTTCTAGAAATAGTAGGAATACAATATACATTATTTAAAACTAAGACCATCCCGGATGGTAGTTTTAAATCTATCTTGCCCACGGCAACTGCAGCAACCTTTGCTCCATTGCCTACCCGCAAGTCCACCTCTCCCTTCCGAAGGGCTCTACTGTCATGTAGTACCTGCATATTTCGACAAATATGAGAACCACATCCTGAGTCAAGTACCCAAGTAGAGTTATTGGAGGTGATGAAAGCTTCAATAACGAATATACCTGTCGGAAGAGTCCCACTCTTCTTATCTTCGAGGTACTTCTTGCAGTTCCTCTTCCAGTGACCAGGTGTATTACAATAATGACACTGGTCAGTCCCCTTAGGACCTTTACCCGGAGTTTTGGAAGTCTGGGCCTTGACTGTTCCAGTCTTGGCCTTTCCCTTCCATTTCCCCTTGCCTTTCTTAAAGGCCTTCTTGTTCTGAATCATCAGAACAGAGGGAGTAGGGGTAGAGCTCTTCCCACCCTTCAACGCAGTATCAGCCGTGCTGATCATGTTATGCAACTCCGACAACGACTTATCGAAGTCATGCATGTTGAAGTTCATGACAAAGTTACCAAACTTGTCATGAAGGGAACGGAGGATTATGTCAACAGCCAAATCCTTGGAAAACTGAGTTCCCAAAGACTCAAGTCTCTCGATGATCCCAATCATCTTGAGAACATGAGGACTGGCCTGTTGACCATTGGATAGTTTGCAATCCATGAGGGCACAAACAGCTTCGTACTGCTCATTTCTTGCCCGCTTCTGGAACATCTGTTCCAGTCTGCAGTACATGTCATATGCTGCCACATTTTCGAACTGAATCTGAAGATTCGGTTCCATGTTGGCCAGCATGAGACATTGGACATCCAATGCATCGTCCACGTGTACATCATATGCACCACGTTCTAGCTCATCGGCATCCTCATGGGGTGGAGGAGGAAGTTCTTCCTTAAGAACATATTCGACTCTCTCGTGCTTGAGAACGATTCTCAAGTTACGAGACCAGTCGTTGAAGTTATTGCCATTGAGTTTACACTTCTCAAGTGTAGATCGGAGTGAGTTTGAAGTTGATTTCTTAGCAGTTGCCATCTAAAACATGCGAGTATGAAACGACGTTCAGTTTAATTTATATGTAAAACATACGATACAAGTAAAGCATGCTTGAAACAATAATACGAGTACCAACAACCCCTCGAAGTGTACAAGTATACCAAGACCCCACGGACTTGGGTATGAGCGGCACACGCAATCATCCTCATAGTCCAATCCATGGGTAAGTTCTACTAGACTATCATATATCAATCATCCAATGATTATATATGACTCTTGGCGTCTATCACTAGTCGTTTTAAGACACTATAGACTTCCTTTGCCAAACGGGCCGGTTCGATGGGCTAACCTGTAGCCACGTTTTAAGCAACCTTAGTTCACCATAAAGGGATGGATTACATTTGCCGGTTCGATGGGCTAACCTGTAGCGCATGTAATCCCATTGCCTCCTATTCCTATGAATCAAAGTGCCCATCTAGGGATGATCCACCCGAAACGTAGGAAAGTTTGACAACTTTGAACTTAGGTTTGGCAAACACTTAATTATTACGTGGAGGGGTTTAGATTAAACATGTAATCCACATTTCATGCATATCACATAAGGTATACATATACTTCAAGAAAATATATGTAAGCATGAAACATGGCATGAATAATAAACACTTTAAAGGGACGTGATATGGCCTAAAAGACAATAAATAAAACTAGTCTAACTAGTTCTAAACTAAGTCCTTGGTCTCCGTCTTCTTGGACATCGCCATGCTCCAAGTCCATCTCTTCATGTCTTGTTACATAATCAACTTTCGCATTAAATGGCACATGCGCCGCGAAAAAGAAATAACAATACAATAATTTAAAACGACACATGCGTCGTATTTCAATATCAAGGACAGTACGCAGACTGTATTTCGAATAAATACTAGGCCATATCAAATCCCCATTCCATTCAGACTACAGTTTATATATGTATAACACATTATACATAAAATACATAAACATGCTAGGAATGGAATAAAACACACAAGCAACACACAACTCACACACATACTCACATTCAAATAATGTGAATCATAGTCATATATGCATATCATAACCTTTAGTTGTCCAACAACTAACATAGCCAATTATCGGAAGTTTTACCATAAGTTCAACATTTTGAACTAATAACCCAATTACATTCAAAGAGACTTAGCATAAGTTTAAGGTTTGAAATTCATAATAACTCAAACCACAAACTTCCTTTCGATACTCAATTAAACAATTTAATTAGTACCGATATGATAAAATCAACACTTTGACATACATGCTAATTTTAAACTAAATTTTAAACTTCTCAAAAAATGTTTTGGACTTATAAGATTATTTCCAAAACAATCTCTAAATCACCCATAACAAACCGAAAACGTCCATAATCATCAAATGACTTTGGACTTAATCGATTTGTTTTGTTTCGAAATCATCAAATGACTTTGGACGTGCATGGACGCGTCCAGGGGGGCCGCACCAGGCTTCGGGCCAAGGCGTTCCGTATCCACGGAAAGCCGAGGGTGCGCGTTCCAGTGGAGCCGTGTTCTAGGCTTGCCTGGACTCACGCGAAACTTAGGTTTTGTCGGGGAGGGTTTTCCGAATACGAAAATCGGCTACGGTTCATATATCGACATATATACTATATGGTACTATTTTAAACACTTCTAGAACATGTTAAACGTGTAATATAGCTCATGATACCATGTTGGAATATCCCGGGGTTGCAAGACACAATGAACTACGATAGTTCATATGTCTAGAAAACCCTAATTCGTTGATCGTTAGAACTTACACAATAGAACTAGCTCATAGAAGTATATGTTTAAAGATAGTGTGAATATGCTACAACTAACATAAACAAAGAGTGTGGCTACAAAGATATACCTTTGAAGCGTGAGCGGAAGCGATATGATCTTCAAGTGCTTATCCCCACACCTTGCTCCTTGCTTTCTTCTTGAAGAAATTTCTATCACCAAGGTGATATGGAACTACTATGAAATAGTCCACACCAATACCTTAGATAGCAATAAGACACACTTGGACTAGTGTGTGTTATTGAGGAGTGTGTAGTCTAACTACTATAGCAAACTATAGAACAATTTCTATACTCTAACACTTAGAGTTTTGCTAGAGGGTTTGAAGATGAAGTGTGTGTGTGTTTGTTTTTGTTCTCTAACAAGAGTTGTGTGATACTTAGCTTGATCCTCTACCCATTCTATATCATCTTATGATATAGAATGGATGATGAAACACATTATACACTAAACAAACACATTAACCATCCATATGGTTAATGCCTCTTGGTCCATGGAAGATTCTCTTACAAGAGTTCTTCCCAAGACTTACAAAGCCTTCCCAAGGCATAAAGTAGCCACCAAGATGTCAACCATTCATGATGATGGAATTAATTAATCTTAATTAATTAATTAAATCATATCTTATTTAATTAATTCATTAATTAATTAAATCATTTCAATAAATGATAATATATATATATATCTCACATATATATATATACATAAACCCCAAATGGTGTGTCCGGAACCAAGGTCGGAACACGATCTCGATCGAACCGAAATTCCTCAATATGGATCAAATCCCTTATTCACTTTCGGGTCATTACTCGAAAGTATCTTCGGTAATTGTTACGTGTGTGACCTCATAGCCCGAGTAACGAAGGCATCGGGATTCAACGTATAAGACCGTATACACGAATCCCGAAGATCATCGTGAGAGCCTAGTCTACCATTCGATGACCCCCGGCATTATCTCGGGTGAGACTACTGATAGTTCAGATAACTATCGGTTGTTGAACCGTATATATAGGTGATATAGTTCACGGGCACTAATTGAGGAAATTGACACATCAATTTCCAACATGGTGCTCCCATCCTTCCCGGCAACGGGCCCTTCAACTTCAGCTGAGTCAAGACGTGCCCCTTTAGTTCTCTTAGGTGTATTAGAGGATGAAGAAGGGGCCGCCTTCCTTTTAGCATGTGTCTTGGAAGATGTGGGGGCATCCGTGGAGCCTTTGGTGACCTTTGCTGAGGGAGGCTTCGCAGTAAGGCCCTTCTGAGATAAAGGTTGTCCTTGAGAAGGGACGGCCGGAACGGACCGGATAGGGTGAGGATCAAGCGGGACTGTCAGAGGATTGGGAGTCACAGGCACGTCAATTAGGGGAGCCCGCTCACCCATCATCTGGGCAAAATCTAGCTTCAGAGCCGAAGGGGCGGTCAAGGCAGCATCCAGAACCCCATCTGCATTAATAACAGGATTAGAATTGCGCAGAGTAAAACCAAGAAAGGAACCCTACATATGGAAATAAGATGCTATACCCCAGGACACGGTTTGAGTAAATTGTTTATCTACAAGACCCGCCAGCATCAGGCATCCTTCATCGCAAAGGGACGCCCATGGTAAGGGTTGATCAAAAACCCTCTTTATAATCTCAAAGTTGATATCGTCCTGGGAGAGGCTCTTAATCTTCTTCATGCCGTGACTTAAACGGCGAGGTTGCCACTTCGACAGGATCCCTTCACCAAAGTTCCCTTTCACAAGGCACCAAACCCGGTGTACATATGCCTCTCTAACTTTGGTAGGGCGAGGGGTACACAAAAACTTACTATTGGGTTTGAAGGAAACATAGTACTGACCATTGTGGGTCATCGTAAAAAATTTATTAAAAAGACCGAGGGTAGGGATTACTCCCGCCCGATAACAGGCTACCTGGAAGGTAGTTATATTTAGCTGACCCATGATAGTGATTTGACCAGGAGAAGCAGGAAGTGTAGATAAAAGAGTTTGCACGAAAGGGAAAAGTGGAAGACGAAACCCAACATTAAAAGAAAGGATATGCATGGGGATGAATCCTCCTTCATGCTTTAAAAAGGTGTCGTCACTGCGGGGAAGACGAAGGATGAAAGATGAGGGTATCCCGTAAGATCTCCTAATCCTAGTTAAGTCTACATTTTCGTCTATGGGTAGGGAGTTGGAAATAAAGGCGGGAATATTACCATCAGAGAAGAGCGAGGCCAACAGATCATCCTCAGATTCTTCTACCTCGTTCGAGGCCTCGGGCACTACTGTGGAAGGCTCCGCCGGAGAATTCACTTTATTTTGGGAGCCCACATTCATTAGTTGCGGGGCCAAAGGAGAGACCAATTCCTCGGGGAGTTTTAACATCTCCTCCAATTCGTGGTCGACCTCTTCTTCAGAAGCCGCACCCTCCTCTGAAACAATGGTAATGGGGGAGTCGGGGGAGGAATGACCCCGAGGGGGCACGCCACCAGCTACCTCAGAGATGGGAGGCAGATCCGCAGTCTTAGTGTTGTCAAGAGCCGAGGGCTGAGCAGAGGCCTGATCTGGGGCAGGTACGTCCTGGGACATCTACAAAAAAGGGAAAATCACTACTATGAGATAAACTACAATACGAGAACCCCGAAGAGGAGACTCGGTCATCTGCCGTACCAGTTTGTCATTGGATTGGTAAGCTTCGGAGTTGGTTCCGTCCATAATGATATCTATACACAAAACAACGTACCAGGGAAGTTAGAAACAAAACTCAACGGTCATCGGTTAATGCTTGTAAAGTTACCATAACACCCTTTTACCCAAAACCCAAAGTAAAATAAGATCAAAAGCAAGAATTCAAAGGGTTTTTCAAAAGTTTCAAACGAGTTGCAGGATCTTGGGAAAACTTGCAGAACAGTGAGCTTGATGACAAACTTCCATGGAAAAACTACCAAAATCATGAAGAATTCATTAGGAAAAGGAGAAAACCTACCTGATTGATGAAGCCGAAGGGAGGAGAAAGGATTAAGGTGAGAAATTTGTAAGAAAAAGATGGCGAATGAACAGTGAAATCAGAGAGTTTCGAGTAAGTTGAAGAAGATGAAAAGTACACAATGAATTGCGTACTCGCCTTTTATAGATCTCAGGCGTGACTCTTGAACTTCCTCCCCAATCGTTGGCGGACACGTGGCGTGTTGACGGAGATCCCAATAACTGGGTTGGCAATGTCTTAACAGACCTACGCTTATCTTCCGATTCACGTCCATCCCACCCTGAGCGGCTAAGGACTTAAAATAGGAAGATAAGGGGGCAATGATGTGACCTAATATCTCGTTTTGGATCCCGTCTGGACCAGCAATGAGGAGGATGAGTCAAGAAAGGAGAGACTAGATGGAGATGGACAGGTCCATGGTACATTTGAGTTAAGGCCCGTTCCAGGGCCCAGGGGACTCAGATGATGACACTTGGCATCATCTTACTATCCTAAGAGTGACATTTCTCTTTCCTCTATTAGTATAAATACTACTATTCATTCTTATAAACGGGTATTGATTACTAAAGCATTTAAGACTATATTAACTAAGGCACTCCTTATTCCTTTACTGACTTAGGCATCGGAGTGTCTGTGGCCGGCAACGGTCACACTTTCAGGTGTAGCAGCATACACGAAGGACGGACCCTGGCACCCAAGGCGCGTCTCAACCCTCGGCGCACCATTTCCACCCGAAGGTTCCAGGCTCCAGCTAGTGTTAACAATTCAGTTGGACCCTCGCCCTTATTGGACCACCCCGAAGGCGAGGCCCAGATAAACGAGAGTCCATCAGCAACTTTCAACTATAATATCAAATTATATTTAGGAACAAAAGAACCAATATCAGCTCAGCAATTGTTGAATGAAGAGGATCCTGGTAAGCTAATACATGTATAGTAAAGTATAAAACTAAACATTTAAATTTAGCATGTTGACACTCATAATACTATTTTTCGTATAGATTTTGAAGAAAATCCAAACAATGTGTCATGTCGAGAGTATTATTGGTATAAATTTCAAATAAGATTAGGAACACAATCCACATTACTTTATGCACGAAGGTTGTTTCAATAGTATGCAGTAGACCAATACATAAAACTTTAAACTTCCCGCCTAGACTTTAAAACGACCATGGAAGGGAAGGATATAAAGCAAATAATAGTATCAAGCAGAATGAGTGAAGCGGAAGAATTAACACTTGAAGACATTATTAACAAAACGGATAATCTCACTGATGTAAGATTACTGAACATGCCTTAAAACATATATTTGATATTTTTAACTAGAACCGAAAAATAAAATCATTGATTAACTTTCGGTAATTGCACATATTTTAAAATCAAAATATAATTATAGGGGAAGACATATCGCTTCAAAGCAATGGTAAAAGAAATACGCAACAAGCTCAAACCTTGGTATTCATCTTGCTAAAGCTGCAGGAAATCAATCACCAAATCAATAGATCAATCGGGTTGTTTGAAGTGTGGAACGAAAGATATAGAAGAAGTACCAAGGTACAATATTATTATTCAAATGTCTAATTGACGATTAAAACTATCAAACTATATTCCAAATACTATGATTTTGTAACGACCCGCCCCAGGTGGGCCCGCCCTGAGGTTAGGCTAGATAACAAATCCGAAACCAGAATCACCACTCGATGGATGACTCAATAAGTAAAACATTTTTCAAATGACCACAGGAATTAAAATACATAAATAAATAAAATAAAATCTCGTTTACAGAAAATGGTTAAAACATATCCATCGGGGTTCAATACCTACACCCACAATCATCAAATACAACCAAAATCTCAATACACAAGTCACTAGTACCCGACAAGGGTAATACAGGAAATATAGAGGAACACGAAACAAGCACAGCTACGACTGAGGGAGATCCTAATGCCACCATCGCCACTCACCGAAGGAGGGTGAACGCACACTGCCACGTCACTAACCTGCTAAAGAAAAGGTCCCCGAAGGGGTCAGCACGACGGCTGGTGAATACTTCTCACGTGTGACTACCACCCCACATACGTGATGCTAAAGCAAGTGATAATAATATACGCGGAATAATAATGCTCAAGACATAAGTCAATGATCTCAAAATGATAAACACAATAACCACACAAATGCAATACTAAATACACTGGATCCGGACTTTCGCACTGTACAGTACTCTACCTATCTCAACCTGCAGGGAGTCCAACCGATATCATCATCACATACCTCATCAACCACACATCATACTATCACATAACCCTGTACACCATACATGGGCCCATCACAATCATGGCGTCCCATCAATCCTATGTTGCCGGATCAGGACAACACACACAACACATATACGACCCTCAGGTCCACCCTAAACATCTCTACTCATGCTCAATGCTCAACAGTAATCATCATAATGCATCAATATGTACAATCACTACCACACAGCACATGCAAGAGTAATAACAACACGTGAGTAAGAACTCACCTCAAGCAAAACGCAACGCAATAGTATCCCCAAGTCTCGAACTGGAAACGCTCACACAATAGGACCTATACAATAGGACCTATATAATATACATACTCTAGGTCAAATACTACTCCAAATATACCCCGTCCCACTCGTAATAGTTACATCAGGAATTATTATACATATTAATGGCCTTTTATAGGGCTGTGCACGGTTCGGTTCGGTTCGGTTTTGGACAAAAAAAAGAACCGAACCGACATAATCGGTTCTACGGCAGATGGGACCGAAATCAATTCGGTTCCAAACGGTTCGGTTCATATCGGTTCTTGATCGGTTCCGGTTCGGTTTCGGTTCTGGGCCGGTTCTGGGCCTCATGTTTTGGACTTCAATTTGAGCCCACTATCGGCCTTGAAATTTTGGTTTCGTTCGATCCTAGCTATTATTATTATTATTATTATTATTATTTTTGGACTCAAATCTAAGTGTGATAAATTTTGCTAATATTAAAGTAACTCGTAAATAAGTTTCAAGAATATATCTACTCTATATAAGTTTAACGAGCTCATTTTAAAACTAATTTTGAAATTCGTATACACATTTGTCACATGGTACCACTTTATATATATATATGTTTCCACATATTATTAGCTTAAAACATATTCACTTATCTATGATTATATCATACTATTAATGAACAATATTAAATCCTCTCGCCAATTATCTCTTACTAAGCTTAATTTTTTCTACATAAATCTAGTCATCGGTTCGGTTCGGTTTTTTATCGGTTCTCCCATAAGCCGAACCGCATCGGTTCGGTTCCCTCGAAGGAGGAACCGAAATCGGTTCGGTTCCGATCGGTTCCAAAAAAATCGGTTCTTTTCGGTTCGGTTCCGGTCCGGTTCGGCTCGGTTCCGGTTTTCCTGCACACCCCTAGCCTTTTAGGTCAATTCGGAAAAAGACGATTTTGCCCTTTGGCGGAAAATGACCATTTTGCCCCTGGGCACCACATGGTCAACCCTGAGATTATAATAATTATAACTCATATTAGTCATACCTCATATGCCCATTATAATGTTGATACTATCGAAAAGGTCTATTCATCAACACTTAAGTCACTAACGGCTTGGTCAACGGTCACCCTAGTCAACGTCAATTGTGGTCAAACTTAGGTGAACTCCCATAAATGTCCCAATTCCTATCCTCATATTAAGTCCACTCAACCCCTTATCTTATTCTAAGATTCAACCCTTATTTTTATGTGAAATTACACTTTTACCCCTCAATTATACTTAACTACACCTTTGCCCCAACTTTTGCATTATTACACTATAACCCCAAATTCAATTTAAATTACACCTTAGGCCCCAATTTGCCCCACTAACCATTTAATTTGCTTCAACACCCTATATTTCTCCTAAGTTTACAACTTAACACCTAAACTTTATAAATTCTAATTCTAACCCGATTTATATAACCTACTTAATAATCCAACACTTAAAACAATTAATATTAGTTCCAACCCTTATATATTTCATCTTAACCCCTAAAGTTCATATCTTATATCATACTTATGTATTTTCACTAATGCCCCCAAACTTATAAATTCATATTTATGCCCCAAACTCAATTATTCAACCTAACTTCCAACTAATCCATGATTCAACTTAGAACCCAATTCTAAAGTCAAACATCCTATACTTTCTTATCCTTATATTTTAGCCCACAACATTATCCCAAATCAAATTTAAGCCCTTCGAACACATCATTTTATGATATAACAACTTACTATCATCGAGAACTCATCTACATCCTCAAGTTATATCACTCAAATATCAAATGCAACATCATAAGTTCTTAGTTCGATATTTACTCTAATTACAATTCAATTCTAATACTTTAACATAATTACAATTCAACCCCACAACTACCTTAACCATCAAGTTCCAACCTCAAATTAATCCATAACTGTTTTTGATTCTCAATCACATCAAATGGCATCAATTATCCTAGTTCTAATTGTTAAAAACCATAATCCACTCATAAAGTCCCCAAAAACATCAATTCCCAACAATTCGACTTAATGAAGGCTCCTTCCACATAATCATCTTGCCATAACCCAATTTATTCTAAACCATCAACAATTCAACATCTAAAACCTCAAATCATATATAAGATACTAATATCATGACTTTTATATCCAATATCATGTTCTAAACATCACACCATATATAAGATACTAATTACAGCCTCAACATCTCAATTAACCATTAAAAGTACTCACTTCTATAAAATTTCATAAACCCACGAAATTAAAAGGACAAGCTTATGGTTCGGATTATACCTTGAATCGAAGAGGATTTCGTGAGGATGATGATGCTAAGAAACGATTGGAATGATTGGTAATGGATTTGAGCCAAAGAGAGGAAGAAAAAAACCGTGACTTTTCAACTATCAAATTCGCAGGTTGTAATGCACCGAAAATCGCGATTTTTACCTTGAATTGAAGAGGGAAATAATAGGAGGATGTTTCAAGGTTCGATTCGCACCTTGAATGAGCAAAATTGGTTGAGAAACGAGGAAGAAATCTCAATTTTAATATTAGGGTGTTCTTGGTTGCGGGTTTAGGGGAGGGTTTCTCTACATTTCCCTTTGATTTTTTGCCCCAAGTTTTCTATTTAAATCAATGGAGGCCCAATTCAACTTAAGTCCACCAATCCAACTCAATTAAGCCCTATCAAGCCCCGGTCCATTTATCTATTTCTTACTTTAGGGTCGTAATATTACAATCTACCCCTTAAAGGATTTCGTCCTCGAAATTTAACTCATGGCATAAGGCTACTCAACAACACAATTCAACAACAACTCTTCGCTTAACCCATTACATATAGACCCATTGACCATCACATTCCACCTCTCGCGGTTAACATGTATATATCCACTACATCTCAACATCAATAGCTCAATACACATATCTCCTCATTAAAATCTGAACTTCAAGGGCTCAACCCCATATTACGCATAATCACATACAACATGCATATAAAGGACACACGACTAGTATGATCTACTTATCAACACAAATGCATCTATATCACATCACTCATATCTCAACCTTGCCACTACCATCAACATCATATTTTTCGGCTCATAATATCATCACCACTGATTCCTCAATCAAATAAGGCCAACAAATCTCAGTTCTCCGTCTCACCACACATAATGCATTATTACATCACCACAATGTCAATAACCATATCTCCATATCAGCATACCAATACCCCCACCAAATCATAAGAATACTTTCTTATAATCTCATACCAATATAAATTCACTAATGTATGCCTTACAACATTCGTCGATTACCTCGAGTACTTCCATATCTTATACTTAACGTCGTAATATGACAACATACAAGAAACCACGTAGTACAACTCAACTTATTAAATCTCTACGTATTGTACTCAACAAGCCTTCCACCACAATTAACTAATACATAGCATATATCCATATATCGATACACCCAACTTCATACATTCTAGCTCAACGTAAATCTCACCCTGAATAAACGCATATATTGTATAACAACATGTCCAACTTCCTATATGCCAACCGTCCATCCATCAATTCATTTAACCATATCATAACACAATAACTCGATGTCTTATCCATCATAAATCACAATATGAGACTCTGTATATAATCACACCTCTTTAAACCAACAGTACCAACACATCTTCACAACTTATCAATATTTACAGTGTTTTGAAATAACATCGTTGCATAATATTCATTCGGTTCCACACTAGCAAATCTTTACTACTATCCAACTTTTTCCATCAATTGTTTCCCACTATTTCATCTCATTCCTTATCGAAATAAACAATATATTACCCTTATATATATACTCACATATACATATCATTCAATATCCATCATAGCCCTTAAGTACAACTTAGTGGTTTGGTTACCAATGTTTCCTTGTCCTTGTTCATCTCAGTTCACCAACCAGGATAATCATCATATCAGATAACTCATATTGCACCTCAACATCAATATCGCGTCACTAGAATGTCTCATTTTCCAACTTACTATCAATCAAATTGATGTACTCATACTCATTTGAGATGTTTTCTCCCTTCAGACAGTCCCCAATAAATAAATAAATAACACATTTTACCGAACTTGTGAATAGTCTTAGGCACGTGATGTAACTACCTCCCTCGTACTATAATCAATCCACGGATACATCCATTGTTAACTATTTCCATGAACTAGTTAATGAAATACATAGTTCCGGTTCAACACTTCCTCTTTACTGTTCCAAGGGCCCAACTTGTATGATATATTCATTGAAGTGATGACACGTATTACTCGTTGCAAATACGTTCTCTTTATTTCGAACGCCAAATGTTATGTTCTTAATTTATCCCACTGATACTGTGTACAGCTTGAGGAGAAATTCTCAATAACGCGTCACCACCTATCTCCACGTCAAGTGTTTCTTCCATGATAATTAAATTACCAACTTCCATTTGGAATATATCATGCAAAATCAATATGTATCTTTTGTCCACCTCATACTACTTCCAATTCTCTCCGGCAGCCTACTCCTTCAATCTATTTTCCAACTAACTCAAGACCATACAATTTTTCCCACAATGAACTTGTAGAGGTGCCCCCATAGCTCAGGCACAAAATTGTTATTATACTCAACTTCATCCTAATAACTCATACCCCAATCTTCAGGAAAGTCTTCTGCACAACCATGATTGGCTACCATGTAATCTTTCCAACTTCTCGAGGTCATAGGTTGGTTTTACTATATCACTACGACTCGAATACTATCATTCATTCTCAACGCTCCCCGTGATCTAGAACAAACTTAATGTTAAAGCATCCATACCTCAACTCAAAGTTCGTATTTAACTTATTAGATCCTTTCGACCAATCCTCAGCTATTTACCTGCCACTACATAGCAACTACTCTATTCTCCTTATTATCTTAGATCACATATAATACATTCTCCCTTCTCTCTGTATCTTTACACTATCAAGCTATGTGATATATCCAGCATTATGCTCTTCTTCTAGGATTTCTCCTTCCCACTTCTCTCAAGGAGGATAATTATTCTACTATACTCGTCCACAACTTCATACTTCTCCATAAGGACATTTGAAAATTCCCATTCTGACTTCATTCATCTTCTGCAACTCACATCTTACTGCTAAAATTTCCAAGATTCCATCAGGGAGATTGGGTCCAATTTATAATTATGCCATTTACTACCCTCATTTCACGTCCAACTTCATAATTAACACTAACAAATTTCTATCATTTATCATTTCCTTCAATTACATCCTTACGAAAATTATTGTCCATTTCCAACTTAATCTATACACAACCAATTTCCTCTCACCTTAATGATACCCGAACAAGTACTCCCGTTAACTGATTCGAAGCACTCTGCTCAATGTGAATCCAACATCGTCTAGCCTTGACTGTACAACCACATTTCGACTGTAGCCCTTATCCCTTTTATATCATTGAACACCACTAACCAACACCAGTCCATACTTAATGGCATATCCTCCCTATGCGAGACTTCACAACTCACTTCGATTTATTCTCATACGAATATACACCATTACTTTGCTTACGAGTCACACAACCTATTAACAATACTATCTCCAATCTTTCCTCTTACTCCCATCGACTTACCATTGAACGGATCCATATATCCTACAACAACTCTCAAGGACATTTGACACCTCAATCAATCATCCTTCAAAAGTCCTATCTCGATTTAATCTCTTCCTTGGTGAGATTTTCAAGATCACTCAATATTGTCCAACTTATATTCACATACTTAAGTTTCTTAATCACCTTTCATCCACTTATAACACTTGCTGAATTCCTTCCCTAACTAAGGCACGTTGCAACCTTCACATAGGACACTGCCTTGCATTTCCGTCGTATCTCCTCCATGAAGCACCAGCTTATCTGCATCTATTTCCCTTCCATGGCCACCCTCGCTAATTCGTACGCCTAGGATCCTTAAAGTTCATATACAACAGTCAAGTACCTATCCCCCAATCCATCATGATTTCGCCTAATGTCGACTTGCCTCCTTAATGCCCATTTCCAAAGACACAACACACTTCACTAGACCTTTTACCATATGCAATCATAATCCTTTCATTTCCGTTACACTGAATCCATTCCTACTACATAGTTGAATTATGTATTTTACAATAACACAACTTATTAAAGCACTTCCCAATGTACTTCAGGGTCAATGAGATCTTTACACACATATTTAACATTCAACACACATACCACCAATTATATATACCCATGGATCTACATGTTACAACCATACCAACACCACCGACCCTTATTATCCTCCAGTTGAAATATCAAATCCACATAATTCCAAAGGCTAAGTTGAAAAGATCAGTCCAATCAGATTTTGTTTGTTTACTCCCAAATGATATTATCAAAATCTTAGTCATTATCTTAACATACTATCCCCTGAAATCTGGTGCAACATCCTCGTCTACTGGAGTTAACAAACTCTAACATAACAGTTGCTTAATATTGCAATATCGACTTCTCAATTAAACCTCGGCAATCAAAGGCATATAAGGCTCCTCAAGTCTACTCAGTTCTCTTATTAACCCCAACGTTCGGATCCTTCCCCTACTTACTTCAAATCGATTTCTAGACACAACATGTCTCACGTACAATCTAAACAAATTCCCCATGGGCTCAGACAACTCTCACATGGTGGCATCTCTCCTCAGTCTACGAAAAAAAAGAAAGAACACAAGCAACCCTATGCGCATGCTAACTCCTAAAGACACCACAAGCCTTAGACACTCTACCAAGTAGGCACATAACACTTAGAACCCAACAATCCTACAACCTAAGCTCTTATACCAAACTTGTAACGACCCGCCCCAGGTGGGCCCGCCATGAGGTTAGGCTCGATAACAAATCCGAAACCAGAGTCACCACTCGATGGATGACTCAATAAGTAAAACAATTTTCAAATGACCACAGAATTAGAATACATAAATAAATAATAAAATCTCGTTTACTGAAAATGGTTAAAACATATCCATCGGGGATCAATACCTACACCCGCAATTATCAAATACAACCAAAATCTCAATACACAAGTCACTAGTGCCCGACAAGGGTAATACACGAAACATAGAGGAACACGAAACAAGCACAGCTACGACTGAGGAAGATCCTAATGCCACCATCGCCACTCACCGAAGGAGGGTGAACGCACACCACCACGCCAATAACCTGCTAAAGAATAGGTCCCCGAAGGGGTCAGCACGACGGCTGGTGAATACTTCTCACGTGTGGCTACCACCCCACATATGTGATGCGAAAGCAAGTGATAATAATATACGCGGAATAATAATGTTCAAGACATAAGTCAATGATCTCAGAATGATAAACACAATAACCACAAAAATGCAATACTAAATGCAATGGATCTGAACTTTCGCACTGTACAGTACTCTACCTATCTCAACCTGCAGGGAGTCCAACCGATATCATCATCACATACCTCATCAACAATACATCATACTATCACACAACCCCTGTGCACCATACATGGGCCCATCACAATCATGTCGTCCCATCAATCCTATGTTGCCGGATCAGGACAACACACACAACACATATACGACCCGCAGGTCCACCCTAAACATCTCTACTCATGCTCAATGCTCAACAGTAATCATCATAATGCATCAATATGTACTATCACTACCACACAACACATACAAGAGTAATAACAACACGTGATTAAGAACTCACCTCAAGCAAACAGCAATGCAATAGTATCCCCAAGTCTCGAACTGGAATCGCTCACACAATATGACCTATATAATATACATAATCTAAGTCAAATACTACTCCAAATATTCCCCGTCCCACTCGTAATAGTTACATCAGGAATTATTATACATATTAATAGCCTTTTAGGTCAATTCGGAAAAAAAGATAATTTTGCCCTTTGGCGGAAAATGACTATTTTGCCCCTGGGCCCCACATGGTCAACCCTGAGATTATAATAATTGTAACTCATATTAGTCGTACCTCCTATGCCCATTATAATGTTGTTACTATTGAAAAGGTCTAGTCTTCAACATTTAAGTCACTAACGCCTTGGTCAACGGTCACCCTAGTCAAAGTCAATTGTGGTCAAACTTAGGTTAACTCCCATAAATGTCCCAATTCCTATCCTCATATTAAGTCCACTCAACCCCTTATCTTATTCTAAGATTCAAGCCTTATTTCATGTGAAATTACACTTTTACCCCTCAATTATACTTAACTACACTTTTGCCCCAACTTTTGTATTATTACACTATAACCCCAAATTCAATTTAAATTACACCTTAGGCCCCAATTTGCCCCACTAACCATTTAATTTTCTTCAACACCCTGTACTTCTCTTAAGTTTACATGTTAACACCTAAACTTTATAAATTCTAATTCTAACCCAATTTATATAACCTACTTAATAATCCAACATTTAAAACAATTAATATTAGTTCCAACCCTTATATATTTCATCTTAACCCCTAAAGTTCATATCGTATATCATACTTATGTATTTTCACTAATGCCCCCAAACTTATAAATTCATATTTATGCCCCAAACTCAATTATTCAACCTAACTTCCAACTAATCCATAATTCAACTTAGAACCCAATTCTAAAGTCAAACATCCTATACTTTCTTATCCTTATATTTTAGCCCACAACATTATCCCTAATCAAATTTAAGCCCTTCTAACACATCATTCTATGATATAACAACTTACTATCATCGAGAACTCATCTACATGCTCAAGTTATATCACTCAAATATCAAATGCAACATCATAAGTTCTTAGTTCGATATTTACTCTAATTACAATTAAATTCTAATACTTTAACATAATTACAATTCAACCCCACAACTACCCTAACCGTCAAGTTCCAACCTCAAATTAATCCCATAACTGTTTTTGATTCTCAATCACATCAAATGACATCAATTATCCTAGTTCTAATCGTTAACCATAATCCACTCCTAAAGTCCCCAAAAACATCAATTCCCAACAATTCGAATTAATGAAGGCTCCTTCCACATAATCATCTTGCCATAACCCAATTTTATTCCGAACCATCAACAATTCAACATCTAAAACCTCAAATCATACAAACCTCAAAATTAAAGTCACGAAATGGGTTTTCTAAAACTTGACTTTTATATCCAATATTCTAAACATCACACCATATATAAGATACTAATTACATGCCTCAACATCTCAATTAACCATTAAAAGTACTCACTTCTATAAAATTTCATAAACCCACGAAATTAAAATGACAAGCTTATGGTTCGAATTATACCTTGAATCGAAGAAGATTTCGTGAGGATGATGATGCTAAGAAACGATTGGAATGATTGGTAATGGATTTGAGCCAAAGAGAGGAAGACAAAAACCGTGACTTTTCAACTATCAAATTCGCAGGTTATAATGCACCAAAAATTGCGATTTTTACCTTGAATTGAAGAGGGAATAATAGGAGGATGTTTCAAGGTTTGATTCGCACCTTGAATGAGCAAAATCGGTTGCGAAACGAGGAAGAAATCTCAATTTTAATATTAGGGTGTTCTTGGTTGAGGGTTTAGGGGAGGGTTTCTCTACATTCCCGTTTGATTTTTGGCCCCAAGCTTTCTATTTAAACCAATGGAGGCCCAATTCAACTTAAGTCCACCAATCCAACTCGATTAAGCCCTATCAAGCCCCGGTCCATTTATCTATTTCTTACTTTAGGGTCGTAATATTACAGATTTAATAAAAGTTTACTAAATATTATACGAAAAGAAAAGTTGTTGAAGTCTAATATTTCTAAACAAATTTCAAAACATTGTCAAGATGATGCACGTAGACATGTCGGCCTTTTTTCATATTTGTATTATCCAATATCATCTTCACAAATTTATAATTTCTTTATATATTCTTTAATCTAATTTATCAATGTCCTCAATTGAATAGGTACATGCTCAAGTTACAAGTAAGATCTACAAATTACATAGGATATATTCTGTGGGAGAATATGTCCTCAATAATGCTGAAAATTACATCGTATGTCATGTGGAAGATTATATCGAATCTATTGCCAAGGTACAACCTAAAGTTCACTCGACCTATTACTTATTAGATAGATCTTATTGGCTGTTACAAGATTTATTCAATCCAAAACAAAATCCGTGTATGTAAGATCTATATGTCTATATATTACAGGAAAATTTGGAATCAAAGTTGTACAAAAAACTTGATTCAACTATTTCAGAAGAGTACATGTTTCGTTTTAACTTCAATAAGACGAATATTGAGGATAGGAACTTCTCTACAATAGTTGAAGAAGTAAAATTACTCCAAATAAAAAAAATCTTTCAAGGTAAGTCAAACTCAAACAGAGATGCAAGATAACCAGAAACAAAAATATAACAAAGAAAGGAAGAGGTCGACCACCAAAAGTCAAAGATTATAAACATCCAAATAAAGAAGTCTTTCAAGATAAGAGTCAAACTCAAACGGAGATGCAAGATAACCAGGAAAAGAATATAGCAAAGAAAGAAGAGGTCGGCCGCCAAAGAAACAGAAAGTGGAACAACATGATATGGAGACAACTCCAATTCTAATTGATGACGACAACAACGATGATGCAAAAATATCAACTTTAATGAAAAAGATAAAGAAGGAAAAACCTTGATTGTTTAACTATATTTCGTGCTTTGATGCTTTACTTATTTTAGCATAACTATTTTCAAGGATTCATTTAAATTTATTTATATAATGTTCTTATTTTGAGTACAACTTATATTCTTCTTCTTCTTTTTGGTAAATCGTAATACTTCAAATAACTTAATTAATTTATTCCCTATGATTTTACTTCAAAAATTGCTTTCAAGTGGACTATTTATCTGGTTATAAGATAATGTAAATATCTAAAACTTTGACCAACAACGATTCCCAAGAATCAAGGTCATCTTCTTTATTCACTAAATAATCATAAGATTTTTTACATAAATGAAATGGGCACAAACAAACATCACGTGCAACGCACGTCCCTCTTAACTAGTTCTAATAAAAAGGATTAGATCATGACATAAATAGTCGGTTTATTAATTGTTTATTTCTTTCAATTAATAAGCTCAAAACTAAGTTTGGCCAATAATAATTATCTTCAATACATTAAAAGAACAGTTTGATGATGATTTAAAAAAATAGGTAATGTATAAATATAATATCAAACTTATTTGAAATATGATTCATTTCTGAAAAATTAATATTATTCATATATAGACAATCATTATTAACTCTTTTTTCTTTTCTTTTTTTATAATTATGGCTACTAACTATTTTATCTTCATGGTAATTGTATAAATAACTTTTCATGTTCACATATTCTTTCGTTTTCATAACTATTTAACCAAATAATTGAATAAATAGAATAAATAATATTGGAAAGGATCTTGAAATAATTAATTTTAAATTTTAAATTGTAGTGATTTTATAATGTTAAGAGGTGATTAATGATGCTACAAGGATTAAATCTAGAGATTCTTTCGTCCTTGGGTTGATTGTCCAGTTTCATCCCAAACAGATTGTCCAATTCGATTAGTGCAGTGCTGGGCTGCTGGGGTGGAGTTCATTCGGTGCAAGGGTAGGGGGACGGGCGAGTGCAAATCGAGGCTGGGGGGTTGCCAGGTAGGGCTCTGAAAGGACCAAGTAATTTGGAAACTGCTCGTTACTGGACTCAGGAATTCCGGTTCCGTTATTAGCTGGTGTCCTTATCAAGACATACTCGAGTAAAAAAAAAATTTATTCTATAGCTTATCGGGTAAACCGGTCAATTCGGTTACCCGCTCGTTTATTTTTTATATTATATATTTACATGTAATTTATACAATATTTAACTATTTATTTGTACACAGTCCTGCCTGTGTAATTAATTTATCGTATTTTTCATATATGACTTTTGATTAATTGATAAATAACATTTATATGTCATAATATTTTTTCCATCTTAATTAAATTGAATTTTAATATGCAAAGTAACATAAGGTATTTGCAAAGTCATTTTAAAAAAATGAAGGTTAATATTTTCTTTGTCATATTAATAAGTAGTTATTGTATAAAATACTTATAAAATAAAATAAAATAATTATATTAATTTTTTTTCATATAATTAAAGTGAACATTGAGCTTCAAAAAATAATTTCTGATCCCTTGCACCAATTATATATAAGTAGATTATATATATGAAATTATTTATTTGAATTTAAAAATAACTTATAGTCCTAATTTTATGAAATTATGAACATGGGGCTTCATTCTTTAACGACTAATTACTCCCTTCCATATTATACGTATATGGTAAGATTGAGAAAGGGGGGAATTACTTTTTGTTTTTAGTGAAGCCCATGTTCTAAAGTTTTCTTAATTGTATGAGAAGTAATAAATAAAAATTAGTTCAAAATCACTTTTATACCGATTACTTTAAATTTAAACTTGAATAAATATTTTTACAAGATACATTATTAACCATTATTTTTTATAATTATTAATTTTAAATTCTTTTGTTGAACGATTATTATTAGGATGCACAAGCTCAAATGTGCCCAATAGACTATTATATGTTATACTTTAACCATACTTAATTTCAAAAGACCAATATAAAATTAGTATTGAAAAGAATTTTCAGATTTATATATCAACAATTAAATATTGTTGGAGAGAATCCTTATATAAATTTTTTAAATAGAAATTCGGGCGTAACCTGGAACCCACTTGTCGATCGGCTCAAAAAATCTTGCTCTATACCTGCTCGTGTCCTTATCGAGCGATAGAGGATAATACTTTTGCTACCCGCCTTTAAATGCTCGAACCCGGCTCGTTAACAACACTAGTTGCAGAGGTGGAGGTTTGATTGGGTGATGGTGGAAGAGGCCAAGAGGTAGTAGTTTGGGTTGAAATGATGGAGATTAATTTTTAGGCTTATTTTATATTTGCTTCTTATACTAACATTTTCGTTTATATGTACTCTCTATACTATTTGTTCTGTCAGAGGTGCCTCTGAACCATTTTTTTTAGTTTTCAAAGATGAAATGGCTATTGTACCCTGTGACTATTATAAAGTATAGGAGTAATATTAAAATATTTTACTTAATTAAAATTAAACCCTCCTTCTTCTTAATTATTGCTTGTTTAGTACATTTAACGAATTACATATCCCTCCCCATTTATGGATCAATTCAAAATTTCATGTACAATAGCTAATTAGTCAACAATAAGATGTCATCTGACAAAATTTTAAATTTTACTTTAACTGTTTATTAATTAAGAATTTTATAATTATTATTTATAATACCATTATATATATATATATTATCATCTCTAGCTAATTTACACCCAAAATAGTTCCATGGACAATACTGATGGTTAATTGATATGCAACCAGTTTTATAAATAATACTGATAATCAATATAACTTCTCATATGAAGATCAAATGACAAATTGATCATTTTTTCATGATCAAAGTGACAATAATATATATCCCTAGAATTAGAATTCCCATATGTCTCAAAATATAATGTCAACATTGCACCAATTTTTTCTTTGATCAAATGAGATCATATTGAAAGTAAATTCTATAATATTGATGAGGGCTAAATCTACACTACAACAGGATAAATGCATCAATTCTGATTAAGATGCCTTGTCAAAACTCAAATCAAAGACGTCTAATTGTGAAGGCTGAAATGATAACCACTAAACCAAAACCATGAATTAATACTGCTCTATCTCCATCATGAGTCCTTGGAACAATTCAAAGGAAATTGCCACTTCTTCGTCCCCCAAGTAAATGATCAATGTTAATTAGTACTACCTCCAATGCAAAATTAATGGTCTTTTAGAATTTTCACACAGATTAAGAAGACATAAAAACATTGCTACCCTTATTTAAACCACATTTATATTCATAACTCAATCATCAAATCCAACTTCATTTAATATAATGCAACTACTACTCATTTATTGCAAAAAGAAAAGACATACAAGCATATGGGTAACTTGCAGCTCATAGAGTATCTCTTCATCTTCTTAACAATAAACACAAATTGGAGCCAAAATTAAACAAATTTTTAGCCAAACTAAATTTTTTTCTTTTTTTATTTGGAGCCAAAATCAAACAAAATTTTAGCCAAACTAAAAATTTAAATTTTTTTATTTGGAGCCAAAAAACACTACATAAATGAAGCACAAAATAACATTCATTTCATCTAAAGTTAGAGAGCATGAGTTATTCAAATATGAACTTGTTTGATTTTGATCAAAATGTTCCGGCAGCAAGCGATCATCAACAGATTGATTTTGATCTCAATGTCCCCACGATAAATGATGATCAATCATTTTGACCTTGTTAAGGTCCATACTCACATCGAATATCGGTGTCCTCCCTGATTAATATATAAGATCTTGGGCTAGTCCCTCTATTACCAATTGGTTTTAGAGTGAAACCCCATAGACTCTTAACATGGTATCACGAGCCAGGCCCGAGTTAATGAGGCACGTGTAACCCCGCCGATGTTGTTCATCCGTCAATTAATACCGGCGATGAAAATTCCGCCGATGATTGGGTTACACGTGAGGGGGAGTGTTAAGGTGCACACCCACATCGGATGTCGGTGTCCTCCCGAGTTAATATATAAGATCTTGGGCTACTCCCTCCATTGCCAATTGGTTTTAGAGTGGAACCGCATAGACTCTTAACAGACCTCAATGTCCCGACAACGAACGATGATACCCAACAACAAAGGGATGTAAATGAATTGGCGGAACTTAATAAATTTTATGAAGCAGGTACTACCATAATTGTTTGGCAATGGAATTTTTTTTAATGTATTCTGGATTAGTTTTTGGATCCTCCATTCCAAATTAAGCCATTCCAAATTAAGTACACTGGATTATTTTGGAAAGGAACTTTTGGAATAATACATTTCAAATTCTCTAGTGTCCTATTTTGTAATGCCTTATATGTACGAATTAGAAGAAATGGGAAGTCATATGGTTTCTTTCTGACACATTAATTAGTCTTGGAGTGTGGTACTCCACATAAATATGCAAGTTAATGTAATTAAGTTTGATTTGGGTTTTTTTTATGTGATTAAGGGCATTAATGGAAAAAATGACTAATTTTGTTTTGGTTTATGTAATAAGTCACTAATTTTGAATAATCTATAAATATCTAAAAGGCCACTAATTTTGGATTGGAGGAAGTATCTACCAAAGCTTATGATCCATTCATTTGAAAGGAGATATATTTATGTATATTTTGAAAATTTAGGTGGGTTGGTGAGGAGATGATAATTTTGATTACAAGCAAAAAAAAGATGGTAAGAAATACTACTACTAGTAGTACATACTCCCTCCGTTCTAAAATACTTGACTTTACGCTTTTCGAAAATAATTTTAATCATCAATTACTTTATATTTACATTATATAAAATTACAAAAAAATAATATTATGAAAGTATTTTGAAAAACGAATTCAATTATATCAATTTTATATTTTTTGGACTAATGAATATAAAGTAATTTGTAGTCAAAGTTTGACACGAATTCCCAAAACGTCAATTAAATTGGAACGGAGGGAGTATTAGTTAGGTTGTCGGCTTCATTGATTTAGGTTGAAAGCCCTTATTATACTGAAATGTTTGAATGTTTGATG
Source organism: Echium plantagineum (assembly GCA_003412495.2). Taxonomy (NCBI): domain Eukaryota; kingdom Viridiplantae; phylum Streptophyta; class Magnoliopsida; order Boraginales; family Boraginaceae; genus Echium; species Echium plantagineum. Next base: position 24,500,774 of record CM016562.1, on the reverse strand, counting down.
ATGCTATAATAATTTCAACTACAAAAGAAGATACAACATATATATTATATAATAATGTTTGGTTTTTCACTTTTTGAAAATGTCTCAAAAACGACAAGTTTACTATTTGTGGTTTGAATAAATACGACAAATTATGACGAGCCCGGTGTTAAATTTTTTTTTTATCCATTCGAATCGATAAATACGACAAAATATGACAATTTGTCGTACTTTGTCTTAAATATGTATGTTTTAAAGTGAAAGTCTTAAGTAGCACGAGACTAAAAAAGTGTTTTAGTCGTTCGGGTAGAGAAATACGACGAAATAGGACAATTTTGTCGTACTTTGTCACAACTTTGTATCTTTACCTATTGACCGAAAAAGATAATTATTTTAAAAAATAATTATTTTAAACAATAATCGTTTTAGATGATTATAAGTCTTTTTCAAATGTCTTTTATATATATTCACGATCAAAGCAAGACATATGTGTTCATAACACGATACTAATACATTATATTATATTACAGTATTGTTATAGTAGATGAATTGGACAAATATCATCACTAAACTAATTCATTAGGAACTATTAAGTAAAAGTTTTATTCTAACATTTAAAACTATTACTAATTGGCCAAACCAAAATACAGAAAAGAAAAATCTTTATCTAGCAAATCCGCTTAGCGTCATCGGGCTTGGTGGCTTTGGAGGGGGCCGGGGGCCATACCCCTGGGCCCGTATTCGGCCCTCTAAGAAAGGGGCTAGGGCCGGGGTCGGGCTTCTGAGGGGCTGGGCCGGACTAACGGGCCAACCCTTGGATGGCCCGGTTCGGTTGACATGTCTAGTTGCAGGTAAGGCTCTTAAAGAACCGTGTAATTTGGAATCCGCTCGTGTCCTTATCAAGCGATACTGGAGTAATTTTTTTTATTCGATAGCTTATCAGGTAAACCCGGGTCAATTCGGTTACCCGCTCGTTTATTTTTTATATTATATATTTACATGTAATTTACACTATATTAAACTAGTTATTTGTACACAGTCCAACCTATGTAATTAATTTATCGTATTTTTCATATATGACTTTTGATTTATTGATAAATATAACATTTCTATGTCATAATATTTTTTCCATCTTAATTAAATTTAATTTTAATATGCAAAGTAACATAAGGTATTTGCAAAGTCATTTTAAAAAAACGATGGTCAATATTTTCTATATCCTATTAATAAGTAGTTATTGTATAAAATATTTATAAAATAAAATAAAATAATTATATTAATTTTTTTGCTATAATTAAAGTGAACATTGAGCTTCAAAAAATAATTTCTAAGAGCCCATGTCTAAAATTTTCTTAATTGTAGGAGAAGTTATAAATAAAAATTAATTCAAAATTGTAACGCCCCGCCTCCGAAACCGGGTCGGAACATTATTTGTTTTGATGAACTGGCCTCACAAACCATCACGGGTCTCTCCAGCACGTCGCTTAACTTTGGAGTTCTTCTGAGTTGGGCTACCGAAAAGAAGATGCATCTTGATGGTATGAGTAGTACCAATCAAACATATCACAAGTTCACAACAACGCCCACTCTGGGCCGGGTATCACAAAAATCACTTCTATATAGATTACTTTAAATCTAAACTTGAATAAATATTTTTACATGATAAATTATTAACGATTATTTTTTATAATTATTAATTTTAAATTCTTTTGTTGAATGATATTATACTTTAACCATATTCAATTTCAAATGACCAATACAAAAATTGGTATTGAAAAGAATTTTTAGATTTGCATATTAACAATTAAAATATTGTTGGAGAGAATTCTAAAATAAAATTTTTAAATAGAAATTCGGGGGTTAACTTGGAACCCGCTCGTCGATCGGCTAAAAAAACCCTGCTATTGTATGAGGAGCCCCTGAACTGTTTTTTAAAGTTTTAAAACATGAAATGACTATTGTATCACTGTGACTATTATAAAGTTTATGAGATAATATTAAAATATTTGAGTGCTTGTTTAGTACATCTAACATATTACATATCCCTCCCAATTTATGGATCAATTTAAAAGTTTCATGCACAATAGCTAATTAGTAAACTTAATGCATCGGAGGATTTTAATCAACCTCTAATTGCGCAATTAACCAACACAAATTGCCTAATTTAATCAATCAACCAAACTAGGTCAATTATTTAATTAGTTATTACTCAAATTAGGTCAATTATCAAAACAATTAATAAATTAACACATAAAAATATAAAATATATAGGAATTTAAATTTAATTCACCATTCACAAATAAAACATAAGAATATAAATATTAAACAAAAACAAAAGTGGAGGGAGAAAATATAATAGAATATGGTCTTTTTATTTAAGCAATGAAAATGTTTGGGTAATACTATAAGGATTTTTCTAAAATGTGCGCTCAAGCCACTTGTTAAGAAGCTAATAAGGAAATATAATTGATAACTAATTGCATCTAAAATTCGAATGTTACCTTATAGCTTATTAATTTTACCGTATATGCTTGTGAATGTTAAATTTTATTTTCATATTTAATGTTTAATATGTGCCCTTAGCGTACGTTTTAGAAATACCCATACATAAATCTTTTTTCCTTTCTACTACAAGATGCAGCCATACGCCCACCTCCCATTTACGTCTGCAAAAAAGAAAATCCTTTCAAAGCAATCCAATCTTAGCCTCACCTAAGTTTCTATAATCTATAGTCACACAATCCTCTTATATTTGTGTTTAATAATTAAAAAAAGTTGAAAAAAAACCAAAAAAACTGGTGGTGCAATTGCACCAGTAGTCTTTGCATAAGTCCGTCCCTTAGACCATTAACTAGTAAAATTTTAATTATACATCAGTATGTTATTTTCTTAAAAAGTTTTACTATATGTACTTGAGCTTTATTCTTAATGGACTCATACGTTATCGATGATTTAATTGCCTGAAAATATTGATTCTAGCTTTTATCAAATAGATTTCGATTTCAATTTTTATTAAAAGTATATTTTTCTTTTTGGTTTTACTATTTTAAAAAATGACACTATTAGATCTTTAAGCATGTAATGCGCTTGCAGATTTCATCAAGAACTTGTTATGTAAGATTTCATATCTATTTGTTGCGTGTCAAGATAAGTTGTTTTGTGATGTTATTATAGTGAAAACGAAGCTTTTTATTATTGTGGACTCACTCGCTATTATTAGATTTATTAGAAATTTCTATTTTTGAAATTTCAATCTTCAAAATTTCTTATTTTTATTGTAGTTCAAAAAAATCTAAGAGCCATAACTAAATCATATTTTGTGTTTATTAATTAAGGATTTAAATATAAAAAACCCGCCGTCTTAATTAGATTGTATGTAAATAGATTAAGATGCCGAGCACTAAAAAATGGAGGAAATATTTTCTTATAAAATTCTTTTCATCTTTCCTTTTAAATTTTCTTTCGAATTCACAAGCTTTTAGTTCTATGAACAGAAAAATCCCTTCCCAATTTGCTAAATTGTATTAGTTACGCAATTTTCAATTCTTACCCAACAAAGTGATTGTTGTAGGCATCATAATATTGATACAAAAATTGATGAATTGAACACACTTAAAAAAAAAGCATAAAGCTTACGATCTAGGAATTCAAGTTCTCCCTTGAGGCACGTGTCAAGTGGTAAATAACTTGGGATGAATATCCTCACGCCTTGTCTTTTCGCAGCGCGTGTATTAGAGTCTCGTGTGAGACAGAATCCGTTAAGATTGCACTTCAACTTCCTTTTCAGAAATTCAAGTTCCCATACCCAATGGCAGCTGACCGTTGGACCCCATACCCAATGGCATATGCAAGAATGGAAACCCTAGAGACGGATCCGAATACGGGTTGTTGACACCATCACCATTACCACCACCACCACCCGAAGATTGGGGCGGAATCGGAATCTGCTCATCTTCATCTAAAGGAAGCCTTTCATAAGCAACATTAGTGAATGAAGCTGCAATGATAATCACTGGTCCAGAAGCAACCAAAGCACCCACAACATTTCCTCCAATAACTTGACCTTGCCCACCAGCTAAGTATATGGTCAAACTAGTCGCACCAGGTGGAGCCGGCGGGGGCAAGAACGAACCGGAAAGGGATAGTATCTCGAACCGGCCGTGGAGGGTAGCAACCGAACCGGCTACAGCCGGTTGCCTCAAAGTAACATTATTAACTGTCCCAGTACCACTCAAAATACATAACCCTCTTTGCCTCTTTCTTGCATAATTTGCGACCGACTCAAACACATCACAACCACTCCCAACCTCCAATATGTGAGCCCGGAGCGTGTTCGCGCTTTCCCGGGTAATGATCACGGGTGGTTTGGGCTTATTCTTGGACCCGGGGGGACGGCCTCGTGGCCTCCGGGTCATGCTGTCCCCGCCCGAACCACCCGTGTTGTTTGATGTGTTTACAAGGTCAAAGCCTTGATGGTGGTGTTGTTGTTGTTGTTGTGGGGAGTTATCATCGTTCTCGTCGCTCTCGCCCGAGAACGGGTGGCGGTTGTTCTCATTTGGGTTCTCAGGTGGACCTCCAGAGAGATGGAGATCAGGCCTATGAAGGGAAGAAACAAAATGATGTGAAGCCGAGCTTAAGTCTAGACCAGCCATACACATAAACTATAACAACAAAAGGAGAAAACAGTAAACAAAAGGACAATAAACTAGTATGATATGTAATTGGAACAAGAAGTAAAAATTATAGTGGGAAATGATTTTTTAAGGATTTGTTTAAGAAATAAGATTGCAAGAATTCAAGCAAACAAAGGGAATCCAATACAGAGAAAGAAAGGGGAATAATAATGAAGATAGAGAGGGAGTGAGAGTCTATCTAAACAACAACAATAAACAATGTAATGAATTAGGATTAGATGAGATTATTATAAGTGTGAGGGACTCATTATTGTGCTATTGGTAAGAGTATTAAAAAATAAAAGGAATATAGAAACCACCATCTTAAGTGATTATCTAATTTTAAATTTTTGTGGTTGACTTTGTTAAAATTTTAAACTAAAATATTTGTATATTTTGTATTTTTGTATATGTCAAATAATATTATTGTTAATATTCTTTACTAACATGATGTTTTATATTCAAATCAAAATTATATGTATTCATCAAACCTACAAGATTTATTAATATTGACACAAAAAGATAAACTAGAAAAAAATTTATGATGAACGTGTATGTATTACTAGGGGGACGATACCATCGTGTTAACTCCAACGAAAACCTTTTTTTTTATAGATAAATCATGAAATTAAGTAAAGACGTATTCACTATTGTTTTTATAATAATTGCATGAAGAAAAATTACATGAAATTGAGTTAAAAGTACTAATAACAATGTCTTTCAAGTCTAAAAAACAACCAACACTAGTTGGTAATCATAAGATCTCGCAATTCTTCATGAAGCATTTTTTTTCAATCCTCATTGTTCTTCAGTTTGTGATAATTTCAATGTCATACTTGAGAGAATAAACCATCAGTAATGACATAAACCGAGTGAAAGCTGTGATCTTTAGCAAGGAGTAGAGTGGTGAAAATTGCTTTGCCAACTGATGAAGCCAGGGAGAATGAAGTCGGAGCATCCGTATCCTCAAAGCTTCCATTCCCAGCAATTAAAAGAGGAGATGCTTCAATAGTTATCCAGACTTCTTTAATAAAGATCTCAAGAAGCCACTTAGGTCTCTTGTCATTAGAGATGCCAAGATAAATCTTAGTATCTCTTTTTCGACAAGATCTATCACAATTGATAGAAGATAAAGTTGAACGATGATTGAAAAGAAAAGTCTGAGATCGTTGGAAAACCCTCCTCTAAGGTAGATATCCTACTAAGAACTGAAATGTTGATCTTCTTAGATTTACGAAATCATTCTTGATCCAGCTTTGATGCACGTCCAATCCCACTTGATGTCAGTAGATTATCATGATTAAAGGTAACTTTATTTCTAATAAGCCAAGTAACCCAAGGAGTACTACCAAAAAGAAGGAGCTCATAGATGTTGTTATGTGTCCATTCTTTTAAAATTAATTAGTAAAGCAAGTTTTAATAGTATGAGATGATGAAACAATTAGCAAACGAGACCACATGTACTGAATGAATGAGCAATCAAAAAAGAGATGTTGATAACTTTCATTACATAACAAACACAGACAACATGTAGTGTTAAATTTTGTTTTACATGCTAATAAATCAGTAGTGGGTAATCTATTAAGTAGGAGTTTCCAAAAGAAAACTTTAATTTTTGTGGAAATAGAAATTTCCAAAGTCTATTCCAGGTATTGGGGGGAATCAGGGGCGGACTTACATTCACATGAATACCTTATATAAAAATAAAATAGATCAAATGGTTAAGTTCTTAGTAAATTTGTGAGAGGTCTTAGGTTCAAACCTTGGCATAATCACATTTTTTTGTTACTCCATTCATTTACGCCTTCTTAATGAATACCTATGTTTATTTTTGATATTTTAAATGATAAAATGAATACCCTCAATTATAATTCTGGGTCCGCCCCTGGGGGGAATGGAGGAGTAGGTGGAAGGAAGTTTGATGTTGTTAATAGAGAGTTTTGTTAACCACTTGTATAGGTCTTTAGGTTTAAAATAATCTTTGAGCCAGATTTTACTCTCTCTCTCTCTCTCTCTCTCTCTCCCTCCCCTGTATGACATATTTTGAGGATAATAGATACAATGTGTGGAGGGCAAAGGAAATTGAGGAGAGGTGTATTCCAATGAGAGGAGTTACTAATCAGTTTCGAGACATATGTAAGATAGCTTGGACGGGCGTTGAGATTAAAGAAAGCAGTAAGAGTAGAGTTATTTTCCTGGAGTCCAATTGTCATTTCAGATATTGATAAAGGCACCATTACCAACAGTCCATGTCATTGAATCAGAGAGAGATGATTTCTCTCACTAGTTTGATGGTAGTTGCATCTCTCCTTGAATTTACGAATTTACAAATTGCATTGATGTTTCATGATTGTAATGTATTCTTCGTATTAATGAAATCAAAGGGTACATAAAAAGAGATACACTTAATACCAGAGTGAAGACTTTTCCAAGTCCAGCGAAGGCATTTTAATTATCATAACTATACGTACAAATTTTTTAGAGGTTCGAAGACGAAATAAGCTTGTTTTGGGGCATAACTTCGGAACAAAAATTTGTAGTCCAAACTATCTCTAAATATCATTTTTTATCTCAAAGATAAGGTAGATACTACACATATTCACTTTGATGTCACAATAATATTAGAAATAAAGGTACCGTAACATAGTTTAATTGGTAAATCGATAGATACTTCCTCAATTTGTAAGATAAATTTACGGTAACTAACAATATTAAACAATATCAATTGATAGGTTAAACTCTCTAATTAAAATGAATACACTTTCCAAACTTCATTATTAATATTGCATTATTTACTTTTTCCAAACATCATTTATTTATATATTAAGATCGTCATAGAACTTTTTTTGTTACTACTAGGTACATTACTATTCCTCTATGTTAATATCGTAGATTAAATTTCTAAATGTTTTTTACGAAACATCTGAAATGTTTTCATTTTTAGAATTGTAGAAACAAAATATTGTTATAACTCCGAACTCAATATTTTCATGGAAATAAGTTTAAATTTTCAACTTTTCTTACTAACATTGAAACCAAAGAAAATTTATTAATTTCTATAAAAATATATAATTAAATAAATAAAAATATAATTTTATATTTATTTAATGTTTAATATAATTACTTCATAAATTTTTTTTATGCTAAGTCCAACGATGGGTTTACGTGTTAAGAATCAAATAATACAGAGTCTTGCTATTATTATCGCAGCGAAGTAAATACATGCACACTGTAAACGGGATAAGGGAGCTTTTTATAGCAAAATTCCAGGAAGTCTAGCGAGCAGGGGAGTGTGGAGTAGAAGCACGGGCTCTTACCCCCACTCCCGTGCTCATATGCCAGAAACACCCAGAATTATGTAATAAAAAGCTCCAAATACAAAATAAAGTGCTCCTAGCTAAGACAATGTGAGCACGCTCAACTAATCTATAATAACAACTCAGCCCCTCGTCGTTCAGAATGGATCTCTAGATGCTTCTCCTCTCGTAGCTAGTTGTATCCTCTGCAGCAGACCATTAAAGGTTTCCTAGCTCCTAGGAATGGGGTGTTACTACTGTGTTAGCACGACAAATAGAACCACGGAGAGAGTGTTATCTTAATGTTAGAGGGCATGACATGCTTAATTCCCTTGAACGAGTGTAAACCCCACTATAACAGGAATCCTTGTTTTGCATTTGCATGTATCCCCCCCTTCTCTAATGGCCTCTTGCACGCTTTTTTGTTTTTGTTGATACCTGCAAAAAGTTAACCCAATCAACCTTCAGCGGTTTCCGAGCGGCCCAGGAGGGAATATCGTGTATGTCTTCTGTTTTATTCCTCCTATCAAACGGATTGCTCGGATGGAGAGCTTGTGAACACTTTGTAAATTTCTAGGAACGGGGGTTGTTACCCCATCACACGGGATTTTTTTTTATTATCCGTGTATAGTCCCATCCTAAAGTCCATTCAAGATCTTAGTAAATTCCAAAGCCGTACCTGCAAGCATTAGCACAATCAACCTTAAGGAGTTTCTTCATTCCTTTAACAGGAGAACAGTAGAGCATGAACATCCATAATTCCCTGGAATGGGTGTTACCCCATCAAACAGGAATAATAGATGTGCTCCCCCCTTAGAAGTCGACGTTAGTAACATAAAGGTTGGGGGTCGGATAATTCTTTTGCCCCTCTTTTCGAATTTTTTTTTTTCACTTCTTTTTTTGATATGTTTCTTTCTTTTTTATTTTTTATTTTTACAAGGAAGAGAAAATAAGAGAACTAGACACGCCCTCTACGAATGTAAGGGACGTCAATCTGCTCAAGGCGAATGAGTGATCGGAGATGGGAGCTCTCCTCTCCTGGCCGCCAATGGATGACGTTGTTGTTTGTGGCTGCTTGCTTGGCCATGTAGTCAGCTGCATGGTTTCGTTCTCGCCAAATATGATGCATCTCCGGCTTTGTTGCTTTAACGAGTCGTTGGGCCACAATGATACGAGACCTCAGTTGCCATGGACCCCGGAGATGTGAAAGTGCGTGAAAGAGCTGCGAGGAATCCGTCTCAACATGCATATTACAAATAGAATGATCGAAACACCAAGTTAATATCACAATAAGAGATTGAAGCTCAGCCTCAAATGGGGAAGCCGCCTTGATTGGGATAGATAATGCTTGAAGCAACAACCCTTGCTCGTCCCGTAGCACAGCCCCTGCCCCTTCGAACTACAGTCTATAGGAACCATCAATATTCAACTTAGTTCGACATGTTGGTGGCCGTAACCAGCCCACCAGCCGAGGCCTTTGAGGACGGAGGCCAATAACCTGATACCTCCATTGACGAGGAACCTCCAAGTCGCCCTTCCATGCTTCCAAACGACCATATCCAGCCTTGCACCAGGTCGCAACAGTCCAAGAGATTCGACTGAGTATCTTTTGTGACGTAAATGGGATGCCTTCATGCTTAGCCTTGTTACGAGCTTCCCAAATGGCATATAGAGTTATTAGCGTAATAAACCTCCGTATGTGCCCTTTGCTAAGGGTGCTAAGACTCTAAACCTCAAATATATGGCGAACAGATCTGAATGGTTGGTTGCAGACCCCAAACATAGATCCCAGATGCGCCCAAACTTCTTGTGCGACTTTATTCTCCATGAAGACATGCGCCAGAGTTTCTGTGTTGTCGCAACAAACACATCTAGATACAAGTTGGATTCCTTTGCTTTGCATTCGCTCATCTACCGGAATTAAGTTTTTATATACTCGCCAAGCAAGCATAGACATGGATGAAGGAAATGAGCTATGCCATAAGGACTCATAAAGGCGAGAGCTAGGTCTAGTCTCCGCTAAATCCTTATAAACCTCCGCAAATGAGAATAGACCAGTAGATGTCCCCTTCCAAACCACTACATCCTTCATATCGGGGTGAACATGCGTAGCAATGATATCTGATAGTGTGCGTTCATCGACCATCTCATTCAGCTTGCGGACATCCCACTCACCATTCAACCATACTTGGCGCACCATCAAATGGTCATCAATAATGTGCGTGGGTAGAGGTGTTGGAGAGCCTTCAATCGGCCACGAATTTTCCAGAATCTGTAAGAACCATCACCAATAATCTAGTGGAGGTGTTGTTCCGCGTACTCACATCCCTTAAGAATAAACTTCCAACAACTAGAGTGAGAAGGATAGACTGTGGCATCCGCCGGTGCATAGTTGCTACAGTACTTAGACTTCATGAACTCGCTCCATAGCGAATTCCCTGCTCGGAATCAAAACCAAGCCTTGGCTGCACACACCTCGTTAATAACACGCAAGGATTTAACATTGAGCCCTCCCCCTGCATAACCGTGGCTTTTGGTTTCCCATCTGGCCCAACGGTTCTTACCCCAAAGGAATCCATTGCATATGTTTTGTATCTTCTTCCCAGTAACAAAGGGAGACCAATAGTGTGAAGTAAATGAAGGGGCTGAGCCATCAACACCGTTTTAAGCAAGGTAAGTCGACCACCATAAGAGAGTTGAGTCGCAGCCCATCTTGTGATCTTAGTCGACAACTTATCAATAAGATGATCAAACAGAAAACACCGTCGTCGACCTTTGAATATTGGCGTCCCCAAATATAGAAAAAGAGAGGTTTTCCCGGCGAAATCCAGTAACTCGCCACAATGCCAGCTCGTGTGGCGCTGGCCTTGCTGGAAAGGATATAAGAGCTCTTCTCCGCACTGATGCATTGACCTGAAATCTCCTGATAGTGAGCTAGCCATCCCATAATCTTCTGCAACGAGCTTCTCTTAGCATTGCTGAACAAAATACAATCATCCGCAAAGGCTAAACAAGGCACCACGACTGAACCTCCCCCATTATATCGGATTTCTGGATGTTGATCATGAAGGCGGGCTAGACCCCTTAATAGACATTCTTGTGCAATAATGAACAAGGCTGGCGAGAGAGGATCACCCTGACGGACCCCTTTGAATGCCTGAAAATAACCTTGCAGCTCACCATTAATCATAACCGAGAACCATGACTGATCAATACAACCCAGAATAAGCGATATCCATTTCGCAGAGAAACCAAACGCAATCAGCACCCGTCTGAGAAATTTCCAGGAGAGTCGATCAAAAGCCTTCATCATATCCCGTTTCAGAATAACATTACCACCCCGGGCGAGACGCCCAATCTCATGCGTAAGCTCTTGAGCAAGCATTATATTGTCATATATACTTCTGCCATTGACGAAACCCATTTGCATAGGAGAGATGATTTTCGGTAGCAATAGTCCTAGCCTGGTGTTAACGATCTTCGTAACAATCTTATTGAAAAAAGTGCATAAACTAATTGGCCGATATTGACTCCACGTTTGGGCTTTAAATGTCTTCGGAATTAAACAAAGCGCAGTAGACATAACCCCCTTAGGGAGTTTCGAGCCATCAAAGAAAGCCACCACCGCTGCTTCAACATCTTGCATAATAATGTCCCAGTATGTCTGATAAAAAATGCCATTATACCCATCAACTCCCGCAGCACTATTTTTACTGAGACTGAACACAACATCACAAATCTCTTGCATTCCTGGCTTAGCCATCAACATAGAATTGTCTTCTGTTGTTATCAGAGATGGAAGGCAGTCTAGCATATCGACATCAGTTACATCCTCCTCCCGAAACAGCCCCTGCAAGTAATCTACCGTTGAAACCTAAAGTTCCTGTTTATCAGTGATCCAAACCCCATCATCAAGCGTCCCAAATATGTGATTCCTCTTGCGACGCTGCTTAACATACGAATGGAAAAACCTAGTAGATTTATCCCCCTCCTTTAACCAATGGCAGCTACTATTTTGCCTCCAGTAAGCATCCTCCATCGACAACCATCGCAACTGTTTCATAATTTGTTTGAAATGCACATATATATAACATATACCTCACACTTCCAACGTGTGAGATAATTACAATTGTTTATTCCTTTTTTAGATTCAAATATTAGATACTCTTACAAATAATATTAAATGATGAAAATAACGCTATAAAATTTGTATAAAATATTATTTCAAACTTTTAGTTTAATATTTATGTTTATTCAAACTTATCTTGATTTTTAAATGTTTATTACATTGTTTCTTGAGTGTTTCTATAATATTTTCAAAATGTTTCTTATTTTTAATATTTCAAAACTATGTTAGAAAAAGAAACTTTGAATCATGATTAGCATTAGGTACTAAACTATATAAATTATAACCAAGCTACCAACGTGAGTTACAATACGAAGTGTACAAAAGATTAAGTACTCCTATTAGAACTACTACTCCTATTAGAATTTGATGTACAACTACTTATATATTTGATCTTGACAATGTTTTTTTAAAGGATATGAAGTGATTGATGTGTTTTGATTGCGAATTGAATAGAATAGAAGTACAAAAAAGATACAAACTTTGTGCTTGCTCTTTTTAGCCCACTAACATTTTGATATTAGTATAATGTAGAGGACATGACAATCTTTTAAAAATGCCATTTGATGATCTATAACGATTTTAGGATAAATAAGGTCATAATAATTATCTATGCTTATAAAATATCTGTAGTCCATCATTTATATTTCAAAATATACTTGTCAATAATTTATGATCTTTAAGTCCACCATTTTGTCCATTCATTATTAATAATATCATGTGAGGGGCTCGTGACTTATCAATAAGATTATTTCGGCCATTTCATTTAATAATTCACCTTCAATTTTGAATATGAAATAAACCACGTGTTCACGCAGTTAATAATAAATGTAACGTGTAAGACCAAGTAAGATATAGTTTGAAACACAGATGATTAAAAATAACCTTTTGAAATATAAGTGTTAGAATGGAAACATTTGTTATCATAACTGATTGTTGTAACAATTTGCCTATTATTTTATATTGTTGTGAAACTTTGGAGTACAAGATTTGATAATATTGCTAAAACAATAATAAAGCAATAGTTTTTCTGGAGTGTGCCCTAAAGGCACATGTTAAGATGTTATGATAAAAATAAAATATAACATATATAAGCATATAATAGGAGAACAACAAAATCTTTTCATATTAAGTTCCAAACTAATCATCAATCACATATTTTCTTTTATTAGCATTTTAATATGTGCGTTAATGTCACATTGTAATCTAGTTGTTGACTTTATAATTCATGTATGTGTATTATATTCATGTAATTATTAATTATTTGTTTATAATATACGAAATAGTAAACCTCAATCCAGTTTATGTGTAAAAAGACGTTATTTCGTTACCCGAGGGAATGTAAGTAGGACTGTAAATGAACATGAAAGCTCGATTTGGTTCGAAAAATTTGATTCGTGGTTCGGCTCGGGATATCAAACGTAGAGGCGAACGGTCAAAATCAATATTCGGCTCGATACGGTAAACGGTTCGAAAAAGCTCGGCTCGAGTCACAATGTCAAATTTTGTGATATAATAATATTCTAAGATTGATTTGCATGAAAATGTCTGTTGGGGTTAATTTATGAAATAAAGTAGAAATGAGATAATTAATTAATAAATGAAATAATAGGGAAGAATTTCTCGAACGAGCCGTATTCGAACCAAATAATAGTTGAATTTTAAGCGTAGAACTTCGAGCTGAGCTTCGCGTTTTGAGGTACGACCATTTCGAGCCGAGCCGAACCTTAGGCTCGAACATGACCGTGTCGAACTCGAACCTTTCGATATTCGGTAGAGTTCGGTTCGTTTACGACCCTAAATGTAAGTACCTCCCGAAAACATAGTCAAAGTAGTAATTTGTCTCAAAACATTAGTTAAAATAGTAATCTATTCCAAAAATTTAAAGTACGATCGAGCTCTCATAAGTAGTGAGTTATCAGTTAAGCAACGGAGCAAATGTATCTTTATAATTAATTTAAGATATCTAATTATAAATTTGTAATAATAAGGATAACTTACAACTTCATCCCGCCTTATGAAAGTAAATCAACAATTAATAATTGGATAGAGTGCGTTGGGCTACTGTTTGAGGACTTGGAGTGTATATAATATATGTAGTACTTCTGGCTAAGCACAAATGATTTGGTGGGTGTTGCCCAAGTGAAATCATTATTTGTGGATATTACTAAAGTCTTCATTCAAACCGAAGTTATAAATAGTTATACAATATCAAATGTATTATATTTTTAAATTAATAAATGGGAGTCTAAGTTCCAAAAATAAACAATTTCATCTTCTTGACTGCTGAATCCACATAATTTTTGAACATCGCTTTCAGGATGTGAGTTTTAAATATACTCCTTTACGAGATTCGAACCCGAAACCTCTTGAAAAGAGACTCGAGTCCGATAGCACTAGGCTAAAAGCGATGGTTGAATATTATTAAAGTCTACAGAAAGAAAAGAATAGATATAAGTTATTGTAAGTTGTTAAGGATGACTCAATAATTATAATGACATCTGATTTAAACTATAAATTAAGAGTTTTCGAATTTACTTCTAATTAAAAATAGTCTATCTCATATTTCTTCAATGTTCATACTTGCAAAGATTAAGAAATATATGTACTAGTAATATTTAAAAATCTATTGATTAAGAATGTACTTCATAGCAAATTTAAATATAAATTGTACAATATTATACTCGAAAGATAAATTTTTAGAAACAAAAAATTAAAGCTAAAAAGATATATAAGAACGAGGGAGTAATTAGTATGGCTAACTAAGACTAATTAATGTGATTTTCGTCGTCTATCGGCGTTAATTAGTTTAATAAAACAACTTTTCTTGGTTATCTCCAAGAACAACGTCACCATCGACCAATCAAATTGTGTCTACGGACCTTAAATAAGGTTTTAACTATGTCCTAATCTTTTCTTAAAATCCGTGGTCCCCACACTGTTTGATACCAAAACAATTAATTAATCAATATAATTCTTGGTTTTGCCAAGATTGGAGCACTAAAGTATTTATTCCACCAAACTTTTATGCTGATTTCTAGCAAGTCCAAGGTTTTGTCTGTTTGATGGCAATGATACCATCCAGCTGCAACTAGACCATTAATAATAAAAAAAAAAAAAATTGAACCTCAATTTTGATGGTGAGAAGGTAAATTGTGGGATGTGCATAGAACTTGAGATTGCTCGTTAATCATTTTCATAACAGATTATTGTCTCATAAGAAACTCGAACCCACGCGCTGTGAAAAAGGCAAGGTGTGATGCTACTCACTCCAAGCTCTTTACGGGCAATTTGAGTATAACATATACTCCCTCTATTTCACTTTAATTGATGTTTTGGGAATTCGTGCAAAATTTTGACTACAAATTACTTTATATTCATTAGTCCGAACAATATAAAATTGTTATAATTGAATTCGCTCTTTAAAGTAATTTCATAATATTACTTTCTCATAATATTCTATAATATAAATATAAGTAATTGATAATTGAAGTTATGTTTCAAAAAACGTGAAATCAATTCAAGTGAAATGAAGGGAGTATATGCGATTTGCGTAAGAATGAAAGTAAATCAAATATATGATATTATATATAAAGTTAAATTAGTCAATATCGAGTTATTTATTCAACTAGTTATCCAAACCAATTATTGCATAAGGGATATTTTAGCAATTACATAAAAAAAAAGTGATACAAAAAAGCTTATTAGTCAAATTCTAATGGATGATTCATTAACAAGTAATTTGTGATATATCTTATTGTTAGTGCATATGGCTTTGAAGAATTGGAAGATGTTTTTCGGACAAATCATGTGGTATAACAACGAGCATAACATATGGTTATAAAGGAATGCAAGTGCTACAACGTGAGAAGATAATGTCTTGATGAAGATAGCAAGAGGATAACGATAGAGAATGTTCTAGATTGCTAGTGTTTTCCTAAGGTCAAAGAACTATATCAAAGTCGGATTCCACAACAGAGATAGAGTCTTACTCGGACTAGGAAAACAAACATCAAGATAAAGGAGGTCCCATGTTTTAAGGCTACACTTCGTGTAGGACTAGGATCTCTACCTAGCTCTATAAATAGGTGTTCTAGGCTCAAAATTCTCACCGATCTTTTAATACAAGCATCAAGAATTTATTAGATTGAGTTTTAAAGAGAGCTAGGTTAGTGTGTCTTGAAGTTGTTTGTTTGTTCTTCAAGATTGAGTGTATTGTTAATGTGTCGCTTGTGATACATTAACTGTGAGGTTTAGTATTTCGTTCAAACGTTCGATTCATGAACAAGTTGATCACGGGTGTGTGATAACTTGATAGTGTGTAGTAGGAAACCTATAGAAGAATATAGTTAGGGCGTAGCGTATGCGGGCATACTTGTAAGTCCCAACTTGTAATTGTTTCGTTCTATAGTGGATTGTTTCCTTGGGTTGGCTGCCCCCCAGACGTAGGTGTCGTTGTGACACTGAACTGGGTTACCATCCGGCGTGTTCAGTCTCTTACTCTTGTTTTACTTTAAAGTGTCTTCAAGTGTCTTTAACAGTTAGTCTAACAACGGTCATTGGTGAGGTATCCACAATTTCAATTGGTATCAGAGCTTAGGCACTCGATATACAGAGTGATTAACTCACAATGACCAACTCTAGAACGTCTCTACGGCCCCCCGACCTTAATGGCAATAATTATCCTTATTGGAAGAAGAAGATGGCCATATATCTCAAATCCTTTGACAAACTTACCTGGAGATCTGTGATCAAGGGCTGGAGTCCTCCCATGATCAATGTTGGTGGTCAAGAAGAAGAAAAGGATGAAGATCTATGGACTGATGCTGAATCAGATGCAACATTAGCAAATAATAAAGCCATGAATGCAATCTTCTCGTGTGTTGATGAGAATGTGTTTCGAATCATCATGTTAGAAACAATAGCTAAGAATGCCTGGACAATTCTACAAAACACTTACGAAGGCACCACACAAGTCAAGATTGCTCGCATCCAGCAGTTAACTACCATCTGGGAAAACATGAAGATGAAAGAGGAGGAATCAATAAAAGAATATGGTTTCAGAATACAGGAGGTTGTCACTGAATGTGCTACCTTGGGAGAACCAATGAGCAATGAAAAGGTGGTCAGAAAAATCTTGCGAACATTAAACTCCAGATTTGCTAATAAGGCTATAGCAATCACTGAAGCCCAAGATCTTACCACTTATCGCTTTGATGTGATTATTGGAAATCTGGGAACTTTCGAAAAGGACTTCAATCAAGAAGTTGAGGGAGTACCCAAGGAGAACATAGCTCTAAAGACTGAGAGAAATGAGGATAAAAATACGGAGATTACTGAAACTCTGAGTCTCCTGGTTAAGAACTTCAACAAAACCTTGAGAAGGCTGAACAAGAAACCTGCCAGTGAGGGTGATGATACCGGAAGTAGAGACAAACGATATGACAACTCTGTCAGAACTGGAGAAGAAAGATACCAACGAGGAGGAAACACACTCACACGCAACAAAGGAAAAGGAATACAGTGTAGAGAATGTGAAGGTTTTGGACATATTCAAGCAGAATGTCCCACTTACAAGAAAAGGCAGTCCAAAAACTACAACAGTACACTGTCTGATGACTCTGAGGATGAGGAAGAAGATAGAATTGCCTTCATTGCTACTAACAATTTAACTAATGATGAAGGCAATCACAGTGATGAGGAAGGTGAGATTACCAAAGAAGAACTAGCTGAGGACTATGAAAAACTCTATCATAGTTGGAATGATCTCACTAAAGCATACTCCCAAACCAAAGAAGAAAAGGAGCAATTGGTTATAGCAAATCAAGAACTCACTGCCGAAAACAGAGTACTAAGAGAGAAAGTTATGGAAACTGAAACAAAGCTTCAAACATTGGAAAAGGGTGTAAAAATGATGAATAGTGGCACCAGCATGCTCGAAGAAGTACTCGAAATAGGGAGATCTCCAAAGGATAAAAGTGGGATTGGCATGTACACCTCATCAAAAACACAAGTACACCAAAAATCAAAAAAATACAAATGGAGGTGTTACTACTGCGGAAAAAGGGGGCACATAGCACCATATTGCTATAAGTTGAATGGAAAAGGAAGAAACAGATACATGACAAAACAAATATGGGTACCTAAGACCGAGACTGTCGGCTATGTTGTTGTAACATCTTTCAAAGCAACAACATATGAAAGTTGGTACTTTGACAGTGGATGTTCACGACACATGACTAGAAATCAAGCTTACTTATCAAAAATAAGGTTAGTAAAAACAGCTCATGTAACATTCGGTGGAGGAGCAAAAGGCACTATCACGGGAAAAGGACAACTGAATGTTCCTGGATTACCTACCCTAGAAAATGTGTTGCTAGTAGAAGGCCTTACTGCCAACCTAATCAGTATAAGTCAGTTATGTGATGAAGGGATGAACGTGAAATTCTCAAAGGAAGAATGTCAGGTATATAATCCACACAATCAGCTTTTGATGAAGGGAACACGATCAATGGATAATTGCTACCTATGGACCCCTCATCGTGCCCTAAGTTGTCATACCAATAATGAAGCACAACTTTGGCATCAAAGACTAGGCCACACGCACTATAGAAACCTACAACATTTGATGCACAAAGGAGTAGTCAAGGGACTCCCGAAACTGGTCATACATGAGACACAATGTGGGGATTGCGTAATTGGCAAGCAAATCAAGTCACCACACCATGGAATTCAACAAATTGTGTCCAATCGGATCTTGGAGTTAATTCATATGGATCTCATGGGACCAATGCAAGTAGAAAGCCTCGGAGGAAAAAGGTATGCTTATGTTCTTGTTGATGACTATTCACGATATACATGGATAGAATTCATAAGGGAGAAATCCAAATGCTTCGAAGTATTTCAAAAATTGGTGACACAAATACAAAATGAAAAAGAACTTAAGCTGATTAGTATACGAAGTGATCATGGAAGAGAATTTGAAAATGCGAACTTCTATGATTTTTGCACATCTCAAGGCATCAAACATGAGTTCTCTGCTCCCATTACTCCACAACAAAATGGGGTTGTTGAGAGAAAGAACAGAACACTGCAAGAGATGGCTCGTGTTATGATACATGCCAAACATATACCACTTAAGTTTTGGGCTGAAGCTCTCAACACAGCATGTCATATACACAATCGAGTCACTCTCAGACTAGGATCCACTCAAACTCTATATGAAATATGGAGGGGGAGAAAACCGAATGTACAATATTTTCATGTGTTTGGAAGCAAGTGTTACATCCTAGCTGATCGCACTCCTAGACAAAAATTTGATGTTAAAGGAGACGAATGAATATTTGTAGGCTATTCAAAGAATAGCAGAGCACTAAGGGTATTCAACAAAAGAACAAATTCCATAATGGAATCCATTAATGTTAAGGTACTAGATGAAGAACCTGAAATACCCCTCCTGGACGAACCCATTGACAATATTCCAGCTGTTAGCGACAAGGAGACTACCAAAGATGGACAAAGTAACAAAGAGCCAGATGATGAATTAGAGCCATCATCACACATTCAGAAAAATCATCCAAAGGACTCCATCATTGGCAGACTAGAGGATGGCATGAATACTCGCAAAAGAGACAAAGTCGACTATCGTAAGCTTGCTGGAATGCTAGGAGAAACTTGCTTCATATCCAAAAGTGAGCCCCAAAATATAAAGACTGCCCTTTGTGATGAATATTGGATTAATGCCATGCAGGAAGAATTAGCCCGATTTGAACGACACAATGTTTGGGAATTAGTTCCACGACCCACAAACGAAAACGTCATCGGGACGAAGTGGATATATAAAAATAAAACTGATGAAGCGGGGAATGTAATTCGAAACAAGTCCAGACTGGTGGCTCAAGGATATACTCAAGTTGAAGGCGTAGACTACGAAGAGACCTTCGCCCCTGTAGCCAGATTGGAAGCAGTAAGACTTCTCCTGGCCGTAGCTTGTCATCTAAAATTTAAGCTATATCAAATGGATGTCAAGACTGCATTCTTGAATGGAGTAATTCAGAAGGAAGTTTACGTAGAACAACCAAATGGGTTCGAGTGTCCAGTGAATCCTGGACATGTATACAAGTTACGAAAGGCACTCTATGGACTAAAACAAGCTCCAAGAGCATGGTATGAACGCTTAAATGAATATCTCAGTAAGCAAGGATACAGTAGGGGAGGTTCAGATAATACACTATTCATAAGTAAAGAAAAAGGAAAATTTATGGTAGCCCAAATATATGTTGTCTAACAAATAGGGGGAGATTTTCTGGGGGAGATTTTCTGGATATTGACGTTTTGTGGTTTTCAAACTATGTTTGTTTTGGATATTAACTGTGTTTTGTGTGATATGTACCCACTGCTTCTGACAGTTGGGTTGACAATGTGATGCTAAAATGTTTGTGGTACTCAGATGTTTTCAGCACTTGCTTTGGTAGGATTTGTTATGAAAAACATTCTCAAAGGGGGAGTTTGTTAGTGCATATGGCTTTGAAGAATTGGAAGATGTTTTTTGGACAAATCAAGTGGTATAACAACGAGCATAACATATGGTTATAAAGGAATGCAAGTGCTACAACGTGAGAAGATAATGTCTTGATGAAGATAGCAAGAGGATAACGATAGAGAATGTTCTAGATTGCAAGTGTTTTCCTAAGGTCAAAGAACTATATCAAAGTCGGATTCTACAACAGAGATAGAGTCTTACTCGGACTAGGAAAACAAACATCAAGATAAAGGAGGTCCCATGTTTTAAGGCTACACTTCGTGTAGGATTAGGATCTCTACCTAGCTCTATAAATAGGTGTTCTAGGCTCAAAATTCTCACCGATCTTTTAATACAAGCATCAAGAATTTATTAGATTGAGTTTTAAAGAGAGCTAGGTTAGTGTGTCTTGAAGTTGTTTGTTTGTTCTTCAAGATTGAGTGTATTGTTAATGTGTCGCTTGTGATACATTAACTGTGAGGTTTAGTATTTCGTTCAAAGGTTCGATTCATGAACAAGTTGATCACGGGTGTTTGATAACTTGATAGTGTGTAGTAGGAAACCTATAGAAGAATATAGTTAGGGCGTAGCGTATGCGGACATACTTGTAAATCCCAACTTGTAATTGTTTCGTTCTATAGTGGATTGTTTCCTTGGGTTGGCTGCCCCCCAGACGTAGGTGTCGTTGTGACACTGAACTGGATTCAGTCTCTTACTCTTGTTTTACTTTAAAGTGTCTTCAAGTGTCTTTAACAGTTAGTCTAACAACGGTCATTGGTGAGGTATCCACAATTTCACTTATGATTTCAATCTCCAATAAAAAATCTGAAACAAAATTTTAAAATAAGCAGCAAAGCGGAAAAAAATAAGCAGCAAAGCGAAAAAAGCATAAGTGATATTTTAGCAATTACACTTAGTAGTATACACGCTCAGTGTCGGGTGATGCCAACCAACTCCAAGAGTAAAAATAATTCAACGTTGATTTTGGAATTTGAGCTAAAGTAGGCTTGGTATTAAGTCGAGAAGCGTCGAAGCGAAGAAATTAACTTTTTTTTTATATAAAAAACGAATTAAATTCCAAATCTTTTGAAGCTAAATAAGTTCAATAGCTAAACAAATTGAATATATTTCATGATAATACAAGAAAGGAATAAGAAAATTGAAAATATAATTAATTGGCGTCAATAGAGCGTCGTTGTCCAATTAATAAAAATTGAACATTAAAACTTCGAATCAGATTGGCGTCGGTAAATGTTGAATTTATTAATTGAAAAATAAATTATTGTTACTGAATCCATCCCAATGCGTAAACAACTGCTTATAACGTTACTTTTTCCGTCGCGTCCCATTACTTTTTTCTCCTCCAATCACCGCTCCCCGCAAAACCCTTTCAACTTCCCCACCCTCGTTTCCCGGCTATCAACCATGACCCCACCACACCCACGACAAAGAAAACCCAACCCCCCCCCCCCACTCCCGGTGCCCTCCACCAGTTGGAAAGTGAATCACCACCTCCTCCAAATCCATCATTAAAAAGGTTAGTTTTGAAAAAAAATACATTTGATTATTAAATAATTTTATTATAATTGCATTGTGTTTATGATTGAATTGCATTTGATTATTATATACTCCCTCCATTTGTAACCTATTGTTTTAATTTTTCATGGTCAATAAGACACGACTTAAAACGAAAATCTCTAAAATTCTACACGCGTAAAAATTATAAAAAGTTGATATTTCAAAAATATAGATTAAATCTAATAAGATCTAGCATGATCATATTATTTCTTATGGACTATTAAAAATTCATGGTCAAAGTTTTCAAAGTTTGACTTTAAAGATTCTAAACAATAGGTTTAAAAAAACAGAATGAGTAGTTATTAGTTGATTATTGAATTGAGTTATTATAACTGTATTAATTTTAGAATTAAATTGAATTATTATATATATGATTAGTATATAGTTTTGTAGTTCGAAATTGGTTATTCTATGATTAGTGACGAATTATTTTATGATTAATGTTGAATTATTGTTGAATTATTTTTTAATGTCCAATCATTGTTGAATTGTTTTATGGTTAATGAGGAATTCTTTTATGATTAATGTTCATTAGTGTAGAGTTTGAATTGATTGATTAATGCATTGTATGTTGAATGTTGAATTATTGCCGAATATTGAATTATTTTATTAATGTTGAATTATTATTCATTGTTGAATTATTTTATAGTGTTATGATTTTAATTAGTTATCATTTCGTATTTTCCACTAATTTGGTGTTATTACGTATGTTGAATGTTGAATTATAGTTTAGCGTTGACTGTTAAAGTAGTTTATAATTGATTAATTAGTTAAATGAGTTATTGCATTATATAATTGTTGAAATTAGTTATTTTTTGAGTAGTTAAATTTTTGTAGTTATATTTGTTGAAATTAGTTATTGCTTAAGTAGTTGAATTAGTTATTGCATTGTCTATTTAGTACTCCCTCCGTCCCTAAAAGATTGTCACATTTTGACTTTTGGAGGTCAACAAAACACGATTTAAAATATAAATATCTATTATTTTACATGCGAAAAAATTATAAAAAGTTAATATTTCAAAAATATGTATTGAGACGAATCTAACAAGGTCTCACACGACTATATTATTTCTTATCGTTTAATGGGAATTCATGATTAAATTTTGTAATGTTTGACTAACAAAAGTCAAAATATGACAATCTTTTAGGGACGGAGGGAGTAATTGATTATTTTGCATATGCCTCGTGATGGTAGTTCGTCGAAGAATACCTCAGACCGAAATAGGTCTAGAGCATTATGGAACGAGGCAGAGCATGATGGTAGTTCCCCATTTTGCATGGCAGGCCGCCCATTGTGCCTAGCAGCTAACATGGGCCAATAGATTCCGTTTGTGCACGAGCGGTGGAAGTAATACCACGCCCACAGCCACAACTAGTGGATCAGGCTCGGGTTCATGTGTGTGTAAATCCGCCCTCTCAGACTATCCTATCTTGGCTAGCTCTGGTAGCTCGAGCGACTTTCTGGAGAATGGATAGAATAACTGAGTCTACGTTGGATTATGATGTATTTGGGAAAAGTAAATTAGGAGAGCATAAATCTTTTGGTTATAATGTTCATCACAACTTGTGCCAAAAGAGTATATTTTCGGAGTTGAGCTATTGGTCGACCCAAAAAATTAGACACAACATCGACTTCATGCATACAAAGAAAAATAATGGGGAAGATGTATTACATACTGTAATGGATGTGACAAGAAAAACGCAAGACCATGAATGGGCAAGGACCGACATACAAACTCATTGTTCAAGACCGGAGTTACATATGCTAGATGTTGCGGGAAGGAAAGCGAAACCAAAAGCCACATACACTTTATGCGATGTGCAACAGATGGATGTTAGGAAATGGTTGGAGCGTATGCAATCACATGATGGATATGCTACAAATATTGCGAGGAGCTAGGACGCAATATTGTTGAGATAATTTACAAGATGGTGCAGATATTCCCGCCTGCGTTTTTCAACACAATGGAGCACCTACCAGTTCATTTGGCTTATGAAGCTTTGAATGGAGGTCCCGTACAGTATAGATGGATGCACCCGTTCGAGTCGTGAGTACTAGCCTTATAATTTCCAAATGTTTTCAATAGTTTCTTTAGTATTCAAACAATATTCTAAACGTTTCCAGGTTCCTTAGGAGGGTCGAAGTAAATGGTATGGCAAAAGGAACGTGGGCAACCGTCAATATGAGAGGCGTATCACGTCAAATAGGTTTCTAACTTTTGTTCTATATACTTTGATGAAGATATAGAAACCGACCTAACTCGGCCTAGGAGGCACGATGTGCCTAATCAACCGGAGTACCCGATTTGTTTGCCGATGTTTTTTTACCCAGGCCGTGGAACGTTTGTTGTCAAATATAAATATTCGATGGAACCTCAGGAATATAATACCGCACATGTGTATATTCTCTATAACACTACACATATGTATATTCAGTAATATTTGAATTAAGGATATTTGGTGGTGGTTGGTGGAATGGTGTTTGAATGTTGATGGAATATTGTTTAGTGATTGAAGGTTGGTGTAGGTTAAAGAAGATTAGAAGAGGAAAAAGAGTATTTTCACGCGTCTTGAGTGCCATTTAGGCAAAAAGATTGTCATGAGTGCCTTAGATAAGTGAAAAAGTCAAAAAAATGACGACATTCTTTAAAATTCTCTCTATTTATATGGTATGAAATAAGCGAGCTTGATATTATATGCTTAAACATTAAATTAAATACATTATTAACCATTAGATAATTTATGTTAACTTCATTTTTATCTAACGACCCTTACATATATATTAAGGACAAATTAGGAAATATATGTTGCCCATTTGTGTTTCCTATGCACGTTCAAAATTTGTTTACAAATGAATGACAAATTGATCCTACAACTAAGTTAAGGAAGGCTCATTTATTTCTTCTCACAACATTACTTCAATTTCTTGATTGTGAAAACATGAATTTGAATATATATTCTCTCCGTCTTTTTTTAATCCGTTCTTTAGCAATATCTTATTTTATTAAGGTTATGGAAAATATTACTATTTTATCTTCATTTTGTAGGACTAATAAAGTTGTGAACTTAAAAGCCAATTACTTTATTTATTGAGATAAAATAAGATAAATGGTCAAAAAAACACATTAAAAACTTAAACACCATGTTAAAAAAGGCTAATTCACAATTTGCCCCCTTAACTATCATTTTAGTTTCAATGTGCCCTATACTTCTGATTGTTTCTAAGTGCCCCCTAAACCTCCTCAAACGCGTTTTTTTCATTGAATCAGACAAAATGACTATGTTACCCCTATTACTATTCAAAAGTATAGGGGACAATATTAAAAACTTTTACATAATTAAAATTAAACCACACCCCTTCTTCTTCAACACACCCCATCCCAACCTACCCCTATCAACGAGCTTCAACAATGAGCACCCCGACCCCTTCTTTTTCATTAGCGTCTTGCAAGGCTAATAACTTAACATAGAAAAGCTTGTAAATGGATTTCAATTTACTGCAACCCGAAATGTCAAGAATAGAGAGTTTTTCCATGGACATAATGAATGAAAGTTTCTCCAGCCTGGGCCAATCTTTCAGATAAAGAAGTTGAGGATTGACAAAGTTTTAAGGGAAGCTTCTTGATTGATGTCTTGAAAGGTTGACCAGTTTGAATTTTTCAAGCGGTTCTAGAGATGCATCATGGAACTCTTCAAAGATTTTTGAACCTAAAAGATGAAGAATCTCGAGACTGGTAAGTGCACTGATCTTGGGCAATCGTTTCAACTGAACATATTCTTTTAGCAAAAGATGATTAAGATTTTAACATTTGACATATTACTGAAAACACTATCAGGGATTCTGTCTAGGAACTACTACTCTCTCAATTTGAATCGTTAAAAATTGTTAAGACCAGAGTTTGAGAGGTTTGGTGGGTTGTTTTGGATTGGGGATTTGAAGGGACAGAGAAGATGGTGGAGGTGCTCATTGTTGAAGCCATTGATGATCAAGATGTTGGGTTGGAATGAGCTTTTTGACAGAGGGCGGGGGTGGGTTGTGTTGAACGAGAAGGGGTGTGGTTTTAATTTTAAGGGTTTTTCGCTGAGGACATCACCTACTTTTTACCTATGTCACTAGTTGAACACTCACTTTTCAAAGTGTCCTGTTGATCACTCATTTTTTTTAAAGTCTCTCTTTTGGTCAGTCGGCCACTTGTCCGGGTGGTCACTCACGTGGCACCTATATGCGCATTTAGTAAGGTTATTTTAGTCTTTTCAAGTCGAATTTGGCCCAAAATTTTCAATTAATTAGGTATTTCGCCCCAACTTTATGGTTAATTATAATTTGAACCCAAACTAATTCGAAATTAAACCGAAAACAAATACAAAACCTTTTTTTATCTCACTCATCAAACACTCCACTCTCAAAGAAACACTTCACTCTAAAACAAACCTTCCTCACTTTCACACTACTTAGTCAGAAAATTCATTCTCAAACTCATGTTTTTTCACTCTTAAAAGGCGTTTGAATCAGTAACTTTAGAAATCGAAGATGACGTGGACGGTATTGAGGGTGGGGCTTCGACGATATGGATTTTTGCCTATATTATGGTTCGTATCTAATGTGTTTTATGTGTTAAAATGTGTGATGTCTCCAATTTTTAAGTTACTTGAAAGTTGGAATCTAGGGTTTCACAATATGTGAAATAAAAATTAGGGCTTTTTACTTTACTAGTTGTTTATGCATATGATAAAGCAATACATGTGAGTAATTTATTGATTTATTTATTATTTTAGGATTTTTCCGATTTTAGGGTTTGACAACCTAACAATAAAAAATTTGGGGTGTCTATGTTTATGCCTTGGGTAGAGTAATTGATGGCAGAAATTTATAATTTTTTATTGAATTGGTCGATTTTAGTATTGTTTCTTGATTCTAGGGTTAGAACATAAGAATTAAAAATTGGGGCTTTTGACTTATCTAAATGTTTGTGGCTCTTTGACTGCAACGTGGCCAAATATTTGAACATAAGAATTAATATTAAGGTTTTTCATTCTTTTCCTATATTTTGCATAAGTGTACGAGGAATACTTCTCTGTGAAAGTTCTTGTAGGGGGGAGTTACAATTAAAGCCTATTTAGATTATGTTGGGGGTAGAGTTATAGATTATGATTGGCTTGAAATTGAGGACTTTGATCTTAGAGATATAAATGAATTTGCATTAAGAAATGGTTATGAGATGGATAGTAGTCTGTTATATCTTTATGGTATAGCAAGTTATGTATTGACATGGCTGAAACTTGTTTTATTTAGGTCTGATATGGATGAATTTAGGAAGATGTCAGTTACAAAAAATATTCTGCATGTGTATATTGTGAGTTCTCCAAACAGTGAGCTACTTAGGTTTTATTCTAATGGGTTACCCTTAAGAAGTTTAAAAGGTTTAGACCAGGAAAAAACATATTGCAAATTTGTACTTGGTGGGCCTACTTCAAATGTAATTAAAGTGGCAGATTGTAGGAAGGTGTTATCTGTAAGTGATGTTTCATTTGATGATATAGTGACTGATGATGAGGTTAAGCTGGATAATCAAAATGAAAATAATAAGTTGGATAAGAATGATGTTGCATTTTTAAAGGAAATGGATGGTTTTGATGATGAGATAGATAAAGAGATCAATGATGAACATGTGGCAACACATAGAAAATAGGTTGAAGAGATAAGAATTAGTTAGGCAGGATGAGATGGAGTTTAGACAATGCACATTGAGTAAGGTTGACTGTAGTGTTAAGAAGAAAGGTCATTATGCAAGATATGAGACTGAATTAAGAAAAGAAAAGATGCAGGCTTTTGTGAAAGTAGTAGTTATGAGGGAGCTCTTGTTCTTAGTGAAAGTGATGAGGATGAGTTACTGGACTATTTTTCAAGTAGTGATGAAGATGAGTTGAAAATTCATGAAAGAAAACAGTTAAGATATGTGTATTTCAATGAAGAAACAATGAAAGACCCTAAATTCTTCCCAGATTTAGTGTTTTCATCTAAGGAACAAGTTAGGGAGGTATTTAATTGGTATAGTGTTTTGCATCACAAACCTTTATGGATTGGGGCAAATGACAAGAAAAAGATTTATGTGATATGTCATTATCCATGTAACTTTTTAATGTGGATTGCAAAAGAGTATCACTTAGGGCAGTCAGATTGGGTAGTTAAAAACATCCACTAGATACATAATGGTTGTCCAGACTTGAAGATATCACTTTGCAACAGTACTTTCCTTGCAGAAGTACTTGAAGGGAAGTTCAGAGTAATGCCTGAGATCACACTTACAGCAGTCCAGGTATAGTGTTGTTGTTTATGCCTCATTGCTTTGTTTATGCTTTTACAGTTAATTGATGTTCATGTGGTGTGCATCAGGTTATTGTTGATGAGCTGTTTCACATCAAAATCAGTAGGAACTCTACACGAAGAATCAAGAAAAAAGCTCTTAAAAAGATAAATGGAGATCATTTGGAGCAGTTCAACCTAGCTTGAACTCATTGTCAATAGTTAATGAAGGCTGAGCCTGGAAGTAGATGCTATGTAGACTACACAATGCCAACAAAACCAACTGACACTTTTGTATTTAGAAGGCTGTGTGTTTGCCTAAAGCCCCTCATAAGAGGGTTTGATGATGGATGTAGGAAGGTTATATGGTTAGATGGTTGTCACACAAAGTGCTTCTACAAACAACAAATCTTAACAACTGTTGTTTTGAATAGCAGGCCGGCCCAAAAAAAAATAGGGAAGAAGATGTAACTAAAATGTGGAAGAAGGAAAAAACAAATAACCTGAGGAAGTGGTTCACCTCCCACTGTAGCTGGTGCAAAGAGTGATCACAATATTAGAAAATGCCGCAGAAAGAAAGCTGAAGAAGAGGCTGTTCAGGTAACAATTTTCCTTTTTGTGCTTCCAATTTATATATTCATTTGTTTACTAATGTTTGTTGAATGGTTTAGGGTGGTAGCTCCAGTAAGAAAGCAACCAAGAAGCCAACAATTGAGGAGGATGTTCCATCAGAAGTAGCACATACAAAATCTACTCACCCAGAATTGATCATTGAAGAAAGAGTGAAAGCGAGGAGAAGGAAATCAACTGTAAAAAAAGTTGTTCCGGCTACAACATCTAATGAGCAATAAGGATAAGGAAGGGGGGATAGAAAGATAGAAACTGCAAACAACAATGCTACTACTGCAACATCTAATGAGTAGTAAGGACAAGGAAAGGTGACTAGAAATAGAGCAAGGTCAGTTGCAACAAACATGGTGAATGTTGGTGCAGATTCTGATGTTGAGATCCTTAATGTTGTCCAAGACCTAGACATAGATCTTGCTGTTTCTCAACGTGAAACAAAGAGGGTAAAACGTGCCTTAGTCAAGTACCATCAACAACGCAAGGCGAAGGAGAAGAAATAGTCGACATTAGACTAGTTGATGCTTGTTAAATTTATGTTTTTGAACCTAGATGTGAACTATATTCAAACAATTCCACTTGATTTTTGTGAACATTCCCTTTTTTGTGAAGTTCACCGTCGGTAATGAAGGATACCATTTGGATGTCGTTTATGTTCTTCTTGATCATTTCATATGTTCCTACATTAAACCTCAATTGATGTTCAATACAAAAACCAACTCCATTGAATTCAATACAAAATAAGTTAACCAACTCCATTGAACAACCATGTACAAAATACTCAAGATGAAATACAAAACACTGATGTTATTAAAGTGAGTCCTCAACATTGATGTTATTCAATGATTCCAACAAACAACCATGTACAAAACACTTAAGACATCAATGATATTCAATGATTCCAACTACTCATTTGAACCTACAACAACCATGTTTAAACCACTCAAGATGAAATACAAAACAGGTCCATTCAATCATTTCTTCAAACACTTTGTGACCAATCTCTCTTTTCTCAATTCATCCTTCAAATTCACATTCTCATTAGCCAATTCTTATTTCTGCATTTTAGATTGATGGTGAATAGTCATCCCATAGAATTCATCCTCCAAAAGTGTCTACAAACCTCTTATTTTTGCCAAATCATGTTATTCATTTACTTGAGGAGATGGTGATTAGTCATCCCGTTCTCTTACCATAATACTTGCAGAATAAAGCTCCTTCCATCTTATTACTACGTTCAATTTCGAATTTGGGGTTGTTTGAATGTGTTTTAATTAAAATTAGGGTTCACGATTGAAGTAGGGTCTGATTTTATAAGATAATTCCAACATGTGGTCAAATTGGTGAATTACAAGTTTTTTTGGGTCATATAGCTAATTAATTTCAAATTTTGGGACAAATTCGACTTGAAAATACTAAAATAACCTTACTAAAGGCGCACATGGGTGCCACATGAGTTGACTGGCAGTTGACCACCGGGATAAGTGGCCGACTGACCAAAAGAAACACTTTCTAAGAAGTGAGTGATGAATCAGGACACTTTGAAAAGTGAGTGATCAACTGGTGACATAGGTAAAAAGTAGGTGATGTCCCCGGCCAAAAATCCTAATTTTAATTATGTAAAAGTTTTTAATATTACCCCATATACTTTCGAATAGTAACATGGGTAACATAGTCATTTCGTCTGATTTAATAGAGAAAACCGCGTCTAATGACGTTTAGGGGGCACTTAGAAACGATAAAAAATCCCAAAGCTTTGGCTAATCAGAATAGACAACTTAACAAAAAAATGAGGTCGTCCCCATCCTGGTCAAAACCCGCCTCCGGACCTTAATTGTGCAACAATAGTACAGGCACTCGCAAAATGAGGGCTCACTGCCCCCTGACCGAGAAGGCTTTCGGCGGTTTCATAAAGATCCGGGAGTGATGTCGAATTCGCCGTCAAAGAATTGACCACTTTCTCCATATTGGTAGCAGGAGGGAGTGGAAACTGCGCACTTTGAAACAAAGAACTTAGTTGTTCTTCGATTTCACGATTCAAGATATGACAGGTGTAATATCCGGCCCAGAGTGGGTGAGGTGACATGTTTGATATGATTTGATTGGTACTACTCATACCATCAAGATGCATCTTCTTTTCGGTAGTCCCACTTATAAGAACTCCAAAGTTAAGGGTGCTTGACTTGGGGTAATTCTGGGATGGGTGACCCATTGGGAAGTGTCCCGCTGAGCACGTTAGTGAGGACAAAACGTGCTAGAAAGACCCGTGGTGGTTTGTGAGACCAGTCCATCAAATCAAATAACATTCTGACCCGGTTTCCGAGGCGGGGCGTTATAGGAGATATGTTGTTTTATAAGGGGAGATGCATTCGGTAAATGCTGAAGGTATGTCATTAATTCTCCGAATACTCTGTGTAATTGTTCGATTATATGGACACATTAAACCTGAAATGATAGTTTAGGAAGCGAAATGCGAATTAGTTTATAAGAAAATATAAGAACTTTACCCTAAACACCAAATTAAGAAAAGGCCGGGGAAATGTCATATTACACGCATATCTTTTTAATCAAAATAAAACAAAACTTTGATCAAAATGACAACTTCAAATCATTTTTGAGTCATTACGAAAATCAAATAAGTTTAACAAAAAAACTGAAGAGGTTTTTTTATTTTTTTCTTCTATATCATCTGAGATTTTCTCTCACATTTTGCTACATGTACACATATGGAGTAGGTTTTTCAGTTTTTTTTCTTTCATAGTAGCAATTATTCAAGAATGAATTGAGAATGACAATTATGCAATAACTTATATAACCAAATTAAGTACTAATTGACAATTATTTTTTCAATCTCTAATAATTATTAAATCAAACCATAATAAATTGATAATGGCGATTATTACTAATTATATAACTAATGAAAATAATGACAATTATTTTCCCAACTCCAAATAATTATTAGGGCAAAAGGCACCAGACATCACTCCACTTTACTTTTTTACTTTTCATATTTTTGTACTTAGAAAATCGATTTTTGCACTTCATACTTTTGTATTTAGAAAATTGATTTTTTGCAAAATTGACCAAAAATAGACGGGTTGAACTGTACTAAAACATAAGTGATGTATTTGGCTCGAAATTGAACGTCAACGATAAATGTGAAAAAAGGTAAAATTGAGTGATGTCCGATGCCATTTGCTCTAGTTACTAAATCATAATAAATTGATAATAACAATTATTCAATAACTCGTATAACCAAACCAAAGTATGGGTTTTTTTAGCATGTGTTGTTAGGTCACCTGTTAACAAGGTGATAAAGGAAGATAATTAATTGCATTTGAATTTTCTTTTTCTTTTTTTAAATTAGCGATGAGGTGTGTTTTCAATTCCATTTGAAATTCGAATGTTACTTTTGATGTTTATGAATGATATCTTGAATGCTTATGAATGTTCAATTTTATTTTCATATTTTATACTTAACATGTACACTCACATCCTAGAAAGACAAAACTAGACGTGTTAAACTGGACGTGTTAAAAAGAAGTATATTAATGCATATTTATTGTCTTTTATAATATAATTAATATTAAACAATATCTTGTAAAGAAAAATTTAACATTGAACAACCTTTATAACATTAATAAAAAATTTTATTAGTCTAACTAATTTGTAATATAATGCTGAATATTGTTTTTCAAGAATATGTAATATTTGATACAAAAACTTAATCAATTATCATACAATTTGTAATATTGTGATATATATTGCACTACTAGGACTGAAAGGGTATACCGTTTGAGCCCGTAAGACCCATAAAAAAACGGTGGCTCGGGCCGCATAGGGGCCTGAGAATACTTAGGGGCTGGCCCGTCATTACGGATGGCTGAGCCCGTCCCAGATTCGTTGGGGGCCAGGTCTGCTCGTTTAAGACGTCTACATAAAACATACTCCCTCCGTCCCTGAATGATTAATACATTTGACTTACATGGTCAACAAAACACAATTTAAAACGTAAATATCTCTTATTCTACATGCGAAAAAATTATAAGTTGATATTTCAAAAATATATATTGAGACGAATCTAACAAGGTCCCACATGACTATATTATTTCTTATCGTCTAATGAGAATTCTTGATCAAATTTTTTAAAGTTTGACCACAAAAGTCAAATGTATCAATCATTTATGGTTCGTTTGGATTGGGGTGAACCTATGTGAATCTATGTGAAATTTATCATTCACCCTGTTTGGAACCAAAATTAAAAAAATCTTAAGGTTAATGTAGGTGAATCTAGGTTAATGTAGGTTAACATATTTATGCTCATTCACCCTCAAATCATTCACCCCCAAATCGGTGGGTAATGCTAGGTTAATGGATTAATTTTTTTTTTAATTACTATATCAGACTAAAATTGTTGGAAATCAATTAATATTGATTATCTTTTTATTATGCCCATTGACACAATTGTGTATCAATTCATTTACCTGATTGGTTAAATGTGATTACTAGAACTTAGTATTCGCCTTAGTAATTATATATTACTAGTTCGGGTTCTCATGATGATTTAAGGGGTTATGAGTGATTACTAGATCTTACTCATTAACCGTTGTAATAATAGTAATTGGTCAATTATTATTATCATTATACAGCTTGCTATTATCTGAGCCTAAAGAGGTCACACACATACAGTGAAACTATATTCACATTTCATGTATGAAATGAAACACGGTGTGGGCTATACTCAAAAGGGGCTCACGTTCTTGTTGATATTCCGCTGCATTGTAACTCTCTGTATTCATACGAAAATTAGATTAATTGTTATTAGATTAATCTACATCATTTTATCGAATCCGGGATATATGAATGTGTGTTTATCACGAAGTGATTCATATTAGATTCCTTCAGTGGTATCAGAGCCAAGTTAAAGTTGAAGTATTTTAATCTAATGTTGCTTGCCTGCTATATATATATTTGTTGTGAATGGAATGGAGGTGCATAGATATGACATTTTATTTTGTTTTTCGGTTTGCGTACCGTACGATTGTAAATGACCATCTGAGTCATAGTTTAATTTTATTTCTTGTTTATCCCACAAGCTTGCATGCTGTCTAAGTTGGGATTAGTTAATTGAATTGTAATTCAAGACGAAGCTTGGTGGAGTTTCCAGAAGCCAGAAGAACAAGAAGACAAATATGTAATAGGGCCTAGGGTCATATCATGGGCCTCTTGAATGTGCATTACTTGTTTTATTTTTCATGTTGTGCATATGCTTGATTATGTGCTCTTAACACATGGTTAAATAAAATTCAAGTAATAATAATCTCACCACTTAAAATTAAGCAAAGTATCGATCCAATTTTAAAGTTGTGAAATCAATTGCATCATCTGGGCACACTGTTATGGCAGGTCTTACAGTTATGCACTCCGATGACAATGGATCATGTTGAAGTGATTTCCATTAACGTACTGGCTTTCATATGATCATTCCAAGTATCTATTTGGTTTAATTGGTTTGCTTAACCGGTTTGTCGGAGATACATTTGTTGGCTAGCATCTTGCTAAGTATGTTAGTGACACAAGAGTTATGTAGTCTTACATAATTGTTGTAACCTACTATTATGTCTAATGTATGCAGTGTTGCCGTTTGAATTTAACTAATAGATCTTGATACTAATATATTTCGTGAGATTTGAAGTATTGGTATTTACTTTACAATTTAGTTGTAAATATTTAACATGATAGTTTGCTGAATATGATCTTTTATTTACTTATTTTTGTAGAATTGTTATGGCTACTACTACTACTACTACTCCTGCTAAATCGCTTCGTGCTGCACTTGAAAAGTGCAAGCTCAATAACTCAAACTTCGATGAATGGTCCCGAAACTTGAGAATTATTCTCAAGCAAGAGAGGACCGAATATGTGCTGAACAACAAAGTTCCCACAAAGCGTATTGATGGTGCCTCCCATCGTGAGAAGGGATCCTATAAGAAGCACAAGCCTGATGCTTTGGATGTCCAATGTCTCATGCTAGCCAATATGGAACCTACGTTCCAAATTCAGTGTGAAAAGGTGGCTGCATATCACATATACCCGCAACTTGAGGAATTATTCCGAAAGGAAGCTAGAAACGAGAGATATGACACTGTCTGTGCTCTCGTGGACAACAAGCTGGGAACGGAAAAGCTGCAAGCGCACATGTCATTAAAATGATAGGCTTGGTCGATCGACTCAATGCCTTGGGCACCAGTGTCTCTAAGGAACTGGCAGTGGATCTCATCCTGAAGAGTCTTCCAGACAAATTCTCTTAGTTTGTCATGAACTTCAATATGCACAAGTTTGAGTTATCTCTAAACGAACTGCATAAGATGATCACGAATGCTGGGACGAATCTGGGAAAGACTAAGACTTCTACTCCTTCTGTTTTGGTGGTCCAAAACAAGAAGAAATTCAAGAAGAAGAAGAAGTTTACCAGCAAGGCTAAGGTTTCGAGTAAACTCAAGGTTGTTAAGAATGTTGGACAGGGGAGCACTAAGAAAGATGACAAGTGTCACTATTGTGGGAACCTAGGTCACTGGAAGTCGACCTACAAGAAGTTCACAGAGCATAGGAAGAATGGTCTCACGCCCACTCAACCTACAGGTATGTTTATTATTGAAGTTTGTAGAGCTTCTGATTATACTTCGTGGGTGCTTGACACCGGTTGTGGTTCTCATATTTGTTGTAATATGAAGGAACTCAAGTCAAGTAGAAGACTCGAAAGAGGAGAGATGGATATGCTGGTTGGAAACGGAGCGAAAGTTTCAGCCCACGCAGTAGGATCCATTAGTTCGATTTTGCCTACGGGCCTTATGTTGAACTTATATCCGGTTTACTATGTACCTGCGATTTGCAGGAATATTATTTCCGTTTCTGTTTTGAATAATGATGGTTTTTCATTTTCAATTGACCCATATGCATTTAGGATCACCAGAAATGGGATGGTATATGGTACCGCTTCTCTTCAAAATGGTCTATATGTTTTAGACATGATAAACGAGTCATATAACATAAACTTGAAACGGAATAAGCCTAACGACTTAAACCAGACATACCTATGGCATTGCAGATTAGGTCATATTAACAAGAATCGAATCAAAAAACTCCACTCCGGTGGAATACTTGAAGGTTTTGATTATGAGTCATACGATAAGTGTGAAGCTTGTCTGCTGGGCAAAATGACCAAATCGCCCTTCACTAGTTACAAGTTGTTTCACAACTCACTCCAGCAGGAACGCCACAGCATAATGGTGTGTCCGAAAGGAGAAATCGAACCCTTCTTGATATGGTTCGATCTATGATGAGCCTATCTGATTTGCCAGTTAACTTCTGGGGATATGCACTTCAAAGCGCAGCACTCACCTTGAACAAATGTCCAACTAAGTCAGCAGAGAAAACTCCCCATGAACTGTGGTTTGGGAAGATTCCCAAGTTGGGTTTTTTTAAGATTTGGGGCTGTGAAGCTTATGCTAAGAGATTGACAAAGGATAAACTTGTGTCCAAATCTGACAAATGTTATTTCATAGGATATCCAAAGAAAATAATTGGTTACTATTTTTACCTGAAGCATGAGAATAAAATCTTCATTGCTAGAACAGGAGCATTCTTTGAAAAGAAATATCTGTCCAGAAGGACTAGAAGTGATGGTGTTCGTCTTGAGGAAACTCAAGAAGATGAAGTCAATGTCGAAGCATCTAATGCGGAAATATCTGACGCACCACAAGAGTTGGTACCTTCTTACATAGAAGACTCAGTTCTTGATCACAGGAAGTTGTGGAAGAATCAACCCTTAGGAGATCTAACAGAGATCGTCATGAATCAGAGCGCTGCTATGGTGAAGCTTTCATCATTGAAAGTGACGAGCCCACTTCTTATAAAGAAGTAATTAATAGCATAGATGCTGACAAATGGCAGATAGCCATACAATCTGAAATGGATTCTCTGTACCAAAACAAGGTTTGGTTCTTGTTGGATTTACCAAATGGGGTTCGCCCTATTGATTGTAAATGGGTATTTAAGAAGAAACATGATAAGGACGGAAACATCGATGTTTTCAAAGCTAGACTTGTAGCAAAAGGTTTTAAACAAGTTCACGGTGTGGACTATGATGAAACCTACTCACCAGTGGCTATGCTTAAAACCATTCGTATAATCTTAGCCATTGCTACATTTCATGACTATGAAATTTGGCAAATGGATGTAAAGACTGTTTTCCTGAATGGAAATCTTGAAGAGGATGTGTACATGGCACAACCTCCAGGCTTTACATGTCCTAAAGGGCCTAAGAACGTATGCAAGTTACAAAGGTCCATTTATGGTCTTAAGCAGGCATCCCGCAGTTGGAATCTCCGTTTTGATGAATCAATCAAAGACTTTGGTTTCATCAAGAACGAAGAAGAGTCTTGTGTATACAAGAATGTAAGTGGAAGTTATGTATCATTTATAGTCCTGTATGTCGATGACATACTCATCATTGGAAACAATGTGGAGTTACTAAAGTCAGTCAAAAATTGGCTGTGCAAATGTTTCTCAATGAAGGACTTAGGCGAAGCATAATACAAACTTGGAATAAAGATCCACCGAGATCGAGCCAGAACGCTAATTGGACTTTGTCAGGATACTTATGTGAATAAGGTACTACAAAGGTTCAACATGAGTAATTCCAAGAAGGGCAATCTCCCCATGAGACATGGAGTTCAACTCAGCAGAGCACAGTGTCCCACTACTAGTGCTGAGGTGAACAAGATGAAGGATGTACCTTACGCCTCGTCTATAGGATCCATCATGTATGCCATGTTGTGCACTAGACCTGATGTGTCTTATGCACTAAGTGTTACCAGTAGATACCAAGCTAATCCAGGTGAAAGCCACTGGATTGCAGTGAAGAGCATCTTGAAGTATTTGAGAAGAACTAAAGACGCTTTCTTGGTATACGGAGGAGATGATGAGCTAGTAGTTACAGGGTACACCGATGCCAGTTTTCAAACTGATAGAGATGACTACCGTTCCCAGTATGGGTACGTGTTTTGTCTCAACGGTGAAGCAGTATCTTGGAGGAGTTCCAAACAGAGTACTGTTGCCGATTCTACCAGAGAGTCTGAGTACATCGCAACGTCTGAAATCGCTAAAGAAGCAGTTTGGATTAAGAAATTCGTGACTGAGCTTATTGTAGTTCCCAACATTGAGGGACCAGTGGAGTTGATTTGTAACAATACTGGGCAATAGCTCAAGCTAAGGAACCTCGAGCACATCACAAATCCAAGCACGTACCCCGAAAGTATCACCTGATTAGAGATATGCTTAATAGAGGTGATATCAAAGTATGTAAAGTAGCAATAGAGGCCAATCTGGCCGACCCCTTTACCAAACCACTAAGTCAGGCAAAGCATGATGAGCATACAACGAACATAGGTCTTAGACAAATGTCGCAGTGGTGTTAGGTTAAGTGGGATACAGTATGTATTTTTCATGTTATGTGAACAAATATATGAATATTATTGCTTCTCATATTTTTATTTGTTTACTATGCCTATGTGTTTCAATTTACATATATTATACATGTATTGTATCCTCGATGAGAGAAAAGAGAAATTCCTAGGTTAGTCTATGTTTTATAGAGAGGCAACATGAACTGTTGATTACACCTCTTCAAGCCTACAAATATACTATAACCAAAGTGCCTAAGTCAGATGCTGATAGTTAGGACGACAAGCATCATATGACTGACATGGTAGTTGATTGGTGATCTAGTTAGATCACGAATCACGATAGCCTGCAGGACTAAATCATTACCATGGACTGCTGGTTTTATGACTAGGGAGCTGGTATGACCGAAACGAATTCGTAGAAGATATGTATATCTGTGTCCTATGATATTTGTTTAGAATTTTAGGTTCGACAATTCTTAGACCTACGATATATAACTATATGTGTTATACAAGCCATGTACTTTGACTATGACCTAACGTCGGCCTTAAGCGGGATCATAACGGCATATGTTGGGTCACACGGTGAGTATAGCGATAGATGTTGATGTATTGGGAAGGATTTATCCATCCTTGATATACAAGGAAGACCTCAGGCCTCACACACAGTTGCACTGATTGGTTTATGGGACGCCATAAAAGCATATTCAGTTCATACTCGAGTAACGAAAGTTGTGGGTGTTTCATGACACACTTCTTATGGTTAGCCTACGACTAGAGATCGCGTGTTAAAGGAATTGTGAGGCAATCGTCCAAGGGCAAGTGGGAGTGTTGGAAATCAATTAATATTGATTATCTTTTTATTATGCCCATTAAGACAATTGTGTATCAATTTATTTACCAGATTGGTTAAATATGATTACTAGAACTTAGTGTTCGCCTTAGTAATTGTATATTAGTAGTTCGGGTTCTCATGATGATTCAAGGGGTTATGAGCGATTACTAGATCTTACTCATTAACCGTTGTAATAATAGTAATTGGTCAATTATTATTATTATACAGGTTGTTATTATCTGAGCCTAAAGAGGTCACACACATACAGTGAAACTATATTCACATTTCATGTATGAAATGAAACAAGGTTTGTGAATTGAGAAATGTATTTCTCAATAGTATATATTTGTAAATATATACATGAACATTTGAATAAGGAGCAATTGAGCTTGTTAAGTCAATTGAACCCAATAAGCAATCTAGATCGGCTAATAACTTGATAAGATTATTTAATAGTGACCCGTTGGTATTTTAATTGACTTGATAAGTTAAATTAAAATATAACAACTCACCATCGACTCATTAGACTAATTAGATGCTTAAACGTTCTAATTGAGTTAACGAGTCGAACTGATCACTTAACGAGTTGCTTATCGGAGCACTCTATATAAGGAGGAGATCAGGTTTTCACAAAGAAAAACATTGTGGCAGCAATTAATACAAATAATTGTGCGTAAATGTTTTGATTGACTCAGTCTGTTGTAACGGATGGTATTGATGGAGAATAAATACAAAAACATTATGGCGGCAATTAAAGCTAATAATTGTGCATAAACGTTTTTGTTGACTCCACCTCTACAAAAGAAAACCTTAGCCTTCCCCTAGAGAGTGCATCCAATTGTTCAATAACACTAGTAGGTTCAAACCTTGGTTTGTAGTCAATCCTGGTGTGTGCAATCTAGAAGAATACATTGTTGGTATTGGAAAGGAAGCACGATGTGGGCTATACTCAAAAGGGGCGCACGTTCTTGTTGATATTCCGCTGCATCTTAACTCTCTGTATTCATATGAAAATTAGATTAATTGTTATTAGATTAATCTACATCATTTTATCGAACACGGGATATATGAATGTGTGTTTACCACCAAGTGATTCACATTAGATTCCTTCAAAAATACCCACCAATAATATTTCCCTCCCTCAATATTAATTGCCTCCAGAAAAATATACCCTCCCTTGTTGTTCACACAATTTCCGCCAAAAAAATATACCTCACTCGTTATTATATATAAATTGCCGCCTCTTTTCATTATTTTATTGCGTAACTATTTTCACTTTTGTATTTCGTATTGCTTCTTTTGTCTTTCACTCTTGCTTGACATTGAGGTTATACAAAAATCATATTTTTTTCTTTACAATTTCAATTAGTGAGTGTATTGATTAATTGATTTATCCTTAGGGCAAATGGCTTTTGACATCTCTCACGTTTGAAAAAAAATCCAGTTAGATCACTCATGTTTCGGACCGACCAAATATGATCATTAGTGTTTATATAATGCCTCATTCGTGTCACTCAATCTATTTTTTTCTCTTATAAATAGCTCAACTCAACTCTTATTCACCCCTAAAGTTGTCCAATTAATATATTGACCCACTTGAGTTTAACTTTTATTCACCCCCAATAATAATAATTGGACAAATTCGGGTGGGTCAATGTATTAATTGGCGAATTTAGAGGCAAATATTAGTTAAATTGGGGTGTTTATGAGATAAAAATAGATGGAGTGACACAAATGAAGCATTATATAAACATTAGTGATCATATTTGGTCGGTCTGAAACATAAGTAATCTAACTGGATTTGTTTTGAAACGTGAGTGATGTCAGATCCCATTTGCCCTTATCCTTATTATGTTTTTCATTTCCCAAAGGTGGTCTCATTTCATCCCATTGTTGAGTTGAGGTAGTATAAATGTCATGCGAACCTAACCACTTGAGTTATACTAATTCTTACATGGAGTCTTAATTACACGAAAAATTGTTACTTTTGTCTTTTAGTGTTTAAGATATTTATGTTTTGCTAATGTTTCTATTCTAATAATAATTTGCAAACAAAAACAGGATGATTTTTTTTTTGTCAAACGTGTCATATTAACAATGGGGCAGAGATATCCGTAAATATTTGGTCCCTCGCCAGGTCTCGAACCCATAAATTCCATTGAGAAGGTATGAGTCGATAACCACTAGACCAAGCTAGTTGATTGTCTTTATCTGAGTTGATGCATTCAATTATTGGAAATCAGTTTTCGATCT
Source organism: Echium plantagineum (assembly GCA_003412495.2). NCBI lineage: Eukaryota > Viridiplantae > Streptophyta > Magnoliopsida > Boraginales > Boraginaceae > Echium > Echium plantagineum. Next base: position 24,459,121 of record CM016562.1, on the reverse strand, counting down.
TCATAAAGCATTAATTTTGAATATGATAATTAACAAAAAATCACGACCTTAAATCACAAAAGAAGAAATATGGTCATTGAAATAATGGTATACCTTCTTCTTATTGCGAGGCATCTGACAAGGAAGATGATATATTTTTACTTGATTTGATTGGAAAATTATAGAAATTTGGGTTTGTTTAGATTATGTCAACAACTAATTGACGAGTAAGTTAAATTTTTGAGATTTTGATTTTATTGACTGATTCAATTGAGGTGGCAAAATTTTAGGGATTTTTTTTTTAATCGATAGAAATTACAAATAATCATGCAATATGAAATATATTATATGTCTAAACTAATCAAATGGAAGTTTAAGTTCCAAATAAACAATTTAGTCTTCTTTAACTGCTGCTGCAATGAACATTTGCTTGCTAAATATGAATCTAATCCATTTAATGTTTTAACTTCGCTTTTTAGATGTGAGTCTGATTCCAAAATTGTCTTGAAATACCCGAAAATCCCACGGTACGTGGGTGCTGAAACCTTGGATAAATTCTAAGGATTGAGTCGAATAAAAAATGCAAGATATTGATTAATGAATGACAATAATGTGGGATTGAATGTTAAAAACATGATTGTTACATCAACGATTCATTGCTTAATTGAAAACAAACATTGATTCATATGTAGTAGATTCATCGATTGTTCTAATATTGTGTGCAAATTTATTATTTTACCCATGTTTCAGTAAGACACTTATTCAACGGTTCTAGTCTAATGATACTTGACCTTAGTCTTTCTCGAGGAAGTCTCGGATTTGATTCTTGTAGGGGAATTAAACGTAATTCCTCTGCAAGTGCAGTTCGCATTTCGCATTAAGCCGTCATATTCTAGGAGCCCAAACTATGTGATTAAATAAATCCGTAATGCTTAACGACACAAACCACTCTTGAAATAAGCTTTTCATTTGAATAATCGAATTCTACAACCATCAATGTAAATTGGAGCAAAACCTATACAGATGACGTACTTAATCAATCTAAAGCTTCTTACGTTCACCAATAATCTCCGCATGAACACCAACCATTGGCGAAGTGATGAAAGCGATTTCGATCCCTCATGACTATCTTCCGCCTCGTGATTTCCGAGATGAGCTTCATTACCGTATGGCAGTCTGGACAAACCCGAAGGTTCTTTACAATTTTTACAGTACTTCCAGGCTGGGTACTTATAAGTCCGAAGGCCAGTGCCAGCCTCTCGCTGTGTACTTCAAGTGACCGCGCCTTCTTAATTGGATCGATGTTATGTAATACAGCTTCTATATGAGGAATATAACCATGCCCTTTTAGCCATTTGTTGATTTCCTCCAACATCTCATAAATTTCTTTAGTCATGGGATGCTTCACATCACCGGCCAAAAATTCATGTACCTCATTATTCACTTCAATTGAGCTGCAACCGGGCTCCTTCAGAATACCACTTATTTTCATCGTAGCCCTGACTCTCTCAACCCCTTCCCAGCTTCCAGCTGCCGCATACATATTAGAAAGAAGAACAAAATTTCCTGGAGACATTCGACTATGTTCTGCAAGAAACTTGACAATTTCTTCTCCTAAACTAACATTGTTGTGAAACCTACAAGCATCAAGTAATGTTCCCCATATTACAGGGTCGGGGTCAACTTTCATGGTCTTGATAAGCTGATATGCTTCTTCCAAGCAACCTGCTCGACCTAAAAGATTTACCATACATCCGTAATGCTCAATCTTCGGTGTAATACTATACTCATTTGTCATTAACTCAAAATACCTCCACCCGTCAGATACCAATCCAGCATGAGCACAACCACTCAAGACGCCAATAAATGTTATATCAGTAGGCCTTCTTTGCTTCTTTACCATTTCATCAAACAATGTTAAAGCTTCTCGACTAAATCCATGCATCGCATACCCTCCAATCATTGAATTCCATGTAACCACATCCTTATCAATCATACCATCAAAGACCAACCTTGCATCTTCCAAGCTCCCGCACTTACTGTACATGTCAATTAGAGCACTACCTACATGAACATTCACTTCGATCCCATTACTTTTCACGTAAGCATGAATCCAGCGCCCTGATTCCAGCTCACCTGCTTGCCCAATGGCAGACAAAGCAGCAACCACAGTGACCTCATTAGGCCTCATATTACTAGCCAACATCTCCCTCAGTAACCCCAAAGCATCCTTACACCTTCCACGTTGCGCATACCCATCAATCATTACATTCCAACACACAACATCTCTTTCCTCCATTTCATCAAACAACAATCTAGCCTCGTCTAAATCCCCATTCTTAGCATACCCAGTCATCATTGTAGTCAAAGACAACAAACTTCTATCAGGCATTCTATCAAACACCTCACGAGCACAATAAACATCACCATCCTTCGCATACAAATCCACCAAACCTGTTCCGACATACACATCAGACACAAACCCAAGTTTCACTACATTCCCATGTATACATTTTCCGCGAGAAATCGGACAACCTTTCAATACAGCCGAGAATGCATAAGCATTTGGTAGAACATCATTAGATACCATTTCAATGTAAAACAAGAAAGCTTGATCATGGAGCTTGCGAACTGCATGACTGTGTATCATTGCAGTGTAGTAATACACATTGGGATTTGGGTAGCGTTTGAAAAGGGTGGTTGCATAATCAAGATTCCCAAAAGAAGTGTAAGCTTTTTGGAGCTTGAAACTGAGAACAGGGTCGTTTTCTAGACCTCTCCGGATGAGGTAAGAATGGATTTGGTTGAGGTGAGTTATGTTCTTGAGCTTGTGGAATAGGATTGAGAGGTTATCGGGAAAGGGGGGATATTTTAGGTGGTGAGGTGTGGTGGTGGGGATGGGGATGGAGATGGGTGGAGGGGGTATGATGAGAGGTGAGGCTGATGACATAATTAGTTTGGCTTTAATAAATGAAATAACAATTTTGCTTTTAAATAGAATTTTTAAAAATGCAATACATACAAATAAGGATGCAAAAAGCAAAATAGTCATTTTACTCCTTAAAAAATTACTATTTGATGAGTTAATCGGATAGCCTAGTGAAAAAGACTCTTGCTAGCGACCAAAAGGTCTTGGATCGATATTCACGTCATCACGAATTTACAAAAATAAAAAAAATAACTATTTGATAGTGTGTATAACAACTAGGTGTGAGTTAGAGTACTAACCTTTTCTTCACGTAACAGTAAATGTTAATATAGTAATTTTATCTTAGAGATAAAAAATGAAGGCCTAAAAAAAATGCAGGAAGTATAACTTATTTTGATTTTTTAATTTTTACATCGGTATTTAAATGTTTCTATAACGTTTTTGAAACGCTTCTTAATTTTATAATTTTGAAACTATGTTCGAAGAAGAAATTTGAACCATGGGATAATACTCATTTCTCCCAACTTGGGGGTAATCAACCATTACGTAATAAGAGGTAATGAGATGAGATTAGCAAAACTATTGGTTATTTCGGTAGCATTTGCATACCAATTTTTAAAATAATTTGATCTATCAGACAATTTAAAAAAAAATTCTTAGTGTTCCTTTAGCAAAATGAACTATTTCAGCAAAATGAAGGGGAGTTGTCAAACTTCAACAACTGTGATTGATGCAGATGCAATTATTTCAGTGTCCGAAATTTGTAAAATTGCCTCTGCATCATTTGGTAGCAGTTGCCTTAAATAAATTGCATCTGCATCAGTCACGGTTGCTGAAGTTTGACCACTCCCCTCATTTTGCTATTGCCATCCGCAAAATTTACCTACATTCATTACCAATAGTAACTTAAATTTGGCTATTTCGGTAGCACTTGCATACCAATTTAACAAAATAAAATGTTACTGAGGTGGCTAACTAGAATCACTATTTGGTATTTATATAAATCTACAGTTACTTGACATATTTATTATTAATAGATGCATTATACAATTGTGAATTTTTCTGATTACAAAATGAAAGAAAACATATGAATAACTTGTGCCTTGTCATTGTGTCATAGAAATGATGATTTTAATTTTGGCTAATTAAGAAGTATTTACATACCAATTCATTTTCACAAAAATGTGTATTTTATCAGAATCATTTACTAGCATTCATATTATTAAATTTTATCCCAAAAAATATAGCAGTTACATATATATGTATATATATATACCAATAAGGAGCTGAAATAATACCTATCGATTTGTTCTTTAAGTCGGACATCGTTGTACTTTCGATTTTCTCTGAGGGGTTCTGCCTGACAATCTCGTGTGATCTTCTAAGTATTCGGTTAATGAAGCAATTTTCTTTTTTGTAAATTAACGATGAGATGAGTTTCGAACCCAGGACCTTTTTGTAAATTACTGATCATTGGAAACAACAAACCGCTCCTTGAGTCAGTCAAGAGATGGTTGTGTAAGTGTTTCTCAATGAAGGACTTAGGAGAGGCGCAGTATATCCTTGGAATCAAGATATATCGAGATCGAGCCAATAGGTTGATTGGCCTGAGACAGGACACTTATATTGATAAGGTTCTGAGACGATTCGATATGATCGATTCCAAAAAGGGAATACTGCCTATGACAACTGGCACTATTCTCGGCAAAAGTCAGTGCCCCACCACTGACGTCGAGAAGGAGAACATGAGTAGAGTCCCGTATGTTTCACCGATGCGAGTTTCCAAACCGATCGAGACGATTTTCATTCTCAGACCGGGTTTGTATTCTGCCTGAACGGTGGAGCCATCTGTTGGAAGAGTTCCAAGCAGGACACAGTTGAAGATTCTACTACGGAGGCCGAGTACATTGCAGCTTCTGAAGCAGCCAATGAGGCATGTTGGCTTAAGAAGTTTATGACTGAGCTTGGGGTAGTTCCTAGCGCTGATGGTCCAATTGAGTTGTTATGTGATAACACTGGAGCCATAGCACAGGCGAAGGAACCCAGGGCTCATCATAAGTCCAAGCATGTCCTTAGGAAGTATCACCTCGTCCGAGAAATGTTCCAGAGAGGTGACATCAAGGTATCCAAAGTGGATACAGACGACAACGCAGCTGATCCCTTGACTAAACCATTACCTCAGACTAAACATGAGTTCCATACTTCAGCTATTGGACTTAGGCTTAGGTCCGAGTGGTCTTAGTCTTAGTGGGAGCTTTATTTCAGTTTATTTGTTTTGTATGTATGAAGTATACTTTTGTAAAACTCTTATTGTTGAATAAAAGTATTATTTCTTGTTTATTGATTGCCTATTCTTCTATAGCACTTGAATAAACAATTGTGTATTTAATCATAGTTGTATGATAAATATTTTAGTTCCCATGTAATCACGAGTTCTTGAAGAGGAGCCAATAAGTGTATTGGCTAAGGAACCCTTTCTTCAAGACAAGAACTATGGTGATTACATTGTCCCTAGTGGTGTGTCCCGGCGTTTTGGGAACGGACACAACCAAACTAGTGTGTAATGATTCGTTTGACTTTGTTTCTTAAGTCAAAAGGATGGTCCAAATCATTACATGGGTTCATTGTCAAGAGAGTCTTGACATGGTACTGGACAGTGACCGTTGTGAAATTATAGAAGAGATCTTGTGTCCTATGTTTCACACGAGCCATATGATAGAGGTTCTGAGACCTACATGCATATCATTCTCATGCTACGTGAGCATGAGGCTTTGACTACTTCCGGACCCATCCGTTACTGGTGGTAATGGGGTATGTTGGGTCTTATGTGAATGTAGTGGTGAGATGATCGGTGATGCATTGGTAGGATCTTTGTCCACCCTGGCATACAGGGAAGGTTTTTCGTGGCCACTCGGAGAGTGAGTCTCACTAATGAATTCACCCGTTATGAACGGGAGTGAGACTATCTCGTGTTCCGAGAAATTATGTCATAGGAGTTGGCGACACGCTTTCTTGCTTTAGCCTATGGCGAAAACCGAGGACAAAGGGAATCATGTGACAAGGATGCAAATGTACATCCAAGACATTGGTAATAGTCCAAGGGCAAGTGGGAGTGTTGGAATTGATGTGTCAATTTCCTCAATTAGTGCCCGTGAACTATATCATCTATATATACGGTTCAACAAACCGATAGTTATCTGAACTATCAGTAGTCTCACCCGAGATAATGCCGGGGGTCATCGAATGGCAGACTAGGCTCTCACGATGATCTTCGGGATTCGAGTATACGGTCTTATACGTTGAATCCCGATGCTTTCGTTACTCGGGCTATGAGGTCACACACATAACAATTACCGAAGATACTTTCGAGTAGTGACCCGAAAGTGAATAAGGGATTTGATCCATATTGAGGAATTTCGGTTCGATCGAGATCGTGTCCCGACCGAACCGATGGTGCGCCCGGAATTAGTTCCGGACGCACTATTTAGGGTTTATGTATATATATATATGTGAGATATATATTTATATATTATCATTTATTGAAATGATTTAATTAATTAATGAATTGATTAAACAAGGTATGATTTAATTAATTAATTAAGATTAATTAACTAATCTCATCATTATGAGGAGTTGACATCTTGGTGGCTACTTTATGCCTTGGGAAGGCTTTGTATCCCTTGGGAAGAACTCTTGTAAGAGCATCTTCCATGGACCAAGAGGCATTAACCATATGGATGGTTAATGTGTTTGTTTAGTGTCCAATATGTTTCATCATCCATTCTATATCATAAGATGATATTGAATGTGAAGAAATGAATCTAAGTCTTGCATATCTCTTGCTAGAGAACACAAGAACACAAACAAACACACTTCATCTTCAACCTCAACCCTCTAGCAAAACTCTAAGTGTAGAGAGAACTAGTTATATAATTTGCTATAGTAGTAAAGACTACATACTCCTCAATAACACACACTAGTCCAAGTGTGTCTTATTGCTATCTAAGGTATTGGTGTGGACTATTTCATAGTAGTTTCATATCACCTTGGTGATAGATATTTCTTCAAGAGAAAGCAAAGGAGCAAGGTGTGGGGATAAGCGCTTGAAGATTTACATAGCTTCCGCTCACGCTTCAAAGGTATAACTTTGTAGCACTACTCTTTTATATGTTATTTGTAGCATATTCACACTACCTTTAAACATATACTTCTATGAGCTAGTTTCATTGTGTAAGTTCTAACGATCAACGAATTAGGGTTGTATGACATATGAACTATTGTATTTCATTGTGTCTTGCAACCCCATGATAATCAACACTAAGGTCCTTGAAACCAAGGCCTCCTTCCTCCTTCGGATAACAAAAATCTCTCCAAGCCACCTTGGAATGGCTGCCTCCCCATAAGAAAGAGATACACATAGATGTTACCTTAATCAAGATGGTACGAGGCATAGGGAAGTTGTGCAACCAAAAAGCCTCCACTCCTTGGATCACCGATCTAATGAGCTCACTCTTCCCGACATGTGAGAGGGTAAGATGACTCCATCTTTATAAGTATGCTCCAAGTGCCTCGATGAAAGGGGAAAAATGCTTTATAGATACCTTCGTGGGTGCAAGAGGAACACCCAAATATCTAACCGGAAGAGTACCCATCTCAAACCCGGTCTCCTCTAATATAACATCACGGACCAGCCCACGCACACCCTCCAAATAAATGTTTGATTTTGCCGGATTAACTGTTAGGCCCGAACAGTTCTCTAAAGACCGAATGCACTCCAAGAGGGTCTTAACCGAAGTGATATCCCCTCGGGAAAACAGCATAAGGTCATCGGCAAAGGCAACGTGCGTGATCCCATTCTTCTTGCACTTCGGATGGAAATTAAAATCCGGAGACTTGGCCTTCCACTTGAGTATCCTTGAGAGGTACTCCATACAAAGAAGAAAGAGAGAGGGAGACATAAGATCACCTTGTCTCAATCCCCTCTTGCCCTTGAAAAACCCATGAAGCCGCCCATTAATGGATATAGAATATGAAGCCGTGGAGACACATTCCATTATCCATCCCACAAACAACTCCGGAAAACCAAGGCCATCCAAAACATCTTTAAGGAAACTCTAAGAGACGGTATCGTAAGCTTTCCTAATGTCAAGCTTGATCATGCAACTTGGGCTAGCTCCCCACGTAGCATAACCCCTAACGAGCTCTTGCACAAGAAAGATGTCGTCCAAGAGTTGCCTACCTCCAACAAAAGCTCCTTGGGCAGTGTCCACCAAAGATGCCAAGAGAGGGGACATCCGATTGGTAATGATCTTTGTGATGGTCTTGTAAGCGACATTTGTGCACCCAATGGGTCTAAAGTCACCTACACGTGGGTCATGCTCGGTCTTTGGAATGAGGGCAACTATAGTATGGTTCAATTGCTTGAGCAATTTCCCCGAACTAAAGAATTCCATGATCCCTCTCACAAAGTCATTACCAATAACACCCCAATTACACTTGAAGAAAGCCGAGGAGTATCCATCCGGACCCGGGGCCTTTTCGTCACCAATGTCATAGAGAGCGCCCTTAATCTCCTCATAGGTAATGGGGGAGATTAGGGCAGCCCCCTCATTTATACCAACCAACGGCCCACCTCTAAGGATATCACCATCAAGAGGAGAAGAAGGTACCTCGGTTCCAAAGAGTCCTTTGTAGAAGCTCACTAACTCCTCGGCAACTTCCCCGTAGGAAGTGGTACGGCCACCATGCTCCTTCACAAGGAAAGATATGTTATTCCTTGCATTGTTCTTCTACCATGGCATGAAAATACTTGGTGCCCTTATCTCCCTCATTAAGGTGGTTGCACTTTGCTCTTTGGCGGAAGAAACTCATCTCGGTTGCCTTGAGTGCCATAGACTTCTCTCTTAATGCATCCACTTTAGTAGAAATCTCACCATTTGAGGGATCATGCATGAGTAGAGACATAGCTTCCTTGAACTCATTCTTTGCCCTCCGAGCTTTGTTCGATATCCCACCAAATTCATGTTGATTCAACCTCCTAAGAGGTCTTTTCAACGCCTTGAGCTTCGAACAAAGAGTGAACTGTGCACTCCCACACACCATCACCTCCCACGAAGACTCCAAAGTCCCTTCGAATTCCGGGTGATCCATCCACATGTTAAAGAATTTAAAGGGCCGAGAGCCTTCCTCCTCCTTAGACAAAACCGAGACCACAAAAGGACAGTGATCGGAAGATGGCTCCATGGGCAAAAAGTTAGCCAAGCAAGTTACCCCGATATTGTGTCAAGCTTGGTTCACAAGCACCCGATCCAACTTAGACCACACTCTCTTATTAGTCCAACTATAGTAGTGACCCATGGAAGGGGAGTCTTCAAGTCCAAGGGCCAATCTAAACTTGTTCAAGTCCTCCAAATCATATCCATTGAGCTTGTTTCCCCCTCTCTTGTCGCGTGAACTACAATAGCAATTGAAGTCCCCAAGCACCATCCAAGGAAGAGAGATCAAAGACCCAATAGTAGTAAGGTGATCCCAAAGTTCCCTTCTAATACGTACATTGTACAAAGGAAATACAAATGTAGTAAAGAAGATAGTTTGGGTCTCCTTACACAACACCCTCATATGGATATGTTGTTCCTTGATTTCCAACACATCACATGAGACACGGCTGCCATCCCAAATAACACATATCCTTCCATTCTTCACAACATCAAAATTAGTACAAGATTCCCACGAGGGGAATCGATGAGACAGAAAGGTATGAAAACTTGAAAGAACAAGTTTAGATTCAAGTATGCATACCATCGAAACACCATTTGATTTTGCAAGATCAACCAAGTCACTCTTGGTTGACGCACCGTCCGAGATTCCACCTAGCCCCCGGACGTTCCAAGTGACGATCTTCATATAGGAGGCAAGGAGGTTTGAGGCCCTCCGTGCCTTTCTTCATTCCCAAGCCTTCTATTCCTCGAACAAGCATTGTCTTCAATGAACCCATAGAGTGCAAGGCCAACTCTTTGCAACTCCGCACTTGAGCATGAAAGGATTCCTTGCAAGCACTTAGCTCGGATGGCCTCATCACTACTTGTCCCAACGTCATCACTTGGCTCGACTGCCTCCTCGATGGGCTCCAACACCTACAACACTGCCTTAATAACATGGTCTGTCCCCTGCACAGTATGTCCAGCAGCCTGAGTTGCCACGCCTCCCTGATCCGCAGCCATGGTAGCCTTGTTAGTAACACTCTCGGAATGTCCAGTAACTTGGCAGTCCAGAGCAGGGTCACCCTGGGCATCTATGCCCTGTTCAAGCTCAGCCAAAACAGGGGAAGACAGGGCCTTAGACCCTGGAATTGACCTGTTGCCAGACGGACCAGAACCTGTGCCCAGTTTGCTCACTTGGATCGGCTTCTTCCCACTGTTTTCCACCCGGCAGCAGCTTGTCCAACATTCTGGGCAGTCTTGACCCCTTTCGGACCATCATTAACACCTTCAAGAACAACATTCTTGCCCTTCTTTTCACCCTTATCTTTCATGATCGGGAAATCATCCCAACGATGATTAAACTTCTTGCAACGGAAGCAATACTCCGGATAGTTTTCATATGACACATGTTGCACAAAACTACCCCCTCCCGGAGTTTTAACCACATATTCATATATAGGTTCGACCCTAACATCAACCTCAACAAGAATTCGAGCAAAGGTAGTCATAGTAAACTCACTTGTAATTTGATCCGAATAAAGTGGCTTACCAATTTTTGATGCTATCTTGCCAAGCCCCTTACAATTCCAATACTCCAATGGAACGTCATAGAACTTGACCCACATGGGGATGTCTAAAAACAAGTCATCATCAAGCTTGACTCCATCCTCCACCTTCTTCAATATGAGTGTTTTGCCCCATGCCATATAAGGCCCACCACTAAAGACCTCCTCTCGGTCCTCCCATGAGTTGAACCTAAAGATAGTCCACCCCCTTGAATGTGGAATAATCTTAGATTTGACCCCCCACGTCTTGGCAATATCAAAAACGGCCTTGGGTCCCGGAAAACGACCGGTGAAACATCCAATCAAACAATCTCCCCAATTTTGAACTATAGGGACGGCATCATCAACATCCAATTCTACATTACCATCGATGGGTTTGGTATAAGCAAAAGACATACCACTAGTTGGAGTGCGGTTGTTGGTGAAGAGCTTGGCAAACGTCTTCTTCTCTAAAGGAGGAGGAGCTTCCTTCGAATTTTCACCAACTCCCTCATACATCGGCTCCTTCCCCAAAGGACCAACCCGGTTCTTCAATCCAATAGTAGACTTAACATCATAAGGCCCATCGTTTGAGGTCTCCATCGATGGGGTTGCGGGTCTAGAAGGTAGCTTTTCTCCCTCATCAAAGATTACCTTAGAGATTGGCGTGACATCCCCCTTAATTTTAGAGCCAACGTCCACATGATGTGCAAGAGTAGGAGTGGAGAAATCTCCCTCATTTAGCTTCCTAAATGAGTTTCTAGCCTTTTTGGTGACTTTGGCCATGGTCAACCAAAGTCAAGGTTGAGATAAGCACAAGCCAAAATCAGAAAAAGGTGAAATGCCCCAAATACCCTTACTAACAAGCAAGCCAAACACAACTCAAAAGCTCAAAAACCCGAAATACCACAACTGCCCTTACTGAATCTGGTCAAAACTAGCTGTTGGAGCTGCCTGCTACTTGCCAGACTGTACTGCCTGCACACTGTCAGACGGGCCCAGCAGCCTCACCACCAGATTTGGCACCTAGCAACTTGAATCTTCAACCTCCAAACGCCTAAGACCTCTCAGAATCCGCCATAGCCGCCTGGAAGCTCTTGAAAACAACTTAGAAACAACACGAAAATGCCCAGAAAAAATCGCAAAAGCACCCAGAACACCAAGAAGCTTCAAAGCCTTTGTTTCCAGTGCAAAACACACCAAAAACAAGGGCTCCAAAACGTGGAGTTTGAGACAGAAATTCCCGAGCTACCCAAGGACTTTCTTACTCCAAACTAACAAGAGAGTAGTAAAAACGATGGTAGCCCTTATGAAACACTCAACCTCACTCACTCTCGTGCAAGAAAGGTGTAAAAATGACACCAAACTTGCAAGTCTTCTTTATTTCGGTAGGGATGACTTTTAGGTGGTGTTAAAACACTGTGAAATCAGTAACTAACCAACCTAAATTTCTAAAATAGCAAGAACATTGTGAGATGTAGATGCTAAAGAAGAGAGAAGGCCGATTTTGCTATCTTGTAAGTGAGGCACCTAGAAATTTTTTGAGAGAAAAATTTTTAGTGAGAGGAACTTCTCTCTAACCACACTACTGATGGATGAAAGTCTTCCTTAAGTCTTCCTTATTTGGTAATGAAATGGAATTATGATGGTTGATTTAAAGAGTTTAATAGATTCTCTACATTATGAGAGTATTGGAAGGGCTTATCTTATTTTGGCTGTTTAATTATTGAATGATTGTATTATCCTTTAATCACCATGCGTAAAAAATAATTTAAGCTCTTGAAACAACCTCTTTATTATACCCTCATATGATTACCTTAATGATTTAGCTTTTAAGTACATTACCAACATCTGTGTACTAATGTAAACGAGGGTATAAAGGGAACAGGTAGAGGTATCTTTTTCTTTGATTTGTGCAAAAAGACAATTATATTGAATTTTCTTAATATGCCTAGAAATACAAGTATTTTGGATTAAAGTGACTACTATTTTTCTCTTTAAATTATGAATCAACCAACTAAATAGTTTCAATCAATTGTCACTCTACAATTTCTATAAACTTTCTGACATCTAATATTATCATTATTTTTTGATAAATTAAAGATGAATATTTTACATTGAAAAGCATACAACTCATAAATACAAAAAGCCTTAGAAGGTCAAACATTAATAAAGTTAAAGCTCAACATTGATCCACTAATATACATAAGTCAAATGTTTAGTAAACTAATCCGGCAGACACAAATTATATGAGGAGGTAATCTTTTTCACCTAATTTCTAGTAAATTTGAAATTCCTACACCGGTCCTCATCATGACGTATCCTAAGGTTTCTTTTAGTTTTCTGAACATATGGGCATGATTGAAACACATGCATAACTGATTCATTATATTGATTGCATAATAAGCATGAAGCTTGTGCCTGAATCTTTCTTCTGATTAAATTATCTGTCGTAGGAAGATTGTTGTTAATTAATCTCCAAACAAAGTTTTTGATTTTTCCTCGAAGTTGCATGTTCCAAACTTTCTTGTAAAATAGATTGATATGCTCTCTTTAATGTGCACTGTATGCTGAATCGACTGTAAAATGTCCCTTTCGATTATGTGGCCAAATTGGAATATCTGCTCTGTGTAAATAATTAAGTGGTATGCTTAAAATTTCTTGTACACCCACCTCTAAAATTGTATCCTTCAGAGCTTGTATATCCCAGATCCGTCTCTCTGGATCGATATAGTTTGAGATAGTTTGTCCTTGTGAGAATTGTATGTGGTTTTGGTGCCTTTATTATTTGGTAACCCAGATGTTGGGTTTGTGGTATACGGCTGTTTGGACCATGTATGATGAACCCATTTATGCTTCTAGGTAAGTATGTCACGCCCGTTTCCGATATCCCAATAAATTGCTTGACCCATGTAATCTCTAACTTTTAACAAACATCTCCAGGTGTAGCTTGGATTGGCTCCTGGTTTGGCCGTTCAGAAAGATGTGTTTGAAAAATATAAGGCCTTGTACACTCTTGCAAATTCACTATCCGGTTCAGCGATGATTTTCCAGACTTGCTTGCTTAGGAGTACAATATTGAACAATCTGAGATCCCGAAAACCAAGTCCTCCTTCCTCCTTAGGCTTGCATAACTTATTCCAAGAAGGCTTGCATAAGAATACTTGCATAAGATAGATGGCGATTGATTACCCGCCTTAGATAGAAGCCTGAACGTCCACCTTTCAAGTTTGAGTTGGACCTTGATAACAATGCACGGGGAAATTTCTCGTTTAGAGGTGCCTAAGGTTGTTGGGTGTCCCAGGTATCTACTATGAGTTTCGACTTCGGACAGATTTTGTGGGTTGACCAACTGTCCCGACCACTTCTCATATTGAGAAAGCACTTGTTTGAAAGTGATTGCCTCCTATTCTGAAGCTCTTCCCAGTAGAAGAGTGTCGTCCACAAACATTAACTGAGTGAAACTCCCACACTCTTGTCCCAATCAAATACCCTGTAAGTTACCATCAATCCTACATTATTGAGTAGCCTCATATGACACTCTGTGCAGATAATAAATAGATAACGGATAATGGGTCACCCTGTCTAAGCCCCTTACCTGGTTGAAATGATTCTGATTGTTCTCCATTGATGATAACTGCATACATTACTGATTCCACATACTCGATAATAAGATTGACCAATCGATGACTAAAACCCTGTTTGAATAGAAAAGCTTTAAGGAACGCCCATTCAATTCGATCGTAGGCCTTCATCATGTCAAGTTTGACAGACATAAATCCTTCCCTGCCCTTCATAAGAACGAAAGACGTTGTCGGTGATGAGCCTATTAGGGACAAAAGCGCTCTAGGTCTCTGAAATGATAGTTAGGAGACACTTCTTGAGTGGATTTGCTAACACTTTTGCAATAACTTTAGCCATAGTGTTGCAAAGAGCAATCGGCCTAAATTGACTCGTATTTGATGAGGATGATACCTTAAGAATCGCAGTGGTTAAGGTAAAATTGAACTTTCGTAGAAGAATCTCATTATTGAAGAAGTTCGAAATCATCATTGTAAGGTCCCCTCCTACTGTTGCCCAGTAGGTTATAAAAAAAAAACACTTGACAGCTCATCAGGACCAGGTTATTTATTCCCATTAATCAAAGAGACCTCTTTTGATTTCAAACTCCATAAAATTCATTTCAAGCATTCTGGTTTGCTCTACAAATAATCTCTTTATCGTGATTTGGCCTAAATTCATCCCCTGATTAGAACTTTTTGAAGTGAAAAGCTTGTTATAAAATGCTAAGGCTAGACCCCTAATCCCATCATCACTCGTAATTTCTGACTGATTATCATCGAGCAGCTTCGAGATGGTGTTCTGATTACTTCTTTGGACTGCCACTGCATGAAAGTATCCTGTGTTTCTGTCACCTTTAATTCTCCATTCCACTCGTGATCTTTGTCTCTAGTATGTATCATTGGTATCTCTGAGTTTGTCAATATCTCAAGCAAACTTCACGACTTTGTGTTTGGTATCCATCGTAATCTCCTATTGGTTGAGTACGTCCAGTTCCGTTTGCTTTAACTAAATGAGTTGTTTTACATTACCTAGAGATTCCCTTTTCCATTGCAGTAGTCCCAACCGGCTATTCTGTATTTGCTTTAAAGACCCCTTGCCCTGGATCACTTAATTTATCCTTGTTTAATGCTTCTTTGATAATCTCATGTGTTTCGAAATGGATGACGATATTTTAGGTGGTTTGACTTTTGGTCAACCTGATGCAGTTTTATTTCTTCAGGTAATTTTTACCATAAATTTTTCTATTTACATCGCATCTTGAAAATAATGAAATGAACTCTGAATAGAATGGAAGATGTGTTTGTGACTATATTATTTGGTTTGCAAATGTGTTCGTCTGTATTGATAGAAAATGGTTAGTTGATAATGACGTACTATTTGTTGTTAGAGGAAACATAATATAGTAATCTTATAAACTTGTTTATGTATTAATATTGTTTTAGGTTTTGGATGATCCTTTTATGGAAAAATTAGTTTATTTATAGGTAGCGAAAGATCTTCTTCATCTCAAAATAAGTTTGATTAATCCACCATCAAGACTAATTAGTGTGTAAAGTTTGTAACGGTTAACGTCATTTTGTAACGGATTTGCAACATAAACATCCTACTAATGACCAACATAATGAGGATATTATTAATAGTACTTAAATAATAATATTCTTATGTTCTCCCACTTGGTCTTTTTTTTTTTTTGATAATTAGCGATGATTATTATTAAAAAACCGGGCAAAAAACAACTGAGAAATACAATAGGTGGGCCGATTCAATCACGGGATGTCTACCAACTATATCTGATCCAATAAGAGTTACTATAGCCCGTGAAAACCAAGCCCAAAGCCCCAAGCCCTAAAGCCAAACCTAAAATCTAACCCTACCTATATAATCTAAACCTAAGCAGATAGAACTCATTAGTTCATTTATTCCTTCTATGCTTCTTAAACCCGGAACTCATGTTCTCAGGGCAGGGAACTTGAAGCGTCCCTTCCTACTATGCAACCTACTGTAAAAAATTCCTCCTCCCCATTATTAGCCTCCTTCGATGCTGATATCCTCAAATCAAACAGATCTTAACTTGCACCTCACAGTGAGGGGATGAAGATGAGATCTCATACCCCATTACTTAAAGAAACCCCCAGACAAACTCCCAAAGTCCCTTCTTACCCGATTTGGTCACTCTCTTTTCTGCTAACGCCGACACCGGAGAACCCGATGAAGACAAAGCCCAAAACTTGCCAGATCTGAGCGATTTCCCTTCGGACGAGCAGCTAGGAAAGGAAGTGGTTCACGTGGTGGGGCATGGAGCTTTGAGAAGGTCCGGGGCTGCTTCATCCGCGGTTAAAAAGTAAGTAGCAAACTGTACCGTTTCCATTGTTGATCTATATTTACCTTCGTGTATGGATCTATTCCTTTGGTACCATAAATCCCACATGCATGTTACCCAAAGCTTGAATTTGTCGGGGGGAACTCTCTGTTTCATGGATCTGAAAAGATCTTTGAATGTGTGATTATGTGGATCTATGTAAGGCTTCTTGAGCAAACTGTGTATTTCTTTACTGTATTCACACTGAATAAAAAGATGCTCCTCATCCTCTCTGAAATTTTTACAGAACGAGCATTGTTGATCCAACTCTACATGCTTTCTGTGTAAATTACTTTTTGTTGGTAACCTGTTGAGGCACGCCTTGTAGAGAAAATGTTTAATTTTCCTCGGAATAGTTAAACTCCAAATGTGTTTGAATGAAAAATCTGTAACTGGACTGGTGCTTGCTGCCTGACTGCTAGATTGTTGAATGTCTATGAGAAATTCATAAGCTGACCGTACTGTGAAAAGCCCAATTTTACTATGTTTCCACCGTGGACTATCCTGACCATTAAGGTTGTTTAGATACATGTTAAGAATTCCTTGAATGTCCACGGGGAAGAAAGTGGATACTAATCTGTCCATTTTCCACACCCCAATCTCTGAATATATAAGGTCTGCTACCTGTAAATGTGATATTTCTGGATCCAATGGAGTAATCAGTTGATTCGATTGAGTATGTTGTACCCAGTTTTGATGCCATATGTTTATATGTTGACCATTTGCTAACACCCATCTGTACCTTTGTTGACGAGGTCCCGGACCGAGAGGATGCTTCGCCAGGTGTAACTCGGAGACCTTCCCAATGATGCTACCCAGAAACTCTGCTGAGGGAGTAGCGAGCCTTCAAGACCCGAGCCAATAGGGAATCCGGATTAGTAGCAATACGCCAGACATGCTTCATGAGAAGTGCTTCGTTGAAGCGTTGTGTATCCCGAAACCCCAAACCCCCTTTGTCTTTACTATTGCATAATGTATCACAAGCAACCCAGTGTATTTTATTATTACCATTCTCATTCGATCCCCACCAGTAGTTAGATAGGATAGAATTGATAGCAGTACATAAAGTTTTCGGTAGCCGGAAACAGCTCATTGTAAGGGTGCACAAATTATATTGCAACTTATATACTTTCATGTACAACATTGATAACTTTTATAGTTAGACCGTAAATGAGAACAACTTAATGGTCACGTTATGTCTTCAAGTGAAGACATTTTTTGGTATCATTAATCTAAACATAAGGTAAACATATTTGAAAACAAATCTGAAAGATGTTAAAATGTATTAAGAGCTCAATAATTGTTATCCATGAGTACAATTGTAAGTTCTGAATAAATAACAATATTATTTAGTTTAACATCTTGTTTGAGTCACAGGAAATTTAGGTCTACGTGTTTTAAACCTTTTATTATCCTATCATCTTTACTGGTTTGTGAATAAAAACCAGGTGTTTAACTGTAAAATATAAATGGAGATATTTTATTGATGAGAATAATTGTTGTCGTCTTGTCGTGAATACATTGTAGGGATACCCCTAAACATGCGGGCTTATGGGCTAGTTGTCCATTAGCCTAACACCCTCCCTCAAAGTCATGGTAATTTTATATAATTTCCATGAGTTTGCAATACAACAATAATAGTAATACAAGAAAACATAATTTGGATCAAGCTGAATCCATGACCGGTGTGTTTTGGACTCGGCAGACAACTGCCAGGAACGCCATTCTTTTCAAACATCAGTGCTTGTCGGATTCGCCAGACTACGCGTAATAATTACCCGGTCCTTTAACAGCACGAGCGTAATTCGCCATTCAGTAACTGACATGAACGTCATCCTTTTCGAACTTGTCAAATTTGTTCAAAAGTCCACTTAAACTAGAAGTGGAGTAAATCATGTTTTTTTTTCTTCTTTTTTTTAATGGTCTACTCTCACTTGTTCATAATCCTATCTTCCTCCCTCAAATTCATGATAATTTCTTTCAATTTTCATGAGTTTGCAATAATAACGAGCAAAAAAAAAAATAACTTTCAAATAAATAAAAAATTTCAAGAAATATAATAAAAAGAAAATTGAACAAGATCAACAAAATCCCGCCGGTGAATATCACATAATTAAAAACTTACCGGCAGGGCATCAGAATTTGTATTTTGGCCTCAAGAATCAATGGGCTCTTAAACCATGTAGAAATTATAAAAGATATATTTATTGATAATAATTGTTTTTGTGAATACAATATAGAAGACATATATTTATAGGTAATATAAACCTAACCCTAATAGTTCTGCGGGCTTATGGGCTAGTCCCCCAATATCATAGCACCCTCCTTCAAAATCATGGTAATTTATCCCATGAGTTTGGAGTACAACAATAATAATACTACAATAGAAAACGTTTTCGAACATGTCATATTTTGTTCAAAAGTCCACTTCATCTAGAAGTGGAATAAATCATTTTTTTTTCTTTCAATGCGCTACTCCCACTTGTTCATAATTAGCCTAACATTAACCTTCAATGTCATTATGAATGGAGATCGTCTCATGGTGATGTTCGTGATATTAATAAGATTATCCTCATTATGAATGTGTTCTGTTAGTGCCGTGAGTTGGGTAAAGTTTTTCACGCGAGTACAAGTGTTAAACTAGATGGCGTTTTCAATCTGTACTTGCCATAAAGAGTTGAAACCGAACAATAATGCTAGATGTCAAAAATATGGGTGATGGATATCGGGATTACTCAACATCTTATAACTCATCTATATTGACAATAATATTTGTTGATGAACAAGTAATAATTTTACACATAGTCTAAATTATATAAAGATTATTTCTAATTAAATATTTTAGAATACATAATTCACATTGTGACCACAAAAAATCTTAGGGAACTCGGATTTTATGTGACTTGTATCGAATGTTTCACATTATACACCAACCAATCAACAAAGAACAATGAAACGACTGAAAATTACATCGGTTGTACTGTGGAACAATACAATGAATCCATTACCAAGTTATATGCTAATAGTCTTACTTTCATATACACTCATGCTTACAATTATAATATAATATGACATTCTGTAATTTAAATATACAACATATATATGTCGTTAATACATAGATGAAAATCCTTTGGCCTATTCCTTCTTAGATAGATCTGATTAGCTATAATAAGATTAATTCGACCCAAAACAAAATCCATGTAATAAAATATATATGTTTATACATTACAGGACAATTTTGGATTAAAGTGATACAAAAAACTTGATTCAACTATTTCAGAGGAGTACATGTTTCACGTTAACTTAAATAAAACCAATATTGAGGACACAAATTTCTCAACAATAGTCGAAGAAATAAAATTGCTCCAAAACAATTGCAAAAGCCAAACACATGGAGACAAATCATATAAACATCCAAATATAGAAGTCCTTCAAGGTAAGAGTAAAATTCATACAGAAATGCAACGAAATAATAACTAAAACAACATGATATGGAAACAACACCAACTCTTATTGATGACGACGACGATGATGCCAATATATCAACTTTTGTGGCAAAGGTAAAGAAGGAAAAGCTTTGATTTTTTAAGTATTATTACAATTATTATTTACTTTGAAAAAAATAATATGTAAGAAGACTTGCAAAACAAGACACCACGTGCAACACACGTCCCTTATAACTAGTATCTATACTATAATGTGGGAAGCCTTTGTTTGGTGAAGCCTAGGAGATCATCTAGGTTATCCATGTGGCATCATATATGTTTGCCACCTATCTAAGACAAACATTTAAAAAATAACTACCCTTTAATGTGCATATATTTTAATGACGAAAAGTTAATAGTGAATAGTATTTTTTCAAATTAATATGCTTAGATATACAATTTAATTTTTATTATTTTATAATGTCATATTTAGGCGAATATAGTTATAAAAATTTATGAAATACTATTTGAACGAAATTGCACAGCTTGAACTGTGCAGAGATTACTAGTATATATAAAAACACGAGTTGGATTACGAGTTTCTTCCTTTTTCACTGGACGAGAATACCCATACTAAATAGTTTGTCTGAGACAATTCATTAAGGGTAAATTGGAACTTATAAAAATAAAATAAAAAGCGAAAAATAATATATTTAGTATGATAGAGTTTTAATATAGTATAAAAAATAAAAATCTAAAATTCTATTCATAAGCACATTTCTTACTACAACGTTAATAAAAAAGATTGACATAACATTTCGTTATGAAAATTTATTTTGGGTAATCAAATAGGAGTACAATTGATAATCAGTGGATGATAATACCGTTACTAAATAGTTTGTGTTAGACAATTCATTAAGGGTAAATTTGAACTTATCACAATTGTTCTATGCGTCGATTTAGTATGTCTATAAATATTCGTTAAACAAAGAGGTACATATTACCTAAAATGTAGAAGAAGTAAAAGGTATGTATTAATCGTAACAAAAGAAATAGGAAATATACTATAAAGTTGTATAGCATGCATGAACAAAGACTTAGTAAGGGTTATCTGATATGAGGATCGCCAGGATCAATTGATTAAGGTGGACAATATGAATGAAAACATTAATATTTATTTGTAAAAGTATGATAATGTGATAAGTTGGAAAGAATACGGCATATGCCTGAACAAACATTAATAAGTTGGAAATGTATAATTTATTCACGAGCCTAACTTCATGGGGGCTCACCTGAGGCGGGTCGTTACAACACAATATATGTCTGAACAAAGAAGAGGCATACAAGATGCATGACATTGGCTTATTTTGTGCATATAGGATATATGGATGTCTACCTGCTAATGTGCCGTTTGTGTTAGGGGTGGACCTCGAAATTTTATGTGGGTATTCTTTTCATCATATAAAATATAAAAATTATAGTTAACGACAATATATAAAATTTATTCAATAAATTTTTAAAGACTATGAATATCACATTGATAAAATCTAATGACAATTACAACTAATTCAACCTTATGCAGCTTACTGATCGTGCAACAAAAGTAATTAAGAATTAACCATCAATTAAAATAATTAAGTAAATAATTATGTACCTAAGACATTAGAATCCTAAGTTGATTGTTCCACCTTTTGCAGCTTACATCGTGTAACTATGTCATTTTAATTAACAAGAAAATATAAAATTTGAAAAAAAAAACGTAATCTTCTTAAAAATTCCAAACTAGTTACGTGATATAATTAAGATTGGATCTAAGGATTAAGAAATCAAAACTAAAAATTAAAATCCAAATATAATTTATCATAATACATCAAAATATGATTAATTTAATAATTATTTATAACTTTTAGATCATTATTTTAGATAATTAATAGATGAAAAAAATGGGTAAATGATAGATGGCAGGGAATGGTAACTTGGTAAGACATATTGTCCTTGGCTAAAAAATGAAGAGATAGATAATGCTAAGAAGAATGAACGTGCCAAATTTCGAACCTGAGATCACCAAGCAGAGTAATATTTAGATGCTAACTATCTAGTAGTGAGCATATGCTCACACAGGGACAAATCAGTCAAACCCAAAAAAAAAAAATTCCACCCATTATTTTAGTTTTCATTTTATATCAAATTAATTGCAAATTACTCCCACTATTTTAGTTTCCTTTTATACCAAATCACTTCCACATTAATTGCAACTTCTCCCACTATTTTAGTTTCCTTTTTATACCAAATTACTAGCACAATATTTTCATAATTACTATTTTATACCATATTATGCCAGTTCACTGGTATAAAATTGCAACTTCTTTCACTATAACAATTCTTTGGTATAAAAATGTAATGATTTTATACCATGCTATGCTAGTTCACTGATATAAAATTGTACTTATTTTATATCATGTTATAACGGTAGACTGGTATACAATTGTTATGATTTTATACCATGCTATAGCAGTAGACTGGTATAAAATTGTAATGATTTTATACTATATGTATCAACTCACTGGAAATAAAATTGTAATGATTTTATACCAAGATGTAACAATACTCTGGTATAAAATTATAATGATTTTATGCCATGTTATGCCACTTCAGTGGTATAAAATTGTACTTATTTTATACCATGATATAAAGGTAGACTGATATAAAATTATAATGTTTTATACCAGGCTGTAACAACTCACTAGTATACAATTGTAATGTTTTATACCATGCTATGCCAGTTCACTGGTATAAAATTGAACTTATAATGATGGACTGGTATACAATTATAATGATTTTATAATGATGGACTGGTATACAATTATAATGATTTTATACCATACTATAACTGTAGACTTGTATAAAATTCTAAATTTTTTATACCAGGTTGTAGCAGCTCTCTGGTATAATATTATAAGAAATATATCCCATAGAGAAGCATCATAAGGGATAAACTACAATCACACCAAAACAAAAATTATAAGATATAATCTCATAAATTCATACTACCTAGTATTCTAATCTAAATATTATGTGAAAACAAAAGTAAATGTAAACATAACTAAACAAAACATATTATTATCAGTGCTAAATGAACCATTAAAAGACGTTCCTTTATTATTAATGCTAAAAAATATTAACAGTGTTAAACAAAAAAAAATTATTAGTCACAAAATGTTTAAATTTATGAGGGATTCTTGGTTGATTGAATAAGCAAAACAAAGAAAACGTGAAATCATGAAATTAGGTAAAAGGAAAAAATAAAAAATAAAACGTATAAAAGTAAAAAATTCAAGAAATTGTTAGTTGTAATTTGCAAATAACTGTACCACTAATTACTAACTGATTTTACACAATTTTGTTTTCCCATCTTGCCCTTACAAAATTGTAACCGCAGGATTAAACTAATTCCATTTAATAATGATCTAAGGGCCATGATTTAAAGTTAGCATATGCTAACGCATCATATGCATCTTCATGTGGGCTGCCATATATGGCATATGCGCGACACTTCTTCAACAACATTATTTTTTTACAGTTTTTACTACTTCATATTACAAAAAAAAAATTGCATATTCATTTTATTGCAAGACTTATGTACAATAAAACTAATACTTGCTATTATTATTCATAATATGTTGTAATCGTACACAATATTAATTTTACTGTAGTTTAATTTATCAAAAATCAATAAAAATTAGTTACTCAAAATTAATTTCTGGATATTCAATTGTTGTTCCTTTGTCTCTGTACTGTAAAGGTTCATCACTACACATATTGAATGCTTTGAAAATAAAGTTAAAAAGAAATTATTTTTTTTGAAGTTTGTGTAAAGAGATTTTTTGAAGTTTGTGTGAAGAATATAATTTTTGAAGTCCGTGTAGAAAAAATTGATGGGCGAGAATCGATTGAAAAGAAAAAAATAATAGAAAAAGTGAGTCAACTTGTCTTCAATTAGAGTTTTCATATTAAGAATATTATTGGCAATTCAACCACTTACGCATAATTTTGTTGCGTTGGAAAGAATAACTTTCTTTTATGTATATGAGCTTAATTGTAAAGCATTGCATTATTATAATGGGTAATCACCAGTTTTTTATCCATATTAATTAGTATTAGCTAATAGCCAAAAACAAATCGAACAAACTTGTAATTTTTCATACGTATTATTTTGAGTGTATATGTCGTGTTTTTTTTTTTTTCCCAAACGATAGATGTAACGCCCCGCCCTCCAACCGGGTCGGAACGTTATTTGATTTGATGAACTGGCCTCACAAACCACCACAGGTCTTTTCAGCACGTTTTGTCCTCACTCACGTGCTCACTAGGACACTTCCCAGTGGGTCACCCATCCTAGAATTGCCCCAGGTCAAGCACGCTTAACCTTGGAGTTCTTCTGAGTTGGGCTACCGAAAAGAAGATGCATCTTGATGGTATGAGTAGTACTAATCAAATCATATCAAACATATCACAACAACGCCCACTCTGGGCCGGGTATCACAATCTCCCCCACTTAAACACTCAACGTCCTCGTTGAGCCACACACACATCCACATCCAAGACCGTACCATCCGTGTGAGACTCTACCTCTCACAATTCCGGATGGCTCGGCTCTGATACCATTTGTAACGCCCCGCCCTCCAACCGGGTCGGAACGTTATTTGATTTGATGAACTGGCCTCACAAACCACCACAGGTCTTTTCAGCACGTTTTGTCCTCACTCACGTGCTCACTAGGACACTTCCCAGTGGGTCACCCATCCTAGAATTGCCCCAGGTCAAGCACGCTTAACCTTGGAGTTCTTCTGAGTTGGGCTACCGAAAAGAAGATGCATCTTGATGGTATGAGTAGTACTAATCAAATCATATCAAACATATCACAACAACGCCCACTCTGGGCCGGGTATCACAATAGAAGTTACAAATACTCATGCGATAGGAAATACATTACAAATCTAAATTAACCAAGTGGGAGTCTAAGCTCCAAATAAACAGCTTCATCTTCTCTGATTGCTGTTGTAATGAACATCCGCGTCCTGGATGTGCTCCAATTCACGTAATGCTGAAACTTCGCTTCCTGGATGTGAGTCCGTCCCTGAAGTTGACTTGAAACGCCCGGAAATCCCACAGAGTGGGTGCTGGAAATCGCCGCAAGGCCTGGAATCCCACAGAGTGGGTGCTGAAAATGCTGCAAAGGCAGCTACGAAAGCAGAGGAAGTATGTTTAAAATACTCCTCTGCGAGAATCGAACCCGAGACCTCATGGAAAGAGGCTCAAGCCCAGTACCACTAGGCTAGAAGCCTTGGATTATGTCGTGTTGATTAATCACATTTTCAATCAAATCCTTCTGTAAATCAGCCATCAATCTTGATATCTTGTGTTCCAAAAATTATACTCTTTTCAATCAATCGATTGTTTCTATATCCATAAATATTGTATCATTAATTGTGAGATCTTCATCTAAGGCAAGTACAAATTGATTATGCCATCTATTTTAACACTTATACTCGTATACACGCATGAGAAAGTTCAACAAATTATTTGCACTAACACGAAGTATATTACATTTGTTTATTTAATCATTACATTAATATTTTTTTAACATAGGCTAATGTGGAAATTGACGTTTATGATATGTTAATTAATATAAAAATATATTTAATACTCTCCACAATTTATTTTTAATTGATGGTTCTGAGTGCGTGGACGACAAATTACTTTTTATTTATTCATCTAAAATATACAAAGTTGAAGTCATTGAATTTGTTTTTAAAAATATTTTCATAATATTTTCTTTTCATAATTTCTTTAATATATATACAAAGTAACTAACGACTAAAGTGATATCTTAAAAAAGCACGTAGTCTATAAAAGAAGGAGATGGGGCACTATATAATATAATCTTGATTTAGATTTAAAATATAAACATTGTTGCATATTTCAAAGTTTCAGAATGTTTTAATCACATTGATAACAGTCTTTATTAGAGTGTATATATTTACCCTAATTGTATTGTGTATCGGGGTAGGCCCATAGGTGACAATAGGTTAACTTGTAATGTATAAATATGCGCCAAAGATTATTGTATAATTCATTCAGAAATATAATTTTACAGTCTTCTATTGCAAATGAGCATGTCTCTCTTAACCAAAGAATTAGCAACCATAACCGCGATTAATGATTTGAAATCGAAACAATAATGCTAGATGTCAAAAATATGGGTGATGGATATCGGGGATTCCTCAACATCTTATAACTCATCTATATTGATAATAATATTTGTTGATGAACAAGTAATAATTTTACATAGTCTAAATTATAATAAAGATTATTTCTAATTAAATATTTTGGAATACATAATTCACATTGTGACAACAAAAAATCTTAGGAAACACGGGTATTTGGAATTATGAAGGACACAATAATTCAAAACTTTGATGGGATCATTAAAGCCGAGGAAACATATATTATTTCAACGGTTTTTCAAAAATGTGCCCTTAGGACACGGGTTAATAATAGAAAATGAACATGTTAAGATCCATTAACAAACCATGGTTAATTTAAATACTTTCATTCTATTTTTACATTAATTATCTTCCTTAATTTTAGTCAATTAATCCGTCCATCAAGTAATCACTGCCATCAACTTTATTATGCGTATATACTTGTTGACCTTAATTTATTCAATTTTCATCATTTTTTTCAGTTAGTTAAATCTTTTTATAGTGAAAACAGCTCATTTAAGTAGATGAATCAATTGGTTCTTTCTTTCTCGAGTTATTAGGCAGGCACTCTATTAAACAACGACAATAAAAATGGTATTCAACAACGATAACAAAAATGACAATTAAATTACCAAAAGTCAAATGCTAATTAATATCCATGAACGAATGCGATAATTAAAATGTATAACAACAAAATTATTAAAAATGTTATTATGAAATTAAAATTTGACATGAAATATAGGGTTCAAATCAATATTCTCATTAGCGGCTTATTGCTTTTGCTTATCCGTATCAACGGATTGACCAAAATTAAAATTTTAATTTTAATAACCTATCAACCTTTTGTACAATTATTAAAATTTTAATAACCTATCAACCTTTTGTACAATTATTAAAATTTTAATTTTGGTCAATCCGTTGATACGGATAAGCAAAAGCAAGAAGCCGCTAATGAGAATATTGATTTGAACCCTATATTTCATGTCAAATGTTAATTTCATAATAACTTTTTTAATAATTTTATTGTTATACATTTTAATTATCGCATTCGTTCATGGATATTAATTAGCATTTGACTTTTGGTAATTTAATTGTCATTTTTATTATCGTTGTTGAATACCATTTTTATTTCGTTGTTTAACAATTATGTCGTTAATAGTCTTACTTTCATATACACTCATGCTTACAATTATAATATAATATGACATTATGTAATTTAAATATACAACATAACTATGTCGTTAATACATAGATGAAAGTCCTTTGGCCTATTCCTTCTTAGATAAATCTGATTAACTATAATAAGATTAATTCAACCCAAAACAAATTTCATGTAAATACAATATATGTTTATACATTACAGGACAATTCTGGATTAAAGTGATACAAAAAACATAATTCAACTATTTCAGACGAGTACATGTTTCACGTTAACTTAAATAAAACCAATATTGAGGAAACAAATTTCTCAACAATAGTCGAAAAAGTAGAATTGCTCCAAAACAATTGCAAAAGCCAAACACATGAAGACAAATCATATAAACATCCAAATAAAGAAGTCCTTCAAGGTAAAAGTCAAATTCATACAGAAATGCAACGAAACAAAAATTAAAACAACATGATATGGAACCAACACCAACTCTTATTGATGAGGACGACGATGATGCCAAAATATCAACTTTTGTGGCAAAGGTAAAGAAGGAAACGCTTTGATTTTTTAACAATTATGTAGAAATATAGAGTGAGATATTTTATTGAGGATATTGAGAATATTTATAGGTAAACATTAAACCTAACCTAACCCTACGAGCTTATGGGCTAGGGTTACTTGCCCATTAGCCTAACACCCTCCCTCAAACTCATGGTAATTTCATAGAATTTTCATGAGTTCTCAATACAACAATAATAATAATAGTTTAAAAAAGAAAACATAAAATTGGATCAAGTCGGATCCGTGATCAGTGCGTGTCGGATTCGCCAGACAACGCGTATCGCCAATCAATAACTGCCAGAAACGCCATCCTTTTCGAACCTGTCAGATCAGTGCGTATAGGACTCGCCAGACTATGCGTAATTCGCCAATCGGTAACTGCCAGGAACGCCATCCTTTTCGAACCTGTCAAATCAGTGCGTATAGGACTCGCCAGACAATGCGTATCAGACTCGCCAGACAATGCGTATCGGACTCGCCAGACAAAGCGTATAGGACTCGCCAGACAATGCGTATCGAACTCGCCAGACAATGCATATCGAACTCGCCAAACAAAGCGTATAGGACTCGCCAGACAATGCGTATCAGACTCGCCAGACAATACGTATCGGACTCGCCAGACAATGCGAAATTCGCCAATCAATAACAGTCGGGAACGCCATTCTTTTCGAACATGTCAGATCTGTTCAACATTCCACTTCAACTCGAAGTAGAATAAATCAATTTATTTATTTTTTCTCTTTTTCCCAATGGGATACTCCCATTCTCCATAATCTTATCTCCCTCCCTCAAACTCATGGTAATTTGTCTAAATTTCCATGAGTTTGTAACAATAATTAAAAGTTTTCAATAAATTTTTTTTAAAGAAATATTATAAAAATAAAATTGAAAAAAAAATCAACGAAATCCTGCAGGTGAGTATTACATAGTAGAAACCCCACCGGCAAGGTGACGGAATGTGTAATTAGGCCTCAAAGAATCGATAGCCTCGGATACCATGTAGAAATATAGGGAGAGATATTTTATTGAGAATAGTTGTTGTTGTTAATACATTATACATACTAGTGGTTTGGGCACAGTCTCTCGCCTGTGCAATAATTTAATTTTTTTCGTAATAATTTTTTAATAGTTGAAATTATAATTCATTGTTATAAAAGCATAAAACAAAAAAGATAATTGCATATGATCTAAAACTATTACTATTATTTTTAAAATATCGAACAATTAATACAAAAATAAATACTTCTTTATAAGAATATGATTAAATATATATGCATAAATAAATAAAACATATATATATAATTAAAATATATTGGACAATTATTATTATATAAAAATAAATACTTATTTATGAAAACATGACTAACCATATATGTTTATATAAAATGGATGAAATGGTAGTTATTTTCAAATTTTAAAATGGACACATGTTAAGATTTAATTGTGCCACGTGGATAGCCTAGATGATCTCTTAGGCTTCACCAAATAAGCTCTTCCCACATTATAGTATAGATAGATACCTATATTTATAGGTAAACATTAAACCTAACCTAACACTATGGAGTTATAGACTAGGGTTACTTGCCTATTAGCCTAACATATTATATTATTTTTAAACCAATTTATAACGAATGTATATTACATAAAATATATTTTTATGTTTTCACGATTGGATAAATTTACCGAACTATTATTTTCAATGATTTATATACGTTTATTTGTATGATCTTTTTAATTTTTGGATATAATTTATACTCATCTTCTCATTGCTACATCGTATAGTTACTATAACAAATTAATTAAATTTAAAACTTGTTCGGTTGACTAGAGAAGAGTAAATAACTTCAAATTCACATATGAGAATTTTCAAAAACTAAAGTCATTTGCTTTAAATAGTTTCTCTACAATAATTTTTATTAACTTCGCTTCGATTATTACAATTATTTTTTTCATTGAAAAAAATAATATGTAAAAAAACTTGCAAAACAAGACCCCTCGTGTTGGGTTATGGGTTTCTTCCTTTTTCACTGGACAATAATACCCATACTATATAGTTTGTGTGAGACAATTCATTAAGGGTAAATTTAATTTTATCAAATAACACAAAAAGCAAAAAATTATATTTTTACTATGATAGAGTTTTAATATAGTATAAAAAATTAAAAATCTAAAACTCGATTCATAAGCACATTTCTTACTACAACGGTAATAAAAAAGATTGATATACCAATTCGTTATGAAAATTTATTTTGAATATATATTGTATTAAATATGTGTTTCCGAACGTAATCAAATAGGAGTACAATTAATAATCACTGGACGAGAATACCCTTACTAAATACTTTGGGTTAGCCAATTCATTAAGGGTAAATTTGAACTTATCAAAATTGTTCTATGTATCGATTTAGTATGTTTACAAATATTACCTAAAATGTAAAAGAAGAAAAAGGTATGTATTACCTAAATGCAAAGACTTAATGAACTTCCAACGGTACAATAATGACTGTACTACTATATATAATCTTGATTGCCAACAGACGATCATTATAATCTCAACACTAATTCAATGGAGAGCATTGTCAAGAAACAGGTCCAGGGCAAGGGCAAGCAGAAAATTGAGATCAAGAAAATTGAAAAAAGATGCAATTTGCAAGTTGCGTTCTCGAAACGTCGCAACGGTTTGTTCAAGAAAGCTGCGGAATTTAGTAAGCGATTTGGCGTGGAGGCGGCGGTGTTGGTGGAATCTCCGGGAGGTAAGCTCTTCTCTTTCGGGACCCCGTCGGTCGAGAACGTCATCAACCGCTACATTAGGCTGAATAATGATGGTGGAGCAAATGATATGAATCAAATTGTTCAAGAATTGGAAAGGGGTGAAATTGATAATTTGGATTTGGAAAAACTTGAAGAAATCAAGGATGCTTTGGAAGGGTTGAAGCGTAACATTATGGCTAGAGCAGAGTTAAAAAACATTAATTAGAAGGAATAGTTGTTATAGTTATTTTTGCTAATTCAACATTAATTTTGTATAATTTCTTTACGGAGCTATTCTTCGCACCGAAAAAATTACTTATTTGGATAATTCTATCTTTTATATTTAATATACAGTTAAGGCACGAAATTTTATTTGATGAAAACACCCCCTTCTTTTTATAAATTAACGATAAGATGAATTTCGAATCCAGGACCTTCTGGTCACTAGCGATGAAAACACCTCTTCTGAAACCTCATAAACACTCTCAAAACCCTGCTTTCTTATCTTCTTTGTTCACACTCTCTCTTCCTCCTCATACTCTCTTAAAACTTTAGAAGAAAATCACCCAAAAATTGATAAAGAGAAAAATATTGGCATATGTAACAAATATGTAATAACACGTCCTTATTTTCAATAATTAAAAAATACGGTTATAATTAAAACGTGAACAGTTTGATAAGAACTCATTTAAAATATGTGGACTCGTTAAGAATCTTGATAATAACTTATTAGCGATTGGATCGACCCGATTTATTTGAGTGGGCCTAACCTAACCCTTCTTCTATTTGAGCAAAAGAAAAAAAACTAGGTAATATATATATAACTTTAAAAAATAAAAAAAGGGAACGGCAGCCTTCCCAGCCGTAATTCTTTTTCCCAAGGAAGGCTGCACATTAACCTTCCAATGATTTCCTTCCCAAAAACAAGGAAATGTCGGCTGCACATTTTACACTATTCCAAATTGCGGCTGCCCAAATTTGTCCAAGATTTCGGCTCCAATTAATTAAGTAGTCATCTTCTTTTCATCGTCGTTGCTCGAGTTATGCTTAATTTGTTCTTTAATTCAAGAATTCTGGCCTCTAATCAAGCAATACACTAGAAGGTAATTAATCTATCCTATCTCGAACTAAAATTCTAGTATGTTGATGTGCGAAATCTGTGGTGGGTTAGGACATCGTTATTTCATATTTTATATCTTATATTGTTAATAATTAATATAGGAGATGGTAAAAATGGATGTAGTATTATTTTAGGTGGTACTAATCAAATTAAAATCTGTTCTTGGACTAATTAGCTTCGAACATGATGATGTTGATGATGATGATGTGTTAGAGTGATTTTGGATTCAATTATGATCGTAGATGACTCGGATGTGGACAATGGATATAATTTGGCATGATTTAGGGTCGAAAACAACCTTGGTAGACCATGTTGAGGTTCGAAATTAGTGATTTGGGTAATAGGGGGTTGAATTGTAATTAAGTATAATTAAGGGGTAAAAGTATAAATTCACTAGAATTAAGGGTTTAATCTTAGAATAAGATAAGGATTTGACTTGACTTGATATGAGGGTAGAATTGGGGGAGATCACGAGAGTTGACCATAGTTGACCTTGACCATAGTTGGCTTTGACTAGGATTTGACCGTTGACCAGTTCGTTAGTGATTAAGTGTTGATGACTAGACCGTTAAGATGATACTATAATAATGGGTATGATATGTACAACTAATATAAATTACTAAAATGAATCATATAATATATTGGGGTTGACCATGTGGGGCCAGGGGCAAAATCGTCATTTTCCGAATTGAGCTAAAAGACTATAAGTTAATTCGTGGGGAGTTGGGACGGTTTATAAGCAGTTGTTAATTAAAAGTATATTATTATAATATGTACTGCTATTTGACTGATTCCTGATTTGACGTGGGAGTGAGCTTTGCTTGCTGTTTGCTTGAGGTGAGTTCTTACTCACGTGTTTTTACCTTCCTGTATGTGTGTTATGTGCATAATGATTTGTAGAATTATAAATATGATATTGTTTGATTGGATATTGAGAAGAGACTTGAGGATAGAGATGGACCTAAGGGTTTGAATGAGATGTTGTGATTAAATTGTGAATATGTGATGCATGTATATTTTTATTTTTGTGGCTATTGTGGAGTAATATGATGAGGTATGAGCATGTTGGCATTGATGAGACTGTATGATATGTGAGATAGTTGTGGGGTTATATGTGGTCCTGATTCGGCAACTTAGGGCGGTTCTAGCCGGTCACTTCGGTGATGTCAGTGCGTGGTTGGTGTGACGGTGTGGGTGATGATAGAGGATAGGATGGTTCTAGCCGGTCACTTCGGTGATGTCAGTGCGTGGTTGGTGTGATAGTATGGATGATGATAGATCATAGGATGGTTCTAGCCGGTCACTTCGTTGATGTCAGTGCGTGGTTGGAGAGGTGGCGTATATGAGTCGGTCTCCCTGCAGGCGAGGTTAGGTAGAGTGCTGTACAGTGCCAAAGTCCGGATCCAGAGCATATAGTGATTGCATTTATGTGATTATTGTTGGTTATTGTTGTTGAGACTATTTATTGTTGATGTTGAGTTCTATTATTGTTGTTCGGTTACTTCATTGCTTTCGCATCACGTATGTGGGGTGGTAGCCACGCGTGAGAAGGATTTCACCAGCTGTCGAGCTGACCCCTTTGGGGACCTATTCTTTAGCAGGTTAGTGGCGTAGTAATGTGCGATGACCTCCTTCGGTGAGTCTATAGTATTAAACACTGATGGATATGTTTTAACACTTTTCAGTAATCCAAATTTTATAGTATTTATTTATGTATTTTAATTCCTTTGGTCATTTTAAAAATGTTTTACTTATCGAGTCATCCATCGAATGGTGACTCTGGTTTCGGATTTGTTATCGAGCCTCACCTCAGGGCGGGCCCACCTAGGGCGGGTCGTTACAAAATATGTTTTTGGTTTTGTTTTCACAAAAGAAACAATAAAATTTAGTTTATGTTCAATTATAACATATTTTTAATGCTAATTGCAAATATTAGAGTTGTTGTACATGAATGTTATAATAATTTATGATTATGTTAAGCTTTTGTAGCTTTTTTGCAATTCTTTTTTTTTTTTTGGATAGATAGAACATTTATAACAAAATATTTAGAGTACTTCATACAAAACAAAGTAAATGAGCAAAAGATGGCTTCCTTCCTTGCTTCCGAGCCACTAGTTAATATTACTAATACTACTCATATTATCCGTGTCTTTGAAGAGATCCAAAGGTAATGCTTCTTCCAAGTTATGGAAGCATCCAATCCTTGCCGGATACCACACTAAGCAACAAAGATCTTTTGCCTTCTCTTCCAAAATTGCTGTCCAATCTTCGAACCTTCTAATAGTTTCAAACTCCCTTGCCCAAATCTACGAAAAGGACAAATCAGTGACAATGTAAATTTTGTGATTTTCTTCTTTTTGAACAAGGTTAATGTTGTAATAAGAGCTTCCATGAGTGTGCAGATCCAGTATTCTCTGCTTTTTAATGGATGGAAATCGATTTTTTGAGATGATTCTCGATTGTTATCCCCTTCAATTATTTGTTGTATTCCATTAATATCCATTTTAATTTTTCAGGTTGGAGTTCCGCTATTTGTAACTCCGATTAAGATTCTGCGGTTGTTCTTTTCGCATTCTGCCCTGCAAGTGCTTCCTTTGAAAAAGAATGTGGTGGAGAACTGAGCCGATTTCTTGTGATCTAAGTTGTTTATTTTGGGATTTTTAGCACAAGTGTTGATTTTTTTATGGAAGTGATTCCATTATTTTGTAGTTGCAAATGATCTTGTAGTAATTTGTTCAACTGAGCTTGCCTTGTTATTGAAGACCTTTTCATTCCTGGATAACCAGATATTCTAAAGAGTGCTCCCAAACAAGAATAACTCAGTTTTACAGTGGCTTTTGGTAAGTTTAGGCAGCCAAAAACAGAGAAAGTTTTGAATAGTATTAAAATTTGAGGCATTGAAATTTGATTTTATCGTATTCCAAATATTAGCAGCAAAGTTACAATGCAGGAAGAGGTGATTATTGCTTTCAATTGTGCTCTGGCAGAGAACACAATTAACATTATTAGTCTTCCTTGTCCTAATTGCGATGTTGTCTAAAGTTGGGAGTCTATTTAGGATCAGCTTCCATAGGAAGCATTTAATTTTTCTTGAAATCTAGATTTCCAAATTAGTTTCCAGAAGTTTGGGTTGATATCTTTAATATTGCTTTAGAGGTGTAATTATTGAACAAGTGTATTTTGATGTCATCTTTTCCAGAGGGTGAAATAGTAAGGATTTGTTTTAGCACATGTTTAGGAAAGTACTTTTTAAGTATATGGATGTTCCAATGGAAATTGTGAATAACTAGTTCTGAGACATAAATAGGATAATTAAGATTGTTATCAGATTTAAAGAAGCTTCGTAAGGTGATTTCTTTGTAGTTGGGGATCCAAGGGTCGTTCCAGATATTTACAGATTTACCATTCCCTATTTTCCAAATAAAGGAATTGTGAATTTCGTTAATACCTATTTTAATTCCTTTCCAAACCCAAGATTCATTATTTTTATTATTAAATGTGTTCATGGAGGGATTAGAATTTGGGTAATATTTATTTTTCAGCAAGGTAGTGAGGGTGGGGTTATGATTGTTAATGATGGGCCAACTATTGAATTGATGCAAATGTTTAAGTCCTAAACCCCCTTGGTTAGTATTGAAATGAAGGAAATCTCAATTAATCCAATGTATTTTGGTATTTCCGTTTCCTTTGCAGAGGAAGTTTGCAAGGATTTTATCAATTTTATTTATAATCCCACGGGGAAATAAGTAAACACTCATCGGGTAAACTAATTGAGCCTGTAGAACGGATTTAATAAGTGTGACTCTACCAGCAAAGTTGAGAAATTTTGCGTTCCAAGATATAATTTTCCTTTTAATATTTTCAATGATATTGTTAAAGATTTGGCTCCTTTTGGTATTAATATCCAAATCAATACCTAGGTAAGTCTCAAAATAGTTCGATATAGGGATTTTTAATACTTAGCTAGTGTGATTAATCATGTTCTCCGGTGTAAAAGGGCTGAAGGTGATGGTAGACTTGCTGAGATTTATGACTTGTCCAGTTTCTGAACAGAACTTAGAAATGATGGAGTTAAAGTTTTGGATGTTTTTCTTTTTTAGTTTAATAAAGAAGAAGCTATCGTCCGCAAACAGAAGGTGGTTGACTTTAGGACCAGATTTAGTGATAGATACTCCTTGGACCCTTTTATTATGTTGATAAATGTTATTTAGAGAGGCTCAGAGTGCTTCCGAACAAAGTGCGAAAAGAAGTGGTGATAGGGGATCACCCTGTCTGAGTCCACATTGAGGTTTAAAGGTACTACTATTGTTCCCATTAATTAAAAGAGAGTATTGAACAGTAGTGATACACTGAGTAATGATTCTGATACAGTTGTTTGGGAAATTGAGCTTTTTCAGGATTCCAATGATAAAATCCCATCTCATTCTATCGAAAGCTTTACTCATGTCAATTTTAATTGCGGCCAAACCATATTTTTTACTTTTAGAGCTTTTTATTCTATGTGTGAGTTCTTGTGCCATAATAATATTATCTTGACCATTTCAACCATTTATGAAGCCGTTCTGAAAAGGTGAGATAATAGTGCCGAGGTGTATCTTAAGCCTATTTAAAAGAGTTTTAGAAGCTATTTTATAGAGAACATTAATAGATGAAAGTGTTATTAATTTCTTTCAGAAGTTGTCCCCCATTAAGGAAATCAAGGACAGTTTTGGTAATGTCAGGTCCAACTAAATTCCAGTGATTTTGGTAGAATTCAGCTGGAAAACCGTCAGGTCCGGGTGATTTGTTGGGTGCCATTTGAAAAAGTGCAATTTTAACTTCTTCAGGTGTAAAAGGATCAGACAGATGGCTAATCTGTTCATTGTTAAGGCATGTATTGATATTGTCAATGAGACTAGGTCCAGTAAGATTATTTACCACGGGGGTAAAGAGGTATTTGAAGTAGTCGACAGAGTGGTTATGTATATCAACCTCATTGGTTAAAAGATTATTGTTTCTATCAAGAAGTTCTAGAATAGAGTTATTTTTATTTTTAAACTTGACATAAGTGTGAAATTTTTTTGTATTTTTATCTCCGTTAATATTAACATGAAACTTGGCTCGTTGCTTCCAGTATTCATTTTCGAGGAGAAGAAGGTTGTCAAGTTGATGTCTGAGATTAAAATCTCTAAAATCATTATGAACAATAGAGGGATTTTTCTGGAGATGTTCTAGTTCTATTTGAATTAATTTAATTTGATTAAAGATGTTTCCAATTCTAAGATTATTCCAATCTTTTATTGCTTTTTTGGTACTCTTCAATTTTCTAGGAAGCGAAAATGCATTGTTATGGAAGTTAAAAGGGGAAACAGGATCCCAATAGGTGCTTAACAGCTCCTGGAATCCTAGAAGCATGGTAATGAACTTTTCGAGTTTAAAAGGTTTTGACTTGTTAGATGTATTGAGTTTAGTCGAAATCACTAAAGGTCCATGATCAGACCTCTGTATGGGAGGCCCTTTGCAATTAGAAAAAGGAAACATATTATTCCAATCGTAATTACTCATAGCCCTATCTAATTTCTCATAAATATTAATGTTATTTCTTTTACCCGACCATGAGAATTCACATCCAGTATGTGCTAAGTCGCCAAGTCCAAAAAAATTTAAGAAATCAAACAGATGGTTAGCTCCAGGAATAGTTTTATTATTAAAGGGAAATTTTTCGTGTTGTATAAAACTTGATTAAAATCACCGCAAACTAAAAGTGGTGCGTTAATATAGGGTTTAAGCTGATATGTAATAAGGTTCAAGGTAGCAAGTCTATGATGAGTATGAGGGTTACCGTACAAACAAGCAACCAACCAAGGATGTGTTGATTCAACTCTAACTTCAAAAAGCATTAAGTTTTTAGAGGAAAGAAGCAAGCTAGTTTGGACATTAGAGCTAAATCCAACCCACAAATCTCCACTTCTACCAACAAAATCAACTCCAAAACAGCTATGAAAATTTAGTTTGGCAAGACTAGCATTGGCATTATTCTTGGACCAAAGTGTTTCACTAAGAAAGCAAATTTCAGGTTTATGCATGACAATGAGGGAGGTTAGAAGTCGGGTTGTAGAGGCCTGCCCAAGTCCTCTACAGTTCCATGAAAAGAGTTTCATGATGTCATTTGGGGTTGTTTAGGTACAACCACCCAAGACCGATAATTAGCAAAAAGTTTATTCCAACAGCCACAAATAAAACTAGAGTAATTCTTGAAATTGAGAGTACTGTTGGAAAGTGAGATACCTGGAAGTCCAGTAATTTGGCCAACATTCTCCTCGGCTTCATCACCTTGCTCATCAATTTGGTTTGTGTTTTGATGATAATGTGAAGATCAAGCCTCCTCTTCAAAGTGATTTATCCTTCTCCTTTTTTCATTGTTCTCCATGTCCATCTCCAAAAATCCCCTCTTTCTTTTTTCATTATTCGGGATTTCTTGAACTGAGGCCCATTGAAGTTTGCAGATACAAGTCTCAAATATGTTGATCCTACATAGGATATTCCATCCCTCGTCATGTTCTTGAAGATGTGTTTGATATTCCTGGGAATTTCTTTAGTCTTTTTCCAAGGTCCAAAAACAAGCTTTTGGTGGTTCCTGTGGTTCTCATGTGTTTCCACTAAATTACCAAACTCAATAGTTTTCTTCTCAACTTGTTCAGTCCATTTTTGAAAAGAGTTTGGGGTTATACCATAAATATTGATAATGACTTTTGTCTTACAAATAACAAAGCTAGTCAAGAACAGTGGAGATTCAAGGCAAGAGTTTGCTGAGGCCCAAATAGTTGAAGGAGTTGTACTGCTCATGATCGTTGGCGTACTACTAGCATTTGTCCTGAAATCATAAATTTTTTTGTTTTGATAGGTGTTCTCTTCTTCTTGAAAACCTGCAATATTAAGGATTTCCTCCCACTCCTCGTTCCATTCCAATTCCGAACTGGTACAATAAGATTGAAGAGATTCCCTTACTGAAGTCCATTCTTCATTAAGGTTCTCAAGTCTTATGTTGTCAGTAGGTGGCAATGGGAGATTATCTGGAAGATTCACGTCGAAACTCATCGCATTGGCAAGATTAATCTGATAATCGAGATGTGCCTGTATTATCTCTTCGTTCCAAAGGGCCAGGTTAAGAGACGTGTTGATGTCCATTCCTTCTCCAAAGCGGACCATCTGCAGTGGTTGTGGGTTGTCATCTTCCATGGTGTGATCTTGTTGGTTGTTGTGTGTATCCTGCATCTGAGTGAACTGAGGGATTTGGTTGGAAATATCTAGTGTGAGACTAGTGTTGATGTTACTTGTCCCATGATGCATGTAAGCAGTAGCGGATCTACGAGTATGAAAGTGCCTGTTCGAAATTGTCGTAATTTTTAAAGTGCCTGTTCAAAACACTTAAATATATTCAAATATAATTTTTAATGCTAATTTTTACACTAATTTTCCCCTTACACATATATAATTTTTTTTTTTCAAAAAAAAAGTGCCTGTTCGAGTGAACAGCGGTGAACGTATATAGGTCCGCTACTGCATGTAAGGATCCCTCATCTGGTTGAAATTCGTATCAAGGTTATTATTAGTAACCTTCCTTAAGTATTATGTGACTCCATATTAACGGATCACACCAATGTAACATGACATTTTATTATGTGATGTTAATCATTCTCCTATTTCTTATACTAGTTATTGATTATCGTTTAATTTTGCAAGAAACAATCGATTGATTCAATAGCACATTAAATATCATCATATTCCACTCGAGATATTACAATTTCAAAATTTATAGGATACATGTAACTAGGCCTGTGAGCAAACGTCTTGGTTCGAAATTATTCGACGCATTCGATTCGAAAAGATTCGGCTCGAAGTATGTTCGAAGGCATGATACTGATACCTGAACCTTGATTTTTAGGTATTTCCAAAATCGAGACGAACGGTTCGATTTAGTTCGGCTCGATCATCACCCCCCTCCCCCGTCATTAAATAAGAGGGCTGAACCATTGTGGACTAATATATGTATTCCTTTCAACCCACATATATTCCCACATATAAACCCTAATCACTATATATGTATTTAATGATAAAATCCTTATCAACCCACATATATTCCCTTATATGTACAGTGTACTCCTCTCATTCTTTCATCTTTACCCTCCAGATCACCCTCCCCCTCCCCTTCGGCCCTCCCTCATCTCTTCTCTTCTCAAAAGCCGTTACCCCACCCCGTTCCCCCTCATGAGGCATGCCTAGCCTTGTGATCAAACGGCTCTGTTCGAAATAGTCCGACGTATTCGACTCGAAAAGATTCGGCTCGAAGTATGTTCGAAGGCATGATACTGATACCTGAACCTTGATTTTTAGGTATTTCCAAAATCGAACGGTTCGGTTCGAAAAGGTTCGAAGGCATGATACTGAACTCGAACCTTGCAAATATTCGACTCGATTCGGCTCGATTACAGGCCTACATGTAACAAATATGACAATTGAGCTGAAGATGCATGCCCGGAATATATGCCCGTTTCCAACAATGCATAACATCCATATGCATTAATGTTATATTTGTTGCTTTTGTCATTCAAAGGTCATATTCTAAGATTTTAGTTGTCTTAATTATATATGTAGTAAACAATTTTAGTAATCTTCATTAAAATTACATGACTCCATATAATCCGATCACATAGTTGTTACATGCCATATTATTTGGCATAGTCATGTAAATGAGCCCGAAAGTTCGAAAAGCTTGGTCGTATTCGATTTGAAACGCTCGCTTATGGCTCGATCCGAGAAATCAAACGTAGAATCAAACATTCATTTTTCGTATTCGGCCAAAGGAGCCGAATAGCTCGATTCAGATGGCAACTTATATATATGATAATAATTAATATGATTATATAAATAGACTCATAACTCCATTTATTTACCCCATTCCCGAGCCCATTCACACACCACACCGATTCATATTTCGATTATCTAAATAATCCTAAGCCTAATAATCCAAATCAGCCTCATCTCTCTCAAAGTTTCTCAATTTTTCTAGTGATTCAACTCAAAGTTTCTCAAGTTCTGGCAAAATTTAAAGTGTTTTCTACTTCCCTCAGCCATCGTAATGTCATATCGCGCCTTATTTTCAATATTAATAGTGCAAGGTGAAAATCGACTGTTTTATGTGTAGATGTGTTTTGACTTTCACATATGGTTTCGATTTTGTATTGCATGTGTTGTATTATGTAAATTAATTGTTTTAAGCTTTGATTTGTGATTTGAATCCATGTTTTTGGGTATTAATGTTCCGATTTTATGTTGACTCTTTTTTACTTTGATATCTTGTGTCGATCCGGTTGTATATATGCTTGAATTTCAGTTTTTTGTGACTATAATTAAGAGTATTTGCCTTTGATATTGGTTTCATTTGTCGATTTTGAACATGTTTGTTTAAAGTTAAGGTTTGAGTTTTTTTATTTTGACTATAATAAAGAGTATTTGCCTTCGATTCAGATTTATAATTGTCGATTGCGACTTTTAATTGATTTGATTTTGACCATAATAAAACCGACTTAGGTTTTAGGGTTTTGACTTTTTATGTTGACTTTTCAAAAACAATTTAGGGTTTGAGGTTTGGATTATAAATTAGTTAAATTGATTTCATTTGACTTCTAATAATCGTTTTAATTGTCAATTAGGGTTTCAAGTTTCAATTATAAACTATAAATCTGTAATAAATGTTATTTAATAAATTTTATTTAATAATGTTATTTTGATAATGTCAATTAGGGTTTCAATTTTCAATTGTAAACTAAGAACTATAATAATATTCATTTGAGTGTGTAATTTACATCTTGTAAACTGTATTGAAATTGTATTGAAGTTTTGCTTGATATACTATATTCATTGTTGTATTTTCATGTTCTAAACTGTTTGTATTAATAATATAGTTTTTTAATCTTCACTCACTAGTGACATTTTTTGTAATACCCGGCCCAAAGTGGGCGATGTGATATCTTTGATATGATTTGATTGGTACTACTCATACCATCAAGATGCATCTTCTTTTCGGTAGCCCAACTCATAAGAACTCCAAAGTTAAGCGTGTTTGACCTAGGGAAATTTTGGGATGGGTGACCTACTGGGAATTGTCCCGGTGAGCACGTGAGTGAGGCCAAAAGGTGCTGGAAAGACCCGTGGTGGTTTGTGAGGTCAGTCCATCAAATCAAATAACGTTCCGACTCGGTTCGGGAAGGGCGGGGCGTTACAAATGGTATCAGAGCGGAGCCGTCCGGAATTGTGAGATGAGTCTCACACGGTTGATACGGTCCTGGATGTGGATGTGGATCAACGAGGACGCTGATTGTTTAAGTGGGGGAGATTGTAATACCCGACCCAAAGTGGGCGATGTGATATCTTTGATATGATTTGATTAGTACTACTCATACCATCAAGATGCATCTTCTTTTCGGTAGCCCAACTCATAAGAACTCCAAAGTTAAGCGTGTTTGACCTAGGGAAATTTTGGGACGGGTGACCTACTGGGAATTGTCCTAGTGAGCACGTGAGTGAGGCCAAAAGGTGCTGGAAAGACCTGTGGTGGTTTGTGAGGTCAGTCCATCAAATCAAATAACGTTCTGACTCGGTTCGGGAAGGGCGGGGCGTTACAAATGGTATCAGAGCGGAGCCGTCCGGAATTGTGAGATGTGTCTCACACGGTTGGTACGGTCCTGGATGTGGATGTGGATCAACGAGGACGCTGATTGTTTAAGTGGGGGAGATTGTAATACCCGTCCCAAAGTGGGCGATGTGATATGTTTGATATGATTTGATTGGTACTACTCATACCATCAAGATGCATCTTCTTTTCGGTAGCCCAACTCATAAGAACTCCAAAGTTAAGCGTGCTTGACCTGAGGAAATTCTGGGATGGGTGACCCACTGGGAAGTGTCCCGGTGAGCACGTGAGTGAGGACAAAACGTGCTGGAAAGACCCGTGGTGGTTTGTGAGGCCAGTCCATCAAATCAAATAACGTTCCGACCCGGTTCGGGAGGCGCGGGGCTTTACATTATTATCATTGGTGTTTCATTTGTTGACTCTTCTGACAACCCCTCTTGGAATTCATATAACCCAGTCTGAATGATGATGTTGAGAATATGAATGATGAATTGATGAAGATTCTGA
Organism: Echium plantagineum; assembly: GCA_003412495.2. Taxonomy (NCBI): domain Eukaryota; kingdom Viridiplantae; phylum Streptophyta; class Magnoliopsida; order Boraginales; family Boraginaceae; genus Echium; species Echium plantagineum. The sequence continues at coordinate 24,416,094 of CM016562.1, read as the reverse complement.
CAATTCTAGTGATGAATCATATTTGGGGTGGCTGAGTTGGAGGTGGAAACTGAAACATGAGAGACTAATGAGGGAGATGTTGTTGTTACTCCTAAACCCATCAAGGCAGCAGATCCAAAAAAACGTTCCAGGGCTGTTGTCTAGAAATATTTGGAGACCATTGTGTTACCTGGTGATGTAAAAAAAACAAGTGTAAGCATTCTGGTAGAATCCTTTCAAATCAACCTGGTGGTACCACCACTCATTTAATCAAACCCTTGAAACTTACTTGCCCTGCTAGACATAAATTATCTCCTAAAAATTTTGCACCCAAATCTGGAGCTTGTAAGTCGTTACAATCCGAATTACATGGGGTTGTATTTTCTGAGGGTGAAAGTTATGTCCAAACTTTTACATTTGATTGAGATAAGGTTAAGTATTAGCAGCACATATGATATTAGCTCATGAATATCTTTTCATTATAGTTGAACATCAGTTATTTAATGAATTCTTGAGCGCATACACTCCTTATTACAATAAACTCCATAGGTTTGTTGTTAGGAAATTCGGGTTTTTGAGAAGGGAAGGGAAAAAATTAAAGGTTTGCTGGGAACTGTTGATAGCATTGGGTTGACCACAGACTGTTGGTGGTCTGGTGTAGAAAAAAATAGGCTACATGGTCATCACTTGCCATAATATTGATAGGTATGTTTTTTATTCTCATTATTTTCTGTTATATGTTTTCTCTTTTTTGTTTTTCTGTTATGAGTTTTAATTGATGGGAACTGTTGATAGCATTGGGTTGACCACATACTATTGGTGGTCAGGAATTGACAATTGTATAAGCGAGTATCTAGCTTTGTAAATGTGACACCACCAAAAAATGGGATTGCTTTATCTAAAGTGGTGTATATGGTTAGTAGCGCTTATTGTATTAGTGATAAGGTGGCCTCTGTTATAGTAGATAATAGTAGTGTCAATGATGTGTGTATTGATATTTTGAAATCTGACTACGAAGCTAAGTCCTAGCTTGTCTTAAATGGTAAACAATTTAATGTCCATTGTTGTGCGCATATTATAAACCTATTGGTAAATGATGGGTTGAAGGAAATAGAGATGGTGACTTATGTAGTTAGGGATGGTGTTAAGTATTCGTTTGAATCTGATAATAGGTTGACCTCTTTCAATGAGCATAGGCTTAATTTACAATTGCTGACAATAAGTTAGTTTGGATAACAATACAAGGTGCAACTATACATATGTGATGTTAAGCAATGCTTATAAATATAGACAATACTTTATGAAATTTGTTGAGGAAGATGAGAACTTGTTAAAATTCTGTCCTTCTACTTTATAATGGGATCAAGTGCATGAGGTGTGTGAATTTCTTGAGATTTTTCAAGATGTTACTAATTTGATCAGTGGCAGCAACTATCCAACAGTTAACTTATTTGTAATAACACGACCTGATATTAATAATAAAATTGTGATAATTAAAATTAAAACGTAACTTGTTGAGGGTTTAATAGTGATTTCGTTAATAATTATATTAATACGTTAAGCATGAGTACTTATATTATTGGGCTTCCTATAATACTAATATATGTATATATTGGACCGGATCTGTACTATTATTATCCTACATAATCTACCTATTTTAGTACTATTATTATATATGTATAATATATTAGTCATACTCATATAATAAACCCTTCCCCCATAACCCACAGAAGCCGGCCGCCCAAAAGAAACAAAGAATTTCCAAACTCGCCGTTAAGGAATTTGCTCCCAAAAGATTTTGACAGCCACCATTATTTCCTTATTGAAGTGTTCATATATTTGTTTGTGTAAGCCGCCTAACTTCTTCACCTTGAAGCTTGATTCCTTTTGCTTCCTTCTTCAATTGGACACTTCAATTCATCCTTTAATTTGAGTTGGACAATCTCTAAGCAAGGTATAACGCTGGAAGGTCCTGATATTTGATCGAGTGCGCATTGTTGACACATGAGAGAGTGTAATTTGTGTTGTTTGCTTGAGGTGAGTTCTTACGCACGTTTGTTTACTTTCTTATGCATGTGTTATGTGTAATTGTGTGTGTGATGTGTCAAATTAGTAGCATGTTATTATTATTGTTTATGTTGAATATGGATATGAGGATAGATGTGGACCTAAGGGTTGATGATTGATATGTTGAGATGCTTGCATGTGATAAGTTTGGTTGTTGTCATGATCCGGCAACGTGGGTAGTTTAGAGCCGGTCACAGGGGTGATGTGGGCGATGGCGGTAATGCCATGGTAGTTTAGAGCCGGTCACAGGGGTGATGCGGGCGATGGCGGTAATGCCATGGTAGTTTAGAGCCGGTCACAGGGGTGATGCGGGCGATGACGGTAATGCCATGGTAGTCTAGAGCCGGTCACAGGGGTGATGCGGGCGATAGAGGTAATGCCATGGTAGTTGAGCGCCGGTCACAAGGGTGATGCGGGCGATGGCGGTAATGCCATGATATGATGATAGTTAGAGCCTGTCAAAGAGGTGATGCAGACGAGTTAGGTAGAGTACTGTACAGTGTGGAAGTCCGGATCTGGTGCATATAGAATAGTTAAAGGGTTATGTTATGTGATGTTGGACTTGATTGATTTGTTTTACTGTTTTTGCTCGTGATGGTTTGTCGAACTTCTTATCGATATGGTGTATATTATTCCTTTTCTTTGTTGTTGTGTTCTGCACTCATGTATCGCTTTCATATCATGTGTATGGGTTGGGAGCCACCCGTGAGTTCGAATTCACCAGCTGTCGAGCTGACCCTTCGGGGATTTATTCTTTTAGCAGGCTACGTGTTCCAGTGAGTTGGTCCCTGTTTTGGTGAGTGGTGATGGTGGCATTAGGATCGCCCTCAGTCGTTGCTGTGCTTCCGTGTTTTCATATTATATTTTTTTCCTGATGTACTATTGGTGTTGTGGGATTTGATGTACTTTGATTTTCGTCATGATGGGGTCATATATTGTCATACACCGATGGACACGTTGCGTTTTTCATTAATCATTTTTCAGTTCCCTTTTTAATAACGACTTTTAAATTTCATTTTATTTCGTTTAAAATGTATGTTATCGAGTCATCCATCGAGTGGTGACTCTGTTACGGATTTGATAGCGAGCCTAACCTCAGGGGGGGCCCACCTGGGCGGGTCGTTACATTACTTTTGCTTGAGTTAAGTAGAATTAAGAAACTGATAAAGGCACAGTTGGAAAATGAAGACACTAAAGACATGCAAAGTATGGTTGTGAGAATGGCATTGAAGTTTAATAAGTATTGGAAAGAATGTGACTTCTTGATTTGTTCTGACTTTATTTTGAATCCTAGATATAAGATGGGATTGCTACGTTTTGCATTTGCATCAATGTACCTTATTGATTATGATTCATATGCATATTGTCTATATGTGGCGTGAGATGATGAGCCAAACGATGTGACAGTAATGATAATTGGTATGAGTTGTTTGGGTAATGAACTTGGTGGAAGCTCAAGGAGAATGTCGATATCGGAATTCGTTCGTAAATGGGGTGTTATGGAAGTCTTTCGGATGTGAGAAGAAGTTCGAAGTTTGAAGTTTGATGTAGGTTTGGGTTGTGTAAAGGAGGAATTTTCGTTGTGTTTCAAAAGCCTTTTATTGCTTTTCCAAACACCAATCATGGTGACCCCATCATGAGCTGTATGTCACGATAGGGGGTCATGACCATACTTTCCACTTTTTGTTGTGAGTGGCGTCGTGAGTGGATTGGTCACGACGAGAGGTCACGATGGCAGTTTATATATACCTCTAAAATCATATTTTTCTCACAATTCTCTAACCCTAACTTCCCTTTCATCACGAAGTAGGTATACCAAGAAAGTGCTCGAACTCATATGAGATTTTAGTCATCCTTGATCACTAACTTCTGCAACAATAACGAATTAAAACAAAACCAAACACATAAATAATATCTAAGGAAAAATTCTCTATTTGACAAAAAAGATAAGTAGATAATCATCAATTAGCCTATACACCAAAGTCAAATAGAGTCTTCCATAACAAAAACTAACTCGTAATAAATTGACGAGAAACAAGGAACATTAAAAGCGAATAACAAGTAAAACTAAGAATACAAAAGCACATACCAACAATTCATCAACATGTATACGAATAAACGCGCAAGTTAAAGTGAAGTAAGAAGACAAAATAAAAACAATTAGCTATTAACATGAATCTATATGAAAAAAAAGACATGATTTTAAAGCGAATAGAATTATCCAAATAAATAATAGTGAATGAGTGAGTGAGTGAATTGCAATTGATTGAGTATATATATTAGAGGGAGGGAAGTGATCAATGGTCCAAATTAACTCAAGTAATCCAATGGTGAAGTCAAATGATCAATGCCAAAATTGGCCTAACTAATCCAATGATTCAAAATCAATGGTCAATTATGAAGTGGGACATAGTCAATTATGAAATGGTGTCTAAGTCAAACAAGTCCCACGTTCAAAAGTCAATTGCCAAAGTTGGTCCAACTAATCCAATAGCTGAAAACACGATGGTAAAGTCAAATGATGAATGACCAAGTTTGACCTAACTAATCCAATGGCTCAAATGCAATGATCAATTATGAAGTGGAGCATACGATATTTATGAAGTCGGACCTAAATGATTTCATAACTGGTCCCACATTCAAAAAATAAATGGCCAAAATTGGAATGGCTCAAAATCCGATGGTAAAGTCAAATGATCAACCACGAAGATTGGTCTAACTAATCCAATGACTAAAAAAAATGGTCAATTATGAAGTGGGGTGTAATACCCTGCCCAGAGTGGGCGATGTGATATGTTTGATATGATTTGATTGATAGTACTCATATCATCAAGATGCATGTTCTTTTCGATAGCCCAACTCATAAGAACTCCAAAGTTAAACGTGTTTGGCCTGGGGCAATTCTAGGATAGGTGACCCACTGGGAAGTGTCCCGGTGAGCATGTGTGTGAGGACAAAACGTGCTGGAAAGACCCGTGATGGTTTGTGAGGCCAGTCCATCAAATCATATAACGTTCCGACCCGGTTTTCGGGGCGGGGCGGGGCGATACAAATGGTATCAGAGCCGAGCCGTCCGGAATTGTGAGAACCAAGTGCTATGCGGCGCAAAGTGCTACGTCGAGGACGGGAGACACCTCTTGAGGCCGTAGTAGCCACCTCTAGAGTCTCACACGGATGGTACGGTCTTTGATGTGGATGTGTATGTGGCTCAACGAGGACGTTGAGTGTTTAAGTGGGGGAGATTGTAATACCCTGCCTAGAGTGGGCGATGTGATATGTTTGATACGATTTGATGGATAGTACTCATATCATCAAGATGCATCTTCTTTTCTGTAGCCCAACTCATAAGAATTCCAAAGTTAAACGTGCTTGACCTGGGGCAATTCTAGGATGGGTGACCCACTGAGAACTGTCCCGGTGAGCACGTGAGTGAGGACAAAACGTGCTAGAAGGACCCGTGATGGTTTGTGAGGCCAGTCCATCAAATCATATAACGTTCCGACACGGTATTCCGGGGCGGGGCGTTACATGGGGTATACGTCAATTATGAAGTGGGGCCTAAGTCATTTATTAACTGGTCCTACATTCAAATGATCAATGGCCAAAATTGGTTCAACTGATCGAATGGCTCAAAACACAATGGTCAGGTTAAATGATCAATGGTCAAAACTGGCCTAACTAATCCAATGGCTCAAATGTAATGTTCAATTGTGAAGTGGGACAGATTTGAAGTGGGATCTAAGTCATTTAATAATTGGTTCCATGTTTTTAATAACTGGTCCCACAAACTACATACAAAAAATTTGTGACGGTTTTCTCATCAACCTTTATATATTGAGGTATATTAAAGAGTTGAGATATACACACAATTTCTATTACATCAAAGCTTTACATCCTATAAAAATAATTTGTTCAAAATTTTTATTGACTATTTTATCCCTCCGAATTAAGGATCAGTTTGATTGAAAATTGAGTTCAATAGAAAGGTCAATCTACAAACCAACTGAGACATGATATTAAAACATGAGTGATCGATCGTGTCATTAACCGTATTATTTTCTATTGTAAATATATGAACGAAAATATTGAAAGTAAAATTCTAACAATATATATCTAGATGTAACTGTGTGGAATTTTCTCATGTTATACTAACACAATTTACAATCCTATTCAAACCATAACTCTTAGCAAATATATGGCTTATTTTTATTTTGGACTTTGAACTATGACGAAAATTTCAAATTGGACCCTAATACTATCCTAAGCCTCATATTGGACCCTATACTATGGTTTGTCTCATTTTACCCCCTAAAATGCCAAATATGATATAATTTCGTTTTAAAATAAGGGCAAGATCGAAATAGCATATATTAAAGTTTTGGGCACAATTCATAAATAACAAAACTTATTAAATTAAAAATAACTCCCAAGTTTATTTTCATTTTGGACCCTAAACTATCACGTAAGTTTCAAATTGGATCCTGATACTATCATTAGTTATTTGTAAAAGCGTCTCAAAAGTTTGATATATGTGATAATCCGAATTTGCCCTTCTGTTAAAACGAAATTCAATCTAAAATTGGCATTTAAGGGGGCAAAATGAGACAACACATAGTATATGGGGCAATTTGAGGCTTATGATAGTATCAGGGTCCAATTTGAAACTTATGTGATAGTTCAGGATCCAAAATGAAAATAAGCCAAAATATATATAGGGTAAAACATGTGTACAATATTTTAATGGGCTCATTGTTTTAGGGCGACCATATGAACACAAAATATGATCGATTGAGATTGATGACAATAACAATGACAATGAAATGAAACGATTAATATTAATAAAAAAAACAAAAAGATAAAGAATCAGAATGTGAAATTTCGAAATTTTAAGTATGACAATCAAATATTTTTTGATATAAATTTTTAAATAAGTATATGATATCTTTAGTCTTGATAATTTTACATTCTTAGAAAATAATATTATTTGAAACTTAATTACAAAAAAATTATTAAATATATACTTTAATTTTCTTACTATAATTAATTTGTTACATTTGATAATTATATTTCAAAAATCATGTGCAACAAAACTATCATGTGCAACATACGACCCTTTTAACTAGTTCAAGATAAATCTAAACGTGTTCTTATATCCAACATTAAACTCTTTCTAAAAAAAAACCCAAATTTATGGTTTAATTTGTTTAATCTAATCGTTAATGCATTTATTGTATCCCTTATTTTTGGGTAAGCGAATATTCAAATAAAATTATTAATATATATCATACATATTATATTATACTAGTTAGCTCGCCCCGGCAATCCCCGGGTCAATATTAAATTTAGGCAATGCTCGGGTCTAACTATAAAAAGTTATATTTATAGGTAATGATCATAATGAAGTCCCGAGAGTGAGTTCGGAGTGGCAACGCCAGGCCAAGTACTTCTTTATTTATTTGAGTACAAAGTTGGCCCTGTATAGCGGTGTTTAGATAGCACGTTGCACAAGTGTTGGACGGATCGCTGTAGGATATCAACAACAATAATATAACAAGCATTAATATTGAATTCGATGCTTCTTACTCATTATCTCATTACACTTGAGAAGTTCCTCCTAATAATCCTGGGTGTTGCTGCGGCTGTTAAAATTATGAAACCGGATGTTTCTATCCATAAAAAACAGTTCAGAAGCAAGTCTTATTGCAGACTTAGCAACATCAAATGGTTGAAATTCCAGTGGCTTGTAATATATGAAATAAGAGTAAATTGCTGAAATGGTCCTCGAAAGTGGGTTCAGGTTGCTTTTTGGTCCTCGAAAGTACAAAAGTTTTAACTTAGTCCACGATATTGGCAAATGCTTGCAGATTGGTTCAAAATTTAGTTAAGGTGTTAATATTTGACGCCCCAATGGCGATTGTAATTCACTCCTAAGCTAATTTTATTATTACGCTTCTAACTTATTAACAACACATGTAACTCACGAGGCGCGTGGGCGTAAATATTTAACAACGCCGTTAAGTTTTGGACCAATCTGTAACCTTTGGCCAATATCGTGGACTGATTTGCAAATTTTATACTTTCGGGGAACAAAAGACAACCTAACACCACTTTATGAGACTATTTCAGCAATTTGCACTATGAAATAACTAATAATTTCATTCTTGATTGCTTACGTAGCTAGACTCGTAACACAGTATCTTATAGAATTGAACATCCAAATTTGATGTTGCAATGTTGCCGCCAATTTAGTGTTATGTCCGTCAATCCAAGAAACTCTTTGCAGTAGACATCACTAAGAATGGTTTAGCTCATGAACTCAAGATTGATAATTAAGAAGCTTCGAACTTAAAATAGATGAAAACCGACTCGGCACCCTCACCCATCGCCACCCCCACCCCACCCCCCCAACCCCCACCTCCGCCGCTCCTCTTCCTTAGATGCTACTCACCTTTTCATATATATAACCAAATAAATAATTAGAAGATATTTTCGTATATGTATAACCAAATAATTTTCCAATTTTCACTCTTTAATTCTATTATAAAAAACATACCTTTCTATTCACATTAAAGCAAGTTGTTCACTTCAAATTTTTTGAAGTAAGCTCTCAATATTCGAAACTGTACCATTTTGTTGAAGTAAGACTTTATTAATTCGGAAGTGTGTGTGGGGTGGGGGGGGTGCGGTTGTGGGGGTTAATGATGATTTAATTTGGGCTAGGATGACTGTGAGAAATTCTGATTATTTGGTTCCAGAAGTAGAAGGTGGATTGCATTGCTAGGAAGTGATGGACTCTCGCTATTCTGGGCCTCGCCTTCGGGGTGATCCAATAATGGTAGGGTCCAACTGAACTGTTCACACTGACCGGGGCCTGGAACCTTTGGGTAGAAATAGTGCGCCGAGGGTTGGGACGCGCCTTAGGTGCCAGGGTCCGTCCTTCGTGTATTCAGCTACACCTGAAAGCGTGACCTTTGCAGGTCACAGACACTCCGATGCTTAAGTCAGTAAATGCTAATGGAGTGCCTTAACTAATGTAGTAGTAAATGCTTTAGTAATCAATACCTTTTCATAGTAGGAATTAGTAGTATTTATACTAGTAGAGGAGAGACAAAGGATTACTCTCAAGATAAGATAGTGAGATGATGCCAAGTGTCATCATCTAATGCTCTTGGGCCCGTAAAAGGGTCTTTCTTCATTCAGTAGATGGGTCTGTCCATCTTCCCCTAGCCTCTCCTTTCTTGGACGTGTCCTCTTAAACGCGGGCCGAACGAGATCCTTAGATAGAGCCTAGGTTACATCGTTGCCCCTTTATCTTCCTATTTGAAGCACTTAGCCGCAAGGGTTGGGATGGACGCGAATCGGAAGATAAGTATAGGATTGCTGAGGCACTTCCAAGCTAGCTATTGGGATCTCCGTCAACACGCCACGTGTCCGCCCGAGATTGGAGAAGAAGTTCAAGAGTCAAGCCTGAGATCTATAAAAGGCGAGTTGAGGTTCCTTTGTACTTTTACCTTCTTTTAACTCATCAAATTCCCTCTGAAACTACTGTTCCCCTGCGACCTTCTCTGCCGATTTCTCACCGTAAAACACTCCCATTTCCTTTCGATTTCACCGATCAGGTAAGTTTTCTTTTCCTTTTATCCTTTCTTTGTAATTGGGTAACATTCCATGGATGTTCTTCTTCAAAACGTGATGTTCTGCAACTTCCTCTAAACTTTAAACTTCTTGATGAACTTTTGAAAAACCTTTTGAATTCCTTCTTTTGATTCTCTTTTCTTCCTGATTTTAAGTGAAAGGATGTTATGGTAATTTCGCTGGTACAGTTGTCTTATGGAATTCTCTATCCTAGTCCTTCATCTTTTATGACACGCCTTTACTTGATCTTGTAGATATCATCATGGATGGAACCAACTCTGAGGCTTACCAGTCCAATGATCAACTGGTATGCGAGATACTCATCCCTTTGTTTACGAGCCTTCTAATCTTGACCCTCGGACTGTCACTTTATATTTCTTGCTTAAGGTTTGTAGCTCTCTCATAACTTTCTCTTTGTATGCAGATGTCCAAAGATAGGTCCGTTCCAGATACTGCCCCCATTCAATCCCCAGATCTTGACGCTTCCTTAAGATCTGACACAGTGAAGTCCAGAGAGACGCCCCCTGTCTTTGAGGTGGTTCAAGACGTGCCTAATCTCGGACATTCTTCCCCCGACTCCCCTATTATAATTGTTTCCGAAGAGGGCACGGCTACTGAAGAAGTGGATCATGAGCTGGAAGAGATGTTGAGGCTTCTTGAAGATTTAGTCTCTCCTTTAGCTCCACATCTGATGGATGTAAATTCTCAAGATAAAGGGAAAGCCCTGGCGGAGCCATCTATGACCGCGTCAGGTACCCTGAATGAGGCTGAGGAGTCTGAGGAAGATCTGTTGGCCTCGCTCTTCTCTGATGGTAACGCTCCCGCCTTTATTTCCAATTCCATTCCCATAGACGAGAATGTTGATTTAGCTAGGATTAGGAGATATTATGGGATACCTTCGTCTTTTATTCTTCGATTTCCTCAAGGGGACGAGACCTTCCTAATTCATGAGAGAGGTTTCACCCCTATGCATATTCTATCTTTTAATGTTGGGTTTCGTCTTCCACTCACCCCTTTTGTACAAACCATTTTATCTACACTTCCCGCATCTCCGGGTCAGATTACCATCATGGCTCAGTTAAATATAACTACCTTCCAAGTAGCCTGCTCCTGGGCAGGGGTGACCCCCACCTCGGTCTTTTCAATAAACTCTTTACGATGACCCACAATGGTCAATATTATGTTTTCTTCAAGCCCAATAAAAATTCCTGTGCACCCCTCGCCCTACCAAAGTTAGAGAGGCATACGTACACCGGGCCTGGTGTCTTGTTAAAGGGAATTTTGGTGAAGGGGTCCCGTCGAAGTGGCAACCTCGTCGCTTAAGCCATGGTATGAAGAAGATTAAGAGCCTATCCCAGGATGATGTCAACTTTGAGATTATAAAGAGGGTTTTTGACCAACCCTTACCCTGGGTGTCCTTTTGCGATGAGGGATGCCTGATGCTGGCGAGTCTTGTAGATAAACAATTTACTCAAACCGTGTCTTGAGGTATAGCATCTTATTCCCTACGTGGGGTTTATTTCTTATATTTATTTTGCCCCGTCTCTAACTTTTATAACTTGGATGTAGATGGCGTTCTGGATGCTGCGCTGGCCGCTCCTTCGGCCCTGAAGCTGGACTTTGCCCAGATGATGGGTAAACGAGCTCCTCTAGTTGATATTCCTATGACTCCCAATCCTCTGACAGTCCCGTTAGCTCCTCAGCCTATGCGGCAGTCTGTCCCAACTGTCTCTTCTCAAGTACAACCTCCTTCTCAGAAAGGCCCTGCTCCGAAGTCTACTTCTGTAGGGGTTTCTAAAGGTTCGGTTGATGCTCCTTCGTCCTCGAAGTTATCCACTAAGAGGAAGGTATCCCCTACTTCTTCGTCCAACGTGCCAAAAGGATCAAAGGATCTCGTCTTGCTTCTGCTGAACTCGAAGGTCCTATTGTTTGCAAGGACGGGAGTACAACTACCAGGGTCACTAAAGGGGCTGCTCGCAGTTCCTTATTTAGTACTGATGGACGCCCGGATGTGTCACATGAGAGTTCTTGTTTTTAGCTGAGGGCTTGGACGATGTAGGTAGCAAGTTCGAGCCTCAGGTTTGCGAGACTCCTGTGATATGTCACATGAGAGTTCTTGTTTTTAGCTGTTGGCTCGGACGATGTAGGTGACATTTCCGAGAGTCAGGTTTGCGAGACTCCTGTAATAATACCTCAAAACAAGCATAGATTTAATACTAAAATTGTATCCTTTACAGAAGTGTAACCTTACCAAAGGATTCACACATCCTTGGAATTAATAGTAATACCTGACCAGCTTTGTCACGTGCCATGTCCTTGGTACAGCTTCCCCTGTTAGCTCTCGTAGTTTATATGTCCGTGCTCCTAAGGTCTCCGCAATTCTGTATGGACCTTCCCAATTCGGACTAAGCTTATTGACCTCTTTTGGATGAGCTGCTGAGTATGATCCTAGAACCAAGTCTCCAACTCTGAACTCTCTATTCTTGACCCTTCTGTTATATGCCCTGGACATTAAGCTTTTATATCTTTGTGTATTATGTAAAGCTTCGTCCCTTTTCTCATCCAAAAAATCCATTTCTTGGCGCAGCCTAGAATCGTTTTTCTCCTCGTCAAAGACTCGTTGTCTGAATGTGGGTAGTCCAACCTCTGCTGGTAGTAGTGCCTCGGAGCTGTAGACCAAGCTGTATGGAGTCTCGCTTGTAGCCTTTGAAGGTGTTGTTCTCATTGACCATAACACCACTGGTAGTTCTTCAATCCAAGCTCCCTTTGATGTCTCGGCTTGAATCAAATTCTTTTTGCTGCCATTGAAGATGACTCTGTTCATCATTGCGACTAGGCCATTTGCTTGTGCATAATATACTGGGGCAAAGGTTTGTTCGATATCATATTTTTGGCAAAAATCCTTCAACACTTTTCCCTCGAATTGTGGGCCATTATCAGATACTATGATCTTTGATATGCCATATCTTGTCACAATATGCTTCCATATGAACCTGACTAAATCATCGCCTTTTGTCTTTGCCAGTGGCGTGGCTTCAACCCATTTACTTAAATAGTCCACGGCTACGATGACGTACTCCACATTTCCCCTTGCCTTGGGTAACTTACCCACCAAGTCTATGCCCCACATAGCAAATGGGATGGGGTTGATTACGGGTGTCATGGTTGTTGCTGGTAAGTGCGAGGCTGAGCCCTATCTTTGACAAGCATTGCATTTTCGGACAAATTCTGCTGAGTCTTTTTTCAGTGTTGGCCAGAAATAACCTGTACTTGTTATCTTCAAGGCTAAGGCTCCACTTCCGATGTGGCTCCCACACTACCCATTGTGCACTTCTGCCAATATCTTGCCCGTATCCTTTGTGGCTACACAGAAGAGTAAAGGACCATCCCATGATTTTTTATATAACTCTTCATCAGAGACATGGAAACGGAAGACCCTTGTCTTTATTTTTCGTGCCTCTGCATCCTTAACTGGTAACTCTCCCTTGGTTAGATATCTGACCAGAGGTGTTCTCCAATCCTCTTCCTCCTGTAGGACATTATTCACTTGCTTTATTTGGTGAGCTGGGATGTCTCGTACCTCAACGAGGGCGTCTTTGGGTAAGTCTTCATACCAAACCGTCGCCAGTTGTGACAAATAGTCCGCCTCTTGATTTTCCAGCCGAGGTACATGTTGGAAACTGATCTGTCTGAAGGATTGTGCCATTGCTATTGTCTTTGTTTGGTATACCATCAGAGATTCGTTCTTCACCACGCTTTGGCCATTTACTTGGTCCATCACAAGCTTAGAGTCTCCTCTGACCAGCATCTCTTGCACTCCTAAGCTCCGTGCTAACTGAAGTCCCGCCAGTAATGCCTCGTACTCGGCCTCATTGTTTGTGGTGGGGAAGGTAAACCGTAACACATAACTGAACCGTAGGCCTTGAGTTCCCTGGAGTACTATGCCGGCCCCTGATCCTTTGCTATTTCTAGCTCCGTCCACATTTAATATCCATTGAGGCTCCCGTGCTTGCTCAATCTCGACGGGCCCTGAGCTGTCTGGTGGGGTTGTGCATTCGGTAATAAAGTCTGCCAGGGCCTGAGCCTTGATGCTCGTTCTCGGAACAAATGATATATCAAGCTCACTCAGTTCAATGGCCAAAGTAGTTAGCCTTCCTGATAGTGCGGGGCTTGATATTACCTTTCTCAGAGGTTGGTCCGTGACTACTTCTATGGGGTGAGACTCGAAATAAATCTTCAGACGTCTTGCTGCAGTTACTAAAGCAAAGGTGAATTTATCTATGATAGGATAGTTTAATTCCGAGCCCCTCAATACGTGGCTCACATAATATATTGGCTTTTGTGTGCCGTGTTGTTCCTTAACCAAAACCGCACTCACTGCTCCTTCAGCCACGGCCAGGTATACCTGTAATGTCTCCCCCTCCTCTGGGTGTGTCAGTAATTTAGGGCTTGCCAGATACCTCTTTAGCTCTTAAAATGACGCATTGCACTCCTCATCCCATTGGAATTTTGTGGGTGCTCGTCTCAAATTTTTGAAGAAAGGAAGGTTACGCTCGCCTGATTTTGAGATGAACCTACTCAAAGCTGCTAAGCATCCATTTAATTTCATAAGTTCTTTATAACTCTTTGGTGGTTGCATATCTATCAGGGCTTGGATTTTGTCAGGATTCAGCTCAATCCCTCTCTTGCTGATCATGTAGCCCAAAAATTTTCCTGAGGTTACCCCGAATGAACATTTGTCAGGATTTATCCGTAACCTATTTTGGCGCAGCCTTTCCAACGTTTCTGTCAGGTTCGCAATATGGTCTGTACGCATCCTGCTCTTGACGAGCATGTCATCCACGTATATTTCCATGTTTCGTCCAATTTGGGAAGCAAACATGTGGTTGACCATTCTTTGATACGTGGCCCCTGCATTCTTCAGACCAAAAGGCATTATCTTCCAATAGTGGAGACCATACTCTGTTATGAAGGCTGTCTTCTCAGCCTCGTCCTCGCACATCTTGACCTGGTGATATCCTCTCGAAGCATCCATGAAATCAAAAACTTCATGGCATGCACTTCCATCTACCAGTCGTGTCAAGCAAGGTAACGGGTAGAAGTCCTTTGGGCATGCCTTATTTAAACTTGTAAAGTCCGTACACATCCTCCATGTATTGTTGGGTTTTTTTACCAAAACCACATTAGCAATCCATGTAGGAAATTTTAATTCCTCAATTGCCCCTACTTTTAGCAGGGTCTCGACCTCTTCTTTGATGGCTTTATTTTTTGCCTCATTGAATGTCCTTTTCTTTTGTTTGATGGGTGTGTACGAGGGCTCTACATGTAGGCGATGCACTGCTCTCCTCGGATCTATCCCTGCCATGTCCTGCGGACCCCATGCGAAAACATCCTCATAACTTCGTAGTAATGTAATCAACCCAATTTTGTTCCAATGCGGAAAGTTTTAGCCTCATTTTTTGGTTGAAAAGGGATTTTCTCCACCTCTTCATGCGGAGCATGAGTTCCTACTTGTTTTTCTCTGGGGGAATTATCCTCCTCCTTGGTAGTTGTGACCCTTATCTGGTTACATTGGTCCAGCTTCCTTTTCTCCCCTTTTTCTTGCGGGGGTACTGACTCCAAGTAACACATGCGAGCCTTTTTTTGATTTCCCCCCATTTCCCCTATGCCCCGCGGGGTCGGAAATTTCATTTTCAAATGCACAGGTGAGATGACAGCCCTCAATGTTGTTGACGTGGGCCTTCCTATGATGCTATTGTACGCGAGGTCCTGTATATCCACCACTGTGAATTTGACAAGAACTGAGGTCCGTGTCTTACCTGTGCCAAAGGAGACGTCCAGTACAATCATTCCCACAGGGTTCACTGAATGTCCCGTGAAACCAGTGAGGGAAGTGTTAGCCGCTTGTAACCTGCTCTTTGGCAAATGTAATTGGTCATAGGTGGACAGGTACATAATGTCCGACGAACTTCCCGTGTCCACCAACATTCTGTCTACCTCGGTTGTTCCAATGACCGGGACTATCATGAATGGGTCATCATGGGGAACCTCCACTCCGTCATTATCTTCATCTGTGAAGGTTATGGGTTCTGCAAGTCTAGGCGCGCAAGCACTAAAGGCGTATACCTCTCTCCTAGATAGTTTTTCCGAGCATTGCGGGAGTCACCTCCTCGTGCGTGCCCCTCAGAGATGGTATTTATTCTCCCTGTGATAACCGGAGATTGGTCTCGTTTCTCCCTCTTCATGTTATCCTCATTTTTGTAGGGGCTGCGTGCTCGGCCCTTTCCCTTCTTCTTGTGGTCTGTAAACTCACGAAGATATCCCGTGTCCAACAACTTTTCGATCTCCTCCTCCAAACTACGACACTCTCTTGTGTCGTGCCCACACTCCTTGTGGTATTCACAATATTTGGCTTTGTCTCTTTTGAAATATGGAGTGTGCATCCTTGCTGGTTTGGGTAATAGGTTCTTGTCACCTATAGCGGCATATACTTCGGCAATTGATACATTTAAACCGGCCGGGCCTCTGCTCCCCCTCGAGCTGGTACATTTTGCCATTACCTTAGGTAGGTTGGGAATGTAGTCATTCTTCCGTGCCTGTGTCGTGGCTGGAAAGTCCGCGCCCCGAGGCTTTTGTAGATGTTCCCATACCTTTGCTTTGGGGTTTTGTTTGTGGAGGACTGAATGTCTAAGGTCTTTAGGATCTTTATCTTTGAGATTTAACTCCTCCACATCGATGTACTTGCGGACCTGAGCCGTGAGTTCATCCTTACCCAATGGCTTCTGTATGGTTAAGGCCTTCTTTAGCTTACCATATTGAAGGCCCTCATAAAAGGCCATGTATGCCAGGCGTGAGTCAATAGTTGGGATTGTTAGCAACTTGTCGTTGTATCTCTTGTGGTACGCCCGAAGGGTCTCCCCATTCTTTTGTTTGATGGCCAATAAGACACGCTCGTCCTCTTCCTGATTTATTTATGATCCAAACTTAGCCAGAAATGCGAGTGCGGCCTCATCGAACGTATCTATAGTCCCCTGGGGTAATTACATGAACCAGTCCAAGGCCTTCCCCGTTAGACTGTTTGGGAACGCTTTAGCGTACATGTCCTTATTTGGAGTGGACACAATCATTTGTGTCGTGTACCCCCGTAGGTGCTTTTGAGGGTCCCCTGTTCCATTATATTGCCTTAGCTGTGGAAGCACGTACCCTATTGGAACTGTCTTATTCTCCAACCTTTCAGAGAATGGCATTCGTGTTTGTGGGACCATGTATGCGGCCTGAGGCTTAAGAGTAGCCAATATCGAGGCCTTGAACCTATCCATCTCTTCCTTCATCGTCTTTATTAGGGCATCCTGAGTTGCAGGCACCTCTTGAGGAGGTGGTGCTGGCATTGACAGCATCTCAGAATTATGATGATGGTTGCCTTGGCCTGCGTACGGAGTTGCAGGTACTCCCTGGGGTACTGCCGGTCTGTGCGACCTCTCCGTGACCACATTATTAGCAGGATTATGCGAAGCCTCAAATGGCTCGTCCTGAGGGGCTTGTCTTTGTTGGATCGAGTGGCCTTGTTGTTGTTGTTGTTGTTGTTGTTGTTGTTGTTGGGCCATGTTTGCCATAGCCATTTGTACAGCTATCTGTACCCTTCTATTTAGCTCGGCCTCAATTTCCGGTGGGAATAACATGGGAAGCTGAGGCTGAGGTGGTAGGCTCGTTGACTCCTCCCCTTGTGGGAGAGGGTGTTCATTAACTAGATGTTGGTTTACACTATCCATTGTTTCTTGTTTCGAGCCCACAGACGGCGCCAATGATGGACTCTCGCTATTCTGGGCCTCGCCTTCGGGGTGATCCAATAATGGTGAGGGTCCAACTGAACTGTTCACACTGACCGGGGCCTGGAACCTTAGGGTAGAAATAGTGCGCCGAGGGTTGGGACGCGCCTTAGGAGTCAGGGTCCGTCCTTCGTGTATTCAGCTACACCTGAAAGCGTGACCATTGCCGGCCACAGACACTCCGATGCTTAAGTCAGTAAATGCTAATGGAGTGCCTTAACTAATGTAGTAGTAAATGCTTTAGTAATCAATACCTTTTCATAGTAGGAATTAGTAGTATTTATACTAGTAGAGGAGAGAGAAAGGATTACTCTCAAGATAGTGAGATGATGCCAAGTGTCATCATCTAATGCTCTTGGGCCCGTAAAAGGGCCTTTCTTCATTCAGTAGATGGGTCTGTCCATCTTCCCCTAGCCTCTCCTTTCTTGGACGTGTCCTCTTAAACTCGGGCCGAACAAAATCCTTAGATAGAGCCTAGGTTACATCAGGAAGTGCACCAAAATTCTAATTGTTGAGTCGATGAGTTATCTTGGTTGTATGTGTGAAGGTAGTAGGAAGACAATTGACAATTTATTATTCTAATAATATCCATTCCTTTTAATGGTTGAATTAAGTTTTGGATTTGATTATGCATGTGTAAAATCATCAAACTCATGTATGACTATAAAAAAAAGCCATGTTCAATCGAGCGGGTTAGCTCGCAAACCCGCCCAACGACATAAAACCCATTTGAAATTACAAAAGAAAAGGTATATTTATTAAGCAAGCGGGTTAACCCGCAAACCCGCCCGCCCACCCGCAAAAAACCCGCCTGAAACCAGCGAACTTACGGGCGGGTTCAAACCCGTCTTAAACCCACGGTTTCAAACCCGTCTAAAACCAGCTAACTTACGGGCGGGTTCAAACCCGTCTTAAACCCGTCCAACCCGCCCGTTGATCATCCCTACTGGCCACTCATATCAAAGTCACCAAAGATGAGCAAGGAAAAAAATGCAGATCCAAGCATATACAAGAGTATGATTGGTAGCCTCTTATATCCACAATTAGTCAACTAGATATAACCTTTTCAATAGGAGTTTGTGCCAAATACCAATCATGTCCAAAAGAGAGCCATGTGAATCTGGTAAAAAGGATCGTAAAGTACATCAGGGAACACTTCAGTGTGGACTTAACTATACCTTTAATACCAAAAGTAGTCTTGATGGATACTGTGACGCTGACTGGGCATGTAATGCTGAGGATAGGAAAAGCAGTTCCGGAGGATGCTTCTTTCTTGGATAGTGTCCAGATTTAGCAGAAAACAAAATTAAGTATCACAAACTACTGTTAAAGCAGAATACATTGCAGCAGGCAGCAGTTGTACCCAACTACTTTGGATAAAACCAATGTTAAAAGAATATTGGGGTGACTCGAACGGTATGACACTCTACTGTGACTACCTAAGTGCCATTAGTATATTAAACAATCATGTTCAACACAGTCGTACTAAGCACATTGATATTAGACACCACTTTATTAGAGAATTAGTGGAAGAGAAATTTATTTCTTTTGAGCATGTGTAGACAGAGAAACAGTTGGCTGATATCTTCATAATAAGAGTCGATGCAAATCTTTTTGAGAGTCTGAGGTCCGCCTTAGGACTCTATTATGAATATCTAGCAACTATAGAACTACTACACCTTAAAGGACAACTGGTGTAGCGGTTTGTATATAAGGAGCTCAACAGTTCCACATCAGACAAAGGAAGGTGAACGGACTCTATCTCATAAAGTTTTGGCGAACAAAATTATCAAGCCTCGAGCTTTCTCTCTCTTAGCATCATGAAGGACTCTACTTACTTCCGCATTATTTCATTCTGCAATAATAAAAATTGATGCTCGAACTATCTGGAGAACACTTTCCTGTAGATTTCAGTACCATGTCCACCTTAAACCCTTCCTCTCATGGCAAGCCCAACCCAGATACTCTCTTTATATCTTCTACTGAGTCAACTCATGTTAGGAACATAGACAACATGACCTACCATCCAATGCGTACACCAAGTGTGGATCCACCCATGCATAAACCTTCCCGGACCGCCTACAAATTCTGAGCAATAATCTTCATCAGGCAGATGCAGATGTGGAGCTCCAAGTTGATCTAGAACGATTAATTCAGAGAATGGAGCGCTTTAACATTGGTCTGGAACGTGCTGAGCACATGGCTCAAAAGGAGAAGAGGAAACGTGATGTAGATCGAATAATAAGGCCGTTGATTCCACGAATACCGACAATATTATCCCTTCAAAGCGTTTGTTGATTCACGCGTGAATACCGAAGTCTAAGGCTTCAAAAACAATTGACAAATATTTTTGGGAAGAAAGAAAACAATTATTTTCAAAACTGTATTCAACAATCAACTACCACAATACATTGACTAGACTACTATTTATAATAGAATTATTAAAAACCCTAATATAAGTGGTTTATTCAAACAACCCTAGTACGAGTGGGCTCGTCTGATGTTTATTATATAATAATTTAAATAGTAATAGTAACAATATTAATAAAATATATAATTATTATGTAGATAGATGCCTATTCTTCATCAAAACGTCATGAGGCCTCCAGTGACGCTCTACCTACATTAAGAGACAAACCAGTGTCTCTCCAGCCGACCAATACGGACAGGGACATGTTGCTAACTACCTATGTTGCTGAAAAGTCGAGGCTGTGAAAAGAAGTGGTGGAGAAGAAGGTACGAATCATGGAGCTAGAAGGGTTCATTAACAATCCCAAGCAGCCCCCAGACTACTGAAGTTGACTAAGAACCCTCTGTTTGGGCATTGGTTATGTTATTCTGCCAAATAGGAGGAGTGAATGATGATTACAAACAATTTACTTTTTTTAGTTGGATATTTTTTTGGATTATGTTCTTGTTTGTTCTTTTTTGGTGTTTAAATGTGTGTGCTTCTCCTGTTGCTTATTTTCAGTCGCATTGCATTTGGCATGAAAACTTACTTAAGGGAGAGTTTGTTGATACATGAAAAAGTTGGGCTTAAGTTTTAGTCATGACCCAAAGTGTTGAACCACTTGTATGGTTTAAATGTGGTTTTCAAGACAAGTCGTAAAGGGAAAACTGGGCAGATCAAAGTGTTGAACTACAAGAAGCCTTTGTCGAATAAATCAAGGATTGATGAAGATCAATCAAGAGATATTCTTTTATTTGTCAAGTCCGAGATTCAGGGTCAGCATTGACTAAAATATAGTGTGTGATAGGGCAAGACCAAGAATCGTTGAGTCTTGATTGAGAGACACACGAAGACAGACTGAAAAGACCACAAAAGAATTTGATTGAAGATAAACGTATGCAAAACAAGGAAATAAGTCAATCCTATAAATGGAAATCATCAAGATTGTCAATCACAACCAACCCACGAATTCAAGGGGAGCTGTCCATTCGTCTAGTTATAAAAGGGAGTCAATCGAGACTCACAAAGACCATCGAAAAGGAACAAACAAACATCTAATGTTAAAGAGTCTCTTGGTATAGCTAGATATGATTGAGGAGCGTGCGTTTAGCTCCAAGTCTGATTGTCAGGTTGTGATTCTAAAGGAACCTGCGTGGTTATTATTTACTCATACACACATAGTCGCATCGGGATGATGAAGACTTAGCAATAGAATTCGATAGTTGTTGAAAAGTCTAGTCAATGGCGATTGATATAAGTCCCTTCTTGTAAACAATCTTTTCATAGTGAATTCTTTTCTGAACAGGCTGCCCCCTTGGATATAAGTACCAGATTGATACTCAACTGAGTTATCATATTGTGTGTTGTTGATTGTTAGGAACCCTGGTTAATTTGCATCCTTCGACTATTGATTCACGATTTCAACTTATCTAAATTAAAGAATAATATTCATTCATCTTTTAGTTTCCCCTAGTCTATTTTCATTTTAACTTTAATTTGATTATTTCATTCTTTTTACTTCTTGTATTTTCTTTTTAAAATAATTTTGATCTAAGTATGTCATGTATTTATATTAAATTTAACTAAAGTAAGTTAAGTTCTTAATATACTCCGTATTAAAAATGTTTTGGTTAACCTATTAAATAAACTATTCTCTCCATTTTTTCAACATATTGTTTATATTAGATTTCATGTATTTTTTATTATAGTGTTTGCTATTTTCAGTTTGCTTTTTCACTATATTTTTTATTTATTCTTAATAAGAGTAGTAGGCTTTTGTTGATTTTCCAACTTTTGATACATCGGATTGAATTCATCTTATTATCAACTATAATTAAATGAGGGTAAAACTGTAATATTTTTCATATCCATAAGAAAGTAGATTGTTGTCGAACAATACGTTAAAAAACGAAGGAACTATAAACTTGGTCCATATTAGTTCACACCGTTAAAATCGTGCAACGATGAATAATCTATACTAATATAATGGCTAAGGCCTTAAAAGCCATGTGGGGCTCTTTAAACTTTTTCATTTTTTTGAGTCGGTAGTTATGCTTTCATCTCATAACTTATTTTAGTTGGTGGTTATTTTTATAATTTTGCATGATAAAAACATTCTTAATTACTTGAGATAAATTAAAAATAATTATATGAGATAAATAAAAATTATTTTTATATCCCATTTCTAACTCTTTTTAGAATATATATCAACCAAATTTATTTAACTTCTTCCATTTTTTTGTTTGTTTAGAGTTAATCGAATAGTCTAGTGGAAAAGACTCTTGCTAGTGACCAGAAAGTCGTGGGTTCAAAACTCACCTCATCGCTAATTTCCAAAAAAAAACGTAACTAAACAAAATATGAAAGTGCTCAAGCAGCAAATGTGCACCCACACCTAATTTAGGTAATAAAGCTTGGCTAAACAGGCCATTAATATTCGAATATTATTCGTATGTCGTTATCTAATATTTAATGCCAAGAAAAAATATATATTTAATGCCTCTATTCTATCATTAAATGTGATTTAACAATGTATTATTACATTGATCATGCCAATTAGTAATATATCATAAGGTAGGGTGGTACAAAAAATTATAAGGTCATAAAATTTGAAACCAAGTCGAACCGAAAATAACGATCAAACCGAACCGATTTCGGTTCAGCCTTTGACAAAACTAAACGATGCCGGTTCAGCTGATGAAAAAACTGATTAAAATTGAATTGAACTGATGCAGAACTTTTTAGACAAAGCTCAGTAGAGGATAATTGTCGAGAGAATTTCATTATTTTTACTAATGCTATAATATATGATAAGATATATATAAATCTTCGTCCTACGGTTAGTTATAGTATTGAAAATTAATTTTTTTAAGTTTAGTAGACGATAAAAGTGCATACAATTTATTTCAACTAATTTTTAAAGGTGTTCATTGAACTTACATGAGTTAGAGATAATATTAGAACATAATTTTTGGAAAGAATAATATCACTTAAATTTAAAGTTGGGCAAATAATAATATTAACTAGATGATGTGGACCCCACTTCATGGCCATATAGGTTTACCTATCTAGAGCCCATCCCGTCTAATGGACCTCGATCCAACTAGACGCGTGTTGCAGACATGATCTGCGTAAGAGCCCGTGGGGACAAATAGGGTTTAACTTTCACCCAATCAGGAGGAGACATGTGTCCCTTCTAGGGCGAGAACTACGGAAGCCTCACACTATAAATACTGGGCACACTTCCCCAGATGAGGTATGTGCTATTTACCCTAAACTATACCTTTCCAACACCGTTGACTGACTTGATCGTCGGAGTGTTTGTGGTCGTACCCCGACCACGCTTTCAGGTCGATGCCGCCCAAGACACGCAATACAAGTAAAGCTACTTCCTCTCGTCCACCCATTCCTAAAGGCACTCAGACTATGTCCCGCCAAGGGCCACCACTTGACGATGCTGCTAGGGACCTACGGACACAACTCAGCAAAGGTAAGGGAGTCGCTAGCGGACGAGACGTAGGGGATCGAGGATCCCAAAGTGCCCCTGACTTGAGGGATCAGTTAAATCGAGCTCGTCAGAATAACCCATCCGCTCATTCAAGGGCAGAGCCGCAACAGTTGAGAGAGGAGATACGCGAAGGAGTCGGGGAGTCCCAGATGTGCCGACGGGGCGAGTCTCGTGGCAAATCATTGGCGCCGTCTGTGGGGATCGAACCCACGACCACAGTTCACGCAATATGACGGTACGACAGATCCCCAAAAGCACCTTAAGGGATTTCTAACACAAATGACCATGGCCACAAACGACCCGGATTTGTTGGCTAAAGCTTTCGCCAACAGTCTCAAAGGCAAAGCACTGGATTGGTATATGGAGCTACCGCCTAAGTCCTTAGACACGTATGCCCAAACAGCCACCGCATTTTTGGCTAAATTTGGAGCCGCCATCAGGGAAACAGTTGATGAAAAAGTCCTGATGGAAATGCAGCAGGGTAAAAACGAATCTCTGCGAGACTTTCACAAAAGATACAATGATGTCTTGCTCAATATTCCCAATTGCGACTCCAAAACGGCATACATGGCGTTCTTTAGAGCACTCCAATATGGACCTCTTAAGAAAAACCTACTTTTTGAAAAAAACCTGTCGAAGGACGAATTGACTGCCAGGGTCCGTCAATTCATTGATGTCGAAGAATTAAAGGCTCGAGAAAAGAAAGAAGCTAAACGGGAGACTCGCGAGTTCCCTCCCAAAAAAGACCGCGCTCGATCTCCCCCAAAGTCGAAAGTATGGGAAAGATTGCAGCGCGACAGAGGCGCGTATTTTACACCACCATATAAAAGGAAAACATACTCTCCCCCTCCCAAACGCGACTCTGATCGCGTGGGTCAGGGGACAAGCGATGCAGAACCCGTTCGGACGCCTTTGAACACGTCCATCTCTAAAATCTTTGTTGCCATTGCTGATCAAAATCTCCTTCCCAAGCCAAAACGCCTAAGTACAGCACCAGCGAAACGGGACCGTAACAAATACTGCGATTATCACAGAGAACACGGTCACGATACTGAGGAGTGCAGGACGCTTAAAGCAGAAATCGAAAGGTTGATCCAAAGGGGACATTTAAAGGAGTACACGCGAACAGGGGGCAATGGACGTGATCCTAACCCACCTGAGCGGAGAGATCGTTCACCTCCACCAGTCCGTCGGCGGATCGAAACAATCTCTGGGGGCAGGGCCGGTGGCGGCGATTCACGAAATGCCCGTAAAAAGTATGCTCGCAGAGACATCTTCTCAACCAATCAGGTTCAGGCGCCTTGTACGGCCCCGATCGTGTTTGAAGATAAGGAGTTAGAGGGGATAGAACTGCCCCACGAAGATCCGTTGGTTATAATGCCTGTTATAGCTAATGTTGAAGTAGAGCGCATGCTAGTGGATACGGGCAGCTCCGTGGACGTACTATACTTGCGTACTTTTGATGCGCTTCAATTGCCCAGGTCTCTCATACAGCCCATCCGTACACCTCTTACGGGATTCACTGGGCATTCCATTTTCCCAGTGGGAGAGGTGGACCTGGACGTCACGTTCGGAGAAGGAAGGACCGTCACGACAAAAAGGATATCGTTTACGGTGGTGAAGCTAGATGACCCCTCGTATAACGGAATTATTGGAAGGCCCTCGTTGACGGATTTCCGAGCTATAGTCTCCCCAATACATTTAAAGCTTAAGTTCCCCACGATAAATGGGATCGGAGAAATGGCAGGAAAACAGAAGAACGCCCGGAAATGCTATCTGTCGTCAGTACCAGCGGTCGAGGGAGTCCAAGAGGATACACCCAGGACGAAGCGGAACCGAGGAGAACATTCGTCGGTCGTCAATTCTATCCAAGAACAAGGGGACGCAGCACCTAAAGAATGGACGGGTAAAGAGAGAGCGATCCCACATGAAGAGATAGAGAAAATCCCCTTCTCGAGCGCGGATGGGGCAAAAACCTTCCAAGTTGGCACGCGTCTGGAGCAACAGCACAAGGCAGAGCTGATTCACCTGATTCGTCAGTTCCAAGATGTGTTCGCGTGGGGCCCGGAGGATATGCCTGGAGTAGACCCAAGGCTAGCTACGCACCATCTCCATTTAGACCCAAACCAACGTCCTGTGAAACAAAAGAAGAGGAACTTCAGCGATGAAAAAAATATGGCGATTCGACAAGAAGTCGCAACCCTTTTAGAGGCACGGGCCATTAAGGAACTCCAGTTCCCTCAATGGATTGCCAACGTGGTTTTAGTGAAAAAGCCAAATGGAAGCTGGCGGATGTGTACGGACTTCACTAACCTAAATAAAGCATGCCCCAAGGACTTCTACCCGTTACCCTGCTTAAACAGATTGGTGGACGGAAGCGCGGGGTACGAGGTTTTTGACTTTATGGACGCATCCAGGGGTTACCATCAAATCAGCATGGCGGAAGAAGATGCCCCGCAAACAGCCTTCATTACCGAGTATGGGTTATATTACTGGGCTGTAATGCCTTTCGGGCTGAAAAATGCAGGAGCCACTTATCAACGGATGGTTAATAACATATTCTCCGACCAGATCGGGCGAAATATGGAAATCTATGTGGATGACATGCTCGTCAAGAGTCGCAAACGAAACGACCACCTATCCAATCTGCGAGAAACATTCGTCAAATTGCGCCAGACGCAATTACGAATCAACCCGGATAAGTGCTCATTTGGAGTCACCTCTGGGAAATTCCTGGGTTATATGATAAGTGAAAAGGGGATCGAGCCGAACCCTGACAAGATCCAAGCTTTGATCGATATGAAGGAGCCAAAGACATACAAGGATATCCAAAGATTGACGGGGTGTTTGGCCGCGTTAAACAGGTTCATATCTAAATCGGGGGAACGAAACTTGCCTTTCTTCAAGCTTCTGCGGAAAGCCAAAGATACGAATGGAGTAATGGTATGGAACGAAGAGAGTGCGAAAGCTTTCGCGGATCTAAAACGATATTTGGGGTCGCCACCGTTATTGACACATCCTGAGCCATCCGAGGTTTTGTTTTTGTACCTAGCAGTGTCCGATGAGGCGGTGAGTAGCGTCTTGGTCAAAGAAAAAGAGGGGGTACAAAAGCCTATATATTATGTGAGCCATGTGTTAAATGGGCCGGAGGTCAGGTATCCAATAATAGACAAGTTCGTCCTCGCTCTGATCGTCTCGGCTCGAAAGTTAAAAATTTACTTCGAGGCACATCCTATTTGCGTGATAACGGATCAACCCATCCGAAGGGTCATAACCAAACCTGCCTTATCGGGGAGGTTAACCGCATGGGCCATAGAATTGAGCGAGTTCGATCTCTCCTTCAAGGGACGCAACGGTATTCGTGCGCAAGCTTTGGCCGACTTCGTAACCGAATGTACCATGGTTCACGAAGAAAACCCCACTGAACTCGTAAAAGAGGAACCCTTCAAATGGGTGGTTTACGTAGATGGGGCCCGCAACAGCAGAGGTAGTGGCGCAGGAATTGTATTTAAAGGACCTCACGGAGAGTACTTAGGATACGCACTCCGCTTCTCATTCACGGTTACCAATAACGAAGCAGAATACGAAGCCCTAATTGCAGGGATGCAGCTCGCAAAGGAGATCGGGTTAAAAGAACTTTTGGTCAGGGCAGACTCACAACTAATTATTAATCAAGTTCAAGGGCTAGCAGAGGTGAAAAACGAGTCCTTAATCCAATACAAGAGGTTAGTGGACGCTCTAATTGAAGGCTTTACCCGGGTTAAGTTCGAGTATATACCCCGAGAAGAGAACGTCGAGGCGGACTACATGTCACAGTTAGCTACGGTCCAGTACGCCGAGCTTCCAACGGACGTACGGGTCGAAGTGAAAGAGCATCCAGCGCATATGACCCAAGAGGTTAAGATGGTACTTGACGAATCTCCTGACTGGCGGACCCCCATAGTCGAATACCTGCTTCATGATTCACTCCCTGAGGACCCAATCTTGGCCTTGAAAATAAAAAGCCGAAGTCTACGCTTCCATGTCATCGGAGAGGAGTTATATTGGAAATCATGGGACGGGCCTCTCATGTATTGCGTAGGAGAAGCAGATATCCCACTCATACTGGCTGAAATTCATGAGGGATGGTGCGGGAGTCATATTGGAGGAAAAGCATTGGCTCTCAAAACGGCCCGCACCGGATACTATTGGCCTACAATGGTCAAGGACTCAAAGGATTATGTTAAGAAGTGCGAAGCCTGTCAAAAACACAGCAACGCTCCACAGATCCCAGCCACTATGATGACTCCCGTTGTCAGCCCCATTCCCTTTGCTATGTGGGGAATTGACATAGTAGGAAAATTGCCCCGAGCAGTAGGAAATATGGAATACATCTTAGTGGCGGTTGACTACTTCAGCAAATGGGTAGAAGCCATTCCTTTGTCTCGGATAAGAAGCGAAGAGGTAGTCAAATTCCTATGGAAAAACATTTTGACCAGGTACGGAGTCCCGCGCATCCTCGTTTCGGACAACGGTACCCAGTTCGAAGGCCGGCCCGTCAGGGAATTTTGTGAGAAGTATAACATTGAGCAACGCTTCGCACCGGTATACTACCCTCAATCCAATGGACAAGTCGAGGTTATGAATCGGGTAATTTTAAACGGGATTCGCAAGAATTTAACCCAAGGAGAGATCACAGGGGGCACATGGATAGAGGAATTGCCAACGGTCTTGTGGTCCATGCGCACCACACCATCCTTTACCACCAAGACGACCCCGTTCAGTTTGGTCTATGGAGCTGAAGCCCTCATTCCGGCAGAAGTAGGGCTTCCCACGTACAGGCTGAGAGGATTCGACGAAGAATTAAATAGAGGAAGACTCAAAGACCGGCTGCTGTTTATGGACGAAGCTAGAGACGAGGCCCTATACCAAAGTCAAGCTTTCAAACAAAGAATGACGAGGGCCTTCAACAAAAGAGTCAAGAGTCGTCAGTTTTCGGCCGGCGACCTAGTCTTACGATTGTTCTCAGCTAGCCAACCCCAGAAGGTGAACAAACTCAGTCCAAAATGGGAAGGGCCGTATCGCGTCAGACGAGTTCTGGGACCCGGGACTTATGAACTTGAAACCATTGATGGCACACCAATACCCAGAACCTGGCACGTATCAAAATTAAGATTGTATTATGTTTAGTTTCCGTATTCTGAACACTTAACGCATCACAAGTTGGTGTAATAAAGACGTCTTCACTAATTATTAGTAGTTACACAAAGTTCAAGGTACGATTCGTATTTCACTATGCGGAGAACCTTAACTTTCAACACTACCATTTCCGTTATACAAGGTTTAAGATACGCTTCGCATTTCACTATGCGAAAATTCTTACCTTTCAATGATCACGAAAAACAGTTACACAAGGTTCAAGATACGCTTCGCATTTCACTATGCGAAAATTCTTACCTTTCAACTGTCACGTAAAATAGTAATACACAGTTCAAGGTGCGCTTCGTATTTCATTATGCGAAAACCTTAACTTTACACACTATTTTCGTTAAAATAAGGTTCAAGATACGCTTCGCATTTCACTATGCGAAAATTCTTACCTTTCAACTATCACGTAAAATAGTCGCACAAAGAGCAAGGTATGCTTCGTATTTCATTATGCGAAAACCTTAAAACTTTGCACTATAATCAATAAGTTCGTGGTACGCTTCGTATTTCATTATACGAAAAACCTTAAACTTTAAACACGACATCCTCACAACTTTAGGCGTTATCCTCGTTATCATTGTTCAAGACTTTGTAAAACATGTTAAAACACAGTTTTACAAGGGGGCAAGGGATATACGAGCGAATGACATACGAGGGAATAAACAAATGAGCACAAATTATAGCCAAGGCGATAGAAGGAAGACGAAACCGAAAATTCAGTACAAGAGACGGTCAGGATTGTTTTTAAAAAAAGACAAGACAAGTGTAGAAATCAAGGACGGTCTTGAGCAGCTTCAAACCAGGCCGGATCCAGCTCGTTCTGCACTTTGAATTCCTCCAACTTCTCCGCCAGAACAGGCAACTCGTCAGCATACGCCTCCACAAAAGAAGTTAGGCATTCAGCCATCTCCACTCTTGCAGCGAATGTCACCCTGTCGCTATTGGCATACTCCTCAACAGCAGAGTTGATCAATCCTGCCTGGTCCGCTTGGAGTTGAGCCAGAGCTGCGGATGCCTCGGCCGCCTCCGCTTGAGCAGCAGCCGTCACCTTCTCTGCTTCCTCTGCTCTCAGCAGGGCTGCGTCCCGGGCTTCGTTCGAGTCGGTTATGCTTTGGGACCAGGTCCCCTGCTCAGATTGCAGCTTAGCAACCTCCACTTCAAGCTCCTCCACCCGAGCCCGATACCTCCTTGCCTCCAACACAGCCTCCTCATGCCGCTTTACCTGCTCCGCTTCGTGTTCCAGCATGATGTCCATTTTATGCTGAGCCGCTTCACACTCATCGTCCTTCGTGTGGAAGGCACGTTCCGCCAAGCTGGAACGACGAGCCATGGCAAACACCCCGTGTACAGCCTACAAAGGAGATAAAAAGTATTTAAGGGTAAAGTGTGGTTATAAAGGAAAGACGAGAGATGTACGATAGGTACCTTCATCAACATGTACATAACTGCCCCGCCCTGGGACTCCGCATCCTTAGCCTCCACGAAAGGGGCAATCTCTGCGGGAGTAATCAAGGGTTGAAAGGCCTGCATCGCCTGCTGGGGGGTGTAGGTGAAAGTAGAACGATCTATCTCTATCCCAGCCGGACGAACGGTGTAGGGAGCACGGTTGAGACATAGAGATGATGGCAGAGGAGGAGGTTGGAAAGCGGGATTCTTGAAACGAGACTTGAGCATACGGGATTGCTCAGCGACTCGAGGAGGTGTATCATGGGAGGCAGGTGAACGGGCAGCCTCGACCGAAGGATTCCTCGAAGTAGTACGAGCCTCGGACGAGTCCCCCCCTACGTTCACTGACGGGGGGGCAGATGGAATAACCGGGGAAGGTGTAGAGCGAGTAGAAGTGGGGACCCGAACCACCGGGGAAGCCGGAACCGTCGGGGAAGGAGGAGGAACGACCGTAGAAGAGGCCTCAGCCGCCTTAGCCGCCTTCTTCCTCTTAAAAAGTGAGGGGCGGAGGATGGTTTGTACGGCCGGGCGCTTCTGGCCACGAGACGAAGAAGGCTGAAGAGTAGAGGGTGTAAAAGTTGAAGGGATAGTAGAGGGATCAGTTACAGTGCGAGCCTTGACGGGAGCAGGGAATAAGGGAACTCGATCCCCGGCCATAGCATCCAGCTCCACGCGAGACGGATCCTCCGTTGCGGTTGCAGCCGACAAGACGTCCACTGAAAAAGAAAACAAGGTTACAAGTGCAAGCAAAAACAATAAGACTGAAATATAATAAAAGGTCATGTCTATACCCCAGTCAGGCTCGGCGTCTTCAAACTCTTTCGACGGCACCAAGCCCGCCCGGATCAGTACGCCCTCTTCAACGAATAACACCCACTGAAGGGGCGGGTTAAATTCCTTTATTATTTTCAGCCTAAAGGATGACTCGACGGCAGAAGTAGAGACGCCCCCCAAACGCCCGATGTCCTTACGAGGCACCGGTTTAAGAGGAACGTCTGTACTCATGCCACCCTTTAGCATGACCCAACGGTTGTGCCATCTCCTATCTTGAATCTTATTGGGACGTACGAAGATGGCTGCCCCGGCGGGGGTGGTAGAAAAGGTTACTAAACTATCAGCTTTATGTACAATGTTATAATTCTCCTTAAAGAGGGCTACTGTCGGTTCTATACCTACGATTCTACAAGCTACTTGGAAAGCGGTTAACAACAACCAAGAGCCGGGATGGATTTGAATAGGGGATACAGGAATGGAACGGAGGAGATTCTCTACGAAACGGGACATGGGTAGACGGAGCCCTAATGTGAAGTTTTCTATGTACATGGGGGTCCATCCATCTTCATATGATTCTAGAGTCTCGTCATCGTAGGGGAGTCGCATCTCAACAAAATCGGGTAGGGAGAAGTATTCCCGAAAGCCACTTAAATGATGTTCCTCAATAATGGAGGGTAGCGAATGTCTTAGGTAAGTCGGACCAAGAGGGTTCTTACCTTTAGACCTTTTGGGAGCCACCTCTTCATTAGGCCCCGAGCCGGAAACTTCAATTACCCGGAGTAATCCACGTACTGCCACAGGCTCGTCATGAGTGACCTGATTCTGCGAGGCCTCCTGTGATAAGAGAATAGTTAAGATAAAAAAGACAAAAGCACGGACCGCGTGTCGAAAGGAAGCAGCGGGGTGGAACCTTACCTCACGATGCGACTCCGGACTTGGGTCAGTCGGGGGATTAGTGGTCTCCGTCACTGTAATCTCGTCCTCGTCGACGTTGATCACAGGAGCGTTAGATTCGTCATTGGCCATTAGAGGAAGATCTGCAAAAACCGAATGTCAGCGCGTCAATAACAAGGCACACGCGTCAAATGAACAGGTGGCAGGAGGTGAAAGGTTTCTTCGATTTTCCCGCCTAAAAGGTGAACAGTTGCCAGACTATTCATCTTCCAGAAAGAATAACGGTTCACCGGAAGCTACATTTTCCGGTCACCGGAAAACGACCATAACCACCATAGTAGTCAGAAAAAACCAGAAAATGTCAAGGAAACACACATTTGTTGACCAAAAAAGGAAAAATCATTGTCCTATCTCAAACATTTCCCCTAAAACTACCAAATGCAAAGAAACAAAACAGAAATATTCCAAAATCATCATTCCAAAAGACCTCAATCCCCATTCTCAGTTTTCACATATGAAAGTACAAACATGGTGAAAAGGAAACTGTAATGAAGGTCACTTACCGGGTGTAAAGATGATGAAGTTGATACAAGAAGATGAAAATACTTGCAGAGAGAATAAATTACTAAAGGAGAAAATTTTGAGGAGGAAATGAGAAAGTGGATAAATGGAGAAGAAACAGTACCTTTTATAGGAATATAATGAAGACGAAGCGGGCCTGGAATTCCATAAGGACACGCGTATACATATTGACGGATGTCCCATAAAGAGGGATCCAGCTGTCTCTCGTACCAAGGATCCATTTCTCGATCGTCACCCGCAAACGAGACGTGGGAGGAATTCTCGAGAAATGGTGGGGGCAATGATGTGGACCCCACTTCATGGCCATATAGGTTTACCTATCTAGAGCCCATCCCGTCTAATGGACCTCGATCCAACTAGACGCGTGTTGCAGACATGATCTGCGTAAGAGCCCGTGGGGACAAATAGGGTTTAACTTTCACCCAATCAGGAGGAGACATGTGTCCCTTCTAGGGCGAGAACTACGGAAGCCTCACACTATAAATACTGGGCACACTTCCCCAGATGAGGTATGTGCTATTTACCCTAAACTATACCTTTCCAACACCGTTGACTGACTTGATCGTCGGAGTGTTTGTGGTCGTACCCCGACCACGCTTTCAGGTCGATGCCGCCCAAGACACGCAATACAAGTAAAGCTACTTCCTCTCGTCCACCCATTCCTAAAGGCACTCAGACTATGTCCCGCCAAGGGCCACCACTTGACGATGCTGCTAGGGACCTACGGACACAACTCAGCAAAGGTAAGGGAGTCGCTAGCGGACGAGACGTAGGGGATCGAGGATCCCAAAGTGCCCCTGACTTGAGGGATCAGTTAAATCGAGCTCGTCAGAATAACCCATCCGCTCATTCAAGGGCAGAGCCGCAACAGTTGAGAGAGGAGATACGCGAAGGAGTCGGGGAGTCCCAGATGTGCCGACGGGGCGAGTCTCGTGGCAAATCACTAGAAAAATGATAGACTTAAAAAATAATTTTAATGGATAACGGAACCGAAACCGGTCGTAATAAACAAGATCGAAATTGAACTGTTTGATATTATTGGTCCATCCAAACAATCGAAAAAATAGATTCGGTCTAAATTTTTGGGCTCAAACTCCAATCCAACGGTGCACGTACCTTACCATAAGGGCTTTTAGCATAAGAAATAAAATTCTATAGCTTCATATAACAATAATAATTACTTGATATAGATCGATGAATATCGTTGAAATATTTAATTGATTAGATGTTAAATGCCATTTTTTGCGAGGTACTGCATCCAAAGGGATACGGTATTATGTTTATTCAAAAAAAGGTTTGAGATCCTTAAAGTACGAGTATCGACAGTTTTAAATCAATCGAATAACCTACTGAAAAAACTATTGCTAATAATAATCAAAAGGTCCTGAATTCGAAATTCACCTCATCGCTAATTTATATAAAAAAACACTATTGACAATTTCTTGTCCTGCGGAGTATTATGTTCATTAAATATATAATATGATGAGAAGTTCTATATTTATTACCTTATATATACTCACTCCTATCAATTCGTATTTTATCATATTCTCCATTCATCTATACTATATATAATCTCTAAGGTCTCAAAAAATCATGCGACACTTTCTTCTTTTTTCCGAAGTCCAATAACCATGGAAAACGCCAAACCACAACCATCATCAACGAGAAAAAAGCTCGGTAGTTACGAATCCCTCGTCGATTTCATCACTTGCTGCCACTGCTGGCGGACTAAGGCAAAGAATGATTCTGTTGGCAACCTGTCCCCGGTTGAGCGCCGGAAGGAATCGACACCGGAGAACGAATGCAGCAAGATAAGCAAGGTTTATAAGTTAGGCAAGGGTCGGAGTATTTTTGGCAGCAGGTCCTCTCACAATAAACCCCAAAATGGTGCTAGGTAATCCTAATAAACTTGTTGCATGAATAATCCTAAAGTTCATTTATTTTACTTACTATTCACATGTTAAGGCAAAAAGTTGTAGTAAAAATAGACTTAATTTAATTTGAACTTGCTACTATTCTACCTTGCACTAGTGGTACTTACCAATTTAGATTTTTACCAATTAAGTTTTCCGTTCGGGATAGTATGACCTTCTCGTGTTTAGAGTTGATGAAGTTTAATTTTGTCGATGTGGCTTAATTGTTTTGTGATATCTGACATAATCTTCCAGTTAGGATGTTTGAGTTATTGTTGAAAATAATGTCTTATAGTTCATTCTAAATATTTATTAGTTAGTTAACACATATTCTAACGGTTTCGTAGTTGACAATTTTTGCATTTCTCATTTGTGATAATACTAGTCTACTCATATTTTTATCGCCAAATTTACAAAAAAAGAGTTGTCGTTATAAGTTTTAAACAATTAAAGTATAACTATTTTAATATATTATTTCCACATTATTCATGTTGTTTTGTATTAGTGTTCATATCAAGTACTCCGTATTAGATTAGAAACTAATAAGATACATTAGGAATATAATTGAGTATCAGATTGAAATTGATAGGTTAGGAATGCAATTAGAGTAATAATAATGTTGGCATTGACAAGTATTTAAATTAATAAATGTGGGCCTAGTATTAGGACCGGCAAATAGTTATCTATTTGATCTCAAATAGTGGGATGAAGTTATATTTTGGTGTCACATAGATATACTTTTACAAATTTGTTCACAAAAATGGCTCAGATGTTGTAATATAATTTTCAATAGTAACAATTGTTGTACACTGGCCCCTAATTTCTTGAAACAATATTGTAATAACTGTTAGTTTTAGAAATTATCATTTATACCATTTCCATGGACTAACCTGCAACTTTATAATTATTTGGGATTAAAGTACAATTGTGTACCACTGTTAGAAATCAGATATGCAATTACATCTTAAGACTAATATGGTGCTCTACATTGCATAGTATATCATTACATAGTATTACATATTATACTTAAACCTTCATATTAAAATATTAGAAATCAGATATGTAATTACATTATCGTGACCTGTCATTATAATTAAAGTTTCTTCTTATTGGTTTCGCGAACGCCATACCACATTTAGATAGAACTTTCTCAATAAAACCTTCATATGATAAGAAAAGCTTCTTCTTAGTTCTACCTCTAAATATCTCCTAATATTTTTCTAGCTACACCAAGTCCATCATATCAAATTCATCTTTAAATAATCTCTTCACTTTTGAATCTTAAACTTATCTTCACAACAATGAATATATATAATTTACCTAAAGCACTATAAATTAAGGATTATTTGTTTCTAACAATGTTTTAACAACATAACCGTCATAAGGATTATTATGTAGTTCTCAAATATTTTAGTTAATACCCAAATCTGATTCATATGAAGTGATTTCATTTCATGCACCATGACAGCAAGCCATTGGACTAACTCAATGCTTGAAATAGCTTCCTAATTAGAAGATGGTTCATAAGGATCAACTTCTTCTGCAATCGGTAGTGCAAAAGCCATTATATCCTCATAACCGTATCTCGTAGGAGATACCCTATTAAATCTTCTAGGGCAATTCAGAGCTAAACAGTAATGTTTTTTTGTTTGTGGAACTACTGCGACTGAGTAGCGCTTCCCTCAACCTCACTTTTTTATCAATCTCTTTCTACTCTACCTATTTCTCAACACAGCCTTCTTTAGATGTTATGAATTCACCATATCCCACGAATACACCTTTTCTAGCTCGAGATTCCAACTTCCGTTCATGTAAATTTACATGATAGTAAGCAATGTAACCAAATACCCTCACCCTCACGTTTGTGTTATTAGCAGACTTACCCAACCATAGTCCAATTGGAGTTTTCTGATCAATCCATGTGTGCGGATTACGATTCATTAAATAACATGTTGTGCTAACTACTTTTACCCAGAATATTCTAGTCAACTACACATGTGAGAGCATACAACGAATTCTTTCCAGAGGTTTCTGATTCATACGTGCTGCTATTCGTGGTGTACGACGAACGTTTTGATGTCTAGCAATTCTGCTTATCCTGTAAAATTCATTAAACTTGGATGAGCATAATTCCATACCATTATAATTATGCAACTAGTTGACTTTCTTTCTTGTCTGATTCTCTACCAGAAAAACTTCTACTGCTTGAAGTTTTCGAAAGCCTCACTCTTCTGCCTCATAAAGAAAACTCAATTCATCAGAGAGAAATCATCAATCAATGACAAGAAATATCTATGACCCCCCTTCCCCTCCAAAGGCTCCACTCGTGAAAGCCCACAACAATCTGAGTGGATGTAATCTAGTGTGCATTTTGTTGTATGAGTCGATTTCGTAAACTTGTTGCGATGTAGTTTTCCAAATACACAGTGCTCACAGAAGTGAAGATTCTTCACTATTTGCCCACCTAGAAGATCGTCCTTTGCTAGAATTTGCACCCGTTCACTCATGTCACCAAGCCTCATGTGCCACAACTTAGTCATATGTTGTTGACCTACTTGAGCAAATGCTACAGCTGCATTCGGAAACGAAGTCCCTTGTAGAAAACGAGAAGGTTCCCCGGTTTACACCTTTCAGAATTACCTTAAACCCCTTCTAAACCATGATAAGTCCACCTTCTCTATTGAAACTACACCACCGCTTGTCAAGTAAATTCAGGTTTACCAAATTATTGGTCATGTTTTGCTCATGTGTAACCTCATCCAAAGTACATAACCATCACCATGATTCATAACCTTAACAAAACCCATTCTTACTACTTTGGAAATTGAACCGTTGGACATAGATATATTATTCCATCCATTTGCTCATACGTACTAAACCATTCTCATTTAGGATATATGTGGTAAAAAGCCCCAAAATCCTGAATCCACACATCAGTGTTGCATGTATGGGTGTTGGCAACTAGTGCGATATCTTCCTCAAATTTTGTATTGTTCTCGACAACAGCAACTATACTAGATGCACTAAAAATTTCACCTGCGTCTTCTTTCGATAATCGGTTTTCTAATATGTCTTTTCCCTGCAATAGTTGCAGACATCCTTGGTTTCGGACCCGTTCTAATTTGATTATAGGAAACTTCTTCTTTAAAGTCTTAATAAATCCTTGATTGTTGCTAGTACAACTCTTTCTTAACTCTCTGCCTTGAAGAGCAGCTCGAACTTCTTCTTGGGATATTCTTTACCGTTACTCATTTTCCTTCGGAAAGATTTCATATGAATCAGTTAAAGACATTAACAGAATTAAGGCAACATCCTCAACATCAATGACAACACCAATATCCCCAAATCAAGTAATATTAAATTAAATTGTTCAATTTGATCATCTAGAGATATACTTTCTTTTATTTGCAACCTAAACAAGCATTGTTTCAGAAGCAGTTTGTTTGTTAAACTCTTGTCATGTAAAGACATTCGAGTTTCAACCATAACCCTACTACCGCCACCTCCTCAGATACCTCAGTGATAACATAATCCTCCAATGATAATAAAATCATCGAATACGCATTTTCCTCTAGAGCTCCATATTATCCGGTGCAGGTTTCGGTGGGAGGAGAGGTGCCTATCTAGAGTCGATCTCGTATAGTAACACATTAGCTTTTACCAACCAACTTCAGGAATCAGAATCATTAACTTGTCTCAGATACCAATTTTTTATAACGGAAGCAAATTGTCTAGTACTAATTTGGTGAACAAAGTAGATAAAAGAATAACGTGGAATCCTTAATAATGTGTTAGGACTAATCCTTGGGTAAAGTCACCAGAGGTTTCACTATCATGGGTTTAGAACATATCACAATTGATCAAACAATAATATCAGATGAATAGAACTACTAATATTCATTATTCTTAAAATAGACTCACTGTTAGGTTACAGATGAATAGAAAACAGAAAATCTGTTCGATGTGTTCGTACTATGTTATTGGGTAGAGTGCCTATTTATATGTGTTCAGGAAACTCTACTCTGGCCCAATCGTGGTCGTCAAAGATGAATATCAAGAAGGGCCATTTTAGAATTAAAAAAATTAAGAGGGTAAATGCTTAAAAAAGAACTAGAGTAAGTAAATCTCAAATATTACGGATTGAAAGGCATATCCAACAAGTTTGTTTAAGATATTTTGATATACATATTATATAAATACTTACAATAATTACGGTTTACTATTTTGGATTTTTTGGTTGGTACCATCTAAGGATAACAGAGTATATGTTAATAATGTGTACCATTTTTACATTGCAATTAAATATATAAGTAAATTCGTGAAAAGTAATGAATTGTATCATTAATGAACAGTATTTGTTTTTGGTCTAAATTTTTAGTTTACACCGACATTATGTAATTATAAATATTTTAATAGCGTGTACCATATTTTAACTTTTAAAGTCAAGTGCATATGTTATTCTATCTATAAAAATTAATGAATTGTAGTTGTGGTGAATCGAAACTTTTAAGTGGCCAAAATATCTTTAATAATTATTTGCTCTGACTTGCACTATTTAATAAACTATGGGTTATTACGTGGTGCAATCGCTTACAGGAAAAGTTGGGATAGTTCAACGGAATCAAATTCTAATTGGAAATCGTCGGTTGTTTTCATGCCGCCAAAAGGACCAACTTGTTCGTAAGTTATTCTATCAATTTATATTTACTTATGTAGTTAAATTTATATCTAAGTCCATCTACAAAATATTCCATTTTTGTATATCAGTTTATATCAAGTAGTTAGATTAAAATGAGTTAAAGTTATCATGTGAAAGATAAAGTACAAAAATATGCTATTAAAGATTTTCATCTAATATATATATATATATATCATATAACATGAAAATAACTAATTTATTTTGTATGATTAACAATACATGTAAGATCATATTGATTTGAATTTTAAATGACACGTCAAACGTAATTCACATAAAAACTATCGTCTAGTTAATACTTTATACGTTCTTTTATACCACCTGATGTATGTGGGTACACAGTCGATGTCTATACCTTTTTATAAAACAAGGAATACAATAAATTTTGTCAATGATTTACATTAAACCAAGAACAAACGGAAGTAGTTAAATGAATTTAATTGATATATTCTCTAAAAAAAGTTAAAAATGAGATATACAAATACTTTTTTATTTACCTCATCTAATTACTTTTAATTTATATCATATAATTAAAAATATTTTATAGTGAAAATTTATAAAAGTAACCACCAACTAAAATAAAATTATTAAAAAATGATATTATATTTTTTCCAAATATAATACTCTCCCTCCCTCTGTCTTTATTTACTTGGCGTCCTGAATTTCGTGTCCTAAAGTAGGTGTCGTTCTAACATTGAAAATTGTACTTTTACATTTTTAATGAACTTTTAGAATGTTTTTTTCTTTTGAAATTAACAACCAGATAATTGTATAGTTCAAAATAATTGTATTTCTACATATGTACTTTTTTACTAATATATATATAAA
Organism: Echium plantagineum; assembly: GCA_003412495.2. Taxonomy (NCBI): domain Eukaryota; kingdom Viridiplantae; phylum Streptophyta; class Magnoliopsida; order Boraginales; family Boraginaceae; genus Echium; species Echium plantagineum. The sequence goes on along the minus strand of CM016562.1, from coordinate 24,376,310 downwards.
TAGTTAAAATGATAACTAAAAAGAGACGGAAGAAATATGACATTTAATGAATTCCAATTGTAAATGATTGTCATCTAAAATTTAAACATCATGATACTTTAGTGATTGATAGAGTAATAATATTTTGATCTATGTCACGTGGCGTTACTTTAGTTCATTTAAACAAGAGACCTTATTATATATATATATATCAATTATAAGACCCTTATTACTCAAATTTGGTGAATAAATATATCTTAGATTATCCACAAGAGATAATTCAAAAATCAATTATTCTTTGTCACATCAGATTAATAGAAAATATTACACAAAATAATTCACCTCTCTTACTATTATATCGCAACATACACTTCAAAATCTATAACCTTGAAAAATGCGTTAACCTTTTTATTATTCAAATAAAATAAATTAGATTTATATTTATAGATCTTTTCAAAAATCAATTATTCTTTGTCACATCAGATTAATAGAAAATATTGCACAAAATAATTCACCTCTCTTACTATTATATCGCAACATACACTTCAACATCTATAACCTTGAAAAATGCGTTAACTTTTTTATTATTCAAATAAAACAAATTAGATTTATATTTATAGATCTTTTAAACTAGACATAATTTTTGTTTTATTTTATCCTTATATTATAGGCTAAAATAATAAATTGGACGAACAAATGAAGAATTTATGGTACAAAATATAATTTTGTACTAATTTTCAATTTTTCGGCACACTTTTTAAGAAGTTTATATGAAAACAATTGAATAGGTCTTTCAAACACATTATTTTCAATTGTTACCTATTATGGGATAATTAGAAGAAATTGTCCCCTAATTATTGACTGTTATATATAATCTAAATAATCAGTTTACATATTTTAAATGATGAATAATTTTTATTGCAGGCAATGTGGGAAGCCGTTCAAGCCTGAGAAACTGCTTAAACATATGCAATCATGCAGAGGAATTACTTCCAACCATAGTCGCCCATCGATTTCGGGGACTTCGTTACTGTTTGATTTCTCTTAACCCCATTAGTTTTAACTAGACTAGCTCATCTGTTATACACACATTCAAATAGTGGGTTACTGTAGCGTGAAATGATAATTCTACCCCTCTATTTGGAAGTGTAGTAATTGAAGAAATTAAATAGGAAGACAAAATGGTCATTTACTGCTATAGTAGTCCACTATTTAGGTGTGTGTATAGTGAATCCTCTAGACTAGGAGGAATTATCTGTCAATTATCGGATCACAATATTCTTCAAGTAATAGTAGTCCTATCTTTAGGAATGAGTGGTTATTTAATTTTTTATTGTAACTCAATATTCTGAAATTGGAATACCAATAATGACCTAATAATACTTCAAACCAAATTTATCAAATGGAAGCTCTTCAAGCCAAATTTGTCAAATGAAAGCTTTACTTTTTTCTTTGAGCTTTATTTTATAATATATATTCTATTTCATTTAATATAATAATGTCTAAATGATGAGTGGATACTAAATGACACTAAGTTTAAAAAAATAACGAGAACAAATATTTTATAAAGAAATGATATCTTATATCGTGCGAACGATAATGGTGACATGGATGAAAATATCAATGATGACCTAAAGTTCTGAAGTTTTAAATTGACATTCCAATCCAAATCACACTATTGTTCGCACTCCGCACGACATAGGATGTTGGGTTGCAATAATAAAAAAATTGAAATGACAATTCCAAAGCTGCGCATTTCAATCCTCCTTCCAAGGCTATGACAAACAGATAGACTTCTCAACATATTCCACCTCACGGGAATCCTGGGCAAGACCTAAGGGAGCAGCTTAATCGAGATAGGGTACCAGATGAGAGGTCCATCCGTGCTCCTAATACGGAAAATCCCACATCCGATCTAAGGAACCAGATTAACCAAGGAAAAAAACTGAGCGACATATCTGTTCGCTCGCGAAACCTAATGCGACCCTCTCTGAAGGAAGACGTTCAGGAATAAGTCAGTGAATCACAAATTCGCCAGCATGTAAATTCCAGTGGCAAATCACTATCCTACTCATTAAATTTTTAATTTGAATAATATATTAAATTTATTTTTGTTATTGTTTATGTTATTACTATTTAACTCGTTATATTCATCGAGTCACTCAACTATTTCAATACTTCCTCCATCCCTAAATGATGGAGGCATTTTGACTTTCTGAGTCAAATTTTAGATATTTTGACCGTAAATTCTCGTTAGCCGTTAACAAATAATATAGTCATAATGGATCTTATTAGATTCGTCTCGATATATATTTTTAAACTATCAAATTCTTATAATTTTGACATATGTTAAATTAAAAATATTTACGTTTTAAATCGTGTCTCGTAGACCGTGAAAAATCAAATGACTCCACCATTTAGAAATGGAGGGAGCATCCGATTTGACTCAACTCATTTCACCCCCTTATCTGATTCAGAACACGTGCCCATAGCTAACTAGAGCATCTACACGGCACCACTACACCCACAGAAAATGAATGCACTGAAAAATAACGTGTCCCCATCCTAATCTTTTGCCCACTTGCTCGAATCTCTCCAATTTAAAGACTCCCCAATTGAACAACATTTAGCAATTATATATTCGTCAACATAAACCACTAAACCAAGTAACCAAATAACTCGAAACACAAATCAAACGATGGGAGTTGTACTAATCGACGGTTCAACAATCCGTGTATTCGTCGAAAACGACGAGCAATTCAAGAAAGCAGTCGATGACCGTTTCGCCGATCTAGACGCGAACAACGACGGCGTTTTATCTAGGTCGGAGCTACGCAGAGGCTTCGAGTCTCTGCGCTTATTCGAATCCCACTTCGGAGTGGACGTGGTGACTACGCCCGAGGCACTCACGAAGCTCTACGACTCGATTTTCGAGAAGTTCGATGGGGATAGCAACGGAACTGTTGATAAGGAGGAGTTTTGTAATGAGATGAGGAAGATAATGTTGGCTATTGCTGAAGGGTTAGGGTCTTCGCCTATTCAGATGGCGCTTGAAGATGGTGATTCGAATTTGATTAAGCAGGCTGCTGATTTCGAGGCTTCGAAATTCTAGTCTGATCTGTTATACAACCCAAATAGTGCGTTCCTGTAGCATAAAATAATAATTTTCTTCTTTTTATTTAGAAATGTAATAGGTGTGGAAGTTAAATGAGGACGTAACTATTTGGTGTGTATGTATAGTGCATTTTGTCATTTCTACTTTTCTAATTTGTAATTGTTATAATAAATTAAAGAGGTTGATTTTGGTACTTTGTAATTGAATATGGTGTTTTAAAGAAGAGGTAAATCAACTGAGTGTAACTTTGTCTATTTCGTCTTTTGATAATTTTTTTTGTTGTAAACCATGAAGTTTGAAGTAGTTCGAACCAGAGTTCAGGCATCATTTTAAGTTCAATTGAATTCGAATCTAAATTTTGGTTTGGGTCCGGAACGGTTACGATTCATTAATAATAACGTTTATTGATGTTCATTAATCACTATACACAACTATTTTTAATTGAAAGATAATATCCATTACCAGTGATGAAATCAGAAGTGGGATAACTTTGAAAAAAAAAAAAAATTAGATCCAAAATAAATAAAAACAGTTAAAGTATCATGTGTTAAAAATATAGTTAGAAGAGCTTGAACCCATGATTTCTATCTTTTAAAGGAAGGTTTCAACTAGTGCTGTTAAAGGACCGGGTAATTCGTAACCCGTTCGTTACTCGACTCGGAAAACATGGGTCTGCTACCCGCTCGTATCCTTATCGGGCGATACTCGAGTAATTTTCTTTAATCGATACCCTAATCGAAAAACCTGGGTCGCTCGATTACCCGCTTGTTTATTTTTTATATCGTATATTTATATGTAACATATGTTATACTTTAATCATATTGAACTTCAAATGACCAATATAAAATTAGTATTGGAAAGAATTTTCAGATTTGCATTTCAACAATGAAATATTGTTGAATAGAACCCCAAAGATAAAAATTTTAAATAGAAATTTGGGGATAACCCGTAACCCGCTCGTCACCCGGCTAAAAAAATCCGGCTCGGTACCCGCTCGTGTCCTTATCGAACGATACGAGGGTAATACATTTGTTACCCAGCTCGTTAGAACCGGGTAATTACCTGACACGGTAAAATAAAACCCCGGCTGGGTAACCCGTTACCCGCTCGAACCCGGCTCGTTAACAGTATTTTATATCACATATATATCTCAAAAATTCAAAAAATCGAATATGAAATATAACGATACCGAAAGACCTAGGGGCCGGTGCCCCCTACCCCCTCTAGGTCCGCCCCTGTCCATTACTAAAATATATCATTCTAAGATGGTACAACATGAAATGTTCAAAAAATATGTGTCAAAATGATATTATAGACCAATATAGTTTGTGTACCAAAATCTATTAAACAAGTTGGTACAAATTATTTAAAACGAAAAAATAGGCTTAAATGATTGACATGAATGATTTTTTCTTGAAATAATGGTACATATCTATATCTATTGATATATCTATGTTTATATATGTTAGAGGAAAGAAACATTATTACGAAGACACTTTTACTCTCGTTTTTATTTGATATGCCTAAATTGGCCCTCCATCATCAAATAGTGAAAGAGTATTACCAAGGTATGGGGTATAGAACTCGAACATATACTTATTCTATATCAACAATGAAGAAGCTGAAATTCTATAGAATGGTCTAGCGACAATAAAAGTCGCATTTTTTTTAAGTAAAGTCCTACTCCACAAGACTTTCAGGAAGCTATAAATTCTATAAAATGGAAATGCCAACAAAATAAAATAAGTAAGAAGTGTTAGTGCATAAGGGTGGATGAATTTTTTCATATACCAAGTGTTAATAACAATGCGTAAAGGAAGCAATTAAAGAAGCATTGTGTCACGTGATTAATCAAATATCTCCTTCTAGAAGAGTCAAAGAGTGTTAATGCTGATGGACGAGATTTTCGCCTTTGGACAAGATTCACGGGTGAATTTAAAGAAGAAGGAGATATTCTCGCGGCCCTCTTTTTTATGAAGTTATGATTCCAGGTTGACCATATTCATGTCAAGAGCCAATGACCTAGTATAAAAGGAGAACAATGTTATACAAGAAGATCATCTCTTTTCACACAAGAAGCCTTTAAGCATATTGTGTTATCTTTAGTGTAGGACATATTGTGTGTGGAAGCCTTTTGTTCTTTAAAGCTTCTACACTAATTGTACAGTTGTTGTACTTTCAACAATAGTGAGGTGTTTCTTTCATTGAACAATCTTGTAATTGTTAGTCACTGGGAGAGTGATAATATAGACCTCGTAGGGAAACTATAGAAAAGCATAGTTAAGGCATTGAGAGTATGTGGGCATACTAATAAGTCCCTCCTTGCAGGCTGCCCCTAGACGTAAGTGCTTGTGCACTGAACTGGGTTACAACGTTCCATTTGTTGGTTACTTATACTGTCATTCCTTTTGTTAAACCTTTAGCTTTAACAACTGTATAACTCTATTGGTGGATCACTATTTCAATTGATATCGGAGCAAGGCACTCGACATACGGAGTGAAAAACGATCTAAGTAATCCACTATATGGCCAACTTAAACCAATCTCCAAGAGATCGAAATGGAAATAATTATAGTTTTTGGAAAAAATGATCATATATCTCAAATCGATTGAGAAACGAACATGGATGGCCGTGGTCAAAGGAGGGGATCCTCCTATCAAAGAGGTCGATCGCAAGACGGTACTCAAGGATGAGGAAGAGTGGTCAGATGCTGAATTTGTTCTTGCACTGGCTAACAACAGAGTCATGGATGCCTTGTTTGTTTTCATATGCAGATGAGAATGTCTATGAGCTTATTACCATGAAAACCGTTGCAAAAAATGCCTGAAAAATTCTCCGAAACACATATGAAGGGAAGCATTGAGAATGAAGGATGATGAGCCAATCAGGGAATACGGAATGTGCCTCACTTGGAGAACCTAAGAGCAAGGAGAAAATGGTAAGAAAAATTCTAAGAAGTTTACCTCCTCAATTTGCTAGAAAAGCAACAACCATTACTGAGGCTCAAGATCTGACTACCAATCGAATGGATACACTTCTCGGAAATCTTGATATATATGAAAAAGAACTCAATCTTGAGAAAGGAGAGAATAAAAGCTTGGCCCTCAAAACAAAATGCACAGATGATAAGAATCTGGAACTAGTTGAATCTATTGGACTTCTAGTGAGAAACTTGAACGAAACCTTCAAACCAATAAATAAGAAAGTAGGTGAAACACATGAGTATATATCAAGGTGTCAAAGACATGAGACATGACAGATTTATCAAAGCAGGAGAAGACATGTTCAACAAAGGAGGAGAAGAAAGATTCAACAAGGTGTGTAGGTCAAATTTTTGAACTCTAAAGTATATAATGTAGAGAATGTGAAGGATATAGCCATATACAATCTCAATGTCCTACTTTCTTAAAACGACAAGCTAAGAACTACTGTACAACACTATCTGATGATTCAGAAGAGGATGAAGATTAGTGTTGTTAAGAGACCGGGTACCCCGTTGCCCGCCCGTTACCCGACTCGGAAAATTCGGGTCCATTACCCGCTCGTGTCCTTAACGAGCAATACTCGAGTAATTTTTTTTACCCGTGATAGCTTATCGGGTAAACCCGGTCCTCTCGGTTACCCGCTTGTTAAGCTTTTTGTATTTATTATTTAATATTTTAAATAATAACTAATATAAGCCCAAGTAATGGACTACACACATCCTAACCCAACACGAATCCATGCTAAGGCCTGCTAGGACCGCACTCCACCATACTAACTAATAAGTAATTAGTAATAACTAAATAACTAATAAGTAATAAACTAATATAAGGCTATAAGCCCAAGTCATTTTCTGTAACCCTAAAGTCGAGCAACAGTAGGAGTCAACATTAGGTTTCAAAAACAAGTCTTCCCAAATTCAACCTCTATTTATACGGTCTTTTCTTTTTCACCATATCTCAATATCTCATCCTACTTCTTACATTACATTTTAATAATTATTGTTTAATTTTATGTCATATGTGTTGATAATTTTTTACCTTTTTATTTTAATTTTACAATAATTTGTTGTTTGTATTTAGAAAGTTGTTGATACTATAGTTTTGATTGATTGAATAACTATTTTTTGTATAGTTGTATCTGTATGCGAAAATAAAAGTAGATTTTTAGTTCAATTTTATTGTTTGAATTAATATGACAGATTATGTACTTTAAAAATAGTGAATAAAATTAAAATATCATTATTATTGTTTTGATTTATAGAATATATCTTTCATGTTTGTGGTAGTAAACTTTGTTATAGTTTGCATATAAAATTATTGAATAACAGAACAAATCTAAGCATCATTTTTGTTACTAAAATGTCATTTATTTCATTCCAAGATTCATCAGCTACTGTCATGACTTCTAGAGATGATTTTTCAATAAATGATGATGATGAAATTGTTGGTGAGTTTGAGAAAGGTTTTGGATATAGGAATTGATTCTTCACTTTTTGATAATCAATCTAATGAATAAACTTAAATCATATAATAACACGTCCTTTTTTTTTAATATTTGGTATCTTAATTTGTTCGGTTTATGTTTTTCTAACTAAATAAATTGTACTTTATATTTTAATTTGTTCAATTCATGGTTTTTTCATAAAATTCATATATTGAGGTTCATGCTAAAAGAAGAACATAACGAAAAAGTGCCCATACCTGATGATAAGACGACCTTTTTTTTATTGCTGACCATCTTTTTTTTTTTTTTTTTTGATAATTAGCGATGAATTGTGACTACAATGATATTACAAACATGAATACAGAAATTGCTAACTAATAGAAAGTTAGAGTATAATATGAGACAAATATGTCTCCAACAAGGTTCGAACCCATGACCTCTTACATGAAAGGTTGGGCCGGATGCCACTAGGCTATTGAGCCATCGGCTATTGCTGACCATCTTTCAAATACTAAAATTAAAAAAAGAAGTTATTAACTATAGCATACATATACAAAGCTCTTTAGATTTCAAATTAACAAAATACATTGATATAGCATTCCGTACCTTAATATTTTGGATATGTGCTTTGACAACTCAAATTGAAAGAGACAAAGAAGAAGGAATTGGAAGAGATCAAATTAATAGTTTAAAATAATAAATTGTGATTCTCATAGTTACAATGTGTAATACCCGGCCCAGAGTGGGTGATATGATATGATTTGATAGGTATTACTCATACCATCAAGATGCATCTTCTTTTCGGTAGTCTAACTCATAAGAACTCTAAAGTTAAGCGTGCTTGACTTGGGGTAATTCTGGGATGGGTGACCCACTGCGAAGTATCCCGGTGAGCACGCGAGTGAGGACAAAAACGTGCTGGAAAGACCCGTGATGGTTTGTGAGGTCAGTCCATCAAATCAAATAACGTACTCTTGGTATTTATTTGCAAAAGTCAAAAGAGGAAAGGGGCCAGGATGTTAGTTGGAAACTGTTTGGTGGTAGACTTCATTATTTTTTCTTCATTTTGTGTGTGAGACATATATAAATTTAAAGAAATTAAATGCAACCACTATTCAACTATAGTCATCTAAATTTGATTAATTTGTTGATGAAAAGGTATTATTATACAACCTTAATATGAACCTTACTAATGTATGCATGTGTGCGTTTTGAAGTTGTAGATGTTGAATATATACAACCTTAATATGAACCTTAAGAACGAAATCTGATGATTAGCCAATACTAAATAGTATTCCTACATGCGCAAAGTCAAATATATATTTATCAAATTCATCTCAAATATATAATATGTGTCATAGCTCAGATGGAATCGTAATAATATGTAGCAATATACTAAAATACAACTATGTAATAGAAGTATTTTAGTTAGAGTAGGAATAGTTTAATTTATTAATAATGTATTTTAATTAGAGTAAGAGTTGATTAATATTTTATTTGGTAAGTTCAAATTTACCCTTAATGAATTGTAAACATCAAAGTATTTAATAGGAATATTCTCGTCCAGTGAAAAAGGAAGAAACACTTAAGGCAACTCGTGCTTTTTATATATATATATATATATAGATATAGATAGATAGATAGATAAATATAGATAGCTTGGTTTTAGAGTGGAACCCAATCGACTATTAATACATAGCTTGTGGATAAGAAAAGTAATAAACAAATATATTAAAAATATAAAATTATGAATAGTTAAAACTATATAATTAGTTGGTCGTTGATAATTGAATAGGATATATTGAAAGTACAAAAATATTGATTTTTATGTTAAAATAATAAATATTTTCAAATAAAAATTTAAGATCTCAAAAGGAAGGAACGAATAGTAGTTAAAAAGTCTAGTCCACGAAGTTTATTCCATGATCGATAGTGATTGAGCTATCAATAATTGCAATTTGATAAGATTGGTAAACGCTGAAGTCAATATTTTAGCTAATATTTTACAATGAAATAATCGTCACTCAACAATTGTTTTTCCAACTAACAAATTATTAAATTCGACAGAAACTTCGCTGACCACTGATTTTTAGAACTCAATCCAATTTTTTGAGTTGATAATTGTAATTTTAGATCCAAATTGTAATAAATTATGTTTTATGATAAAATAAATATAAAATTGTTATTATGTTCTAAAATACAGATGATTACAGAGGTTGAGGCCGGAAGGCCAATTCTTGTCAATAATAGTAGCGTACCTCGTATGTTGAAGTAGTTTCTTCTCATCTTATTTTATTTATGTCTTTAATTATGTTTTAATTTAAAAACCTTGTGGGATTTGATGTAATCATATACTTTTGAATACTTTATATTTATTTGTCTTTATTTTCAGTTACTTTAATTCTTGTATTATTCATTGTTCATAATTATATTTGAGTATTGTGATTAAGCCACCGCCCGAATGGAAAGTCACAATAGATCACTTGAGTAATTGATTAGAGAGATGTGATGCGGAAATAAGCAATAACTTAAATGATTACAATAGAATTTCATTGCGCTTCAGGTTTCTAATTTAATTAATTCGTCTACACGCCATAGGGTTTTAGTTAATTTAGAGAAACTCGGGTGAGTCTACGGCCCAAACGGTGAATAGAATTAACGAGAAATCGAATCGAAGATATAATTGATAATTTAGATAATAAATGTTTAGCATAAATTGTATTAATCAAATCTTGTCCCAACAAATCAAAAATATATATTTTTACTTCTTTAATTATTTGCTTTAGTTTATTAGTTAATCATAAAATCCAATCTTGATTTACATGCTTTCTTAGTATAGTTAACTAGTTAAACCAAATTTAATAATTAACTCTTTGTGGTTCGATTCTCGCTATACTATTGTACGATTCGAGCACTTGCGAGGTTAATTTATTTGTTTGATTTTTTCATTTTTAAATGAAAGCCCCGAGGCTTTGTTTTATTAAAATATACATAAAAGGTTTAGAGCCGAAGCTCAATACATAAGGAGGTACGGGTCAACACCCCATACACAGTGAAAATAAACGCATAATGAAAATTACGAAAATATAAATAACACTAAGCAACACTGATGTCAACCGGGGTCATTAGATTTTGCCTTTGTCCCGGGAGTGTGTGCGTGTTTTCCTTGTGAATTTATTTGTTTGTTTGATTTTACTAGTTTAGTTTATAATTTGTTTTTCAAAACTTCTCCTAATAAAAATGTGTTTCCTTTAGTCCATTCCAATGTGGAAAATTCAATATGCAACTAACTCCTCATATTTCTCAACAAGCTAAGTCAATGGCCAATGGGTATTCCCAGCAGCCATCTCTTGACTATATCTAACGACCTGTAATTTGCATGGGACTTTTTCTCATCTATTTATTTCTCATCTCAACTACACAATCCAAATTAATCATTTCAGAAATAAATTTCTCAATTAATTTCTGTTCAATTTCTTCATAAATATGGAGATCGAAATTAACAGATTTGCACAAGTGTTGTCCAAGATGGCCTTATTTGTAGCTGTTCAAGCTTTGGTCTACATCATATTAAGCAATTCCTCCAATATCTTCGCCAAGACACGGCCACCGTCTAGCTACGCCAAGTCCATCCATTCGATTGACATTCGTCGGATAGAAGCTTCGCTTGCTGACTTCCCGGTGGGAGATCCATCGTCGCCTCTGCCTCAAGCTTCATCATGATCAACTGCTTGTCGATTCTAGATGAGTATGTCGTCCACATATATTTCCATTTCCCTCCAATTTGTTATCTAAATGCAAGGTGTGGGTTCAAACGAAACAAAGACGACAAAGTCATCAATAGTATTAATTAATGTAAGATTAAAATTATGCACATAGTATTTCATACTTCAACATTTTCATTGTATTTTTTACTATATTTTATTTTTCTTAACTAATATTTCCTCCAATCAAAAAAAGAGACATTTCACAGAAAATAAGGAACCTTTAATGCATACATCCAAATATTTTTATTTATACATGTATATAATTGTACATTAATATTCTACTTGATGAGTAAATGATGCAACCTATTAATAAAGGCATTAAGAGAAAAAATAGTGTATTGTTTTTTGATATATGTAAGAGGATTCGATAAAATAAAAATGAAATGGAAAAGTATGTAAATGATTCGAACTACAAATAAAAATGAAATGGGAAAGTAGGGGAAGCAAGGCTATTTGGGAAAAGTATATATTGACTTGCTAGTAACATTCTTTTGTTCTTTCAAGATAAGATTCCCACAATATATGTTCTTTTTGTTTTTGCCAATAATTAGGCATTGGGAATGAAGGATGGACATAGAAATATACCACAATTTCTAAGCAATATTATTGTTTGATACGTTACCTTAAATTCTTCTTGCCCCATGAATTATGACGATTTGGTCAATTTGCCCCCTGAGCTTTTAAAATCGGTCTAATTTCCCTCCGAAATATCCCAACTGGTCATTTTGACCATTTTTTACCTCAAAATTGACTGATTCTAAATTTTAAACCCCCACCCTACTTCATCGTCCTCGAACCCTCCCCCACCTAAAGCTGCACCTTTCCTGCAACCCCAACCCCGTTCACCATAAACGATACATGTAGATCGAGCAAGGAGATGGGGGGTGCACGATGGTTGCAAACTCGAGAAGGGGTTGCGGGGTGTGGGCAACGGTGAAAATTGGAGCAGGGGCGGAGATCGAGCAGGGGGTGGTGTAGGGGGAGATCGAGAAGGGGAGTTGTGGTCAGACACCTAGCAGATCTGTTAAAAGTCTATGAGGTACATGTTAAGAGTCTATGGGGGTTCCACTCTAAAACCAATTGTCAATATATAAGATCTTGGGCTACTCCCCCTATTGTCAATTGGTTTTAGAGTGGAACCCCATAGACTCTTAACATGGTATCATGAGTCAAACCCGAGTTAATAAGGCACATTTAACCCTGTTGATGGTGTTCCGGCAAATAATTCCTTGCGAGGAAAATTCTGCCGACAATCGGGTTACACGTGAGGGGGAGTGTTAAGATGCACATCCCACATTGAAAGTCGATGTTCACCCGGGTCAATCATATATGGGGGTGAGATCGACTAGGGGTTTGGGAGGGAGATCGTGGGGAACGGGCTGATCGAGATCATAAGGGATGGGCAGAAGGGGTGGAGACTATGAAGATGGCGGGGGTTAAAGGGGGCGTCGGAGATGGGGGGTGAGGGTTGGGGACGACGGATGAGGAAGGGGGATTGAATTTTTTATAAAGAGACCCAATATGTTTTGTTATATCAAATTGACCCCAAAAGTCTATTACATGTTTACTTCCTATTTGTCCTTTATTAAACCTTCAAACGTAGTCTTTTAAAAGATGTTTTTTTTAAAATGACCAATTCATCGAACTTTACGGGCAAGAAGAATTTAAGGAGTTACCTAACTATATTCATCATCAAATTAAATATTACCAATTTACCATACATTTATGGTGAATCACGATTGTACCATAACTAATGCTGCCGAAAATTAAAAATAAAAACTCATTATGACTTTAATTACATATGAATCACTAAAAATGATACAATGTTGGACATTCTTCCAAAGAATTAAAACAAAAGTACAGTCTATCGGCAGTTACTAACCACACGAAACAAAAGTTGGGCCAAGCTAGCTCGCTCGGCTCGGTTCGGGAAGTCAAGGCTCGAAGCTCGGCTCATAATAAAGTGCCCGAACCGCGAGCCAGGTTTCTGGCTCTTCAGCTCGGCGAGCTAGCTCGGGAAGCCGGCTCGGTAGCTCGGCTCATTGTATGTATTAGTAAAACTTCAAATTATTGAATATATACAAACATATCAGATGTGTACTAACCATGATTCAAAGTTTCTTTTTCGAACATAGTTTTGAAATTATAAAATTAAGAAACGTTGAGGAAACATTATAGAAACATATAGAAACGTTGAAAATAGTTTAAAAAAATCTATTGTAAGTTATATATGTTAAAAACATAATAAACATAAATATTATATATAGATAAATATCAACTTTATATAACATATTTACATCAATTAATATTATTTGTAAGAATATCTAGAAGTTAGATCTAAAGAACGAAGAAACACTTATAATTATCTAACATGTTGAAAGTGTGAGTTATATGTTATATATATATATATTGCAAAAGAGTTATTAATGAATTATATTAAAGCAATATGAGTTATACTTCTTCTCTTTCTTGAAATATATATTTTCGATAATGAACTTTTTTAGTTCCTACATTTCTAAGAAAAGTTGGAAACCTAAACTTATTTATACGTAAAAATTGATTTCGTAGTCATATTAACGTTTCGTTTTCACAATTTAAAAAATGGAAGCTTTTTGAAAGTTTCGTTGACAAATTTTAATCTATGGTACTAACACACTTTTCCAGAAACAAATTCCTCCTTGGACATTCATAAAAGATATGGATTTTCACTATTCTTATTGGCATGCGGCCCACCTACGTGTTTTGAGGAGATGTTTGTTACATGACGTGGCAGTTGGTTAGTGGAGTAGTTATAAATAGGGGTCTTTATAGAACATCGAAAAAACTTGAGTCGTTATCACAATTATTTCTTTTTAAATGTTTCTTCCAAATCGTTTTTCCCTCTTTAAATTTCCGAAACCCTAAGGTTCCAATTGAACCTCAAATCAACACAATCGATCATTTACGCTTCAAATTCAATTAATTCCGCACGATTTCTCATAACAATCGATCAGAGCGACTAGGTTGATTAATCAAAGAAAATTGATGTGAAAATGTCTACGGGGAACGCAAACCAGCATCAAAAACAAAACAGTCATTTTCAAACAGTGATTCTGCAAAATCTTGTACAAAGTCAAACTGCACAAGCAGAATTGCTGCAAAACCAACTCAAAACTGATGATCCGTCATTTTTACACAGTGCGGATCATTCTAGCCTAGTACTAGTCACGGATTTGTTGACTGAGAAAAACTATATGGTATATATGGAGTAGATCCATGATGACTTCACTTGAAGCCAAGGATAAACTTGGCTTCATGATGGGAGAAATAGGAGAACCTATGATTGATGATCCAAAAGACAAGCAATGGAGCAAGGTGAATGCAACATTGATTTCATGGTTAAGAAATTCAATGTTACCTGAGATAACAAGAGCTTTTGTCTTTGCTGCTAAAGCTACTATCATATGGAAAAAGCTGAAAGAGAGGTTAGGAGGTTGTGATAGACCACGTTTATATGAATTAAGAAGGAGTATCTATTATTGTAAGCAAGGCAGTGATTCTGCTGCAGCTTGCCATAATAGCATAGGAGGATTATATGATGAACTGGATTGTTTGACGTTTGATGAGGTGTAGAAAGATGGTGAGAGGATGATGCAATTCCTAATGAGATTCAGCGATCATTATGGTGCTTTAAGAAATCAGGTGTTTGTCATGAAACCTCTTCTTAGTGTTGATGACAATACTCTGTGTTTGCAAATGTAGAAAAAAGAAGGAAAGTACACAATCTAGTGATGGAGAATGCTGACAATGTGGCTATGGTAGTCAATAAGATACAAGTGACCAAAACACCTATACATGTGTATGCAAAACAAGACAAACCACATCTGAAATGTGAGTTCGATGAAAGAAAGATCATGTTAAGGCTGGTTGTTTCAAGCTGGTGGGACCTCCAGATTGGTTGCCAGGCAACAAGGATCTAGCAGGCAAATCTAAGCCTATGGTAAATGCAGTGTTTGATGAGCTTGTTGCTGAAACTCCGCTAGATATGGCTGCATCTGACCAGGATTCTCACACATTGGAAGGTATGATGGCATCATTGATCCAACAAGAGGTTGGGAAGGTATTTCAAGGCGAGAAGATGGAAGAATCTACCTATGGAGTGAACATGGCAGGATGTCTTGAGTTTGCAGGTACTTATCCACTTTTTCAGTCAATAATGCTTCCTTATGTGAATCAGATTTCTGGATTATAGATAGTGGTGCTTCAATTTATGTGTGTGATTTCATTCATTTGTTTAATTTCTATCAATCCGCAACTAAGACTACAGTTCACTTACCAGCTAGTAGTATCAAACATGTTAAGTCTATTGGCACAGTATTCATTGCTGACAAAATTAAGTTATAGGATTATAAGGCACACAGGATCATTACTGTTTCACAAATGTCTAATGGATTTTGCATTCATTACTGTTAGTCGTGTTGTAAATCATGATATTTATACATGACATAGTAGAGTTGGCCATTCTTCTAAAGAGGTGTTGAAACATGTGTTGCTTCTCAAAAATATCAATACACTGAATAAAAATCATTGTGTTGTTTGTCCTCTTGCCAAGCAACAAAGAAAAATGTTTAATAAAAGTGTGTCTTCTACTTTTGAGTATTTTACCTTAATTTATATAGACTTATGGGGACCTTACAAGATTCCAACTAGAAAAAATATCAGAGACATTCTCACTCTAGTTGATGATTTTAGCAGATGCACCTGGACCTATTTGATCAATAATAAAACTCAAGTTCTTCATCATTTTACTATGTGTCTAGTCATGGTTCAAAATCAATTTAGTAAATCTGTCAAAAAGATAAGGACAGATTATGGTATTGAATTCACCAATACAGATTTTCAGAGTTCTTATGCTAAACATGGCATTTTGCATCAAAAATCTTATCTCTACACTCAGCAGAATGGAGTTGTAGAAAGAAAACACAAGTACATTTTAAAAATTGATGGATCTTTTGTGTTTGAATCATGTTTACCTAAAAGTTTTTAGGGGATGCCATTTTGTCTCTGCTTACATTATTAATAGATTGCCTACCTCTCTACCTGAATGAAAAAGTTCTTTTGAAGCCTTGTTTATGAAACACCTGACATTGATCATTTAAAAGTCTTTGGATGCCTCGTTTTTGCCTCCAACAATGCTCATAAATTAAATTTGACCCTAGAGTTATCCCTGGAATTTTTGTACGGTATCCAACTGGTCAAAAGGGATCCAAGGTGTATGATTTAACTAGTAAAATTGTTATAGTTTTTAGGGATGTTAGTTTTTATGAGACTACTTTTCCATATGGTCCTGATTTCTATAAGACATCTCTTGTCTCTATCTTGGACAAACCCTGTCTGCCTGTTGTTCCTGTCACCTATGAGCCTAATGCATATGAGTGTTTAAACTATGAGCATATCACTTCTCCTGCTTAGGATCATGGGGATGGTGATATTTATCTTGCTTTTTCCTCTGATTTTGATGTAGCCTCTTTGTCTTCTTCACTTGTTGTATTGCCTCCTTCTCTTTTTGTAACAAGACATTCCACTAGAATAGGGTTGTCCCATCTTGGCTCAATGATTATGTTGTGAATTATGTTTCCTAGGGCAGTTCTATAATGCATTTCTCTACTGCTCATATGAATTTTGTAGCACAACTATCGACCATCCAGGAACTTTATACATATAATCAAGCAAAGTTGTCTGGTGAGTGGTTAAATGTTATACAGGTTGAACTACAGGCCTTGGAGGCTAATCACATCTGGGATGTAGTGGATCCCCCACCTGGTTGCAAACCCATTGGCTGCAAAAGGTTTAGAGAATCAAGTGAAACCTAGATGTCACTGTCAACAAATACAAGGCTAGGTGTAATACCCGTGTAACGCCCCGCCCAGAACACCGGGTCGGAATGTTATTTGATTTGATGGACTGACCTTGCAAACCACCACTGGTCTTTCCAACACGTTTTGTCCTCACTCACATGCTCACCGGGACACTTCCCAGTGAGTCACCCATCCTAGAATTACCCCATGGCAAGCACGCTTAACATTAGAGTTCTTATGAGTTGGGCTAACGAAAAGAATATGCATCTTAATGGTATGAGTAGTACCAATCAAATCATAAATATATCACAACGCCCACTTTGGGTCGGGTATTACACAGTCAAAGCACGCAAGTCTCATGCTAATGCATTCCCGCCATACAGGTCTAAAAATCACCATTTAACATAAGTTCGATGAGAAGTACTTAGGACACAGATATTGCATCTTCTAAGTTTTCTCATGGCGGTCGAATCCAGTATCATAGCTTGGACTAGTTCCAAGATATATACCCATGTGCATGACTATAGTACATTGACTCCCTTTATTGTCTAAGAAACGTGACCAAGACAATCATGTACATACTGATCATTACAATGTTCGATTCCAATCAATGAACATTTGATCAGGGACAAGTTATCCCCTTGCTTCTAGGCTTAGTAGAGGGTCTCTCATTTGGGATCCTCAACCCCAAAGACCTCTCTAGAAGACATGGACAACAATGGAATCAAAATAAAGATATATGTATCAAAATATAGTCAAACTATAAACATACATATATTTGAATCAATTATTCAACATAGTCTTATTAAGACTTCACTATGACAAAATACAGAAAATATAGCTTCACTAAACCTAACACCATCCAAGCATATATCGAAGTCTAACACTTGATAGATGCTTGTCATGTTTGCCGTGAGGCAATGGTTTGGTCAATGGGCCAACTATGTTACCGTCTGTATGTATCTTGCATACACTCACATCTTCTCGTTATGTCATATCACGAATGATGTGATACTTTCCGAGCACATGCTTGGAGCGGTGATGTGACCTTGGTTCCTTGCCCTAAGCAATTGCACTAGTGTTATCACAATATAACACTACCGGCTTGTCAATGCTAGGTAAAACAC
This sequence comes from Echium plantagineum, assembly GCA_003412495.2. Lineage (NCBI taxonomy): Eukaryota > Viridiplantae > Streptophyta > Magnoliopsida > Boraginales > Boraginaceae > Echium > Echium plantagineum. The sequence goes on along the minus strand of CM016562.1, from coordinate 24,358,056 downwards.
CAAGCTCACTCACAAACTTCTTAATCCAACATGCTTCCTTTGTAGCATCTGATGCTTCAACATATTTAGCTTCCATTGTAGTATCTACCACAGTGTTTTGCTTGTTACAGCACCAAGACACTGTGCCACCATTTATGCGAAACACATAACCAGACTGAGATCTAGATTCATCTTTGTCGGTTTGGAAGCTCGCTTGGTGTAGCCTACAACTTGTAACTCTTTATCTCCCTCATAGACAAGATGGATCTAGTATTTCTTAAATACTTAAGAACGGCCTTTACGGCCTTCCAGTGCTCTTGTCTTGGACACGACTGATAACGACTTGTTACACCCAAAGCGTAAGAAACGTCAGGTCGTGTACAAAGCATAGCATACATGATAGATCCTATGGCAGAGACATAAGGGATCTTATTCATCTTCTCTATTTCGATGTTGTCCGTGGGACTGTCAGCACGACTAATAGTGATGCCATGTCTCATAGGGAGATTACCTTTGTTGGAATTTTCCATACGGAATCTAAGTAACATCTTATCAATATAAGTGTTTTGACTCAGTCCAATGAGTCTCTTAGATCGATCCCTATGGATCTTAATTCCAAGAATGTACTGTGCCTCTCCTAGATCTTTCATAGAGAAACACTTACATAACCATGCCTTGACTGATTCAAGCATGGATATGTCATTTCCTATGAGAAGAATGTCGTCTACATATAGCACGACAAAAGCAATGTTGCTCCTACTAACCTTCTTGTATACACAAGAATCTTCTTCGCACCAAATGAATAAAAACTCTTTGATCGATTCATTAAAGCGAAGATTCCAACTCCTGGATGCTTGCTTCAGACCAAAAGTGGATCTCTGAAGTTTGCATACTTTCTTAGGCTCTTTCGAGCTTATGAATCCAGGAGGCTGTGTCATGTACACATCCTCTTCAAGTTTCCCGTTAAGGAAAGCTGTCTTCACATCCATTTGCCAGATTTCATAATCATAGTATGCGGCAATGGCTAAGATAATCCGAATGGATTTAAACTTAACGACTGGAGAAAAAGTTTCTTCATAGTCGATACCATGAATTTTGCTTGAAACCTTTAGCTACTAGTCGAGTCTTATAAACATGGACATTTCCATCTTTATCAAGCTTTTGCTTAAATACCCATTTGCATTCGATGGGTCTATCACACTTCGGCAAATCAATCAATGTCCATACTTTATTATGGTACATTGAGTCCATCTCGGATTGTATGGCTAGGAGCCATTCATCAGCATCAGGTTGTTTCATGGCTTCCTCATAAGTTGAGGGTTCCCCGCTTTCAATCAGGAAAAATTCCCAATACCATCTATCGGGTTCCTGACAGGACCTTTCGGATCTCCGAGAGATGTTTTGAGTATCAGCAGGCTCGTCTACGGTTTCCCGTGGATCGAGTTGAACATCTTCTTCATAAGAGGGGTCCACCTCCTGAGGTGATTCAGCTAAGGTACTAGTACCTGCTACATCACCCTCTTGAACAATTTCAAGAGTCTCATTACTCTTATATCTCTTTGAAATGTATTCTTTCTCAAGGAAAATTTCATTACGAGCCACGAAAATCTATTTTCGGGATTGAGATAAAACAAGTATCCATTGGGTTCCGTAGGGTAACCAATGAAATAACACTTGTCGGATTTGGGTCCAATTTTATCTTTGTTAACTCTCTTAACATAGGCCTCGGATCCCCAAATCCTTAAGTACCCCACTTTGGAAACTGTCCCAAACCACATCTCATGTGGGTCTTAGGTGCTGATTTGGTTGGACATTTGTTTAGTGTGGAAGCGGCAGTTTCCAATGCGTAACCCCAAAATTAGTTGGGAGTTCTGATGTGCTCATCAATTGATCGAACCATATCTAATAAGATTCGATTTCTCCTTTCAGAGACAGCATTGTGATGTGGTGTACCAGTAGGTGTGAGTTGTGATACAATACCACATTCTCTTAGGTGTTGCAAGGAGTCATGGCGCAAGTATTCTCCTCCCCTGTCGGAGCGAAGAATCTTGATTGTCCTGCCGAGTTGGTATTCTACTTCTGAAATCTTTGAACTTTTCAAAGGCTTCACTCTTATGTTTCAACAGATATACGTAGCCGTATATGCTAAAGTCATCGGTGAAGGTAATGAAGTATAGAAAACTTCCTCTAGCGGGCGTGTTCATTGGGCCACATACATCAGTATGTATGATTCCCAATAAATTACTTGCCCTTTCACTCGTACAAGTGAAAGGTGACTTGGTCATCTTGCCTAAAAGACATGACTTACATTTGTCATAAGATTCAAACCAGATGACGCAAGAATTCCATTGTCATGGAGCTCTTTAATGCGTTTGTCACTTATATGACCGAGTCTGCAATACCATAGGTATGTCGGGTTCAAGTCATCAAGCTTGTTCCTTGTCATGCTAATGTTATAGCATTAATACATGATGGCATCCTTCTTAGATGCCTTATGAGTAGGAGCCGTTGCACGAGGGGCAACCTTTGTCTTGCCTTTGGCACTTTTCTTCTTCTTGAACTGTTTCTTGTTCTGAATAGTCAAAACAGAAGAAGAAGAAGAAGAAGAAGAAGTGTCTTTAGCCTTCCTGATGTTTTGTTCAGCATTGTTGATCATACCATGCAGCTCAGACAACGTCTTGTCATATTGATGCATGTTGTAGTTCAACACAAAACCACTGAACGAATCAGGCAACGACCTAAGGATGATATCTACAGACATCTCCTTAGAGACGGGTGCTCCCAACGAGCCTAGTCTTTCGACTAAGCCCATCATCTTGATGACATGGGGACTTGATGGATGTCCATTGCTAGGTTACAGTCAACGGGAGCACAAACAGGTTCGTATCTCTCATTGTGTGCCTCCTGCTGGAATAAGTTTTCCAGCCGGCGGTACATATTGTAAGCGTTGACCTTTTCGAATTGAATCTGAAGATTCGATTCCATGTTGGCCGACATTAAGCACTGGACATCTATAGAATCATTCATGTGCTGTTTATAGACATAAAACTCCTCCTCATCAGTGGGAGGGACCTTAGGAAGCATGCTGGTGAGCACGTAGTCTGTTCTCTCAGACTTGAGAACAATTCTCAAGTTGCGAGCCCAGTCATGGAAATTGGTGCCGTTAAGTTTGCATTTCTCCAATGTGGAGCGGAGGGTCTTAGAGTTCTAAGCGTTTGCAGACGGGATAAATACAACGGAAATATGCAAATAAATAACTCAGATAAGCATTGTCATAGCGATAATTCAAATATCTAAATATTTGAACTCATACAATGTGTTCACAATCCTACTAAAAGACACAATGTATCCGAGAACTCAGATAATTAATAATCGAACGGCAGCGCGCAATATTTCGACTACCAATCATGTGAGTAGGTGAATGATCACCATTTATGTCTGGCATAATTCTCGGTGTGACCAAAAATCTTACAAGATTGCATTGGTGACAACTTTTGCCAACATGCCCAAATCTGATTATGGGAATCACTGTTCAAGTAACCTGGGCCTACTAATGAAAATCAGAATGAACAATCGAAGTCCGATTCCGAATCGAAAAACATTCGATCACTCCATCAGGATCAAGTCATAAGTCATGTCACGTCTGCCAATCTGGCTTGTCCATGCATACGTATGACTTATTCCGACTTTAGGGTCAGGTATGGCAAATTACTTGACTTAAGGTAGGATTAGTTATAAACATATAATCATGATCATACATGCATATATACATTCACTCAAGCAAGAATATATATCATATGAGCATGAAAATAAAGAATATAACGCAAGTAAATGGGATTAGTGATATGATCTCAAAAACCGAAAGACTAACTAAACTTAAGTCTAAACTAAGTCTTCAGTCCTCCTTCAGTTCTTTGGATGGCTTCGTCTTCTATCGATTACAATCACACGTGATGATAAATAATTGACACGCAGGTCAATGTAATACATAATAAAATAAAAGTGACACAAGTTGTCATATGAAAGACAGTACGCAGACTGTATTTCAAAAACCAGATCATATCAGTTATCCCAACATTCATTCACAATGAAAATAAACATCCAATATATCAAAATATATGAAATACATGAATTAAATCAAGTAAAACATGTAAGAATGTCAAATAAGGTACACACAATTATAACACATATATGTAATTAATTGTACATCAAATGTAACAACCAAATCAACAACTCATGGGTTGAAAATAATTAATTAAGGCCTTTAATTTTATTTAATAACCATTTAATGATATTTATAACTATTATAAATAAAATGAACAACTAATCATATTAGTGCTATTAATTAAAACATTTATAACATTAAAATCTAATCAAATTATCATACAAGTTAGAATAATTCAATTAAATTTAATGATAATCAAAATACTAGAATAGTCAAAAAATATTCACCATAAAAAACAAAAAATCCAAAACAATTTTTGGAACCAAAAACAATGGAGAACGATTTCCCAATGAGGGAGTGACACGTGGTAGTCAACGTGGCAACACACGTGGCAAACAGTCCAGGTGGCAATCCACGTGGCTGCCCATATGGCAAACCATCCTTTATTGGCCAAAAACATCCTTTTTGTTTTTCATTTTTCAATTACATGAACATATGACTATTCAAAAATCATTTACGAGTGCTTAATAAATCCAAATAAATCCAAAAAAATTACAGTAGACTCGAAATTCATTCTAGTATTTTATTTATATTTGTTTAGATTTTTAGAAAAATATATACAGCCTAAAAAATACTGTTCAACCGAAAGGTATATCAAATCCGTTCAGGTGAACGTATGGCTGTTAAAACATTTATTTCGAGCACTTAAAAAATCGGAACAATTCCAGAAAAATTACAGTAATCTCGAAATTCAATGTACTGTTTGAATAATATTTTTCAGATTTTTATAAAAATAAATAAAGCCTTTAAAAACTTTTCAAACGAAGGGTATATCAAATCCGTTCGGATGAACATATGGCAGTTTCAAACAATTATTTTGAGCACTTAAAAAATCGAAATAATTCCAGAAAAATTACAGTGAACTCAAAATTTTATCTACTGTTTGAAATATATTTTTAAATAATTTTCGAAAAAATACACAGGCCTTAATAATTACATAATTGTACAATACACCTAATGCACAACAACCTCAATTGATGATATCAAAACATACACATATGATATTTATAATTCATGAAATCAAATTTCAAGACATTTAAAGTGAATCAGAACATATGTACCGGGCTCATGATGCCACTGTTAGGGTTTTATACAAGTTTTACATATCAAATTATGTAAAATCGTATGAAGGATCAAATACATAGTTCTAAAAGTTCACATTTAACTATGAGTTTGTGTGTATACCTCTTGAAGCGTGTTTGAGTTGCATAGCGGAAGAGCAACCAGCGTTCCTCTCTCTAGTTAGTCCACACCAACGCTAGCTTGATTCCTTCCTTGAAGCAACTAGAGTTTGAGTGTATTTGACAAAGAATGAATCAAGAAAGAAACGATTTTCTTTTTTTTTTTTTTTTTTTTTTTTTTTCAACCGTAAAGTATTATTTATTTAACCAAAAATACAGAGTTATAGTTACATATCAAAGATACTCAAATGAAAACCCCATTCAATACTAATGAGCCAATTGCTCTTACTTCTAGGCACTCTCCTCCAGCTATTTACTCGGGCTCGAATGTCCTGAATGCACCTAGCCGTGACACAGTTTGGATCTTGCTGCTTTGCTTCAAAATGCTTCTCTTATTGTTATTCTTGTTTTGGCCGAATAGAGAAGGAAGAGGGAGTATTATTTCTTTTCAATTGTTTTACAAGTGAAAAGATGATAATGAGAAGGTTGATTATTTTGTTTACCATCAAATGGTGTTTATATAGTGGTAACACGAAAAAACCTTTCTTTCAATTATTCACCATTTATTACAATAATAAGTGTGTGATGAATTTGCGGTTTAATCACATTAAACCCAAAGATTCACCATTTATTACAATAATAAGTGTGTGATGAATTTGCGGTTTAATCACATTAAACCCAAAGACGTAACGCCTCCACAATTAAGCACCAATTAATACAATATTAATTGTGTTTGAATTCAAAGTCAAACAAGCCAATTGAATTCCCCTTGATTCTTTGACATTTACACTTTTAACCCGGAAGTTTCAATCATATTGAAAATCAAGTGCATTGTATGTGTGTGACCTTCTAGGTACGAAATGAGACTAGCCATATGTTAATAAAATATCAACCATGTATTTTACTAACATATAAATCATGAGCGGGCCCTAGTAAAACCATCATGACCCTTAATGCATTTCGAATTCATTCCCAGCACGTACATTATTGTCAAACATAATATACGTATGAACTTAACTTTAAATAAGTAATCACTACGAACAATCAAATTGTTCAACGGGCACTTGTTATGACGTGTCAAACACCTCATAATTCTAACACCTTGTCTCGCAATTCCCCGATGAAGTTGAGGTTCTCCCTTAATGCTCCGTCATTCAATGATTCTTCGAAGCCTCGTTGTCGCCACGTCGGCAATCCTACCTCCACAGGTAAGACTGTCTCTACTCCGTAGACGAGGTTGAAAGGAGTTTCCCTGTAACTTGTGAGACTGTTGTGCGCATGGACCACAGAACGGTATTAAGCTCTTCGACCCACGTACGTCATCTTGATCCATTGTGAGAGATCTCACCAACTCTTAAACGTGGAAGAAAAATCGTTTCAAGACCAACAAACGTGGAAGAAAAATCATTTCAAGACCATCAAGTTAATTTGGTTTCTTGGTGTGGAGAGATCCATTCTGCAATGTCTATTATTACCTTCTCTAAAAGTTTCAAGTTTTGATCATGGGCAAATATAAAATCTATTCAACTTTTATATCTCATTTTCTTGTCTGAAATTATATATTTCAAGACCATCAAACTTGGATTCTGCTATGGTAGTTTTCTTGATTCTACTTGCTCAGAAATTGAAGCACGCAGAAGCTTTACTCAAGCTCAAACAAAGTCTATATGATCCTTGAAGACTAGATTGAAGTTGATTGTGTTTGTTGCCGGAGTTGCAGGTCGTGGGATAGGGCTGGCGTAAGTCGGATACCAGTGGAGTGGGGTGGGGTGGGGCGGGGGTGGGGGAAGAAGGAGAGGTTATTTTTTTAAGCATTATTTTATTAACAAAAAGATCTTTTTTATTTGATTAGTGAACCCTATTCTTTAATTATTAAAAAAGTTGCCCTAAAATCTAATTGTATGTATGTTTTCAATTTTGCCCTTATCTAAATTCATTTTTTTGGCGAAAAAAAATACTTTATGGGGTGGAACGAAAAACACAGGGGGTAAATTGAAAAGAAGGATAGTTTAGACCCTTATTTGAAAAGTAAAATACTTCAGGGGTGGAACGAAAGCGTCTCGCTAGTGCAGGGGGCCAAAAGAAAATAAGCCAAAATATAAGGTTAAAGAAACGTTTGATCACACATGTTTCGTACTAGTCACCATTCGATCACACATGTTTCAATTATCCCCTTTGATCACACATGTTTCAAAAATTGACCCAGTTGGTCATTCCATCATAAGTAGGGTACGAACCAAACCAAATAAAATATCATTGAATTTCAGTTTTTTAACACTATTCGAATTCGTATTCATATTCGAGTCGAAACTATTCCACCAATATTATATTTTGTTTAATATTTGACATATTTTGTATTCAAACTCGAATTCGAATATACATATTTTTATATAAATTAATTGAATATACATATATATTAATGTTCCAACTCGAAAGTTTTCGAATGTAATTAGTTGACATTTGTATTCTTATTCGGTTATCGTTCGAGTAGGAAAATCATACTCGAGTTTGATTGGTATTCGACAACAATTGAATTCGAATAACAAATATTCGAAAAATTATGCGATCTGTATTCACCCCTAACCATAACATACGTTAATTTTGACCTTTTTGAACATATTGACAGGGGTAAAAACACATTTTTGAGATAGTCAAAAGGATTCCGGATACCAAAAGAATTAAAAGTAAGACAAGGCATTTTAAAAAATACATGGAATACAAAATCCTGATGTAATCAATTAAGTTTCAAACAAACACCTATTGCATACAAACATCAACCTATGCATACAAATAAAAAATAATACAATCAATCAAGATTATCCAAAAATCTGCATTCACTATACATTGATTGCATACGGCCTGTTCAGAAGACCATCAGATTGTGCACTTATTACAAGTATTTCTGAAGGGGCTACACACACAACCAATCTAAAGTACAAGCATTTCATCTGGCCGGCCAAGCCGTGTTTTCGGGGTTTTTCACCATTTACCGAACAAGTTCTTTCGAAAAAATTTTGAATAAGCATAATATGGATTAAATAGACGGTATTTGTCAACGATGAATGCACAGAAGCATTGAGCGAGACTATCAAAATGCACCTATAAACCGGTTACATTTCTTCATTACTCGTTTAAGCACTTATTGTCTGATTGATTTGGCACCTTATCCAGTTCCCCTCGGAAGTCCTTTCAAATACTCGAGGCTGTTTCATAGGAAATGTTTCCTTCCAGTGAGGATGGTGGATTAAATAGTCCCATTGCCTGTGTAACAGAAAAAAGCAGAAGGGCACTATTTTCGTAAGACATTTGCATATAGATACTATAGAGCACCACGCCGACTAGAATACAACCAGCATCTACTCTATATTGGATTCTGTAAATCGGAGGAGATCAAATAAAGATATTAAGGTTTGAGAGATAAAATAGCAAATTTAGATCTTGTAGAGAGAATGATTGACCATACAAGCTCATTTCACAACTGAACAGTTCAAGCAGTTATAAATTGATGCAATCAACATAATATCTTAAGTAAATTAAATTTGTACTTGTACTAACTTGTACAGTTAACAGTTTTGTTAGTTAACCCGTTTAATCGTTCAGGTATGTGATCAGATTAGCTAGTAATAAAAGGACTTGATACTATTGCATTACAAGGAGAGAGTGAAGAAGACGAAAAGAGAGAAGATATATTTTCTAAAGTAGGGAGAGGGCAAGGGCTACAAAATTAGCTCCAACCCCTACAACAACGGAGACGCTACGTAAAGTCCGTCTCCTCACTTCAACACATGTAAAGAATAAACGCAAAGTATTCTCCTCCTCCCAGGCAAAGGGATATCTTTAAATCACTGTGCGTCTGTGCCCACGTTTTGATATCAGAAACAGCTAATTATGTATTCTATGAAATGAGGTAAAGATTCACCTAACACATAAAATCATTCTGTCTTTGTCGTTAATAACATTACACTTCCCTTTTCTACCGTACAAAAACCCAGTCTTTAATCCTTTTACACTCACAAGTGGACTTCTCATTATCCTTCTATATGCATGCATAACAAGCCTACACTTCGCCTGAACTCATACTTTCAGATCTACTATGGAATATGTTTAACGAAAGCAGTTGTAAGTGTCCTGTATAAAGGGGAAGTAGGAGGGACGTACACTTTTCAAGCTAATTGTGGATCTTTAATAGTAAAAGAAGAAGTTCTTCCTTGATTGATCTCAAACTTAGCAATGGAACCTACAGAATTCTGTTCATCCTACACCTCTGGTGTCCGTACCTCTTTCATGCATATTACACAATTACCTCTAGGTTAGCCTCAAAAGGCAAAAGAAAGCAAATACAAGAGATAATAATCAAGTAGCAGCTGAAGCACTTGATTAATCCCCCAAACTTATATCGATTATAAGTAAGGCAATAACAATCAAATGGAGTCGAAGTTATTGTCACAAGAAAAAAGGTGTAAGCACTTACCTTTTTATATTTTCAACAAAATCCGGACCTTCAGCGGAAGGTGAAGTAGAACAAGAAAACAAAATTTCTGAATTCGATAGATCTCTCATTGACAGAGCAATATGGAATTGGCGTGTGGTCCTGCCAACAAACCAGAAGAACCATCAACTACAACAAGTAGAAACAAGGATCCAATTGACATAAGTACTATAAATCGCAGTCACTGATAGTATGAGAAGCCACACACAAGCTACAAAAACAGAAAAATGAATGTCCTTTACACAGACTAATTTTGTATGTTCAGAATCAATAGCGGATCTAGTTGTACGAAAGTGCCCGTTCGAAATTGTCATAATTTTCAAAGTGCCTGTTCAAAACACTTAAATATATTCAAATATCATTTTAAATGCTAATTTTTACATTAATTTTAATTTCCAAAAAAAAAGTGCATGTTCGAGTGAACAGCGGCGAACCTAAACAGGTCCGCTACTGTTCAGAATCCATGGGGGTCCACTAACACCAATTGGTTATCGTTGAACCCACCCGATATGCTTTGGTATAATAAATGTGGGAAAGGTTTCTCCTTGAAGACCCAACTGCATGTAGAATCCGATTTTTAGGTGATCATGTGGAGGAAGGGCGGATGCCATGTTAAGAATCATTGAGGGTTCGTACTAAAACCAACTGATTGTAGCTGGAGAAGCCCAAGACCATCTAAACAATCTTATATGCTCAGGCATAATGATGTGGGACGAGTGCTACTTCAATATTGTAACTATAGTGTACATAGCAAAGAATCTAACTTATAAGGAAAGCTTCATATAAACAAAAGAAAGAGCAAAGTAAGTAAGTAACAAGGCAATCATTATACCAACTAGGAACAAAATGATCATTATACCAGGTGCATGGAGCAACCACAAATCGATTGGTTTTAGTATCATATGTTTCCAGTAACTTCCCCTTCCAACTAGGGTCCTCAAAAGCTGCTGTCACTCGGATTCTCCTTACGACATCATCAGGACATCTTGTAGCTTTGTCAAAAGTAGCAGGCGTGACTACCCCAGTTGACATTTCTACCTGGTAGAATTTTTTTGGTTAATAATCCATTTGGAACTTGGATAAACTTATGCATTAGTGTTAACACAAAATGAGGGGAAGTTTAAAAGAGAGAGGATCAGATTTGAGGCATTCTTTAAACACCACAGATCTGCTTCAATATACAAAAATGACAATCACAACTATGGATCGAACTGTAGTACTACTGTATTCTCAAATATAAAAATGTAAGAGGCAAGGATAATTCACACTCATAAAATAAGAGAAAATCTACCCCATTTAAGAGCGTGGGAAAATGGGAAAAGAAAGTGAAGCGTAACTCTCAACACAGTGATGCATCTTGATGCTTGGCATTTCATTAACGTATTCTAATAACTAGAAGTGTACGGAACTTAAAACACTAACAGCGTAATGATGTAAAAACATTTTAAATTTAAGGTGACAAATTTTAACAACTAGACGTTACCAGGATTCCATGAAATATGGGCTGGGCAATTCCTTCAGGTGTATATCTGGTATTTTGGTCAAGGACATGAAGAGTTTGAATGTGAAACATCTCCTTGCGCTTGAACAATGTCTCGACAATTTTCGCACACAAAGAAAAGGAGTAACCATCCACTTTCTCATTAGTTCTTGAGAAACCATTTGTCTGCTGCATGAAAGTCCAATAGATTCACTTCATTATTTTGTATCAGGTGGATAACTAGAGCTCTGAAAATCAAACATAGAGCAGAGGGGTGGTCAACACTTTGGATAAGGTGTCATTAAATCCACCAACAAGATGCACCTGCAAAAAATAATTCCCATTGAAGAATAACTAGTCATAACTATTAAGTAACGAAAGAAGGAGTGACATAAAATTCGTGAGAGAGGAGTGTACATCCAACACAGAATCTGGGTCCTGATCTACGAGCAATGACAACATCTGGGTAAGCCCAAAATCAACAATTTTAGGATTATCCATATGAGCAACTGAGGTCCTGAAACGAACATCAGATAGTAAGTTTAATTTAATAATTTAAAATCTCATTTGTAATTGTTCTGCAGTTTACCACTTACACTCCACTTCCACGGTTTCGAATAACAATACCTACACAAGTGGTTGCCTCGTCTGTACCAGCAAACTGTGGTCCATAACAAAAAAGACAAACAAGTTAACAGTCAGAAAGTGTGATAAAGATATGCTCATGCAATTTTAAATTGTTCTTTTCAACATAAAAATTAAATGAAACTCCAGATTTGAAATGGAGCTGCCTTGATGCTATTCCGTCCCAAGACCATGAAAGAGCATATCATGGATACTATGCCAGATTCAAAATTGGTCTCACAAGCCAAAATCAAATATACAATATCTCAAATCAATTCAATGTTTGTAATTTGTATGCATAGAGATATTAGTGAGAAAACCTTAAGCTATAAGTTTCAAATGGGCTATTCATGTTTTCACTGATCTATGTGTAACATATACTAAGTAAGCTGACTAGATATCTGGTATTTCTCGAAAAAGTGATTACACAAGTAACATGAGAACTTGGAGCAACACAAAAGTTCAACAATTATGGTACAATGGTGGATATAGGAAAGACACTTGAACACTTGCATTCCTAAATATGTTTTGGCAAATTAGACGACAAGAAACAGTAAGCGCAACTAGAAATATATCAGACTACTTCTCCCTATTACAAACAGATGTGGCATATATCACAAAAGTATGATGCTAACTCGTTTTAGCTCTTTAGGTGTTGATAGATGATAGTCACAAAAGGTTAGCTTAAACTACTGAATTGGTGTGGTGGTCGTCAGAGAAAGTTACTTATCCAAGAAATAAAAGATTCTTTACTTCAAAAAAATACCCTGAGTTGAGACCATAATTTATTACTGTGGTACTACCACCTTTAATATTGTATCACATCACGAATGCAGGATAAACAAAGATAAAAAGGTACATCTACGAATTCCGGGTCAACTGTTGCATATTCCCTTTGAAATACATAAACATGTTTCCCTTCTGCAGATTCTGAACCATAGTTGGCAAAAGACGTGAACACCCTCTCTGGCATAGCATTGAAGGAAGACGAAGCAGATATTAAAATGGGATGCTTCATTAGTTCCTTTAGGATATTAGTGCCCTGTTCAAAAGAAGTTTCAACAAGATATTACATGTAATCAAACCTGTTAAAAGTATGTTACAAGAAGAGAAAACCAAAGCAGCATGGGCCCATATTCTTCAGCACATTGTTGGACACAAACTATCGAGTTGTTTAAATAAGTGACATGATATTTATTGGAGTTAGAATTAGCAGCAAACGATTCATGGAACTTTAATCAGAGATACGAAGATCAAAATTTGGTAGCTCGTATATAAAATGTCAGGACAGAAACTGGTGAAAGATGGTGTTTGTCAAATGGGTGAGACATGAATGAAAATGATTAATGAATTGAGACTCATGAGCATAGTAAGGCATGCTGCATGCACCATATACAGCAGAGTTTCAACAAGTACGTCCCGCCTGTTAAAGCATAAGCTTTTTCGCTATGCAAATGTTTGTAACTGAGCAAACATTATTAGGTGAACAAAATTTCAAGGTAAAAGAAAAACTTTCTCAAACATGAAGTTTGGGAAAATTGTCGATCTTGATCATTTATGATTCCAGAAACAACCATGGCACCAACAAACTAGTTCGAAGCAGCCTCTACAAGTAAAACAGACCTTCATACAATATGAGAATCACAACTCCTCATCATTCACTTTCAAGAGACTTATCAGCTCTAGCATTATGCTGGAATTAAGCATTAACCCATTTAAAAAAATGTATTTTAATTCACCCAACTATTACATGATATTAACATCGATCAACTAAAAACGCATTCAACTAATGGTTCATTTAAATTACATGAACCTAGCTGACTTTTGGTAAAAGTTTCAACCTGTTTGGGTTCCACTTCTCGCATTCAGCTAGGTTAATCAATCGATGATTCAAGGGGAATCTAGGTGAAAGTAAAACTTAGAATTATCCTAGGTGAATGTGTTAAAATGTTGTTTGGATAACATTTAATTTCTTACAGTGAATCGATGCAAAATTTAACTACAAACACGATACACCTGCATTACATCACAATTTCGGGTTGATGAAAATATGGTGAATCTAGTTAATGGAGTTTAGCCTCAAATAACCCAGGTGAATATGAGAAAATGGTTCCTGAACGAGGCGAACTTAATGATTCAAATAGATTCAACTGCCTTCACCCTCACCCAAGCAAACCATTACTCAAATTGAGGAGTAAGAGATGTGAATGATATTTTTAGTTTCATATCACCTCAAAAAATAAACGAATATCCTAACAACAACACTTTAAAACACCCATCCAGACTCCCCTCAACTACCCTCCCTTAAAATTATGGTGAGTTTTTTTGGGGGACAATCAGGGGGAATGAAGGGAAATTTAATACTCCCTCCGTTCCTCAATGATCGGTACATTTTGATTTTACATGGTCAAACTTTAAAAACTTTGATCAATAATTCTCATTAAATTAATAAGAAATAATATAGTCATATGATTCTTGTTAGATTCGTCTCAATATATATTTTTAAACTATCAACTTGTTATAATTTTCATATGTAGAATAGGAGATATTTATATTTGAAATCGTATTTTGTTGACCATGAAAAGTCCAAATGTACCAATCATTTAGGGACAAATGAAGTATTTTATTGTGTTTGAGGACTAAATTGATTTCTAACTACGTCAATTTATTACCACTAATTCACCGTCATTACCCTGATTCCCCACAAATTTTCTCCTCTCCAAATCCGAGGAGAATGGAGGAGAATCACATATTTAATTATATTTTTCCTCGTTCCCCTATTCTCCTAGTTTACAATAAAATATATTCTCCCTTCATCCCTTCACCTATGATAATTTTGAAAAATCCCCTACCCGATTCACCGCAATCCAAACACACCAATAAGTTCTATCCTCACCTAACCCAAAATCTATCCTTTTTCATGCTATTGATTCAATTTTACTTAACCCATGCAAACTAATTATTTCTCATACTTATTCAACGTCTCAACATCCAGTTTTTTCCCATAACGTTAACATCTAATCACAATTAGTTTTCAATGTGCCAAGTTTTACATTTAGATAGCAATAGAAAATTAGATATTTTATTAGTGAGTACTCTTTTGTAAGCTAATTTGGTTTTCCATTACTAAACCAAACCCGATCTATTAACCCATATTTTCGAGATGGGTTATTTTACACACCCATAAACAAGATCAATTTGAACGGAGAACCACAAAACACGCACCCAAATACTAGTATTTTTTTAAAAGGAAAATGACTATTTTGACCTTCAATGAAACTTTATGAAACACTACCCTTACAAATAAGAGGATAAAATAGTAATTTCACTCATCAGAAAAACACAATATATCAAATTAGAAATGTTTAACTTATTTTTGGTAGAAAAAATTATGTGGGTGATGAAAGTCAAAGGAGATACCTGAGTGGTAGAGGAGGAGTGTTCAATAAGTGGAAAAGGTGATCCATCAACGTATATCATTGCCGATCGAAATATTTGATTAGCCGATTCTTAGTATCAAAGATCTAGTTTTGTGATTTTGGCTTACGTTGAACGCCTGAACGGGGTGCATATAATATGCAAGTCCCGTTGTCTACCAGGCCCCGATTTCACTAGTCCGATTTTGATGGTGCAAAATCGAAAAAAAAATGTAAGAAAATAAAGAAAAGTTATGAATATGAGTGTCTTGTACTTGATTTTGATGAGCAATGTAAATTCATGTCTCTTTGGTATTGTATGATGTAATAGTACTATAGTAGTAACTTATAAATAGATGATCTCTATATATTGTTTTGTAAACTTTAGAAGAATGCAATAAGATCATATTTTCTCTCTCTATCTTGTTGTCCGTCTTTATAGTAAAAAGATTATATGTAACTTCATTGTGGTTTTCTAAGTTTGTTTATGATCATTAGACCATCTCCAAAGACTCCAATAGAGAGTACTTGGAGAGAAAATTGGAAAAAGGTCTCATTTTTCCATTTTTTTTTAATTTCTACCCTCACTTTAATTTTTTGGATTTCACTATTCCTTTCCCTCCAAACTTCCTAAATTACCCTTAATAAATCCTTCCATTTTTCTTTTTCTTCTTCTTCTTCACCATATCCCACCACCATCATCTCTTCATCAACATTCCACCATCACCATCCCACAACCTCCATTAACTTTCCTTTTTTTTTCTTTCTTCTTCATCATATCTCACCACCACCATCTTTTCACCAAAATCTCACCATCACCATTCAATAACGTCCATTAAACTTCCTTTCTTTTTCTTCTTCACCATATCCCACCACCACCATCTCTTCACCAATATCACACTATCACCATCTCACAACCTCCATTAACCTTCCTTTTTTTTGTTCTTCTTCTTCTTCATCATCTTCTTGGTTCTTCATAGCCCACGATGAGGGCACGATGACGTAAATATAGGTGCCCTTGGTGGGGGAGGTGGGTTTTGGTATTTGGTGGTGGTATTTTTGAAGGAAGAAATAAGGAAGAAGAACAAAGAATAAATATGAAAGAAGAAGAATAAGAAACACTTTCATTTGTGGTGGTGTATGGTGGTAGAGATAAGTGTTGATGGTGGTGGTAGCATACCCGGACCTAAAGGTAACAAAGTGGTGCAAATGCACCACCAATTTTTTTTAAAAAAAATTCCTACATATAATTATATATTTTATGATTGGTGAAAAAAAATTAAACAAATAATAAATGAGATATCTTGGTAAGAAAGAAAAAGAAAGAAATAATAAACAATAATAAAGCCCAAATTTATTTTCAATTATTGAACGTGTCTTTAGCTATGAACCATGTCAAAAGTGATAAATGTAGTACGATAAGAGATCAATGGTTAAATGACCGTCTAGTCACTTATCTAGAACGAGATGTGTTTAGTACTATTAGTGATGATGAAATTTTAGCACATTTTCAAAAATTCGATAGAAGATTTTCTTTGTAAAAGAATTCATTCCCATTATTCGCTAATGTAATTTTTTGTTCAATATTATGTTACTTGTTCGATAATTTTTTTTTTACTTTGCACCATCAAAATTTCATTCCTGGGTCCGGCTATGGGTGGTAGTGTGGTGGGGAAGAAGAAAGGCAAAGAAGAAGAAGAGGAGGTAGATGAAGATGATTGGGTAGATGAAAGAAAGAAGAAGAAGAAAAAGTTGGGTGTTGATTGGTGGTGGTGGTGGTAATGTTGGTGATGGTGATGGTGTTAGGAAGAAGAAGAAGAATAAAGATGTTGGTGACGGTGGTGGTGTTGGGAAGAAGAAGAAGAAGAAGAAGAAGAAGAAGAAGAAGAAGAAGAAGAAGAAGAAGAAGAAGAAAGATGTAGGTGACGGTGGTAGTGTTGGGAAAAAGAATAAGGTAAAAAATTAAGGAGGGGGGTATTTTTAGAAAAAAATTTCATTAAGGGTAAATTATGAATAATGAGGGGATGGGGGTATTCAAGCAAAGAAATTAGTGAGGATGGCAAAAGTTTAAAAAAAAAGTGGGGGAGGGGGGTAAATTTCCAATTTTCTCGTATTTGGAGATGATTTGAGGTGGGGTGAGTGTCTTTGTGCCCATTTTCCCAAGAATTATTGACTAATTCTGGCAATTATTGGGAAAGTGGGACCAGTAGGGAAAGAGCCGTGGGGTGTGGAGGAAATCCGAAACCGAGCCGAACCGAACCGGAACCGAACCGAAAAGAACCGATTTTGTTGGAATCGATTGGAACCGAACCGATTTTGGTTCCGCCTTTGAGAGAACCGAACCGATGCGGTTCGGCTTATTGGAGAACCGATAAAAACCGAACCGAACCGATGACTAATTTTAAGTAGAAAAAATTAAGTTTAGTAAAGGATAATTGGCGAGAGGATTCAACATTGTTAATTGTTAGTATGATATAATAATAGATAAGTGAATATGTTTGAAGCTAATAATATATGGATACATATATATTTAAAAAGTGGTATCGTGTGACGAATGTGTATACGAATTTCGAAATTAATTTTAAAAGGAGCTTGTTAAACTTATATAGAGTAGATATATCTTTGGAACTTAATTATGAGTTACATTTAATATAAGACAATACTAATCACATTTAGATTTGAGTAAAAAATGAATAATAATATTAGCTAGGAACGTATAGACCTAAAATTTCAAAGCCGAAAGTGGGCTCAAATTTAGGTCCAAAACACGAGGCCCAGAACCGGCCCAGAACCGAAACCGACCTGGAACCGATAAGAACCGAACCGTTTAGAACCGAACCAATTTCGGTTCTGTCTGCCATAGAACCGATGATGTCGGTTCGGTTCTTTTTTTTGTCCAAAACCTAACCGAACCGAACCGTGCACACCCCTAGAGGTGGGGGAGAGAAAAGAGGTAAGCCCACATGGGCTTCATGAGGTGTCAATTCCTTATTGGTCAATTAAATATTTGTGTTATCTTTTTTATTAGATGATATTTTTTACATATAAATTTATTTATTTTTAATTTGTTTACATTAATATTTTGAATTTTTCAAGATCTATAAATAGAGACTTACTTTATTTGATTTAGACAATTTATTTTTGCAATTTTATCTCTTTTTCGTTATTTTCTCTAGCTGTTTGCTACTTTTTTCAACTCTTCAAATATTATTAGTTAGTTTTAAAAATAAAATCTTTATATATGCAAAATGTAATTAATAATAAAAATTATAATAATATAAATAAAATAAGAATAGAGAGAATGAACATAAAGTAGGGTATATATTAAGGATGTGGAAGGAAGAGAAAATGATGTAAAAGTAAGAGAAAATAGAATAACTTTGTGAAATATCTCCTATTGTAGAGTGTGAGGATATTTGAAAGATAATTGGTGATATATGATGATGTTGAGAAGATATAAGGTGAGGTCGTAGAAAATATTGGGGAGATTAATTATCTCGTATTGGAGATGGTCTTAAAAAACACGTACTACCACTAATTGTGTATGACTATTATTACTTTCTTGTTTCGATTTTAGTTATAAAATTTATTTTGTTATTGGTATTCTAAATTCCAAGCTTCACAACAATCTTTAGAACAAAGCTTTTTTCCCAAAGCTTTATTATAGCAGCAGCTAATCCCTGATGATGGCGATTTCTACCTGGCGGACATGGTGATAAATATCATAAGTACAGGCTCATTATAAAGACCATAAAGAATATCAAACACCATTAAATCATATCAAATCAACAAGAGCAAAATGACAAGGTAGAAATTTGCATGCTTTCGCACGTTGGTCATCTCCGCATTTATCAGCCATGAATGCATTCCAGAAAACCAGGGGTTGAACCAGGATGAAAATAAAGAGGGGGGGCAACTTTGAGAAAAATAAAATAGGGGGTCAAAATAATAAAAAATAGTTAAAGTACCGATAAAAGTTAGAAAGTATGTTAAAATGAAGTTTAAAGGGCTTGAACCCAAGACCTCAACCCTTCAAAGGAATGAACTAACCAACCATGTCACACTTTCACTTATTTTACTTACACTTCATTATAATATATATCCAAAAACTCAAAGAAATCACATAAAGAAAAAATGCTACCGGAAATCCTAGGGGGGCACCCCCTAGTTCCGCCTCTGCAGAAAACATCATGAATTAGCAACAAACAAGACAATAACAACTCAAAGAGGAAATATATAACTAGTACTGAAGCAACCAATTAAGTTCAACAAACACATTTTAACCTAAGATCCACAAACCACAAAAATAGAGATAAGTTATGTATAATTGAAACTATCAAACAAGCATTTTTCATTAACAAAAAGACATGAAAACATGTCATAAATATACTAGAACATATCACTGTAAATATAATGGATGTCACATAGTGGAGTACTGATTCTTCGTTGGATCTCCATTTCATACAATTTGGAGTATTTTTGTTGAAACAAATTCATTGACCTAGTAACCTTCATCATAATCGTCATACCTTCTTTGTTCTTATTCGATTTCAGCTTTTCATTTTTTATATGATTCCCCTTCTTTGGTCTCCAATAATTGAGCTTTTTGTAATTTGAATTGTACCTCTGTATTTCAAAAAGCTGAGCACGTTCTTTAGCACTTGCATTATACCTCATGAGCTTTCATGTTCTCATCCTTTAACATAGATAAAACATTTTAAAGCATTGAATGATCTTTAATGCCATCCTTGCTCATTTTTTTCTATCTGATGACCTAGATCCACCCTCCAATATACTATTATGTGTAAAGCCCACAACGGTTACGAACCAGATCCGTCACCAGGCCCAGTCACCTAGGGTTTGTGGCAAAATATACTTATATCTAAGCCCACAAGGATGGTGGACCAGATCCGCCCTCAAGCCCAGTCACCTAGGGTTTGTGGCACAACCAATCAGTAGTGGACACGCGTCCATTAATGAGCGAGAATTACGGCACTACTTCATTATAAATAGACCCTTTAGATCACCAGATGACGTAGCTGATATTGACTCCTCTCATACTAAATCTTTTCAGACACCCTTGACTGACTTGATCGTCAGAGTGTCTGTGGCCGAACCCCGGCCACACTTTCAGGTACATGGCCCCGCGAAAGACAAATATCTCTAAGGTCGGCGGATCGAAGCAGCTTTCGAAGGTACCCCGGGAGGATCAAGGAACGGCCAGGGTGATTTCTCAACCAAATCCACATCAACACTTACGGGACCGGTTGAATCAGCGAAGAGACGTAGATCTACCCAACATGCAATCTCACTCCAATAGAGATGCAAGGACGCGTAAGGGAGATTCGCACAGAGCTTCACAACCGCATAGGCATGAGGAAAATGTGGATAAATCAGTGGCGCCGTCTGTGGGGAATAGAACAAATATGCCACATCGCTCTCATGGAAGCCTGACGATGGCCATCATCACGATTCAGCCATGTCTCAGTTTAATCTCGGGGCAGAACTCGACCGTGAGGTCCAACGCCGCGTCGACATAACACTTCGCCAACAACCTCCCGCCAAGTCGATCAACCCTGCACCAGTTATCAATCTGGATGAAGGTGGAGCTACTCACCTTCCTACCACCGTCCCACCTCCTGATCCAGCATATGCAAAACTGTTACAGGAAATGGAGGCCCTTAGGCATCTAGTGTCAACAATGGCAGTGTCTCGCACCCCTACCGTGGTGGCCCACACGCAAATGCCATTCTCCGACCGCCTCAAGGCTAAAGTGCCTCATCCTGGTTTCGTCTTACCTCAGTTCACACAATACGATGGAACCAGTGACCCTCAAAAACACCTTAAGGGTTTCCTCACGCAAATGACCATGGCTACCAATGATCCGGAATTGGTACATGGAGCTTCCACCCAAATCCCTCGACACTTACGAACAAACGGCTACTGCCTTTTTGAGCAAATTTGGCGCGGCCATCCGCGAGGAGATCGATGAGAAAGCACTCATGGAGCTAGAACAGGGAAAGAATGAATTTCTACGAGCCTTCCATAAGCGATATAATGACCTTCTCCTTAATATCCCCAAATACGACTTTAAGACCTCATACATGGCATTCTTCCGTGCTCTTAGGTATGGCGCCTTGAAAAAGAACCTCCTCTTAAAAAAACTTTGTCAAGGGATGCCTTGACCTCTCGAGTTCGCCAGTTCGTGGAGATAGAAGAACTCAAAACTCGAGAGAAACGGGATGGCAAAAAAGATTTGCGCCACACGGTACTCACCAAAGATCGTGATTCTTCCCCCTCCAAGCCCAAGCTATGGGAACGACTCCAAAGGGACCGTGGCTCCAATTGTGCTCAAGGTTACAAACGCCGAGCTTATTCCCCCAGTGGAACAGATCCTCCGACCGCCACTAAGGTCGTCCGCCGAACCCCACTCAATACTTCAGTGGCCGAAATTTTCACCGCAATAGAAGATAAAAATCGTCTACCCAAACTAAGCGCGACCAAAACAAATACTGTGAATATCACCGCGAACATGGCCACGATACTAATGAGTGTGGCGTCCTCAAGGCGGAAATTGAATTGCTAATATAGCGGGAGCACTTACGCGAGTACACACACTCTGAGCGCCACAAACCATATGCTAGGGAATCGAAATAGAGTCATCATACTTCCGACGGTAGAGATCGCTCCCCCCCCCCGTCAGACGGAGGATCGAGACAATCTCTGGGGGCATGGCAGGTGGAGGAGACTCACGAAATGCACGATGGAAGTATGCTCGAAGGGAGGTACACTGCTCATATCAGGTACGTGCGGCGAGGATGGATCCGATCACTTTCAGAGATACAAAACTACAAGGAACAGAGTTACCTCATGATGCCCCGTTAGTAATAATGCCAGTTATAGCTAATGTAGAGGTGGAACGCATGTTGGTAGACACGAGCAGTTCCATCGACGTCCTTTACCTGCGAACCCTGGATGATTTACAGTTACCTAGGTCTATAATACAGCCC
The DNA here is from genome assembly GCA_003412495.2 of Echium plantagineum. Lineage (NCBI taxonomy): Eukaryota > Viridiplantae > Streptophyta > Magnoliopsida > Boraginales > Boraginaceae > Echium > Echium plantagineum. Next base: position 24,335,652 of record CM016562.1, on the reverse strand, counting down.
ATTCGGACGCCCCTGACAGGTTTTGACGGGACATTCGATATATCCTATGGGAGTGGCAGACTTAGACGTAACCATGGGAACGTGTAACGACTCGCCCCAGGTCGGCCGCCCTGAGGTTAGGATCGTCAGCAACATGAAAATCCGAGTCACCATACGATGGATGACGAAACAAAAAATGACATCATTCATGATATAAAAATATTTATCCATCGTGGTGAACTAGACAACTCATTACAATACATAACATATCAACATATCAATAGAATATCTGACCATAATCACAAATCAATGTCTAAAAGACTCCACAAGATACATAGAGTTTTAATGACTGTTGAGGACTCCTAGCCACCAGCGTCTCACTTACGAGCTAACCACTCCATGATCCTTGCACCCCTATGCAACTTCAGCAACAACCTTCAAGAGCTGGCGTGGAATACCAGCCCATACGTAAATGGGGTAAACTATAAAGCTTCATGAGAAACTATGCCACGTGTGGTAACCAACTCCACATACGTGTTTATGTATAAGGGCATATATATAGATATAACATCAACTAATAATCATAACTCATTTTAATATAAAGTCCAACACATGTACGAATAAGTAAATCATAACTTATAAATCAACCTTACCATGCCCCACAATCATAAATACATCTCATTCAACAACACATACATATCAACAAGCCAACATATTAGCAACATCTCAAACACAACCTCCATATCCGGTATTATCCTTCATCCTGTGGCCATTCAGGATTTATCATTTCGCATGCATTTATATCAACCTCTACCTGCAGGGAGTCTTCTTGTGCCCGTCGACAGAAGGTATATTATCAACCGCACCATATAGGGCACATCACCCGCACCAGTTATGCTAACAGGGCACATCACCCGCACCTGTAGAACAGGGCACATCAACCGCACCTGTAGCTATATAGCTACCAGGGCACTTTACCGGATATCAACAACCACACATCACCCAACACATAACAACATATACGAATCACCACATAATCACATATACTCCTATAACACACACCACATATAACTAGGGTTGTGAAAGAACCTGGAAGTTCGACTCGTTTCGCGGTGCTCGACTCGAAAAAGTCCGATTCGTTGTTCGATTCTATAAATCAAATATAGGGCTGAGCATTAATATTGGTTATTTGCGAATAGGGCCGAATAGCCCAAAAATGCCCGATCCGTCTGTTATATTAACATGATTCATGAATCATGTCCAATAGGCAATAGTCCATTTAGCCCATTTAATTATGTCCATTTAAAATCATGTCCATTAAGACATGGTATAAATAAAATCCTCAGAGTCTGAAGTAACCCTAACCCTCATTCTCATTCATCCTCTCCTCTCAACCTCGAAAATTCTCACTCTCTCTCTGACTTTTCGACTTTCACTTTCTCTGTCAAAAGTTGTTGAAGAAGCCACCCTCAGCCACCCTCAAATTGGCTGAAACATGTCATATAGAGCCTTGTTAAATCTTGTCGAAGGTGAAATGCCCATTTTCGTTCAATTTTATATGTTTGACTTATGTTGACTTCTCTGATTTTGTGATAAAACTATTAATATTGGCCATGCATGTTAAATAATTGTTGTATCTGTTGTTTTTTGCTTCGATTGTGCAATAATTTGTTTTAGATCTAAGTTGAATTTTGTTGACTTTGTTGTATATGTTGTATATGTGTTTATGCTTTGTGTTTATGACCGATATATGATGTTTATGGCTTCAATTACTTGTTTTTGGTTCCGATTTAGGTATCGATCGAAGTTGACTTTTGTTGACCAAGCATAAACCTTTCGGATTTCATAATATATGTGCGTTTTTGTGTTTGTTTATGCTTCGATTGAATGTTTTGTGTTACAATTTTGTCATATAATGGAGTTGACTTTTGTTGACCATGTATAACCCTTTCGAATCTAATAAAGTCATAATATATGTGCATTTTTGTGTTTGTTTATGCTTCGATTGAATGTTTTGTGTTCCAATTTTGTCATATATCGAAGTTGACTTTTGTTGACCATGTATAAACCTTTCGAATCTCATAAAGTCATAATATATGTGCATTTTTGTGTTTGTTTATGCTTCGATTGAATGTTTTGTGTTCCAATTTTGTGTTAATTAGGGTTTTGACTTTTGACTTTTGACTTTTTGACCTTTAGGGTTAGGGTTTCATGAATAATTAAGTAATTGTTTTAATTACTTAGGTAAGTTAGTATAGTGATTGTACTGTAATTTTGTAATCTCGAATAATTGTATACTGTTGCGTAATTGTCTATCTTAATAATGGGTATTTCCTTTTGTGAATCTTCAGACACCCCATCTATGAGTTCAGACCCTGTCCCTCTGAATGATGATGTGGAGATGGGGGTTGAATTTGATGATTCAGAGTCAGACCATGACAAATCCAATGAAGGTTCAGAAGAGGGTGTGGCTGTGCTGGAGGTTCTTTCTCCTTCTTTAGACTTTACTAATACTTATATCCCTGAAACAAATGAGAGAGAGGATGGGAATGGGATTGATGGAGTTGCCCCCCCTACCCCTGCTATTCCTGTTTGTGATACTGATGTATCAACTAAACACTGTGGGGCTGGTAGTAGCAAAGTTTGGGATCACTTCCAAACTGTTGATGTTCCTGGTGGACCACAAAATAATAAATGTAATCATTGTCGGAAGTTACTATCATTTCAAAAGGGGGGGACAACAACTCATTTAATGAGACACTTGAAACATGCCTGTCCACATAGACTTAAGATTTCCCCCCCAAAAATTGTTACTGATACTGATGCTGGGGTTAAAACAGTTCAATCTCAGCTTCATGGGGTTGTTCTGTCAACTGGGGAGAGTAGTGTTGCTAATTTTTCATTTAGCTTTGAAAATGTTACAGAACTTGCTGCTCATATGGTCCTTGCACATGAATATCCTTTCAACATTGTTGAACATAAGGTATTCAATGAATTTTTAAAGGCTTATAGTCCTTATTACAAAAAGATAAGCAGATACTTGGTTAGGAAAGAATGTTTTTTTGTGTTTGAGAAGGAAAAGGATAAAATTAAGGGGATTTTGGGCAAGGTTGATAGAATTGGTTTGACCACAGATTGTTGGTGGTCTGGGGTTCTTACATGACAATCACATGTCACTTTATTGATCAAAACTGACAATTACAGAAAAGAGTATTATCTTTTGTTAATGTTCCTCCACCCCGTAATGAAGTTGCATTAGCAAAAGAAGTACACAGAGTTTGTAAGTCATATGGAATTAATGATAAGGTTGCTTCTGTAACTGTTGACAATGTTTCGCAAATGATGTTTGTATTGATATTCTTAGGAGAGATTATAGTTCAATCTGTAACCTTGTCTTGAATGGTAAACTTTTTCATGTTAGATGTTGTGCCCATATAATAAATTTATTGGTTAAGGATGGGTTGAAGGAGATTGAATGAGTTACTGATTTTGTAAGGGATGGGGTTAAATATCTGTTTGGCTCTAAAAATAGGTTGGTTTCATTCAATGAACATAGATTGAATCTTAAATTGCCCCTAATAAGTTAGTTTTAGATAATAACACTCGGTGGAGTTCTACTTATGTGATGTTATCAACTGCTGATAAATATAGGAAATGCTTTGATAAAATTGGGGGGGATGATGATGTGTTTAAAAAATACTGTCCTACTGTTGACCAATGGGTTGAGGTAAATGAAGTTTGTCAGTTTCTTGAAGTGTTCCATGATGTTACAAACTTGATAAGTGGTAGTAATTATTCAACTGTCAATCTGTTTTTATTGGAGTTAAGTAGGATTAAGGAGTTGATCAATGCACAATTGGATAATCTAGAAACCAAACATATGTACAACATGGCAGTTAGAATGTCGGCAAAATATGAGAAATATTGGAATGAATGCGATCTGTTGTTATGTTTTGGTTCACTTCTTGATCCTAGGTATAAGATGGGCATGATCTCCTTTACTTATACATCCATGTATCCAGTTGACTATGAGGAAAGGATTAAATTTATTGGAAATAGTTTCATTGAACTGTTTGATCAGTATGTTAATTTACATGGTGATACATCATCACAGAATGCAGAATCCTTTGTTGCCTTGAACAGTCAGCCTCCTTCTAGTTCTCATTCCTCAAAAAGGTTTGACAACTTCAGGATGGGATCCCATGCTAGGGTGAAACAGAAAACAGAATTGAAATTGTATCTCGAGTATGCTCCCTTTGATAATGTATCCAATTTTGATGTTCTTGGCTGGTGGAAAGTACATGATGAGAAGTATAAGAACCTTTCTAAGATGGCCAAGGATATCTTGTCAATTCCAGTGACCACAGTTGCATCTGAATCTACATTCAGTGCTGGTGGTCGTGTTATTGATAAAAGACGGGCGTCAATGCGAAGAGATACAATAGAGGTGCTTTTATGTGATGGTGATTGAATGAAGGAGGCTTATGGGATACACAGTTTGACGGTGGTTGTCATTTACTCCTTTGTTATTTAGTTTTTTTCATTTACCAACTATTAATTTTGTGATTGTTTAATTGTTGTTGTTTTTTTAGGAGATTGGTGATCCAATTGAAATGGAGTTTGAACATGAGTTTGAAATGGTGGACCCTAATGCTACTGGTAAATTTATTACTAACTTATGTTGTTGTTATTTGTTAACAATTATTTCATTGTTTTACTAACTTGTTCTTCTTATTGTTTTCTAGTTGAAAAACCTGCTTCTATTCAACCTGAAAAAGCATCCCCTTCAAAGCAGTCAACATAAGCATCCCCTTCAAAGCAGTCAACATTAACTCCTTCAATTAAGAAGGGCAGCAGTAGCATTCCAGTTCCACCATCTAAGAAACAAAAGAGGACCCGGAAAACTTGAATATGAAATTGTCCCTTACACTGTGGCCTGTTTTGTTTATGTTGCCTATTTTATTGCCTGTTTTGTTTATGACTTATGAATTATGATGGACATACACTGTGGCCTGTAATATTGAATGTTTGTACTAGGTTGCCTTTTGTGTTGCTTGTTGGGTTGTTGCCTTGCCTTGTTGATGATGCCTGTAGCCTGTTGCCTGTTGCCTGTTGCCTGTTGACATTTCTAATGGCTGTGATGATTGTATGTATGTGTTTATGGGACAGGACAGTTGTAGATGATCTCCTACATATCTTGGCATGGCAACTGTGTTGCAGCCACGGCGTGGGGGACTTCGGCTTGATGAAACGCATAAATCTGAGCCTATTTTAAAACACTAAACTACAGGTCTGTGGGTAATAGCCAATAGATATCAAAATTTGGCAAGGCATTAGCACTACATGTCTACATGCAACTCTATTACAATTGTAGACTTTTATGATAGTTATTGTATGTTTTAGTTTCGATTTTTTGGCTTCAACTGAATTTCAACACTTAACTGTTTTTTCCTAAATTTGGAATCGGGCATTTTCGAATTATTTGGAAAAACGAGTCGAATAGAATCGAATATTATTGGTAATTTCACCCCCTCGAATTAGAATCGAATTACAAGAATAAAAGCCCTACCCAAACGAAGCAAATCGAATAAAATCTCGCCCACCAACGAATTAGAATCAAACTATGCGATGTTCGGTATATTTCGATTCGTTTACAACCCTACATATAACATCTCGTCAATTTGGAATACAATCTCATATCAACCAAACATATGTATCATCTCTGATACTACAAGCATCTCAACATGATATCACATATTTCAAACCATCATATGTCACCATATTCAAATCACCATGATACAACTCCCCATAATTAATATTTCCATATAACTCAAACAAGATATCAACATATCAATACTTCACATTTTACTTCAGCTTAACAATTCATCTTATACTCAACGTAGTGATTGATACATAAGCCAACTCAACAACTTATTTCATAGTGCAAATCCATCATTTCGTGCCATCTTCAACTCATTATGTCATACTATGTTTCACTCAACTTACAACTTCTTATTATAGTTCAACTCAATATTTAACGTAATTAATCGATTTCACATGCATAGATCATATGTCTCCACTCAACATAATTTAGCTCAAACTATAACTTCAAACACACATTTCATTATTCATTTAACATTTCATATCATTTCATATATATATATCATTGAATATTATGCATCATGAAGAAATATAATGTTTAACACAATACCAAATAAGCTCAACCACACAACAATAACAATCAACACATTCTACAACGTAGCATGTATATGCAAATCACTCAACCATTATCAATTAATACACATAAATACCACAAATAGCAAGTTATCATTTGTGAGATAGGTTACTCACCTCTTGCTAGAGCAACTAGCGTACACCTAGTTATATAATAAGCTCCCGCCCACGCTTGGTTCCTATCAACGTCCATAGAGTTAATTTACTTTTTCTAATCTCCCATTTTATTCGTTTAAATCAAAATAATTCCAAATCAACTCCTATACCTCCAATATAATTATTCTAGCTCAATATATGTTTAAGAAGTCCAACTATTCTGCCCAAAATTATTTATGCACCAAAAATCATTTTATTCTCTATTTAAATGCATTTCTACTCCATTTAACATCCTTAAATCAAAATAAATATTATATCAACTTTAAAAATCACAATCTGTTAGAAAAAACTCAATATGACCCCTAATACATTGATAAAATCCAACATTTAAATTTGAAGCCCAAATATACTTCGATTTCTTTTAAAATCCCGTTTTAGTAATTAAATCGCTAAAAATAGTAAACAAATTCAAAACACTTCAATTTTTCGTGTACACACTCACAGTACAGTAAGAAATATTCAGATAAAATATCTTTAATTTTATCCATCGTTTGATATTTAGTTTATTTTTGAAACACGTTTCAGCCATTTAACTTCCAAAAACCATAATAAATTCAAAACAAATCAAAATCGTATTTTGCTTTCGGCCGTGTGTTCTACATGTTAAGGGCTAGGCACAAACCAAATTTAATAATTTTGGAACACTCTTACTATTTATTTCGAATTTATTTATAAAAGTCAACATAGTCAAAATCGTTTAAAACAACATCATCTAATGAGTAGACTATCATCAAATGATTCTAATAACCTTATATGAGGTTAGATTGTACATGTATGTTTATAGATCATAAAATTTTCATCTTTAAATAATAAGTCAACTCATAAGAAATAATTTACAAAGTTCAAAAATTATACCTTTAGTTGTTGTAGAGATGAAAAAAAAAAATATTTTGAGCTTGCTTTGACCAACATTTACTAAACAAAAGTGGAAGAAATTTTTTGGGAGGTGGTGGTGGAGAAGTTCGGCTATGGTGTAGAGAGGGAACAAGATGATAGCTTTGTTTTGTGTCTTAAGATGAGAGCGTATACAAGCTTTGAAGAAAGGGAAGCTTACTAAGTAAGCTTAGCACATTCTCCTAGGTGGCCAATGGTTTCATGAAAACCATCAAATGGTTTCTAGTTTGTGTTTAAATTTTCAAATCGAATGACACTCGCTTATTTTCTTGACTCGGCTCGACAACTACATTCCGATAATAATATTTTAATTATACTACTCTCCACGACTCATAAAAATCTAAAATGTATCTCGAAAATCTAGTACTACCGTCAAATATAATTCACCGACCAACAAAACTAATAAAATAATAAAATTTCCGGGACGGGTTATTTCAATCTACCCTCCTAAAAAAAATTTCGTCCTCGAAACTTAAATCGAACTAACATATCGAGGTGATAACAACACATTAACATGCATAATCAGCCTTGGCAACCTACAAATCCAAAATATGTATAATTATTTGTTACATCATCTCCATCAATCATCAACACAGTCATTAGCCACTCACCACTACTCATCCATATATATATATATAACAGAATCACGTACTATTACTCAATATACGAACACATATAAGTAACACCACATATGGAACACCACATCTCCACACCACTCACAAAATCACATAAGCACAATCATACACATCATCTATATAAATGAAACACAACTAATATGATCTTATTATCAATCTACACATATCTATATCAACATTACTCATATCTCAATCTTGTCAATATTATCAACATCGTATTCTTCATCCCATAATATCATTGCCACAAATTTCTTCATTGTAAATAAGCCACAATATTTCAGTATCCATCTCACTAATCGCATATCGCACTATTACATCACCACAAGGTCAATAACCATCTCTCCTCATCACGATACTAATATCACTACAAGATTATTATAATATCTTCTCATAATTCAATATCGGTATAAATCCACCAATATATGCCTCACAACACATGTAGTATTACCTCGAGTATTTCCTTACCTTATATCTCACCACTTAATATATAAAAACATACAAGTCTACTTAGTATAATCCAACCTATCGACTCTCAACCTAATGCATTCAACACGCCCTCACCGTAATAAACTCATATGCTATATACTTATCCAAATTCATACATCGGAATTCAACATATATCAATCTCAAATAATGTCATTCTAACATAACAACTCGACATCGCATACACCACCAATCCAAATATATATCAAACTCTGAGTATTATAAAAGTTTTCTTAATATGACCCATGTTACCAACACATGTCCACATCTTATTCATATTAACCAAACTTCAAAAACAACATGGTGCGTAATATTCATTCAGTTCAACATCAGCAAGTCTTTAACACCATCCGAAACTTTTCCCATCAGTTGCCTTCAAATATTTTCATCTCATTCTTTACCGAGATCAATTTAAATCATATATATTATCCTTACATATATATTCACATATCCATATCGTTCAATATCATTCTTAACCCTCAAATACAACCAAGTGGTTTATGTATCACACTATCATACCTTGAGTACATATAACAATGTCTCCTTCTCTTAGTTCATCACAACCAACCAATCGTGACAATCATCATATCAGATAATTCCTATTACACGTCAACATCAATATTGTATAACCATAATTATTCCAACTTATTGTTTATCATAAAAAATACTTGTTTTCTTATTCAGACGATCCTCAATCATAACATACACATACCAAATGTGTGAATAGCCATAAATACGTTATATGAGTACCTCCATCATACTCTTATCAACACATTGTTATTTTAACTACCAACTTACCTTTTAACACTTATCCTGTGACAATCAACATACATCCTCTATTCACCTTATATTTTTTTTCAATTATTCAATCAGCTTTATTTTTTTCTACTTACTTTCCACTAGTTCAAAATCGTACAATTTCTCATCTCTTACCTCATTGCAACTAACTGGGTCAGACGTTTTCTCCCATAAGAATGTATAATGGTGCCATCATGATACTGGCATAAAATTGTTATTATACTCAACTTCATCCTTGAGACTCATACCCCAATCTTCAGGGAAAATGTTATGCACAACTACGATGGGCTAAGATATGTCAGTTTTTATTATACCACTACAATTCAGATACAATCATTCACTCTCAATGCTCACCGAGGCCTAGAACAACTTAATGTTTTCATATACTTATCTTCAGTCAAGGTTTATATTCAACTTGATAGATCTTAACGACCAATCCACAGTTGTTTATTTGCCAACACTTAGCAGCACCTACCCCATTCTTCTTATTATCTTATGTCACATATAAGACACTCTCCATTCTCTCTATACCTTTGTACTTCGAGGATGTGTGATGTATCGAACACCATGAGCTTCCTCTAAGACTTTACCTTTCCACTCCTCACAATGGAGTACAATTATCCCACTATATTGAGCAATAACTCCATAATCCTTCAATTGCTAAATTCGGTAATTTTGATTCTCACTTCACTCATCTCTTGCAACTTCCCATCTTGTTGTTACATTTCCAACAATCCATCAAAGGGAATTGATCTAATTCTTACTTATCTCCTTCAATAACTTCCTTTCATCTCCAGTTTCATAATTAATGCAAACAAGTTTGCTCATTCATCTTTTTCCTTCGCTTATCCTTAGGAAATCTATTGTCCAATTCCAACTTAATCCATAAACACCGAAATTCGTCTTTCCATGATGATACTCACCCATCTGCTCACAATACCATCTAGCTCTGACCTCACCACTAATTTGAAATTTAGGGTTAAGTTCCCCTTCAACCATTGAAACATCATTTATAAACGCCACATCTATAAGTGGTATATCCTTTATATGTGAGAGTCCATAACTCACTACCACTTTACATTAGAGGTATTAACACTATTAACTTCACCTACAAATTAGACAGCCTATCAAAACGACACTCGCTCCAACCAAAAGTCATACTCCTATAACTTACCATAATCTGATTCTCATATTCCACAATACCTTTCAAGAAATCTTCGAAACCTAACCAGCCTTATTCCAAGGGTCAGTCTGTTATTCCACATGTCCTCCTTGTTGAGACCCTCAAAGTCACCCAAAATCATCCAACTTATACACATATCCTTCATTTTTAATACACATTCATTTCATCTATTATACTTAAATTTCCAAATCCCCTAGCTATGGCTCACTACAATCCTTTATATTCCAAATTGTCCTATATTATCATTCTATCATCCCTTATGAAGCACAAACTTATATTGTTCTATTTCCCTTCCATGACAACAATCACCAATTCATACATCTAGGGTTTTTTTAGAAATTTTGATCAAAATTTGATTACCCATACTTAACTCCTCATGATTTTTTCCCTTAATTTCACTATTCAAAATACATAACAAACTTCACCAAACTTTTTATCATATGCACTAATAGTCCTTGCACCCCCGTTACATTAAATCGATTCTTACGATATATATGACTTAGAGTTTCTACAATAACAATTCTCATTAAAATACTTCCCAACATATTTTAGGGTCAATGAAATCTTCTCATACATACTTAACATTCAACAAACAATACATCACCAATATATATATTCACCCATGAGTCATAACACTCCAACACAAAAAACTCTTATTATCCTCGCGTCGAAATAGGGACATCAAATACCAATATTTCGTAAGGCTAAACTGAATAATTAGTCCCAAATAAATTTGGATTGTTTCCACCTTAATGATCACATCAAAATCTTAGTTACCATTTTAACATATCATTTTATGAACTCTAGTGCATCATTGCGTCCGCTAAAATCAACAAACTTAAGCATAACTGGTGATATATGTTCAACTATCGATTTCTCAGTTAAATCTCAACACTCGAAGGAACATAAGGCTTTTCAAATTCAATCAATTCTTTTATTAATCTCAATATTCGAATCACATCTCCTCTTACTTCAAATCAATTTCTAGACACAACACTATACTTACATAAAATCTAAACGAATTCACATTAGGTTTAGACAACTCTCACCTGGTGGCATCCTCAACAGTCAACGGAGTTTAGACTCATAAAAACACAACTCATAATATACTGACAATTCCACATAAATCTTAGACCTAGGCACATAACCACACATAACACCACAGAAATCTAAAACCTAGGCTCTGATACCAAAATTGTAACGACCCGCCCCAGGTCGGCCGCCCTGAGGTTAGGATCGTCAGCAACATGAAAATGAGAGTCACCATACGATGGATGACGAAAGAAAAATGACATCATTCATGATATAAAAATATTTATCCATCGTGGTGAACTAGACAACTCATTACAATACATAACATATCAACATATCAATAGAATATCTGACCATAATCACAAAATCAATGTCTAAAAGACTCCACAAGATACATAGAGTTTTAATGACTGTTGAGGACTCCTAGCCACCAGCGTCTCACTTACGAGCTAACCATTCCATGATCCTTGCACCGCTATGCAACTTCAGCAACAACCTTCAAGAGCTGGCGTGGAATACCAGCCCATACGTAAATGGGGTAAGCTATAAAGCTTAGTGAGAAACTATGCCACGCGTGGTAACCAACTCCACATACGTGTTCATGTATAAGGGCATATATATAGATATAACATCAACTAATAATCATAACTCATTTTAATATAAAGTCCAACATATGTACGAATAAGTAAATCATAACTTATAAATCAACCTTACCATGCCCCACAATCATAAATACATCTCATTCAACAACACATACATATCAACAAGCCAACACATTAGCAACATCTCAAACACAACCTCGATATCCGGTATTATCCTTCATCCTGTGGCCATTCAGGATTTATCATTTCACATGCATTTATATCAACCTCTACCTGCAGGGAGTCTTCTTGTGCCCACCGACACAAGGTATATTATCAACCGCACCATATAGGGCACATCACCCGCACCTGTTATGCTAACAGGGCACATCACCCGCACTTGTAGAACAGGGCACATAAACCGCACCTGTAGCTATATAGCTACCAGGGCACTTTACCAGACATCAACAACCACACATCACCCAAGACATAACAACATATACGAATCACCACATAATAAACATATACTCGTATAACACACATAACAACATATACTGCTTTTTGTATATCTTGCAAATGAATGATCTCCTCCCCAAATGAATAAGAATGCCTCAATTTATAGGCAAATGCATCCATGGGCTTGAGTTTTGACTTGGGCTTGAGCTTGGACTTGGCCTTGGACTTTGACTTGGGCTTTGACTTGGATTTTAATAATTATTCTTTAATTTAATTAAAGAATAACTATTTGATTTGATCAATATATTATGTCTTTGTACTTGTATTAAAAGAAACAATTATCGATTTCATTAATTATTTCCATCTATGCATTTGGAGGAAATAATGATTTATTATGATCCTGATTTCTCATATGTTGGACCATAATTTGACGATCGAATCTTCCGTGCAGTCATTTATAATTTGATAATAAATGTCACGCGTAAATATATGATTGGACCGTATGATTTAATTAACTAAATTCCAAAAGTGTATATTAAATTGGAACTTAATTAATTAATTTAATTTTGACATTTATTGAATAAAAATTTCATTATCAACAAATGCCCCCTCGAACTTGACGTACGTACTCGAACGTGGAGTGTTTAGAGTAGTCGAGTTCGATCAACTTTTGGTAGGAAGGATTATTTCATCACGATTTGCCCCTATGAGTATCAGGATAATCTAGCTTCCCATGAATATCAGGACTCATACGTGGACTAATTAATGGGATGAGTTGACATAAAAGTCATATTGGTAAGACTGTTAGTTAGCTATATTTCTTCGAGCAAATGTTATCATAGGATGCCGATAAACAAGGATTTATAAGTAACAGTCTTCCACCATACTACGACTTCTCAAGTGATATCTCTAGGATGAGACCAAGAGTTTGAGCGGCGTATTTTTTCTCAACTACACCAGACTGCTAACAAACTTACAGCTAGCACCTGAATATACGCTTGTAAGTTGTAACTCCTCTATATAAGAGCAAGCCGCCATCGAGTAGCACCATATAACATACCCAACTATCAAGTGGTCAGGTACTTTTTCTTTCATTCTGCTTTGCCTTCTTGTTTTCTTTTCTTGTTGTTAACTTTCCTTATTATTCATTGTTGTCAGCACAACGCATCCCATTAGTATTCGTAGATAATAGTTGCCTAAGCTCAACTTATCGTTCGTCGTCGACATCGATATTGAACCGCTCTTCTTCGGCATTGGCGTATCGACTTTTCTTCTTCTTTTTCGAGGTAATGCTTTCAATCCTTTGGTTCGTTCATCTGACTTCAAATCTCTGTAATCAACTCATTCTGGGAGGTGTACATATTCAACTTGGGGTGATGATTCTTACCTGACATATTTGACTTCATGTTTTTGAACTAGACATACCATTATATATTTTTCCAGAATAATAACAATGTCATATGTTCTACCAATTTAGTGATAGATTTCCTCCCATAAACTTCACCGTGTTAACCGCATAAATAGATTAACCATCTTAATTTGCTGGGCCGTGAGAAAGAATTGTAATATTTAGGTCTTTTGAAATGTTGACTTCTCTGGAAACCTCCATATATATGTGTAGGCATATTTGACGTTGCTAGCGGCTTTGATTATTTTAGAATAATTGACGTACTTCATACTTGTATTTGCAATTGTATATGAAAGGTCGATATCGATATAAAAGGAATCAGTTTAATTCAATGAACTGAATATTGTTCACTCTAATCGATACTCTCATTTACAATGCACAAAATTTGTCAAATAATCCTCACAGATAATAGTTGCAGTAATCCCAACTTTGCGCTCAATTTAGAGTTTGATTCCTCTTCAACATCGTCATTCGACATTGGCTTTTCCTTTTGCTTACTTCAGGTGTGTTATCATTTGTATCTTGTGAAGATGTCATGGGCATGTTTTTTTTTACCCGTATTTCTTTTAGTGTGTTGCCATGCATAAATTTTCTTTCAAACATTCGTTTATCCTTTGAAGCCATACTATAAAGAAGCTTTTGTATACATGTAGGCTAAAAATTAGCAGCATGCATTGACTTCCTTGTGTGCGCATAATTTTAGTATATTATCATTCACGTACATGCTACCTTACTGTATGTCTTCGTGAGAGTGTGTATATATATTGTTGCCTTATCATGGCATGCTTATACATTTAATCTCACATGGATAGATGAAGTTCACCTTCTTCTTTCCTTATTATCTCTACTGCCTTGGGACACCACAACCTTGAGACCTAGTAAGTTTTAGTCGAGTTGGCCACTTTAGCATATAGTCCCAATTGTTGTTGACTTCATGCGTACATTTTCTCCGATAGGCATACAGTCGTATATGGGAAGTCGATACTTGTACTCAAGATATTTGTACCTGTTAGACAAATATTTAAACTTGAGTTACATGTACCTGATGGACATATACTTCTACCCGAAACAGCGACGCTTGTATTTGATAGACAAACACTTGTATCTGACACATCAATACTTGTACTTGACATACTTGTACCTGATAGACAGATACTTGAATTTGAGATATTGATACTTGTACTTAGAGAGATACTCCTGATATACATATACTCCTACCCGAAACAACGACACTTGTATTTGATAGACAAACACTTGTATCTGAGACATCGATACTTGTACTTGACATACTTGTACCTGGTAGACAGATACTTGGATTTGAGATATCGATACTTGTACTTAGACAGATACTCTTGATATACATATACTCCTACCCGAAACAGCGACACTTGTATTTGATAGACGGATACTTGTATCTGACACATCGATACTTGTACTTGAGATACTTGTACCTGACATACAGATACTTGGACTTGAGTTACATGTACCTGATCGACAGATACTTGTACCCAAGATATCGATACTTGTACCCAAGATATCGATACTTGTATCTGCTAGTATCTAAGACATCGATACTTGTACTTGAGATACACGTACCTGATAGACAGATACTAGTACCTAAGACATCAATACTTGTACATGATAGATAGATACTGGTATTTGAGATATCGATATTTGTGCTTGAGATGCATGTACCTGATAGCCAGATACTTGAACTTGAGTTACATGTATCTGATAGACAGATACTTTGTACCTAGGACATCGATACTTGTACAGTCGAAAAACAACCATATTTTGCCTATCCCGACCTTTGATGTTCTCCCGTTATTTAGGTTTTTAAAGATGGTTCATTTCACTGATAAAACTGATGATGATGGCCGCCGATACCTACAAATCAGCAATAGCAGCTTGACACATTATACAGAACTCGCGGTTCAAACCCCTTTGTTCAAAGGTCACGCTGTTACATGGCCTCTTCTTACTAGACCGGACTACTGGAGTGGCGGGTGGACGGAGCAGAGGACTTTCGGACAGGGCGAAGATATTGTCCGATTTATTCTACTACCGAGAGATCATCGTTTGAAGACTGATTCTATTCCTCACCAGCTATTGCGAAATCGCATATCTTCGGATGGAGTGGCTTGGGGAAAAGATTTAATTCTCGAAGGAGAATTTAAATATACACCCGGATATTGGGAATGGGCAGAAGATGTTCTGCGAAGGAGTGAGAAGGTTCTGATGGCTGCGAATATATACGATGTTGTGTATGCTTCATTGTATACATATGACTGCATCTGTGACATCATCCGCGCCTTTCTTGAATATTGGAGCCCATCTACCAATACATTGTTTACCACTCTAGGGGAATCATCCATTTCCTTGTGGGACTTGTATCGGTTAGGAGGTCTTCATATCTTAGGAGGCCTGTTTGATGAGGTGATTCCTAGCGCTTCTGAGCTGACAGATATAAGGCAAGGAAAGCAGATTCGACTACCTAGTACTTGCCGTTATTTACTTCACGCTTATCATATTGCCCCAAGAAAGGACCCTGGCGAAGTATCTATTTATGATTGGATTAAGTTTTGGTGTAGAGTTCTTGTGAAGTATCATGCTCCTCCTCCGCGGAAAGAGCAGAAGAGTAGGCGTTCGATCAACACCTATAACCCATCAGGGGTACTTCCTGAGTTACGATCATGGACAAACAGAGACAGGAAAACCTTTGCGGATCTTAGTGTTCGTGATGATTTAATGGATGAGACTTATTTGGCAGCTTTCATCGCTTGTTGGCTTTGCCTTTTCGTCCTACCCAGTGAGCTTATAGGTTGTATTCGTCCCGGGGTATTCAAAATGGCATGTTTTATGGCCAAAGGGCATAAAGTTAGCCTTGCGATCCCGGCTCTATCCAGCATTTATCGTGGTTTAAGTCTTGTTGCTGTGGCCGAAGATCCTGCTAAAGCGAAGGCATGCTTTCCTGTTCATTATGTGTATAGTTGGATAGCTTCATATTATAACACGCACTACACAACTCCTTCGATCCTGAAAGGTCCCCTTATGGTTAAGTATAGCGGCGAGGGTGGTGCTAGATTTTATCCTGAGTCTATTGCATATAAGCGTTTCAAAATCAATCCAGTGAGTTGGTCATGTCATAGCCTTGAATCATCGAGGATTCGTCGGTTTGTTGACGATGGGACTAATGCTTCGCGAGATCTATCATATTTCTTGAGTCTCCGTACAAATTTTCTTCCTCGAAGGGTTGATGATGTTTTTAGGATTGAACCATATAACCTGCATCACTTCGCTCGCCAATTTGGATTTTGTCAGGACATTCCGGGTGTTGCAGTTGAAAATTTCCGCCGAGTTCCACTAGACATTGGGTTGAGATTCTTCCGTCTCTGTCTTTTGACTTCGACTAAGCAAGAAGCCATATTTCCCCTCCTCGTATCTAAATATCGCACCAGTAAAGGCTATGATACATGGTTACGGGGGGCATGTGCAAGAGATCAGCAACCCGATTTTGTACGTCCTCCTTCTCCAAATGCGGGTGTTATAAGTGAACGTGAAGGTCCCACTAAGCAACAATGTCAATTACCTTCGCATGGGAGGGGCAAGGAACTTTGCCATTTCAAAGATAAGGTTCTCCCCATTTTATCTCCTCAATATTGTTCTCGGACTCTAGAAGAATACCCTCAATCTTCCCATGTGGGTAAAAGGAAATCTGTAATTGACGATGAAGCAGATAGCACAGATGATCGCAATTTTAAGCATATGCGAGTGACTACGAGCCCACTTATCTTATCTTCAGGGGAAGATGCATTGTTGCAACCTACTTCTGAGACTTTACGAGATACCAGAGGACTGACAGTAATTCCTTTTTCATTTTTTAAATATATGGGTTTTAGTCATTTTTTTTATTCTTCTAAAAATGTTCTAACTTCTTTGTATCTTTTTATTTTGCAGAGTAATGACTATAAAATCCTTGAGTCCTTGGTTGATGAGTCAAGTAATGAGGAGTATCGAGGAGAAGTCGAGCAACCCTCCGTTTTTGAAGGGGCACAGTTTGTTTCGGAAGTTGCTCAAACTGTCATTGCGAGTATCTTGAAAGCTTTGTGTGAGAAATTGTCTTGCTAGTCGGTTAAGGACATTTTATCTATGCGTGTCCAAGTTGGCCTTGCTCTTAAGGAGATGAAGAGCATCAGCAAGTCAGAGCTCCCCATGATGGAAGATACATTGAACTCATTCTTCGAAAGTGCACAGTCCCTTCATGATCCGCAACTACGACTTTCTGATCGTCAGACCTTATCTTCTGCCACTGCTCGACTGACTCATGTTAAGACCCAGATCGAAGATAGATCGAAGCACATGGAGCAAGTTACGAGGGATTTAGGTCAAGCAGATATGAAAGAGGCTGAATTGAAGCATGAATTGGAGAAACTTGTAAAGGAGAAACAAGACTTGCATGATCAAGACCAGGAGGATCTAAAGTCAATGCAAACTGAAGTATCATCTCTTGAAGAAAAGATAGCTTTGTGTCCGGATACAACTCCAATGAGCAAGGACGATGAAGAGCAACTTCAGAAGATGATGGAAGACATGGACGCCAAGAAGCATGGATTGAAAGATTTCAGTCTCACTTTTTAGCTTTATAAGTTGTTTATTTCTTTTTCTCTTGTAATTTGAACATTCTTTGAAGCTAATGGAATCTCGTTCTTGTGTATTTTGCTGCATTCATCTTGATTTATTCTTTTTCACCATACTTCGTAACATATTTATACTTAAGTGGTATGGGACAGACAGGAATCTGTTTGATGTTATGACTGAACTTGGGGCTGCCAAGCTGCCTACGTACCCAGAAGGATCAAGTCAAACGTAGTTCAGTGGGGTTGACCTTTTAGCCTCATATCAAGGAGGGGTGTTGGATAGTTTATACTCATGTTTAGGAATCTGTAGATAGTTTACACTCGTGTCCGGGAGTCTGTAGATAGTTTATACTCATGTCTAGGAGTCGGTAGTTTATCATCATACTTAGTAGTTGTCTCTCATTTTTTTTTAATGGAGACAGTTTATCCTCATGTTAAGGAGGTGTCTTCAACTTATGGGTAGTATGTCTTCAAGTAGCGACCATTGATTGGCCCTAGGTTGACTCCGTCTTGATCTACCATCTTATATGACCCATTTGTATACACTTCTCGGATGACATATGGACCGCCCCATTTTGGCATAAACTTAGCCCCTTTTTTGTGGGTGATGATTGGTCTTCTAACAAAGAGTACCATGTCTCCAACTTGAAAAGATCGTTGATGGACCTTCTTATTATAAGCCTTGGAGATGCGGGACTGATAACATTCCAATCTTTGTTGCGCATCCAATCTTCTTTCATCCAGGGAATCTAACTCTTGTAGTCTTAGGCGGGCATTCTCTTCTTGAGTGAGACCTTCTTGAATAGCCATCCGCACTGATGGAATTTGACGCTCTAATGGGAGGACAACTTCCACGCCATAAATCAATGCGTAAGAGGTTGACTGTGTAGGTGTTCTGTATGTTGTTCTGTATGCCCACAGAGCTTCCTCCATCTTTTCATGCCAATCTCTTTTAGTTTTGCTGACCACTTTTTTTCAGAATATTGCATAAAGTCTTATTAAATGCTTCAGCTAGCCCATTGGCCTGAGGATAATACATCGAAGAATGATACTTTTTGAACTTGAACTTCTCGCATAAGGCCGTGATCACGCGGTTATCAAATGACTTCCCATTATCAGTTATGATGTGTCTAGGCACACCGTAACGATATATAAGATTCACCCGAATGAATTTAGGCACTTCTTCTTGTCTTCCATTCTTCAATGGCACTGCTTCAGCCCATCTAGAGAAGTAATTGGTTGCTGCAAGGATGTACATATGTCCAAGTGATGTCTTTGCCAATGGCACTGCTTCAGCCCATCTAGAGAAGTAATTGGTTGCTGCAAGGATGTACATATGTCCATGTGATGTCTTTGGCAAAGGACCAACCATATCGAGTCCCCAAGCGTCAAAAAGCCATGAATCGACTGTAGGATGCAAAGGCTCAGGAGGTTGATCGATGAAGTTTCCGTGAAACTGACACGGCTTACAACTCTGGGAGTAATCTAGACAATCTTTAACGATGGTAGGCCAGTAGTATCCCAACCTCTTAATCTGAAAGTGAAGTTTCGCACCAGATTGATGAGCGCCACAATCTCCTGAATGTGCTTCTTTCATTGCATCATATGCTTCAACTTCTCCAAGACACCGAAGTAGTATATCCTCAAATGATCTACGGAAGAGTGTGTCTTTGTAAAGGACAAAGCACGGAGCTCTTCGTCTAATGTCAACATTCTTATGTGGATCGTTGGGCAGCTTTCCATTTCGAAGATACTCAATTAGAGGTTCCCGCCAATCTGCTTTGCCAACATTTCTTATGGATATAGCAAAGACATCTTCTTCCACGCTGGATGAGTCGCCGTTATCTTCATCTTCTCCGAACGTCAATGGAGCAACCCATTTGTCGCATATTGAGACTTGAACTTTCTTATCAGGGATTGCTAGTGTTGAAGCTAGACTTGCTAATGCATCCGCCTCTTTGTTATCTTTCCTTGGTACATGTGCGATTGAGACCTTCTAGAGTGAATCAATCAACCTCAATGTGTAGCTATGATATGGGATCAATTCTGGTTTCCGAACTTCATACACACCAAGTATTTGATTTACCACCAATTGTGAATCCCCATATACTTTTAATTGTGGCAGCTTCATCTCTGTAGCTACTTCGAGTCCAAGTATAAGGGCTTGATATTCTACCATATTATTTGAGCACTTATGACTTAGTGAGAATGAATATGGTAGTACATCTTGTTCAGGGGATACGAATACTACCTCAGCACCTGCACCTTCTTGATGAGATGCCCCATCGAAATGCATCCTCCATGGTGGTAATATCTCTATGACCATGACATCTTCATCCGGTAGTTCATCGCATAATTCCCATTCCGCAGGGACCGGATGATCTGCAAGAAAATCTGCTAGAGCTTGTCCCTTAACTGCCTTCTGAGGAACATAGATTATTTCTAACTGTTGCAACTAAAGATACCATCTGGCTAGTCGATCGGAGAGGACTGGCTTGGTACTTTATTGGATTTGCTTTCGAGATTAGATGCATTGTATGGGCTTGAAAGTAATGCTTTAATTTTTGGATTGCAAAGATGAGTGCCAAACACAACTTTTCAATAGGGGCATATTTCAACTCATTCGGCGTCATCATCTGACTCAGATAGTATAATGCATTCTCTTTACCCTCCTCGTTCTCTTGTGCGAGCAATGCCCCCACCGATCGTTCCTGTGCTGAAACATAAAGGATTGATGGTTTTCCTTGTAATGGTGCAGCTAGGACCGGCGGTTTCATGAGGTACGATTTGATACTTGTAAAGGCATTACTACAAGACATATCCCAATCAAATAGAACTCCTTTCTTCATCAAATGACTGAAAGGTTGGCATCCTCCTGCTAAATTTGAAATTAAACGTCAAAGATAAGTCAGCTTTCCTTGTAAACTCTTAAGCTCATCAATGTTGCGGGGTTCAGGCATATTGATGATGGCGTCTATCTTGGACTGCTCTATCTCGATGCCTCGCCGAAGAACTATGAAGCCTAAGAATTTCCCTGATGTTACTCCGAAAGCACATTTGAGAGGATTCATTTTGAGTTGGTAGCGGCGTAGTCTCTCGAACACTATTCTGATATCAGTTATATGATGCTCGTTGCTCCTTGACTTCACCACCAAATCATCGACATAGCATTCGACATTCTTATGAAGCATGTCATCGAATATTTTCTGCATAGCCCTTTGATATGTGGCTCTAGCATTCTTCAAGCCGAATGGCATCACCTTATAACAATATATACCCTTGGGAGTTCGAAAGGAAGTTAACTCCTCATCCTCCGGTGCTATGCGTATCTGATTGTACCCCGAAGAACCATCCATGAATGTTAATGCTTCATGTCTCATATTTGCATCAATCATCAGCTCTGGTATAGGTAATGGGAAATCATCTTTTGGACATGCATGATTGAGATCTCTGAAGTCAACACAAACTCGGATTTGTCCATTCTTCTTTCTAACAGGGACTATATTTGACAACCAAGTTGGATAAGTCACCTCTCGGATGAAACCAGCATTGATGAGTTTGTTTACTTCAGCTTCAATTGCTGGGACTAACTCTGGACGAAATCTTCGTTGTGCTTGTTTAACTGGTCTAACACCTTTCTTTACCGCTAAGTGGTGGACAGTGACCTTTGGATTTAAGCCTGGCATTCCTGTATAGGACCATGCAAACACATCACGGATCTCCTGAAGGAGGCTCACATATTCCTTTTCCTCTTCAGTAGTTAAAAGAGCGCTAATGTATACAGGGAGTGGTTCGGTATCTGTGCCCAAATTAACCTCTTTTAATTCGTCAACAGTCGATTTTACGCCTTCCTCGAGTGTTAATGGGGCATTTTCAACGTCTTCTTCGATGGTCTCTTCTTCACTTATAGTGATATGGTTTGAAGATCCGACACTCTCTTCGGGCTGTTCAGCTTCTTCGACATGAGGTTCTTGCTTTGGCTTTACCCTCCACTGGCTGATGATTGCTGGAGCTTTATGACGCTGATGGTTCTTCTTACCTTTCCCTTCTAACTTGATCACCTTCTTTATATCTGTTGATTTTTTAAAGGCTAAAGTATTTCTTCTAACAGGACCCAGTCTATCAAATACAGAGTTCTGCTTATGGGTTTGTGCCCCCAATCGTGGGAAGACAGACTTACGTTGTTGAAGTGGTGCTCCCACCCTTTGAAATATTGACTCCCGTCGTTCATTGGATGATTTAAGTATGATGTTTCGGGGGCGATTGATCTCTACTCGAACACACACCTCTGGTTCATTTGAAGCGACATCCTCTGCTTCAGAAATATAGAGATTGTTTACTCTCTTTATAGCAATTCGAACTAGAGGTGGTGGTGTATACCCGAGTCCTGCATGTGAGCCTTTGATGGTCTATCCTCTATCCTTCAACATTTTCTGGGTCTCAGTAAGACCATGTACCTTTTCACCAGTCAACTTGGGGTACAACTTTCCCATCGAGTCATTCTTTGTAGGATCGAAACCGGCTTTGACCAAGAGCTCATATGATTTTGACCCTGATGCTACATCCTTTAAGAGGGTTGCTTCATCACCATGTTCAGTCTTTTGACCATCAGCAGGGGCAACAAATCCTTTCAATGGTGTAGAAACTAAACTCATCTTCTTGACCTTAGTGACTGGGAGATTCAGACCTTCTAACTTGGTAGGATTTGCAGACCTAACATCCTCGTCACTCTTGGTCTTTTCAGGAGCTTCTTCTTTTGTTGATTTTTCAGCTCCATTATTCTTTCAGATGTAATATTTAGCATCCGCAAAATGTGATTCATACTCTGTAAATGGGTTATCATCCGCTTTAATCGTCTTTTCGACTCCGTCTTTTCTATATTTGAAACATTGATGGAGTGTAGAAGGAACGACATTGTTGGAGTGTATCCATGGTCTTCCAAGCAACATGTTGTATGTAGTATTTGCGCAATGACATGAAACCATGAAGTAGAATCCATTTCTCCAATTGATAAGCGGAGGGCTACTTTTCCCAAAGTCCTTTGGCCTCCTTGGTTGAAGCCTTGAATCATGAGACGACTATGTTGCAATTCTTCAGCTGAAATGCCAACTTGTTTGAGGGTCTTCAGGGGCAGAATATTCACCGCTGATCCTCCATCAATTAGCATTCTACTAATTCTTTCTTCACATGTGTACCCTGATACATATAGTGGTCGATTATGGTCAACCTCTCCCAAAAGCAAATCCTCGTCTGTAAATGTGATAGAGAATGTACAAATTTCCTCATCTACATGCGATGTTGCTTCTTTACTATCTTCTTTGGGAGTTTCATCTTCATCCTCGTACACATGGTGACATGATTCAAATTCTTGGCTTTCCCAGAACGTCTTGGGCATGAATTCCCTTAAAGTGATTGGTGATGGTCTTTTCAATGGACTATACTCTACTGCTCGTGGTCTGGAAGAGAAAGACTTCCTCGACGACTTTCTTCCTTTGCGATGGTTCATGACCATGTTCCTCCTTGGTTGAGTTACACCAACTTTTGCGGGAACAAGACGTCTTTTTCTTTGGACTAGAGTTCATCCTTCCTCTGAGTCGCTTTCGTCGACATCTTGCATTGACACACTCATCTGGTTTTTGTGAATCTGCTTACTAGCATTGGTGACTCTAGCAATTATTGGTAAGGACAAATCCTCATTGACGTTAACTATTATGGGATCTACCATTCCGAATCCGATTGTTACCAGATTAGTCGCAGCTTTCTCTTCTTCAAGAAGTATTCGACCTTGACGAGCCAACTCCATTACTTTGTCTTTGAAGACAAAACATTTCTCAATTGGATGACCAACTAGACGATGGTACTTGCAGTAGGTTGGGTCCTTTATTCTTCCAGCTTCATCTGGACGCTTCATTTCTTGCAATTCTATCAACTTCTCCTTCAGCAGGTCGTCAAACATTCCAGAGACATCAGAGTCTAGGAAAGGATAACTCTTCTCTTGCATCTCTTTTAATGAGACCTTCTTCTTGTCCAGTGGGGGACTCTCTCCTTCCTTTTTCTTGGATTTGACAAAGAGTTTAACTAAGGAAGAAGCAATTGTCAGCGCCTCCTGTTTAGCATCATCCTTCGTGAAGCTCTTTCCAGTTTTCTTGAACTCATACTTGTCTTTGCTTCTTCGGATGTCTTGAGCGGGAGAGTTGTGATTTTTATTCACGGCAATACTGAGCTCCATGTCATGAGCTCTCGTGGCCAACTCCTCGAATGACCAGGGCTTGATCCCTTGAAGGATGTACTGGAGGTCCCAATGCATTCCCTGAATGCACATATCGATCGCTGAGGCTTCACACAAGCAGTCTTTGCAGTTCAGACTTAGATTCCTCCACCGGTTGATGAAGTCAGTTACCGGTTCTTCTTCCCGTTGCTTAGCACTTGTGAGTTCTATCATACTAACAGTACGACGAGTGCTATAGAATCTGTTGAGGAATTCATTCTCTAGGTGTGCCCAACTGTCAATCGAACCAGGTTCCAATTCAGTGAACCAATCGGACGCATTTCCTTTCAGAGAGCGAACAAATTGTTTCACTAAATGATCGCCCTCAGTTCTAGCATTGTTGCAAGTTTCTACGAAATGTGCAACATGTTGTTTGGGATTGCCATTTCCATCGAACTGTTGGAGTTTTGGTGGCTGATAGCCATTTGGCATCTTCATCGCGTCAATACGCTGACTATATGGTTTGACATAAGCATGTGAGGGCCTTGGATCTTCCAACTTATTTTTTATCGTCCCCATGATAAACTCCTTAAGTTGATTCACAAGGATAAGTCCATCAGTTGAGATATTGATGTCTGAACCCTTCAACTTGTTTTGTCAGAGCTCTCAGCAGACTCATGCATGATAAGTGCCTTCGAGCTTACGTCAGTCTTGTTCCTTCCTTCATCATTGGTTGCAACCCTCTCCATGATCATCGTAATCTTAACATCTTGATTTTCGATGTACTTCGCGAGTCCCTCCAGAGTCTTGGTAAGTGATGCTACCTGTTCTTCCAAGTTCGAAGAGGTGGTCATCATTACTGGCGTATAAGCATCAATAAGGTCTTCCTGCATGAGATCCTTCGACTGAACATTCTCATGAGGTGATGATGCTGTTGAGCCCTTGCTGGAGGATGAATCATCAGCTGGATGAGAGGACTTGGAGTATGCAGGATCAAGGAGAGTCTTCTTAGTCGCTGACATCTCTTCTCCTTGCATTGCTAGTTGAACACTTGGAGTCTGACCATGCGCGATCTGCAATCCTTGCGTGTCAGTAAGCTTGGTCATGCTGCGCGTAATCACTCCCCTGCTTGGTGATGTGCTTGCAGAGGTGTTGAGGTAGAGAGGCTTGGAAGTATCAATCTTTGGAGCCATTAGTTCTTGAGTTATGAATATACTTGAATGAAGTTGAGATGAAAGGTAGAGATTGTCCCACCGGGCGTGCCAAATTTATAACAACAAATTTTCTTAAGTCTTGAGTTTAGTTGACAACAAGAAAATGAGCAGTCGCAATGAAATATATATTTGATGATTTTGGGTACAATATCTATTTGTTCCTCTGATTTTACTTCAGACTACAAGTCAAGGGCCTTCGCAGCTTGTTCTTGGACTTGTTTGTTGAATGCTTGAATGTTTGAAGCTTGAATACTTGAATATTCGAAGATTCAAAGCCTTGAATGTTGATGAATTTAGTTGCAGGTTGAATGTTGAGGAAGTGTTCTCTGATTTGTAGAGCTTTTATCTTCTTCTGCTTTTTGTATATCTTGCAAATGAATGATCTCCTCCCCAAATAAATAAGAATGCCTCTATTTATAGGCAAATGCATCCATGGGCTTGAGTTTTGACTTGGGCTTGAGCTTGGACTTTGACTTGGGCTTTGACTTGGATTTTAATAATTATTCTTTAATTTAATTAAAGAATAACTATTTGATTTGATCAATATATTATGTCTTTGTACTTGTTTTAAAAGATATAATTGCGTTTGGAGGAAATAATGATTTATTATGATCCTGATTTCTCATATGTTGGATCATAATTTGATGATCGAATCTTCCGTGCAGTCATTTATAATTTGATAATAAATGTCACGCGTAAATATATGATTGGACCGTATGATTTAATTAACTAAATTCCAAAAGTGTATATCAAATTGGAACTTAATTAAATTAATTTTGACATTTATTGAATAAAAATTTCATTATCAACACTCATATCAACCAAACATATGTACCACCTCTGATACTACAACCATCTCAACATGATATCATATATTTCAAACCATCATATGTCACCATATTCAAATCACCATGATACAACTCCCCATAATTAATATTTCCATATAACTCAAACAAGATAACAACATATCAATACTCCACATTTTACTTCAGCTTAACATTTCATCTTATACTCAACGTAATGATTGATACATAAGCCAACTCAACAACTTATTTCATAGTGCAAATCCATCATTTCGTGCCATCTTCAACTCATTATGTCATACTATGTTTCACTCAACTTACAACTTTTTATTATAGTTCAACTCAATATTTAACGTAATTAATCGATTTCACATGCATAGATCATATGTCTCCACTCAACATAATTTAGCTCAAACTATAAGTTCAAACGCACATTTCATTATTCATTTAACATTTCATATCATTTCATATATATATCATTAAATATTATGCATCATGAAGAAATATAATGTTTAACACAATACCAAATAAGCTCAACCACACAACAATAACAATCAACACATTCTACAACGTAGCATGTATATGCAAACCACTCAACCATTATCAATTAATACACATAAATACCACAAATAGCAAGTTATCATTTGTGAGATAGGTTACTCACCTCTAGCTAGAGCAACTAGCGTACACCTAGTTATATAATAAGCTCCCGCCCACGCTTGGTTCCTATCAACGTCCATAGAGTTAATTTACTTTTTCTAATCTCCCATTTTATTTGTTTAAATCAAAATAATTCTAAATCAACTCCTATAGCTCCAATATAATTATTCTAGCTCAATATATGTTTAAGAAGTCCAACTATTATGCCCAAAATTATTTATGCACCAAAAATCATTTTATTTTCTATTTAAATGCATTTCTACTCCATTTAACATCCTTAAATCAAAATAAATATTAAATCAACTTTAAAAATCACAATCTGTTAGAAAAAACTCAATATGACCCCTAATACATTGATAAAATCCAACATTTAAATTTGAAGCCCAAATATACTTCGATTTCTTTTAAAATCCCGTTTTAGTAATTAAATCGCTAAAAATAGTAAACAAATTCAAAACACTTCAATTTTTCGTGTACACACTCACAGTACAGTAAGAAATATTCAGATAAAATATCTTTAATTTTATCCATCGTTTGATATTTAGTTTATTTTTGAAACACGTTTCAGCCATTTAACTTCCAAAAATCATAATAAATTCAAAACAAATCAAAATCGTATTTTGCTTTCGGCCATGTGTTCTACATGTTAAGGGCTAGGCACAAACCAAATTTAATAATTTTTGGAACACTCTTACTATTTATTTCGAATTTATTTATAAAAGTTAACATAGTCAAAATCGTTTAAAACAACATCATCTAATGAGTAGACTATCATCAAATGATTCTAATAACCTTATATGAGCTTAGATTGTACATGCATGTTTATAGATCATAAAATTTTCATCTTTAAATAATAAGTCAACTCATAAGAAATAATTTACAAAGTTCAAAAATTATACCTTTACTTGTTGTAGAGATGAAAAAAAAATATTTTGAGCTTGCTTTGACCAACATTTACTCAACAAAAGTGGAAGAAAATTTTTGGGAGGTGGTGGTGGAGAAGATCGGCCATGGTGTAGAGAGGGAACATGATGATAACTTTGTTTTGTGTCTTAAGATGAGAGGGTATACAAGCTTTGAATAAAGTGAAGCTAACTAAGTAAGCTTAGCACATTCTCCTATGTGGCCAATGCACTACAAGAAAAACACCTTTTTGTTACGCCAGCGAATAAGTAACAAAAGCCCCAAAAATCGTAACGAATGGCTTTTTGTTACGATTATTGGGGCTTTTGTTACGATTTTGGGGGCGTGGCAAATACCGCCGTGGTAAATGTTTTCGTTACGCCAAAAAATCGTAACAAAAGCCTTTCGTTACGATCCGTAACAAAAGCTTTTTTTGTTACAATTGTTCCTAACATAACGAAAGAATATCTTTTGTTACGATTTCCTCGTGCGTAACAAAAACTTTTCGTTTGTTACGCAAACCACATGCGTAATAAAAGACATTTGTTACTATTACGAGGTGTAACAAATAAGTTATAAAATGTTCTAATTGATAATTGTTACGCCTTTCTTCTCGTAACAAATAATAGTTAAAAAATAGGCATCAGATATACAAATTGATAATAAATCTAGCATTTTAGTAATAATAACAAAATAATTTATATAATAAATCATTCATAACAAAAACATTGTACTTATATTACAAATCTAGAATGTACAAAAATCAAGTCCGAAAACACGAACTAAGTGTATGATCTATACACTATCATATTCCTAACTAATATCAACCCATTTCGTGTTGAGCATAAAGGGAATGCTCCTCTCTGCAACAACAATAAATTGTGAGAAATTCTCAAATGTCGAGAAAAGAGGTGCAAGATACAGAAGGATCAAGAAGCTGAACAAGATATACATCGGGCAATTCAATGTCAATTAATAACACCATAATCTATTGTTCAAATCAAATTCTGGAAATTCCTAATATATTCCTGATAATAAATGTTAGTTAGCTGGAGTAATTTGCTCATAACCTCCACTTCAAGGTAATATTTGGTTTAGAGATGCTATTTCAGGTGCAGTAGGTTTGTAGAATAAATATCTTACTTAGCTTGAATCACCTCTACGAATAGTACTCTTGAGAAGTATCAAATCATGAACTATCAAAAGATTTGAGAAGGCTGTACACATTGCTCGCATGATTCTTTCTTACTTTTACTCTCGAGAAGAACTAAATCATGAACTATCAAAAGAGGATCAATTTACAGTAGTGTATGGACTCATAAACCATGTTAACAAACTATACTAATTCAATGATTGAGTGATACTTACCTTCTTTACTAAAGAGCAGATAGTTAAAGGCAGTTTTTCAATCTTGTCAATGAAGATACCTTTTGAATACTCACTTAAAGATGTACAATCAAAAAGCAATATACATTAAGTTCTGCTCGATTGACCATGTAAAGATTAGCAGAAGAGTTAGATCGCATCTTTCAACAATATAAAATTCATCAAATGACAATAATCCATAAATAAAAGCTAATTTTCCAGCTACAGTCAGTTCTTAGTATAGCCTTCTAGCCTATAAACCTTTATATGATAGTCTTGTGTACACTACATTCTATATGTATTGAATCAGATAAAATATTCAAAAATATTCAGATAAAATATCTTTAATTTTATCCATCGTTTGATATTTATTTTGTATTTTAAACACGTTTCAGCCATTTAACTTCCAAAAATCATAATAAATTCAAAACAAATCAAAATCGTATTTTGCTTTCGGCCGTGTGTTCTACATGTTAAGGGCTACGCACAAACCGAATTTCATAATTTTTGGAACAATCTTACTATTTATTTCGAATTTATATATAAAAGTCAACATAGTCAAAATCGTTTAAAACAACATCATCTCATGAGTAGATTATCATTAAATGATTCTAATAACCTTATATGAGCTTAGATTGTACATGCATGTTTATAGATCATAAAATTTTCATCTTTAAATAATAAGTCAACTCATAAGAAATAATTTACAAAGTTCAAAAATTATACCTTTACTTGTTGTAGAGATGAAAAAAAAAAATATTTTGAGCTTGCTTTGACCAACATTTACTCAACAAAAGTGGAAGAAAATTTTTGGGAGGTGGTGGTGGAGAAGTTCGGCCATGGTGTAGAGAGGGAACATGATGATAGCTTTGTTTTGTGTCTTAAGATGAGAGGGTATACAAGCTTTGAATAAAGGGAAGCTTACTAAGTAAGCTTAGCAGATTCTCCTAGGTGGCCAATGGTTTCATGAAAACCATCAAATGGTTTCTAGTTTGTGTTTAAATTTTCAAATCGAATGACACTCGCTTATTTTCTCGACTCGGCTCGACAACTACATTCCAAAATAATATTTTAATTATACTACTCTCCACGACTCATAAAAATCTAAAATGTATCTCGAAAATCTAGTACTACCGTCAAATATAATTCACCGACCAACAAAACTAATAAAATAATAAAATTTCCCGGACGGGTTATTTTAGAACGGGGGCAACCACATCCACAATGCGGATCTCGTTTACTATTGTCGACATAAACGACCCTTCATACAACGGAATCATAGGAAGGCCCTCGTTAACAGAATTTAGAGCAGTTGTATCTCCAGTTCACTTGAAACTCAAGTTCCTTACGCCACAGGGGACTGGCGAAATGAGTGGGAAACTGAAAAGTGCATGAAAGTGCTATTTGTCATCTATGCCAGCGATCAATGATGCACTGGAAGAGGATGAGGCACAGATCATAAAGAAAGCCAAAAAAGTACAAAACATGGAAATCAATGCGGTACAAGTGTCGAAGGATAACTCTCCCCTGGAGCGGGAAAGTAAGAAGAAAGCTGCCCCCCATGAGGAGGTAGAGATAATCCCATTTGATGGCGAAAGGCCCACGAAGACCTTTCGCATCGGGACACAGTTAGAGCCCAATCACAAGAATCAGCTCATAGAATTGATAAAAGGATACCAGGATATCTTTGCTTGGAACCTGGAAGATATGCCTGGGCTTAACATTAATATAGCCAGACACCAATTACATATACACCCTCAATATCGGCCGGTCAAGCAGAAGAAACGGACGTTCAGTGATGAAAAAAGCATAGCCATTTGACAGGAAGTAACCACTCTACTAGAGGCCCAAGCCATTTGCGAACTGCAATTTCCCTAGTGGATTGCGAATGTTGTTTTAGTTAAAAAACCTAACGGGAGCTGGCGAATGTGCACAGACTTTACCAATTTAAACAAAGAGTGCCCTAAAGACTTTTATCCATTTCCATGTTTAAACAGGCTTGTTGACGGTAGTGCAGGCCATGAAGTTTTTGATTTCATGGACGCATCCCGAGGTTATCACCAGATCCAAATGGATAAGGATGACACAAATAAAACAGCCTCTATCACTGAATATGGATTATATTATTTTCCCGTGATGCCCTTTGGGTTAAAAAACGCTGGGGCAACATATCAACGCATGGTAAATAACATATTTGCGCAACAAATCGGATGCAATATGGAGATATATGTAGATGATATGTTGGTGAAGAGCAAGCGGAAAGAAGATCATTTACCTAACTTGGCCGAAGCTTTTGTAAAACTAAGAGAAACAAAATTGAGGCTCAATCCAGACAAATGCTCTTTCGGGGTAACTTCAGGAAAATTCCTGGGCTATATGATCAGTAAAAGAGGAATCGAACCTAACCCCGATAAGATTGAAGCGCTAATGAATATGAAAGAGCCGAAAAGCTATAAAGATGTGCAAAAGTTGACAGGATGCCTCGCGGCCCTCAGCCGGTTTATCTCAAAATCAGGAGAACGCAACCTACCTTTCTTTAAACTTCTGCGTAAAGCGGGGCCAACGGAGGGGAAATTCAAGTGGGATCAAGAGAGTGCCAAGGAATTCGAGGACCTCAAACAATACTTAGGCTCTCCTCAGCTCCTTACTCGACCCGAACCTTCAGAAACCCTATTACTATACTTGGCTGTGTCAGAGGGGGGCAGTAAGTGGAGTGTTTGTACGAGAGGAAGAAAAGGTACAAAAACCAATATATTACGTGAGTCACGTATTACGAGGACCCGAAGAACGATATCCCCTCATAGATAAGTTTGTCTTGGCATTAATTGTTGTTGCTCGCAAACTAAAAATCTATTTTGAGGCCCATCCCGTCCAGGTGGTTATAGACCAACCCTTGAAACACATCTTGTCTAAACCAGCCCTATCAGGACGACTCACCACTTGGTCTATAGAGCTTAGTGAGTTTGACATATCATATCTGGGACGAACCAGCATAAAAGCCCAAGCCCTGGCTGATTTCATAACAGAATGCTCTGCAAGCATGGGAAAAGAGCCTGAAGATACCCGCAGTAACGTGGCAAAACAATGGGTCGTCCACGTTGATGGAGCGCAAAACGATAGAGGTAGTGGAGCTGGGGTGGTGATCAAAGGATCCCACAGGGAATACATGGAATATGCATTGCGCCTAAACTTTGTAACCACTAACAATGAAGCAGAATATGAAGGACTCATCGCGGGGATGCAAATAGCAAAGGGATTAGGTATGAGAAACGTATGCGTCAAATCGGATTCTCAATTAATGATAGACCAAGTAACTGGTCAAGCTAGCGTATTCGAAGATTCGCTAATTCAGTACAAAGCGATGGTTGATCACCTCACTCTATCATTCGCAGGAGTGGAATTCCAGCACATCCCATGAACCATGAATATAGAAGCGGACCATCTGTCCCAACTCGCCACGGTTCAGTTCGAAAACTTATCCCCAGCCGCCAAAGTGGAAATTAGAGATGCGCCAGCACATGCGGGACATCAAATATTCGCTATTATGGAGGAAGAAACAGATTGGCGAACCCCGATAGCCCGATATATCGTGAATGACTTCTTACCAGGGGATAAGATTGAAGCAAACAAAATCAAACAACTCAGTCTCCGGTTTTACATGAAGAATGGTGAGTTGTACAAGAAACTTGGGACGGACCTCTTTTGTATTGTGTAGCACATGCAGATATCCCATTGATCTTGAAGGACGTTCACGAGGGCTGGTGTGGAAGCCACATTGGCGGAAGGTCTCTCGCATGGAAGGTAACCCGAATATGATATTATTGGCCCACAATGCTAGCGGATGCATGTAACTATGTTAAGCAATGTGATGCTTGTCAAAAATACTTTATAACCTCTCAAATCCCTGCGACCAACATGACTCCTGTAATCAGTCCTGTCCCTTTCGCAATGTGGGAATGGACATAGTCGGGAAACTCCCCAAGGCTAAAGGAAACATGGAATACATTTTGGTTGCTGTCGATTATTTCAGTAAATGGGTGGAAGCGATTCCCCTGGCATGCATTCGATGGGAAGAGGTAGTACAATTTTTCTGGAAAATATTGTTACCCGTTATGGCATTCCCCGTATTCTGGTATCTGATAACGGAACCCAGTTCGAAGGATGAATCGTTGCATCCTTTTGTGAGAAATATAACATTGAATATCGCTTCGCCCCCTTTTTACCCCCAAGCGAATGGACAAGTAGAAGTAATGAACCGGGTAATCATGAATGGCATCCGAAAGAATCTCGCCCAATCATTATCTACTGAAGGGGCTTGGATAGAAGAATTGCCTGTGGTATTATGGTCCATGCGAACTACGGCTAACCATGCAACCGGCGATATGTCGTTTAACCTCGTATTCGGAACAAAAGCGGTCTTACCCGCAGAAGTTGGGATTCCGACCTTTAGATAAAGAGGATTTGAAGAGGACTCGAATTCACAACGCTTGATGGAGCAAGCTCACTTCCTTGACGAAACCAGGGACGTCGTTGCATACAGGCTTCAAGTTTTCAAACAAAAAATGGCTAGTGTATATAACCGAAGGGTCAAAGGTCGATAGCTATCCGTAGGAGATTTGGTTTTGCGATTGTTTTCCGCAAGTCACCCCAAACAAGTCAACAAGCTCAACCCCAAATGGGAAGGACCGTATCGCGTGAAGCGAATCTTGGGACCATGGACTTACGAGCTGGAAGACATGGACGGAGGACCCGTATCCAGGACATGGCATATCACTAAGCTATGTCTTTACTTTAGCTGAGACGTGATTTATAAATTTTTTTATGCATTACATACAATGGACAAAAGGGGTCGAAAAATGTTCCTCGATGGAAATGGGCCGAAAATATGTTCCAGGGTCGAAATGTGCCGTACCGGATCAAAAGTGGTCGAAAGTATTGGCCGGGATCGAAAGGGGCCGGAAAAATGTCACAGAGTCGAAACGGGCCAGAAGTATGGTTCCGGATAGAAACGAACCGAAAATATGGTCTCTGGGCCGAAACGGACAAAAAATATAGTCTCGGTCGAAACAAACCGAAACTATGTCCCTAGTCGAAACAAGCCTAAAGTATGGTCCGTGGTGGAAGGTAGCTGTATAAATGTTCGCGGGTCAAAACGATAACATATTCTTATTTTTGATAAAATAACTAATGCTTTTGAAATTAAGAGTATTTTTAAAAAATGCTACTATTAAAAATTAATCAAATAATATAGTAATTTTAGGAATACAAAATTTTAATATATATACCAATTATTTAAAGAACGAAAAAATATTTTATTAAGCCCTTGTATAATGACATAAATATTCAACACCTTCCATTTTTTTATTTCTCAACACTCCATATCATCTTCAACGTGGACATTAAAAAAAATGGAAAGACTATTTGGTATGTTCGGCACCTGCCCCAAAGACTCCCCACCAACCACTCCCTTGGGGAAACTCTGCTCAGCTTCTAATGTCTCAAAAACCAAAGAATTCCAACAACACTGCTGGGAAACCAATACAATGTAGAGGTAACAAAAATATTGTAATCTTCTCTCCTCTTATGTCTCTTTATTTCGAGATAATTATCGAAATGGTCTCTCGCCAAAAGTCAATAACTGTTGTAATAACAGTTTTCGAGTTATGTAATTGTTGCACAAAGAATACCTTTTTTTCTGTTTTTTAACTTTTAGAAAAAGTGCAGCTGCAGTTGCAAGGGTGGCAGGGGAGCCTCTAGTAATAGAGGAAGTAATTGTTGCAATCCCAAAATCTCATGAAGTTCGCATCAAGATCATCTGTACTTCTCTATGTCACAGTGATATCACTTTCTGGAAGTTAAAAGTACCCTTTATTTTTATTTTTATTTTTTATTTTCTTGATTTTATTGTGTTGTATCCTTCATTTCACTTGATTTGGGCTTCAATTTGCTAATTTATGTGTTTTCTTGAAGGACCCTCCTGGATGTTTCCCAAGAATTCTAGGTCATGAAGCCACCGGGTACACGTGATTTTCGTTTGAATCGTAATTATTATCCTTCATTAGTGCGTCTGGTAGCCTGGAATGGAATGATGTAGGAATGGAATGACTTCAGTAATGGAATGAGTAAAGGAAAGGAATGAACAAATGATTCTTATTATTTTGTTTGGTATGGTCGTAGTAATGTAATTCAATTACCATTAATCATTACATTCCTTAGTTTGGTATGGAGTTGTACTTATATGCTTACAACTATTTTGTGAGCACCATGCTCACAAGGGTTTCATGGTCATTTAAGAAATGTTTTTTTTTTTTATAGAATTTGAAAAAGTAACACCAAATTTATTACACTCCAAATTTATTACCATTTATTAACCAAAGTAACACCCAAATCTGGAATCTTAATTATGAAATTTTACAAAATATACTCACAATTTTAAACTTGAATACTTAATACATATAAACAATACAAATTTGATTGGTGTACTCAAATTAAATTTTTATTTTCTATTGTGATTTATATAATTTGGTTTGGTATTGCATTAAGTCTAGTCAAGACAAATTCAATTGGTATTTTAATTATTCCACCAATTTTGGTAGTAATCATATTACAATTTCTTAAGCGGTTAGAGTTAATTTTGTGTTTAGAGATAATGAGAGATACCAAAATACATTTTAAGCATAAATAGTAAAGATATATAAATAAATTTTATGTGGTGTTATTGAAGAAATATGCAACACCAATGTATATTATTCAGTGGTGTTATTGAACAAGAACGAAACACCAGTGTGTATTAGTAAACGGTGTCACTAAAAATATATCTAAAATGAGATTAATACAAGAATTGTTTATTATTGAAGAAATATATCTAAAATGAGATTTATACTAGTAAAGATATATAAATAAATTTTATGTAGTGTTATTGAAGAAATATGCAACACCAATGTATATTATTCAGTGGTGTTATTGAACAAGAACGGAACACCAGTGTGTATTAGTAAATGGTGTCACTAAAAATATATCTAAAATGAGATTAATACTAGAATTGTTTATTATTGAAGAAATATATCTAAAATGAGATTAATACTAGTAAAGATATATAAATAAATTTTATGTAGTGTTATTGAAGAAATATGCAACACCAATGTATATTATTTAGTGGTGTTATTGAACAAGAACGGAACACCAGTGTGTATTTGTAAATGGTGTCACTAAAAATATATGTAAAATGAGATTAATACTATAATTGTTTATTATTGAATAAATATATCTAAAATGAGATTTATACTAGTAAAGATATATAAATAAATTTTATGTGGTGTTATTGAAGAAATATGCAACATCAATGTATATTATTCAGTGGTGTTATTTACATGAGACTGAGAAAATTCATTGGTTTTTGATTGAAATAATTAAAATTAGAAAAAAAGTTATACTTCAATTTATTTTAAATGAGATTAATACTAGAATTCATATTTTCGACATTGGTGAGCTGAAGTAATCATTGCATTTAGCTTCCTCTCTCCAATCTCAATTAATTGCTAATTACTCTATCATTAATACTCAAAATACCACTATTATTGTTTTTCCACATAAAGATGTAAGGACAAAAATACCCAATTAAATATGAACCATAGGATTAAAATATCACTTACACTCTTAATCTAACGGCTCAGATAGTTTTGAGCACCATGTG
This sequence comes from Echium plantagineum, assembly GCA_003412495.2. Lineage (NCBI taxonomy): Eukaryota > Viridiplantae > Streptophyta > Magnoliopsida > Boraginales > Boraginaceae > Echium > Echium plantagineum. Next base: position 24,298,330 of record CM016562.1, on the reverse strand, counting down.
AGCATGACCTCCTAAGCATACAAGAATTTTCTCTTTGGTATGATGTTACAATAATCATAATATAACTAAATTACTAATGTACCACTAAATATATTCAAGTAAATATTATATTATCTAAACACAATTGTTTATCTTCCCAAAAATAACTATTTAATAATAAAATTAGTTTTCAATTAATTAATCACAACAAATTAATGAACATGTATTGGAAAATAGATATATAGTAGAACATACAAATACTAATCTCAAACACTTTAACTTAGTTTTTCGGTTCGCTCCCCCTATGTGGTCGACCTTCTTACTAGTCTGCCTCCGGTTATTTAATTAAATAAGAAATTTCTATAATAATAGTGTCAAATTTCTCAATGTAGTCAAAGCCGCTTGTCTAAAGATAATCTTATTTTCATCATTATTACTATTATTATCCTAAAATAATGATAGTAATAAATATGATAATAATAATAAAAATAATAGTAATAATAATAATAATGATTATAATAATCATAATAATAATAATAATAAATATGATAATAATAATAATAATAGTAGTAATAATATTAATGAATATAATAATAATAATAATAATAATAATAATAGTAGTAGTAGAGATAATGATAGTTATTATAATAATAATAATAATAATAATAATAATAATAATAATAATAATAATAATAATAATAATAATAATAATAATGCGAATTTCTCAATGTAATCAAAGCAGCTTGTGTAAATGTAATATTTTTAGAATAATTTGTTATAATTATAAATATTGTAACCCTGTCCTATTTTTCCTCATTCGATTCCCTCATCTGAAGTAATGGATGATTACGCCCAATTTGAGAGTAATGGGTATTACCTTAAATGGGGGAATGAGATTAACTAAGGAATGCAATGAATATCAATTCCTAAGTACCAAACCAAGTCATTCAATTCCATTCCTGTTTAATTCATTCCATTCCACCATACCAAACACACTCTTAATCATATATAAAAAGGGTTAATGGCGGGCGACATCATTTACCTTTCCTCAGTATTACCAGTTGATCAGTTACCTGTCTAAGTTGATCAGTCAACTTTTAAAATTTGTCTCTGTTGATCTATTGGCTATTTTTTAGGGTGATCAACGCCTGTGATGACCATTATCAAGGGCCTTTTCGCCATTTCATGTCGAAATTAACGGTTGGTTTTGAGTTTAGTTCTGATTTTCAAATTTTTTGCTTAACTTCGACATGAAAAAAACAAAAAAGCCCTTACTAATGGTTATCACTTGCATTGACCGGGCGTCAACCAGACGAAAAAAATGACCTATAGACCAACTGGATAAATTTTAAAAGGTGAGTGATCAACTGAGAGCCAAAAGTTAAGTGATCAACTGATGATAATGGAGACAGGTAAGTGATGTCCCAGCCATTAACCCTTCTATCCAAAGTTTAGGAATGCAAGTAGTAATTCATTTTAGTAAAAATTTGAATCTTTTGATGTCTTTCACTATCGAAGTAACTGGATTCTTGATGTGCATTTTATGCTTTTAGATAATTGACATTATTGTAGAAACCTTTATTTGAGAGAAAGATTAATGTTATTTATTTGGACAGTAGAAGATGCATATTTAATTAATTGGTGGTTAGCTATATTTGCTTGATGTCTAACGCTAACATGTTACGTTTTGTGACTAAGGGTAATCGAGAGTGTTGGAGATGATGTGACAGAGTTTGTTGAAGGAGATACTGTAATTCCAGTGTTCTTGCCAGACTGTGCAGAATGTATTGATTGCAAATCGTTGAAAAGTAATTTATGTGCAAAGTTCCCTTTCAGTGTCTCTGCTGTAATGCCAAGAGATGGAACGAGTAGGTTTTCAGATTCAAAAGGCGAGACCTTATACCACCTCCTAAATGTATCAAGCTTCAGTGAATACACAGTGGTTGATGTTGCCAATGTCATAAAAATCGATCCTTCTATTCCTCCAAACCGAGCATGCCTTTTAAGCTGTGGTGTGTCAACTGGTATGTTGACTGGGTTAGCATTATGTACTTCGACAATTTTTCCACTATCAAACTTTCAAAATGATCTCTAGTGAGTAGTGACTCTAAACGTCTTTGTGCATTTATGTTCTCGATGGTAGTCGATTGCTCTTTCTGTTTTTAATTTAAAAAAGTATGCGTCCTTTTTCATCTTTGGTTATTGTAATATATAATTTGATAACACTATTTTCTTGCTCATTGTCCCATCTAGAGAAGTTCCGGGTTACTCACTACTTAGAGCATATATGCCAATCTTCATATCTTATTTTCTATAGTCCATTCTTGTAATTATTTCCTGATGTATCTTACTTGCAAATTGACTACATTGCATTTCTTCCGAGCAAGTACATAGTCCAAAATTTCTTCGGCAATGCAACGCGTAATTTACCCAAACTAAGTTGGCTATATTCTTTAAAGTACATATTTTAAAGTAGCATCGCCCGTGGTATTTTCAGGTGTTGGTGCAGCCTGGAAATCAGCTGGTGTGGAAGGAGGGTCAACGATTGCTATATTTGGGTTAGGAGGCATTGGATTAGCCGTATGAAACCTTTTTTTTCCCCTAAAGGAAATATATTGTTATCGTTGTGCTGGTTTTATCGGATTCTAAAACAAACTGTTAGCTGTTAAAATTGTACGTAGGTTGCAGAAGGGGCACGGATGATTGGTGCTAAAACAATTATTGGTGTAGATGTCAACCCTGACAAATTTGAGATAGGTGATCTAATTGTGTTTTTCCATTTTACAATATCATTTGGGTTAAGATCTCAGATTGAAACTAAAAATTCATGAGGCTAGAAATTTCTTCTGATGACTTCTACAGCTATTGATGGTGGTCGTAGGAAGTGGTATCCCGTTCTGAGGTTTTTAATTGATTGTTTCATATTCATTAACAGGAAGGAAATTTGGAGTCACTCACTATGTCAATCCGAAAAGTTGTGTGGATAAATCCGTCAGCCAGGTAGATGTGCATCTCGTCACTTGAATATTTAATCCTTCAAGTAATATGTACTGTAGTTCTGAATTATTGTGCAACTGAAAATAAGTGCTACTGAAAATAATGTGTTGAGAACACTTCACCATTGACGTCCTCTCTCAATGAAGTAGCCGTTTTTAAATAATTGGCGTGAAGGATGAGGTGATGTACAAACATGATTGCTGTTACAAAACGTACTACGAAGATGTTGACCTTGTACAGTGGTATTACTTGTGGTTCAATGATGATTTTTCAAGAAGTACTTATGTGGTATATGCTGTCGAAAATTGGGCAGTGCACTCTTCCATGAGGCTTAAAATCAGTTCGCTTCTGATGTGATGAACAGGTAATCTGTGAATTAACTGATGGAGGAGCAGACTATTGCTTCGAATGTGTTGGTATGGAATCACTGGTCCACGAAGCATATGCTTCCTGTCGAAAGGTTTAGTATTTGGCTATTCGCTCTTTCTGTCTCTCCATCTCGACACCTCTGCTCATCCGTAGAGTGAGCTAATACTAGAAAATACAGGGCTGGGGAAAGACAATTGTACTGGGAGTCGGAAAGCCAGGAGCACAGCTGACCTTCAGCTCCTTTGAGGTTCTTCACTATGGCAAAACGATCACCGGATCATTATTCGGAGGTCTCAAACCGAAAACTGATATCTCAGCTCTTATTCAACACTACCTTGATGGGGTAACATATTGTTTCTTCTGCCTATTCAGTTTCGTTTACCTATGACATTTTGGTTACTTCGACTCGATATGGACATTTTTTCTTGTCCATCTTAGTAAATTCCTTTTTCTACACATTCAGAAACTGCAACTAGATAAGTTTGTGACTCATGAGGTGAGTTTTGAAGACATCAACAGAGCTTTCGAGTTGCTCCTCGAAGGGAAAAGTCTTCGTTGCGTTATTTGGATGGACAAATGATACATCATAGCTTGGTGTGTTGATTACTTGAACCATATACAATATGTATTATATGATGTGCTTGAATTTTGCAACTCTTGTGGAATCTCGAAAAACCGAAGTGTGCAATAATGAAAAAAAGGAAAATCATCTCTTGTGGCCATTCTCAAAATATGAGTAATCATGAATTTAGGGGTGTAAATGAACCGGAAGTCTCAATTTGACTCGGTATTTAGCTCGAAATTTTAATTCTTATTTTTATGGTTCAATTTTGTATTCAATTCTTCTTTTTTTTGTTCAATTAAGTTTTGATTTAATTTGTAATTCAATTTGTATTTTAATCAATATTTCAAGGGTTACTGAGTGAGCGAACGGGTTTTCCTTGAACCATTTAACTCGAGCCGAATAAAATTTTTGAGGCTCGGTGGTTTCGAGCCGAGGCGAAAGTGATGTTTGATTGTTTAGGAGTCGTGCTCGAACCCACCTATATTTGCTAAGGTTTCGGCTTGTTTACAACCCTAATTCATGATTAACATGACTGCTACAGCTTATACTTTTAAACAGCTTGTTAAAAAGGCTAAACGGACATAATTCATTTTATTATTTTTGCATAAAATAGAATTTCACATAATTAATTATCGCATAAATCACTCATAGAATCTTTATTCAATAATGCACACTCATAAATTCCTAAAAATCATATTTTTATTCTTCTACCAAACTAGAAATGAATCTAGGCTTTTAATATAAGTTATTCATTTCATTTTTTAAAATAGAAAAATTCAATAGACATTTTTTATAGAGATGATAGGAGTAGACAAAAGCATAACTCCGTTCACAAGAGACCAGAAGACAGAAATTAGGCCTTTCCTAACCTATACAAGGAGAGCGGAAGATAATGATCCCTATCTTTATCTCTATCCACGGATTGACTATCTATATGGAGAGAGATCTATCTATGAATCGATCTAGACTATCCTCTATCCAGATAGATATGTCCCCGGCTTTAGTTTAGGGCTATACGGACTCGAACCGTAGACCTTCTCGATAAAACAGATCAAACTGATTTTTATCTTGTATGTTTGGAGAAAGTTTCGAACTCGAGACCTTCAATAAATTTGAAAAACTTAACGATTTAAACTATTTGTTTATGTAGAAGCCTATAAGGTATTTATGTGAATGTCCATACCATGGTATTTGTTCGTCCGTGCACCTAGAGGTATGCACAAAATCCAAACCGATCCGAATTGAATTGAAAATAACCGAAATTTTCGAACCAATTGTAACCGAACCGATTTTTTGGTTCGTGTTTTGAGGGAACCGACCTGATGTAGGTCCGGTCAGTGAGAGAACCTATTAAATACCGAACCGATGCATAAGTTCCGTTAAAGATAGTGGTTAAAAGGATTTGGGTTTATTCATTACCTACGCCATATTATATAATATTGGAAGGGGAATTAGTTATTTCATTTGAAGCCCCAAAATCTTTTCTAACCAATAGAAAAATGGCATTTGTTGATATTAAAAATAACCTCCATTTATATTTTAATTACTCATCATGTAATTTTAACTAATTATTTATTTTTGTATTTAATATTGATGCATTTATATTTCTTCAAATTTCTATTTCAATTGTATTCCATTTTTTTGATATTTTATCAAATATGTTACATAATTTTAATAATAAGAAGTAAATTATACAAAAAAATAATTCTGAATAAGAATAAATTTTCACATACTGGACTGTGCACAAATTGCTAGTTGGTATAATGTCATTAAACTTACTGTTAGATATAATATTAAAATTTAATTTTTAGTTAAACTGGATCCAAAGTGACCTTTGGTAGCTGACTTTATGATACGATTTAGTTTTGATATTATTTTTAGTGAAGTTATAAAGAAGCACACTATTACATATTGATACATTTAGGCTACAAATGAAACTTGCATACTTATTACTAATAGCAATGTGAATCAATGTAATGTTAGAATATCCCGGGGTTGCAAGACACAATGAACTACGATAGTTCATATGTCTAGAAAACCCTAATTCGTTGATAGTTAGAATTTACACAATGAAACTAGCTCATAGAAGTATATGTTCAAAGGTAGTGTGAATATGCTACAATTAACATATAAAAGAGTAGTGCTACAAAGTTATACCTTTGAAGCGTGAGCGGAAGCTTTGTAAATCTTTAAGCGCTTATCCCCACACCTTGCTCCTTTGCTTTCTCCTTGAAGAAATGTCTATCACCAAGGTGATATGAAACTACTATGAAATAGTCCACACCAATACCTTATATAGCAATAAGACACACTTGGACTAGTGTGTGTTATTGAGGAGTATGTAGTCTTTACTACTATAGCAAAAAATGTAGAACTAGTTCTACACTCTACACTTAGAGTTTTGCTAGAGGGTTGAGGTTGAAGATGAAGTGTGTTTGTTTGTGTTCTCTAGCAAGAGATGTGCAAGACTTAGATTGATTTCTTCACATTCAATATCATCTTATGATATAGAATGGATGATGAAACATATTGCACACTAAACAAACACATTAACCATCCATATGGTTAATGCCTCTTGGTCCATGGAAGATGCTCTTACAAGAGTTCTTCCCAAGGGATACAAAGCCTTCCCAAGGCATAAAGTAGCCACCAAGATGTCAACTCCTCATAATGATGAGATTAGTTAATTAATCTTAATTAATTAATTAAATCATATCTTGTTTAATTAATTCATTAATTAATTAAATCATTTCAATAAATGATAATATATAAATATATATCTCACATATATATATATATACGTAAACCCTAAATAGTGCGTCCGGAACTAATTCCGGGCGCACCATCGGTTCGGTCGGGACACGATCTCGATCGAACCGAAATTCCTCAATATGGATCAAATCCCTTATTCACTTTCGGGTCACTACTCGAAAGTATCTTCGGTAATTGTTATGTGTGTGACCTCATAGCCCGAGTAACGAAAGCATCGGGATTCAACGTATAAGACCGTATACTCGAATCCCGAAGATCATCGTGAGAGCCTAGTCTGCCATTCGATGACCCCCGGCATTATCTCGGGTGAGACTACTGATAGTTCAGATAACTATCGGTTGTTGAACCGTATATATAGATGATATAGTTCACGGGCACTATCTGAGGAAATTGACACATCAATTTCCAACACTCCCACTTGCCCTTGGACTATTACCAATGTCTTGGATGTACATTTGCATCCTTGTCACATGATTCCCTTTGTCCTCGGTTTTCGTCATAGGCTAAAGCAAGAAAGCGTGTCGCCAACTCCTATGACATAATTTCTCGGAACACGAGATAGTCTCACTCCCGTTCATAACGGGTGAATTCATAAGTAAGACTAACTCTCCGAGTGGCCAGAAAAACCTTCCCTGTATACCAGGGTGGACAAAGACCCTACCAATGCATCACCGATCATCTCACCACTACATTCACATAAGACCCAACGTACCCCATTACCACCAGTAACGGATGGGTCCGGAAGTAGTCAAAGCCTCATGCTCACGTAGCATGAGAATGATATGCATGTAGGTCTCAGAACCTCTATCATATGGCTCGTGTGAAATATAGGACACAATATCTCTTCTATAATTTCACAACGGTCACTGTCCAGTACCATGTCAAGACTCTCTTGACAATGAACCCATGTAATGATTTGGACCATCCTTTTGACTTAAGAAACAAAGTCAAACGAATCATTACACACTAGTTTGGTTGTGTCCGTTCCCAAAACGCTGGGACACACCACTAGGGACAATGTAATCACCATAGTTCTTGTCTTGAAAAAGGGGTTCCTTAGCCAATACACTTATTGGCTCCTCTTCAAGAACTCGTGATTACATGGGAATTAAAAAATTTATCATACAACTATGATTAAATATTCAATTGTTTATGCAAGTGCCATAAAAGAATAGGCAATCAATAAACAAGAAGTAATACTTTTATTCAACAACAAGAGTTTTACAAAAGTATACTTCATACATATAAAACAAATAAACTGAAATAAAGCTCTCACTAAGACTAAGACCACTCGGACCTAAGCCTAAGTCCAATAGCTGAAGTATGGAACTCATGTTTAGTCTGAGGTAATGGTTTAGTCAAGGGATCAGCTGCGTTGTCGTCTGTATCCACTTTGGATACCTTGATGTCACCTCTCTGGAACATTTCTCGGACGAGGTGATACTTCCTAAGGACATGCTTGGACTTATGATGAGCCCTGGGTTCCTTAGCCTGTGCTATGGCTCCAGTGTTATCACATAACAACTCAATTGGACCATCAGCGCTAGGAACTACCCCAAGCTCAGTCATAAACTTCTTAAGCCAACATGCCTCCTTGGCTGCTTCAGAAGCTGCAATGTACTCGGCCTCCGTAGTAGAATCTGCAACTGTGTCCTGCTTGGAACTCTTCCAACAGATGGCTCCACCGTTCAGGCAGAATACAAACCCGGTCTGAGAACGAAAATCGTCTCGATCGGTTTGGAAACTGGCATCGGTGAAACCTTTTGCAATCAACTCCTCATCTCCGCCATATACCAGAAACATATCCTTAGTCCTTCTCAAGTACTTAAGGATAGATTTCACAGCGGTCCAATGGCTGTTGCCTGGATTCGCTTGATATCGGCTGGTCAGACTCAGAGCGTACGATACGTCTGGTCTAGTGCACAACATGGCATACATGATAGATCCTATGGCTGAAGCATACGGGACTCTACTCATGTTCTCCTTCTCGACGTCAGTGGTGGGGCACTGACTTTTGCCGAGAATAGTGCCAGTTGGCATAGGCAGTATTCCCTTTTTGGAATCGATCATATCGAATCGTCTCAGAATCTTATCAATATAAGTGTCCTGTCTCAGGCCAATCAACCTATTGGCTCGATCTCGATATATCTTGATTCCAAGGATATATTGCGCCTCTCCTAAGTCCTTCATTGAGAAACACTTACACAACCATCTTTTGACTGACTCAAGGAGCGGTTTGTTGTTTCCAATGATCAGTATGTCATCTACATACAGGACTATAAATGCAATGTGGCTCCCACTTACCTTCTTGTATACACAAGCATCCTCCTCATTCTGAATGAAGCCAAATTCTTTAATTGCTTCATCGAATCGGAGGTTCCAACTGCGAGAAGCTTGCTTGAGTCCATAAATGGATCTCTGAAGCTTACATACCTTCTTAGGTCCTTTCGGACATGTAAAGCCTGGAGGTTGTGTCATGTACACATCCTCCTCAAGGTTTCCATTAAGGAAAGCGGTCTTTACATCCATTTTCCATATCTCATAGTCATAATATGCGGCAATGGCTAAGAGGATCCGAATAGACTTGAACATGACTACCGGTGAGTAGGTTTCATCATAGTCAATACCATGAATTTGTTTGAAACCCTTCGCCACTAGTCTAGCCTTGTAAACATGGACATTTCCATCTTTATCAAGCTTTTTCTTAAAGACCCACTTACACTCGATAGGTCTAGCACCTTCGGGTAAGTGAACCAATGTCCAGACATCATTCTGGTACATAGAGTCTATCTCGGATTTCATGGCTTCAAGCCATGACTCGCTATCTGGCCCTTTCATTGCGGCTCCATAAGTATAAGGCTCGTCGTCTTCTATCAAGAAGGATTCCCCATACCATCTATCGGGAACATGACGAGTCCTATTGGATTTCCTAAGGGTCGGTACTTCTTCAGGAGTTTCATCTACCGTGGATCTAGGGTCCAAGATAGGATCCACCATGAATGGAGGATCTACTTCCTGAAGTGAGCCTGCCGAGTTCGTTAACTCGACTTGCTCATTTGATGAGACCCTTGAGTTCAATAACCCAACTCTCCTATTCAATGAGTTTCTTGAGTTCGATAACTCAACTTGCTCATTAAACGTGTCGAATGAGTTCATTAACTCATTTGGCTCATCATCTTGAACTTCTTCAAGTTGTACCGTATCTCTGACATTTCCTGATAAGAACTCTTTCTCAAGGAAATGCGCTGTCCTAGCCACGAAAATCTTATTTTCTGGCTTAAGGTAGAAATAATACCCTTTGGTTTCCTTTGGATAACCAATGAAATGGCACAAGTCAGCCTTTGGGCCTAGCTTGTCTACGTTCAATTTCTTGACGTAGGCCAAGCAACCCCAAACCCTGAGAAAGCTAATCTTGGGACGTTTCCCAAACCACATCTCATATGGTACTTTCTCAGCTGACTTGGTTGGACAATTATTTAAGGTAAGTGCGGCAGTTTGCAACGCGTAACCCCAGAAGCTGACATGTAGGTCGGTTCGACTCATCATGGATCGCAAACTGTCTAACAGAGTGCGATTCCTCCTTTCGGACACACCATTATGTTGTGGTGTTCCGGCCGGTGTGAGTTGTGAAACAATTCCACAATCTCTAAGATGAGCGTCAAACTCGTGGCTCATATATTCGCCTCCTCGATCGGATCGAAGAGTCTTAATAGTCTTGCCGAGTTGATTCTCTACTTCATTTTGGAATTCTTTGAACTTTTCAAAGGCTTCACTCTTGTGCTTCATTAGATAGACATAGCCATAACGGCTAAGGTCATCCGTGAAGGTAATGAAGTAGGGAAAACCACCTCTTGCAGGAGTGTTCATTGGACCACATACATCGGTATGTATTATCCCCAATAAATCACTTGCCCTTTCACTCGTTCCAGTGAAAGGCGATTTGGTCATCTTGCCTAAAAGGCATGATTCGCATTGGTCATATGATTCAAAATCAAGTGACTCAATAATTCCACTTTCGTGGAGTTTCTTGATGCGATTTTCATTTATATGACCAAGTCTGCAATGCCATAGGTAGGTAGGATTCAAGTCGTTAGGCTTGTTCCTTTTAATATTTACGTTATATACCTCATGATCCTCATCTAGTATGAAAAGGCCATTTTGGTTTGAAGCTTTTGCATAAAGTAAACCATCACGATTAATAGAACACATATTTCTTTCCATAAGGATGGTAAAACCATCATTGTTCAAAACAGATATGGAAATAATATTTCTAGAAATAGCGGGAATACAATATACATTATTTAAAACTAAGACCATCCCGGATGGTAGTTTTAAATCTATCTTGCCCACGGCAACTGCAGCAACCTTTGCTCCATTGCCCACCCGCAAGTCCACCTCTCCCTTCCGAAGAGCTCTACTGTCCTGTAGTACCTGCATATTTCGACAAATATGAGAACCACATCCTGAGTCAAGTACCCAAGTAGAGTTATTAGAGGTGATAAAAGCTTCAATAACGAATATACCTGCCGGAAGAGTCCCACTCTTCTTGTCTTCGAGGTATTTCTTGCAGTTCCTCTTCCAGTGACCAGGTGTATTACAATAATGACACTGGTCAGTCCCCTTATGACCTTTAGCCGGAGTTTTGGAAGTCTGGGCCTTGACTGTTTTGATAGATCCAGTCTTGGCCTTTCCCTTCCATTTCCCCTTGCCTTTCTTAAAGGCCTTCTTGTTCTGAATCATCAGAACAGAGGGAGTAGGGGTAGAGCTCTTCCCACACTTCAACGCAGTATCAGCCGTGCTGATCATGTTATGTAACTCCGATAACGATTTATCGAAGTCATGCATGTTGAAGTTCATGACAAAGTTACCAAACTTGTCAGGAAGGGAACGGAGGATTATGTCAACGGCCAAATCCTTCGAAAACTGAGTTCCCAAAGACTCAAGTCTCTCGATGATCCCAATCATCTTGAGAACATGAGGACTGGCCTGTTGACCATTGGATAGTTTGCAATCCATGAGGGCACAAACAGCTTCGTACCGCTCATTTCTTGCCCGCTTCTGGAACATCTCTTCCAGTCTGCAGTACATGTCATATGCTGCCACATTTTCGAACTGAATTTGAAGATTCGGTTCCATGTTGGCCAGCATAAGACATTGGACATCCAATGCATCATCCACGTGTACATCATATGCACTACGTTCTAGCTCATCGGCATTATCTCCGGGTGGTGGAGGAAGTTCTTCCTTAAGAACATACTCGACTCTCTCGTGCTTGAGAACGATTCTCAAGTTACGAGACCAGTCGTTGAAGTTATTGCCATTGAGTTTACACTTCTCAAGTGTAGATCGGAGTGAATTTGAAGTTGATTTCTTAGCAGTTGCCATCTAAAAACATGCGAGTAGGAAACGACATTCAGTTTAATTTATATGTAAAACATACGATACAAGTAAAGCATGCTTGAAATAATAATACGAGTACCAACAACCCCTCGAAGTGTACAAGTATACCAAGACCCCACGGACTTGGGTATGAGCGGCACACGCAATCATCCTCATAGTCCAATCCATGGGTAAGTCCTACTAGACTATCATATATTAATCATCCAATGATTATATATGACTCTTGGCGTCTATCACTAGTCGTTTTATGACACTATAGACTTCCTTTGCCAAACGGGCCGGTTCGATGGGCTAACCTGTAGCCACGTTTTAAGTAACCTTAGTTCACCATAAAGGGATGGATTACATTTGCCGGTTCGATGGGCTAACCTGTAGCGCATGTAATCCTATTGCCTCCTATTCCTATGAATCAAAGTGCCCATCTAGGGATGATCCACCCGAAACGTAGGAAACAACTTTGAACTTAAGGTTTGGCAAACACTTAATTATAACGTGGAGGGGTTTAGATTAAACATGTAATCCACATTTCATGCATATCACAAAAGGTGTACATATACGTCAAGAAAATATATGTAAGCATGAAACATGACATGAATAATAAACACTTTAAAGGGACGTGATATGGCCTAAAGAACATTAAATAAAACTAGTCTAACTAGTTCTAAACTAAGTCCTTGGTCTCCGTCTTCTTGGACATCGCCATGCTCCAAGTCCGTCTCTTCATGTCTTGTTACATAATCAACTTTCGCATTAAATGGCACATGCGCCGCGAAAAAGAAATGACAATACAAGAATGTAAAACGACACATGCGTCGTATTTCAATATCAAGGACAGTACGCAGACTGTATTTCGAATAAATACTAGGCCATATCAAATCCCCATTCCATTCAGACTACAGTTTATATATGCATAACACATTATACATAAATCACATAAACATGCTAGGAATGGAATAAAACACACAAGCAACACACAACTCACACACATACTCACATTCAAATAATGTGAACATAGTCATACATGCATATCATAACCTTTAGTTGTCCAACAACTAACTTAGCCAATTTTAGGAAGTTCTATCATAAGTTCAACATATTGAACTAATAACCCGATTTCATTCAAAGAGACTTAGCATAAGTTATATTTGTTAAGGTTTGAAATTCATAATAATTCAAACCTCAAACTTCCTTTCGATACTCAATTAATCAATTTAATTAGTACCGATTGGATAAAATCAAAGTGCTCCCACTTACCTCCACAAGACTCGCCATAAGACGATCTTATGTTGGAAGAGCTAAATTTTGACATACATGCTAATTTTAAACTATTTTAAACTTCTCAAAGAATGTTTTGGACTTATAAGATTATTTCCGGAATGAAAACAATCTCTAAGTCACCCATAACAAACCGAAAACGTCCATAATCATCAAATGACTTTGGACTTAATCGATTTGTTTTGTTTCGAAATCATCAAATGACTTTGGACGTGCATGAACGCGTCCAGGGGGGCCGAACCAGGCTTCGGGCCAAGGCGTTCCGTATCCAGGGAAAGCCGAGGGTGCGCGTTCCAGTGGAGCCGTGTCCTTGGCTTTCCTGGACTCACGCGAAACTTAGGTTTTGTCGGGGAGGGTTTTCCGAATACGAAAATCGGCTACGGTTCATATATCGACATATATACTATATGGTACTACTTTAAACACTTCTAGAACATGTTAAACGTGTAATATAGCTCTTGATACCATGTTAGAATATCCCGGGGTTGCAAGACACAATGAACTACGATAGTTCATATGTCTAGAAAACCCTAATTCGTTGATAGTTAGAATTTACACAATGAAACTAGCTCATAGAAGTATATGTTCAAAGGTAGTGTGAATATGCTACAATTAACATATAAAAGAGTAGTGCTACAAAGTTATACCTTTGAAGCGTGAGCGGAAGCTTTGTAAATCTTTAAGCGCTTATCCCCACACCTTGCTCCTTTGCTTTCTCCTTGAAGAAATGTCTATCACCAAGGTGATATGAAACTACTATGAAATAGTCCACACCAATACCTTAGATAGCAATAAGACACACTTGGACTAGTGTGTGTTATTGAGGAGTATGTAGTCTTTACTACTATAGCAAAAAATGTAGAACTAGTTCTACACTCTACACTTAGAGTTTTGCTAGAGGGTTGAGGTTGAAGATGAAGTGTGTTTGTTTGTGTTCTCTAGCAAGAGATGTGCAAGACTTAGATTGATTTCTTCACATTCAATATCATCTTATGATATAGAATGGATGATGAAACATATTGCACACTAAACAAACACATTAACCATCCATATGGTTAATGCCTCTTGGTCCATGGAAGATGCTCTTACAAGAGTTCTTCCCAAGGGATACAAAGCCTTCCCAAGGCATAAAGTAGCCACCAAGATGTCAACTCCTCATAATGATGAGATTAGTTAATTAATCTTAATTAATTAATTAAATCATATCTTGTTTAATTAATTCATTAATTAATTAAATCATTTCAATAAATGATAATATATAAATATATATCTCACATATATATATATATACATAAACCCTAAATAGTGCGTCCGGAACTAATTCCGGGCGCACCATCGGTTCGGTCGGGACACGATCTCGATCGAACCGAAATTCCTCAATATGGATCAAATCCCTTATTCACTTTCGGGTCACTACTCGAAAGTATCTTCGGTAATTGTTATGTGTGTGACCTCATAGCCCGAGTAACGAAAGCATCGGGATTCAACGTATAAGACCGTATACTCGAATCCCGAAGATCATCGTGAGAGCCTAGTCTGCCATTCGATGACCCCCGGCATTATCTCGGGTGAGACTACTGATAGTTCAGATAACTATCGGTTGTTGAACCGTATATATAGATGATATAGTTCACGGGCACTATCTGAGGAAATTGACACATCAATTTCCAACATGTAAACCCGTGGTTTTAGGCTAGTGGTTATCGATCCAGCCATCATAATGTAAAACTTGCATATATCTAGGTTGCGACTGAAATTTGCATACTTATGATATCGTTTGACAAAAAAAGAAAAATCAATGGCAACAACATCGAGATCCTTATGCTACCCATCAAGAAATTCAATTCGAAAAAGCTCGGCTCATGGCTCGATTCGAGTAATCAAGCCTTCATTTTTGGTTAGGGGTCGAAGACCTCCTCTTCCCCAAGCACGAGCTGTGTAAAGCCTTCGATAGTCCAGGTGGATGGTAACTCAGCGTCTACACGTTCAATTTTATCTTGAAAAAGACACAAATCTTGTTAAAATCATCCGTCATTTTCGTCATATTGAGATCTAGCGGTGAAAGCTCATATCGGATCCCAATGGAACCCCCTCTTTCACGTGAGGCTGGTGAGAAGGGCCCGCACTATGCCTGTTCGGCGCTTTTTCTATTATTAAAAGAAACAAGAGGGAGATAGTCTCGTTAAGATGACTTTTAACAATAGATTCGTATTGTTTGGCAAATCGAGCCAAATAGCTAGAACAGCTCGGCTCGGCCTTCCCTTATATATTTATACTATAAATTCTTGGAGGCAGCACCAATCATATCTTCATTAATCATGGGTGTAATCTCATGCCGTGAAATGATGAAAAAAAGAACCTCAAACTCTAGCCCCCGCTCATCCTCTTGCTTATTTTCAATTGAAGATTTGATGATTGTTTTCAATTGAAGATTTGATATTGATGCATCTCCAATCAGTTATGTATTTAATTAATTGTTTGGTTTAATTTGGTACTAAACTTCGGATTTTGGGTTTAATTAGGTACATGAAAGCTCGTCGGCTCGGGATATTCAGCTCGAAAAAGCTCGGCTCGTGGTTCGATCGAGAAATCAAATGTAGAGCCGAACGTTTATTTTCGATAATCGTTAGAGATATTATTCACTTGAATGCTTTAATTTTTAGTGGTAACAGGATGAAGGTGATGCACTAAGACATTTCATTAATATTTAACAAAGAGGAGATAATACATCACACTAAGGGAGCTCATCCAACACACATTTACGGCAGATACAATCATAGCATGTTTCACATTCAAAAACACTTCCCGGATAAAACTCGTCACTGGTCTTAAGAGTTGGGTTACAGAGGTACTTGAGAGGGTGAGGATGAGAACTTATGTCAACTTTGCCTCCAAATTGGATACTACTCCCTCCGTCCCTAAATGATTGTCACATTTGATTTTGGTGGTCAATTTAAAATACAAATATCTCTTATTCTAAATGCAAAAAAATTATAATAAGTTGATATTTCAAAAATATATATTGAGACGAATCTAACGAGGTCCCACAAGACTATATTATTTCTTTTCGTTTAGTGAGAATTCGTGATCAAATTTTGTTGTAATTGACCACAAAAGTCAAAATGTGACAATCTTTTAGGGACGGAGGGAGTATTACTTTTCTTTTCGAAAGCATACCCGGGACACAATCTATATGAAAGGAAACCTCGCACTCAAAACAGGAATACAACCAATACAATGGGTGTATTAATTCTTCACACATGTCACATATGAGGTGGCCTCTCGGACGGTCATGGGGTGGAAATTTGAGATCAATAGGGTGTTATGTATTACCTCACTTTATTGGTGAGTAAAAATAATGATTGTATTTATCTATTTACTTATGATAGTGTTTATTTCATTTGGTATTAAGATCAATAATTTACCTATATTTCTCAATAGCGATGCATTGATTATTTATAATTTTTAATGAAGTTTTGTACTGTGGATTATTTTATATAATTTGTCTTTATTTTATTATCTTTTAAACTTTGAATAGTTTTATTATATAGTATATTTTCAAGTTAGATATTATTTTTTGGATTCATTGTTTTCTTATTTCTTTTTAATTATTACTTTCCATGATTAATAGATACTTTGACATAATCTGTTTTAATTATTTTAACTATAATTATTTTATTAATTTTATTTTTCAACAATTACTATTTTCTCTACGATTATTAGTTATGATTTTTATAACTTATTTTCTTTTTTCTCATTAAGTATTATTTGTGATGATTAATAGGTGCTTTGACTAATTCGTTAAATTATTTGAAGTAATTTTATTTTTCAACAGTCACTATTTTCCCTTCTTTGGTTACTTATGATTTTCCATAACTAATAATAGGTTCTTGATAATTATTTTCTTGAAAAAATACTTTCAAAATTAATATGTGAAATCTAAATATTACTATTTTTAGTACTTTAGATTAGTTTAAATATCTTAAATAACATGTGATTTTTAATAATTTAACTATAATTATTTTTATAATTAATAGTAGGTTCTAATTACAATGCACAAATTAATTATAAAGGTTTATTTGCTTTAAACTAATTCTAAATAACCTTTTATTAGTCACGAAAATTCATAACTAACCAAAGTAGATAAAAAAATATAGTATTGTTACAGAATATATAATTATAGTCAGAATAATTTAAGAATCCAAGAACCTATTAATCACGAAAAGTAAAAATTAATAATATATGATAAACAAAAATAAACAATTATATAAATGATATAATAAAACAATGACTTATGTGCAACAATGGGGTGAACAAAAGGTTGAGAAGAAATGGTTAAGACAGATTGCTGACATGTGCATGAAAAGCCAGATTGTCATGTGTGCAAGGCCTTGCAAGGTCGGCCATCTTCAATAGAGAACAACGGAATAAGCAAAATGCACCTCTTATTTCCTATTTCTTGTCTTAGAATTAGTACTCATAATTTTCTTGGTGAACAACTAACTTTTACCTTGGTGATTGAATCAAGGGGAATAGTCATCACCAAGCCCAAGATCGAGTAGCTTCTATAACGCTTCACTAAAATTAGGTTGATGGAATGCATCCTCAAACTGTAGCCAAGAAGGAAATGATTGATAAATAACCAAAAAATCAAGTGAACATAGTTAGGCGTGATCAATTGATAGGAAGATGGATATTCAGGCCAATTACAAACGTTTGAGCTGGACTTTGAAAAGCCATGTACAATTGTTTGAGATATATGCATTACTATATCCATCTCTTCATAATAATACCCATCTTATTACTTCATAATATACCCATCTCTTCATCTTGCCATTAATTAACAGATATATGCAATTTAAAAATTAAATTAATAGTAACATATGAATGAGGAGGGGTAAAATAGTCTTGACAAAAAGTGGAAGAAATACGTAAGGGTGTTGGCACTTTTATAAGTAGTATAGATTATAGATTATAGATATAGATTATAAATTATAGATTATTTATTATAGATATATATATATATATATAGTATAGATTATAAAGTTTCTTTAATATGGTACCTATAATGAATTCATATTGCTTTTATAGCAGCAGAAAGTTTATATGTGTTTTAATGATGAATTAAATTTCTGATATGCATTTATCATATGTATTTTGAGTGATAGTATGCCTTTTTTATATGCATTTTCTTCATTGCTCGCTTAGAGGTTTTATTTATGTGATGACATATAGAGCAGCCTCACCATGTTCATAATTTGTGAGAATAAATTATAATGAGATCATATCAAGTAAATAATAGCAGATGTTTTGCTAGAAGAGATTTTTTTCTGTAAAATAAGTTTGTTTGGCTTTGTTCAATCATTTTAGTGTGTCTTTTCTTTCAATTTTCAAATGCTTTTTATATAGCTTCGCATTTCAACTATATTCAATATGTTTGTATGTTGTTGCTCACAAGTTACATTCAATTGATACCAATATTGATAAAGTCTTAGAGCATGACTGTCTCAACCATCCTTGTTACTACACTAGCCAATGTTACTAACAAAAGGTGTCTCGCTTCCTAGCCTAAAGGAGGTTATTATAAGAGCGAGACCATTCGTAAATTGCTTCTAGGTTGTTATAGCCAATCACTATCATCTCAAACGTTTTTGTTGGGTTGAGGAAAAAGAACAACTTGAACCCAATGTCTAGCTCGCATTCTTCTACCAAAGTGCTCCTACGAAATCCTGGAATGTTGGCTTCTCGTTGTTGGTTCATGGTAGGGTGTTGGGCTATGTTCAATGGCACACCCTAGAATTCAAAATATCAACAAATTCAGCCCTCATGTTCACCAACATATTAACATATAAACTATCAATTGTATAAAAGTTCAAAAAATAACAAATAGCATTAGCATGGTGTGATAATTGGTCTGCTCATATAAGCTTACACTAGTTGGCTTGGCAAAGAACAATGACATGTACTCAGGGAAATAACTCGTGCATAAGGTGATCGTCAACGAATTCTCAAGTAAGTAATCTTCTTCCAGGAGTCTAGACTGGACACCAAACACATTGGAATTCAGATCCCAGACAACCATCTTACAAATGCCCCTTTCGAATTTTAGTATGGACACGTTATGAGTTATGACCAACACTGTGTGCAGCTAGGAGTATAGTCCTTGAGACTACCTTGACATGGTTGATGTATGTGTGCCAACATGAACCAAGCACGCGCTTCTGAACAACTACTGGAATCCTCCAACCTCCATAGCGGATGAATTCGTCGGGAAGTTTCTAAACATATGCCATAAAAGAAAACTTCAGCAAGTTACGTCTCAAGTATATATCTTGGTGTTAACTTCACATTAGCATACGTTTCGAATGCAAAACATAGTCCAGTGTGAAATAGCATGTTCCCCCTACTAAGTTGAAATAACAAAATAAACACTTAAATCACACTTAAGAGTGATATCATAATCATAACTCCAAATACAAAAGCATTTCTTAAACATACAACGCAACATTTTCAGGCTAAGGTTTTGATGGTTGTTGTTTTTATGAGTTCCTACTCCATATACTTACGCCACCTTTTATAGCCCAACCCCTTGTCCTTAGTTGCAATCCTTCAACAATCTGTCTCAATTTGTGGCCCCAATATTAATCAAACACGCCATATGATATCCCTCATAATCTGGACATGTCATTTCAAAATTATTCATGCAGACACTCAATTTTCGTTTGACCTATGGTGGTACTTCAAACTCTGAAATAATGAGGATCAACATGTGAACCGATGGTGAAGAAATTGACTTCACAAGATATTGGAAGTTCTTACTGTTGGCTGAGATTTTGGGCTGAAGAGGTGGACATAATCGCAAATAATTTCCATTGAGATAAAACTTATAAGACAACATATTATTTTTGGTAGATATCATACATAATATTGAATGAGTTTAGAATTATGGTGCCAAGCTAATTCCCACTATTAGAAAACGCACTTTTGGAGTCGGGGTTAGGAATCCGACGTGAGAGGAAATACGTCGGAGTCACGTCGGATTGGGGTGAAAACAACATTTAATTAATTAATTTAATATTGGTGTCGACATTACTTTGGAATAGCTTCGGAATAATATCCTTACGTCGGATATGATAACCGAAGCAAAAGCATTTACTTCGGATTTGATTCAGCTAGCAGTTGAACCACACAAATGTTGACTGTACTTTAAAATGGTCTCGGATTTACTTCAGACTAGAGTTGCATTTCTTAATAGCAACCCCGACTCATTTCCGAATTATTACGTGGAGTCAGAATGGTTTCGGAATTTCTTGGGATTCCTAAATTCCAGAATCCAAAAATTTTGTAAAGAGTTATAAATTTTATTATTAGTATCTTTGATCATAAAATTATCCAAAAATTATGTAAAATTACTTAGCCGAAAATATTGTAAAGATACATAAATATTTATAGAAATAATAATTAAATAATCTTAATTCTTGAATAAAACATAATCATTCATATTAATAAATCATACATAATCCGATTTTCGATCAACACATATAAACCATTAGATTAAAAATGAAATGATTAATTTGTATATATATTATAAACTAACATTAAAATTAAATTACCAATTTTTGGTCCATGCCGGGCAAAATGATGTTGAAGAATTCACGACAACCAATCGTTTCGTTGTTGAAAATCGTCATTGTGCCACGCTTGAATTGGAGATTATAACTATGATTTTGTTGTGATGAGGATGAGGAACTCTTCTGCTTCAACCCACCATTTATAGGTGTTAGAAAGTTGGTTCACTTCGGAATTACTTCGGAAACGTTCTAGTTTTTGTTACCGTTACTTTATGTGTCGGATTAGTGTCGGATTTGCTTCCAAATCCGAAGCCATTCTGAAGCATAATGGAAACGTATTTTTTGTTTGACAGCTTTAATTGGCAGGGAATTCTAAACAATGTTCATCACAATATAAAAAGTTGTAAATAATAATAAATAAATATTAAATAGTAGGACATATTATTCATAATAATTAGAAAATTACATATAATTCGATTTCAAGATCACTACACATGAAAATGTGATCGAGAAAAGTCCAATCTAATAGAAAACAAACACGAAATCTAATCAACTTGGACTATGACATGTTGAATGCATCCACTCGGTCCAAATATCTTAACATTGAAGGCTGGACGATTGTGTAGGCTACGAACGAGGTCAATGTCGAATATCAAAAGAGTGTTTGGTCGCACGTTGTGGGCACGTACGAAATCCGCCCAACCTTCGCATATTTTATTTATATGTTTTATGTATATATTTCGATTTGGATCATAAATATATTATAAACATAATGAAACAGAACGAAACAGAACAAACAGAAGCTGGGTTTTAATTTTGCACTGATATTAGGTGTGGAGTCGGATTTGCTACAGGTGTTTTATCCGACTCCATTCTGACGCCATTCCCACGCCCATTTGCAACATAAAGCAACTCAGCAGAACCAGAAATAGAAACAGATCTGAAACACCACAAAAAATAAGCCCTCTTCAACATAAAACTCACTGGAACCAAACACCATATTTAGTCAAAATTCACATTTTGGAAGCTGAAATTGCAACTATTTGGCAACACTCGGTTAAAAGGATAAGGTACGAAACTGAAATTGCAACTATTTTGCTTTTGTATTCATAAAATGTCTCATGACCGTTCTTGGATGTATAATAATCGTTATTGTTCTAATGGTCAATTGTCGAATGAATATATTATGTGTTTAATGGGATTCATGGTTGTTGCTAAAAATCATTCTGAGGCAATTGGTATAGTTGGTGTACGGTGTCCGTGTAGGAGATGTCGAAATGGTACTGTGTGATAGGAATACAGTTGAATGTCATTTGATTTCTCATGGGTTTGTTGACGATTACTATCAGTGGATCTATCATGGTGAGAATCGGTATGCTCCTCAGAATTATGCAATTCCACAAAGTTATTATGGAGATGTAGGGAGTACTTCGCAAAGTACTGATAATCCGTATATGCATTTGGTGGAGGATGGTTTGAATTTGCGTAATGGTGAGACTGTGTTTGAATTTGGGGGATGCTCTAACGAACATCAGAATGATATTAGAGAAGACCCAAATGCAGAAGCGAGAACATACTATGACATCTTACCTTTAGCGCGTAAAGTTTTGATATACTTACCTTTAGCTCCGCGCCTACATCGTATGTACATGTCGAGGAAGACAGCCGATGATATGACATGGCACCGCCGTACTCAGACTGATGACGGATGGATGACACATCCGAGGGATGGACAGGCTTGGAAGCATTTTGATGGAGAGTATCCTGAATTTGCATCAGAGCCGAGGAATGTTCGCATTGGATTATGTTCAGATGGCTTCAGCCCATTTGGCAAGTTTGGGCGTCAGTATTCTTGTTGGCCAGTGATCATTTGTGTATATAATTTACCACCTGGATTGTGCATGAAGGACCTATACCTGCTTTTATCCTTGATTATACCAGGGTCTAATAATCCAGGGAGAGACATTGATGTTTTCCTCAGACCCTTGATTGACGAGTTGAAGGACCTGTGGAACACTGGTGTACAGACGTTCGATGCGTCAAGAGAACAGAATTTCAACATGAGAGTTGCATTGATGTGGACTATCTCTGATTTTCCAGCATATGGTATGTTATCCGGGTGGAGTACACATGGTAGGTTAGCATGTCCATATTGTATGGGGGACACTTTGGCTTTCCGACTCCAATCTGGTCGGAAACAATCTTGGTTTGATTGTCACAGGGTATTTCTGCCACCTCGTCATCGATTTAGGGTGGATAGAAGAGGTATTCCTCGCAACTGCATGATCTTGTTTAATTATATGTGAGTTAACAAATATTTATTTCAATCTATATGATTTTCAGGGTTTGTGAATGGTCGTACTTGTCGGGCGATACAATCAGAACGGCTTTCTGGAGAGTCAATTGAACAATTGGTGTCCACGTTGGATGATGATGTGTTTGGAAAAAATAAACTAGCTGAACATAGATCGCCTGGGTATAATGTTCAGCACAACTGGTGCAAGAAGAGTATATTTTGGGAGTTGAGTTATTGGTCGACACAAAAAATCAGACACAACATCGACTTCATGCATACAGAGAAAAATAATGGGGAAAATCTATTACATACTGTAATGGATGTCATTGGAAAAACAAAGGACAATGAACGGGCAAGGATTGATTTGGCGACTCACTGTTCCAGACCAGAGTTGCATATGGTTGATATTGTTGGTGGCAGGAAAGCGAAACCAAAAGCGGCGTACACTTGTAACGCTGTCCAGCAAAAGGATGTTAGGCTTTGGTTGGAGCGTCTTCAATTACCCGATGGATATGCTTCCAACATTGCGAGATGTGCAAGAAATTTGAAGTTCAGCGGACTCAAGAGCCACGACATCCATATTATGGTGCAGCGCTTACTTCCGGTAGCTCTCCGTCATGTACTGCCAGTTGCCATATGGGAAACCATTACAGAGTGGTGTTATTTCTTCAGGGATATTTCAGCAACGACACTAAATGTGGAACATGTGGAACAACTAGGCCGCGACATTGTTGAGATCATTTGCAAGCTGGAGAAGATATTCTCACCTGCGTTCTTCGACGTCATGGAGCATCTACCGATACATATGCCTTATGAAGCTTTGAATGGAGGTCCGGTGCAGTATAGATGGATGTACCCTTTCGAATCGTGAGTATTATTTTCAGTTTATTATAATTGTAAACTTTTTGGAGTCGTTTACTTATTTAACTAAATATATAAATGATTCCAGGTTCCTAGGGGATTAAAGAAAATGGTAAGGCAAAAGGCACGTGTGGAAGGGTCAATATGCGAGGCATATCTTGTCAAAGAGGTTTCTAACTTCTGTTCCATGTACTTCGAAGAGGGAATAGAAACCGACCTAACACGGCCTAGGAGGCACGATGTGCCAAACCCACAGGAGGACCCAACTCGTTTGCCGTTGTTTTCTTACCCGGGACGGGGCACATTTATTGTAAAACACAGATATTACATGGAAGAAAAAGAATATAACACTGCTCATGTGTATATTCTCTGCAACACACCTGAAGTACAAGAACATCTTCGGTAAGTGTGGCTTACTCTCTTTAAAGATAAATTCAATCCATATTATATAATTTAGTAACTAACTGAACAAATTACGATGTTGTCATAGGTCGTTCCACGAGTGTCTTGAGGAGTTAAATCCCAATACAACAGAAGAAGAAAGGAATTGTGAGGTGACCCTACATTTCGCTACATGGTTTCGTATGCACGTTCAAAGTAATATGGGCACACTCGGATTTCTAAAGACACTCGCAAGAGGCCCGTCTTCTGAAATAAAAAGGTACAAGGGGTACTACGTCAATGGGTACTACTTTGACATTAGACAGTGAGATGGTAATAAAACCACTTACAATAGCGGGGTTTGTGTCAAAGGTTCCTGTTATGAGGATGATGACCATGTTGACTACTATGGCGTCATAGAGGAGATATGGGAGCTCTCGTATGGCTTGATGTATGACAAAGTCCTATTGTTCAAGTGTTTTTGGTTTGACACTAGTAAGTGGATGCAGGTGCATCCGAAAAATGGAATGGTTCAAATCAAATACAAAAGTAGAGCTTCTAAGGATGACCCGTTCATCTTAGCATCGCAGGCGCAACAAGTGTACTATCTCCGTTACGTCTCGGCCAACCGAGAACATAAGCAATGGTGGGTCGCAATGAAATCGAATGCTAGAAGCCGAGTTGATTGGAGTCATATGCAGAACGTTGATCCTAAATCTTTGAATCCCGAAGACATTTTCCAAGAGGAGCAACAACCACCTCCGGTTGGTGTTAATCCAACAATTGATGTCGCCATTGTTGAAGAAGGACTTTACGACATAGTAGATGGGGAAGAACCTGTTGACGACCCATATATAGATGGTTCGGATTACGAGTCGCACTACTCGGATGAATATGACGACTCCAATGAAGATGACGACTCCGATGAAGATGACGACGATTAGTTTATTAATTAATTGAACTATGAATTATAAATGTTTTATGTATACATTATGTTCTATTTTCTACGTTATAATTATTGTTATGTATTAACATTGACTTAATTGAATAAGTGTGATGATATTTTGATCTTATTATTTTGAATGTTGTTGCTGTTGTTCCAGGGAGCTTTGTTGCCAAACTCTAATTTAAGTTTAAGGGACTGCATTGTTGGATTCGGAATGGCTTCGGTTGGCAATTTAAATAATGTATAATACGTCGGGTGCACGTCAGATTTTGAGTCGGATTGGCGTCGGATTTTTATGTCCACAGATTTACTTCGGATTTGCTTCGGACATACCAGAATATATACTCAACCCACCATTCTCAATCGATTTCTCTGTTTCATTCAATCTTTTCCATAGACTCTCCAAAATCATAAATTTCTTTATTACAATCTTTATTCTAACACTAATCTTTAACTTGTTTTTACTTTGTAAGCTAAATCATCAAGATATCATGAAGAGGTAACCATTTTATCTTCCATTCTAAAATCATATTCATATACATTTTTTATTTTATTTTTGTTGAATACTAATCTTTAATCCAATTTTATTTTATAGGTTGATTCATAAAAAGGTCATCAAGAGGTAACCATCTAACTTTTAATTGTTCTTATTTTATTATTTCAATTCATTATCTACTTGTCTAATTTTATCTAATTTTTCTTATGATTGTTTTTTTGTAGAAAAAATTGTGTTCCTCAATAAATATTTGAGGTATGTTTTCTTTTTTATATAATGTTTATACTTTTATTATATATGATTTCAAGTTTGATATATAATGTTTTGAATTGATTGATTTTTGTTTCTATTTTGGGACATTTTTTTTTACTCATTTGTATTTCTATTTTAAATGTTTCATTATAATGTATATGTATGTGTTTTGAATAGATATTATGTAAAAAATGCATTTAATATATGCATTAATATAAATTTGTAGCCTGGTTCTGCATACATTGCAGAAACCAGGCTACAATTTTTTTTTCTGTTACAAATAAAGAGTGTCGGAATTACTTCGGACACCATATATGGCTGCGTCGGAATTACTTCAGAACTCAAAGACAAATTCCTAAACTACTTAAAGTGTCAGAAAGGAGTCGGGCACATTATTGATTCAGAATTACGTCGGACTATTGGATTCGGAATGCCTACGGATTGTTACTTCGGAATTTCTTCAGCTTTTTTCATGAAGAAATCAATAAACCTAATTCAAGTGTCAGAAAGGCGTCGGGGTACTTTAGTGATTCAGAATTACGTCGGGCTCGTTGATTCGGAATGGCTGCGAATTGTTACTTCGGAATTTCTTCAGCTTTTTTCATGAAGAAATCAATAACCCTAATTCAAGTGTCAGAAACGCGTCGGGGTACTTTAGTGATTCAGAAATACATCGGACACTGGAATTGCGACAACTTTTTTTCCTCGGAGGCCATCCGACTCCATTCCGACGTAAATTAGCTTTTTTCTTCGGTTGTACGTCGGATTTGGGAGACGCAAAAGGTGTGTTTTCTAGTAGTGTCCTTGATATTGGATACCAAATCAATTTTAGCCATTGATGTACTTATTTAATCTAATTTTTAATCTAATGGTTACAATCACATAAGGGTAAGATTGGAAAAGTCAATGACCATTTAAAAATGAACACCTCTCATGCCCCCTCCCTCCATTTATGCTCACGTACTTATTAGCCTCCCTATATTACGTGATTTGTCATAATTGTTTACTATTTTTTCCTTTTTTCTCTCTTTCTTTTCCATTTTTTTGCATTTGTTTTTCGTTTGCCTTTTTCCTTTTATTTTTTCTTGTAAATTAATGATTTTAAATTGACAACAACATTCTCATGTTGTTTTTCCCAAGCTAAACAATAAGAAAATAGAAAATTCTCATCATTGAATTTACTCAAAATCGACATTACTTCTTTTTTGTCATGTTAAAAACTGTTAATGTTTGTGTGCAATTAAAATTAATTGTTGGATCATCTACAATAATCTATGGTTTCTCTTTTTTTCCCTATATCTATAACATAGATACCCCCGATGATTAGAGGGATAACCTAGAAAAATGCAAGGAGCGGAGCGGGGTTGAAGTTTATGAATAGTGGTAGAAGGAAATAATGGGTAACACAAGCAGCCAAACACACGAAGATGGTCGTATGTAGGTTGTTTGTGATAAAGGTAATGAGTGGGGGTGAGGTAATGGATAGTTTTGTGAGGTATGATGTTAATGAGATGAGTGGCTGTTTGGAGAGCGTAGTGCCAAAATGATGGTGGGACGGAAGCATGAATGAGTATGGTGCGGATGATGTTATTTATGGTGCGTAAGGTGCGTTCGGCTTTGCCGTTCTGGGGAGATGTGTAAGGGCAGGATAGACGCATTTGAATACCATGAGCATGACAGAATTGAGTAAAGGTAGTGTTTGTGAATTCTGTGCCATTGTCACATTGAATACACTTAATGTCCATATTAAATTGAGTGTGTATTTAGGCACGAAACATAATGAAAGTGGAGCAGACTTGAGATTTATGAGCTAAAGGAAAAGTCCAGAGGAAATTTGTATAGTCATCTAAGAATATTAAATAGTAACGATGGCCAGTGGTACTAGGTATCGGGGACGTCCATAAATCACTATGAATAATATCAAAAGGCATAGAAGTAGTAGATAAAGAGGGACTAAATGGTAGTTTGATATGCTTTCCAAGAACACAAGATTGACAGAAACGAGAAGTGCAACCTGTACATTTGATTAAATTATTCTTTTGAAGGGTAGCAAAAACAGGTGCTCCTGGATGACCTAAACGTTGATGCCATAAACTAGACGACAATGTGGAAAGATGACATTGAGAAGATGGGCTAGTCGCGGAAGGGAGAGCTGGTATAGTAAAAGGATAGAGGTCTCCCGTGATGTTACATATAAGAATCCTAGTACCCTTATTAATATCTTTCACAGAGAAACCAAATGGGTCAAATTCAATAGTTACAGAGTTGTCTGTTGTAAACTTACGAACAGATATAAGGTTCTTGATTATATGAGGGACGTGGAGGACGTTATATAAGTGAAGGGGGGGATGTGGTGCTGATAGAGTGGTATGACCATGACCATGAACCGGAACCGAATGACCATTCCCAACGACGACATTATGATTGCTAGAATTAGAATAGGTGTGGAGCATACCTCGATTGGACTGTCCATGTACCAGTTGGTGTCTGGTGAATACATATTTGGCTCTTTGTTTATTGTTGTGAAAAAACGAAAAAGAAAAGGCAATGGAAAAAAAAAGGGAAGAAAAAAGAATGGCGGCTGGAAAATAGAAGTAGAAGAATTGTAAAAATTACTCCGGACCGTACAAACACCAATGCTCACAACGGTTGTCCGATTGGTTGATTACGGCGACTGCGTTAAATAATTGAAAAAAAGAAGGGAAAAAAAATAGTGGGCTATTGTATGATTTTGAGGGAGTTTCGGTGGAGTAAAAAAAAATATAGGAGAAATTTTTTAAAATAGGATCTTTTTGGCTCTGATTACCATGAAAGAATATACAATGTGACATTACATGAGTATATATAGAATAAATTAGGTTAAGTGACGTAAACCTAATGGGCCTATACAATAGTGGGCTTGTACACTAGACAACTACTAATAATATCTAACAGTTATCATAGAGTAACCACCACTCAACAACGTACTATTTAGGCAAGTAATCACAAACACACGTACAAAATGAAACTAAACAAAGTGATCCTCAATAAACCAACAAACATGTTCACTGCAGTACATCGATGAAACAAAAAATGAATATAAACCACATAAACAAAACAATAAACAAAAATGTTAGTTCCAAGTCACCACAATATATTGTATTATGGTTACTTCTTCGTAACCACAATATATTGTATTATGGTTACTTCTTCGTAACCACAATATATTGTATTATGGTTACTTCTTTGTAACCACAAACACATAGTTAAGAAGATTAAAAACAAAATGGTCCTAAATAAATCAATAATCCAATAAACATGCTCACAAACACAGAATATTTTATTGTGATTAATTTTACACACAACCCAACTTAGTAGGTGGTTAAAGGCGGTGTAACAATGAAAATTTCACTAGAAGCGGTTTCTAACATCGTAAATTTCGATTATCTACTTCAAAATTATCAAATTTCCAAAACATAATTGAAATTAAAATTACCCAAAATTAAAAATTCTCAAAATTGAATTCCCATAACCAAATTTTAAAAATTCTCAAAATTGAATTAACCATAACCAAATTTAGATTACCCACTTCAAAATTATCAACAAATTGTAATGTTATGGTTTCTAACATCTCAAATTTTGATTACGCACTTCAAATTATCAAAATCAAAATTGACAATGAAACTACCCAAAAATAAAAAATTCTCAAAATTTAAATTACCCATAACCAAATTTAGATTATCAAGTTGTAATGTTATTGTTTCTAACATCTCAAACTCGCGAAAATAAAATATTACTCAAAAATTCGCAAGTTGTAATATTATGGTTTTTTAACATAACAATGAAAAGGTTTAAACTTTACCTTCTAATAGATGTGATATGCGGTTTTGAAGATGCGTGAAACTTGTAGGGTTTCAAGACCAAATTTTTTGGAGAAGAAGAAGAAGAATCGTGGAGGAAATTAGTTTTGGAGGAGAAGATGAATAGTGAGAGCATATTGTTTTACAAATAGGAATTAGTTTTAGTGGGGTGAAAACTGATAGTGCTTTAGAGAATAATGGTTTTGTTTAAATATTAATATTGTAAAATGACTAATAAGACCTTTGGTATTGGAGTACCAAATTATATTTGGTACCACAAGTCATTAATTATTTACTAGAAGAATTAGCAAGTGTTCATAACTAAAATATAGTATTCTTCAAATAAAATACTTTACATTTATGAAACGAGAAAATGCCAAAATAGTCCCCGATAGTGGGATCGAATTGCACTTTTGCCCCTAATAGTTACACGGTTGCATTTTAGTCCTCGAAAGTGGACAAAAGGTTGCACTTTAGTCCCAGGGTCATGTTTTCCAATAAAGTTGGGTCAAAACACGATTTTTAATAATTATGGGGTCAAAACATGATTTTTAACAATTCGGTCCCACTATCGGGGAATATTTCGGCAACCATTATATTATAGTTTGTCCATTAGCTAACCCATAATTGTAGACGTTATTGAAAAACAACCATAAAAAATCGTGTTAAAAATCGTGCTTTGACCCCATAATTGTTAAAATTTTTGTTTTGACCCCAACTTTATTAAAAAACATGACATGGGGACTAAAGTGCAACATTTTGGCCATTTTCGATGACTAAAATACAATCGTGTAACTATTGGGGGCTAAACTGCAATTCGTTCCCACTATCGGGGACTATTTCGGCAATTTTCTCTTCATGAAACTATCAAAAGCAAGAAGAAGATGCACGTGGGTCGACGATGCACCAGGTACAAGCCGAATATGCACGTGCGTGGCACATGTGAACGAATGTACAACTCTTCAAGCACGTTTTAATATATTAACATGATTTTGAAATTAGCCTAAAAATATTCTCATATAAATCCGCATCATAATACTGACTTTCATATCATTATTAAAATTCTAAAAATTTGTATATTTTAATAGTTATATTTATTTTTACATGGTAAATTTTGTTTCATTTATTTATTAACCCTAGAATCCAAAACAATTGTCATTCTCACATATCGAGTTAAATCTTTAATTATATTATTAAGAAATTAATATTGTGAAAGTTCATTAAAAGATTAACCAACTGTACAAATTTTATAATAATAATTAGTTATTGATGGTCAAAGTTCAATTTTAAAAAAGTCAAGCGACAATTATTTGGATATGAGGAGATAGGTGACAATTAAAAATTATGAGGAAAATCATCGGGCGAAAAATATAAATTATTGGCCTAATGCAACATTTTCATGTAAGCTATTGCATTGGTTAGGTCGAGAGTGACTTATGGTACTAATCATTTTTTTGGTATTAGTAATATCAAATGACAATTTAGTCAATTTGCCACAAGGTTAATACTAATTATTATTTTATAGATTTATAAATTATTTAGTTAATAAATAAGCTATACTACATTTTAGGCATTAGTTAAGGGATTGATTGGTGATAGTTCTCTACAAATTGATTCAGTCAAACAACCCCTTCTATTGTGGCGAATTGTTTGGCTTCCAGAACCTAATGCTAATAGTTCTTCATAAATACGGGGTTACCCATATGCTAATAGTTCTCCTCTCGGCCTAATCTTCATCACAAGGTAGCTCTTTTCACTAAATTATTGTTTGCCACACTTACGAAATTAGTTGGGACTGTATAATATGTTATTTGTTGCTAATATTCACATTAATTCTATAAAAATCCAATCTTGATTGGAGTTGTGATTGTTGCTCAAATAGTCGATTGTTCTTTTTGTTTAATAAATTAGTGTAATCTCAATGTTTTGGTTTAAGTTCAACAAGTAATTTCCAATCTTTTAGTAATTGTTTCTATTGACCAATTTATATATTTTCTGTACACTAGTTGAATTTTGGAATCGTTCTTAGGTAAACACTGAACCATTTTTTATTGTTTGCTTATAATTTTATACTTCAGTTACATTGACAATTGTATATTGCTGATAATTTATAAGTTTATGCTTACTATTTGTAAATGTAGCTTGTCATATGGACTAAAATAAGATTTTTTCATTATTCGTCAGATTTTGATCCCAGCACTTGCGAAAGATCACTATGTGACAAATGTGTTGAATTTAACGATGGGATGTTATGAATATTTGAACATCGATCCAGGATTCCCACAAAAGAAAAGGAGTGGAACATTTTCCATATTTGAACCATTGGGTGTTAGACTGATGGGACAGAGCAATATCAAGTTAGTGGCAAACAGTGTCCACACCAATGGGACATGTACGAATGGTACGATGCGGACATGCCACAAAGCAAAGATGGAAGGAGATGCGGGTAATGACAATGAAATTCCTACAAGAATGAGATGGTAACGAAGCAACAATGGGATCGTTTGGCAAATGGAAAAGAAGTAAAGAATATCAACTGAAGCTTCTAGTTAACGAATTACGGATAGATCTTTGTTGTGCAATAGTTAATCACAAGAACAACAAACTCAAGGACGGGAAGGACAATATCCAGGTTAAAGCCAACATGTTCTGCAAAGAAATTAAGGACGGGTTGGTCAGTTTGTGCGCTGCTCGTGCTTCGACCATTCAAGCGGAGCCGGTTGTTCCAAAGTCGAACAGATCTAGGCGTTAGATACCAGCCTAATAGGTTACTAGTTTGAGTTATTGTTTCTATGTTTTTTAGATTTCAGTATAGCTTAACTATCCTTTTGGTGCCATTCTAGGACATAAAATATTTAGTTTGAATTTGAATTCATTTTGATAATTTCTGTTTCCTCACACCCATTTGCCAATTACACCTGTGAAATGGTTAATTTAAATTAGCAATGATACTTTAATACGATGGAGAAATAACTCGATCATGTGTATTTGTCCTGTAACCCAGTTTTATGGTTAATTTACATTTGCCAATGTCACGTGTAAAATGGTGAATTTAAATTTGCCAATTAGCAGAGAGGAAAGGTTAATTTAGATTTGCCAATTACCACAGTGAAAGGTTAATTTAAATTTGCCAATTAAGACAGAGGAAAGGTTAATTTAAATTAGCAATGATACTTTAATACGATGGAGAAATAACTCGATCCTATGTATTTGTCGTGTAACCCAGTTTGATGGTTATTTTACATTTGCCAATGTCACATGTAAAATTGTTGAATTCAAATTTGCCAATTACCACAGAGGAAAGGTTAATTTAAATTTGCCAATTACCACAGTGGAATGGTTAATTTATATTAGCGACTGCACTATAGTGAGATGGTGAAAAGAACACGCCCATTTGTATTTGCCATTAAATTGAATTCTATGGTTAATTTAAATTTATAAATTATGGTTAATTTATTAGATTCTCTACTTAGATCGATAATTTCAACTTTCTCACACCAATTGACCAATTACACCAATGAAATGGATAATTTATATTAGCAATGACACTATAATATTATGCGAAAATAAGTCGAGCCTTAGTATTTGTGATTTAATTCAATATTACGGATATTTTATTTTTCCCAATTACACATGTCCAATGGTGAACTTAAAATTAGCCATGACACTTTAATATGTTGGGAAAATAACTCGAGTCTTTGCATTTGCCATTTAATTGAATTGTATGGTTAATTTAAATTTGGCAATTAACACAGTGGAATGATTAATTAATATTAGCGATTGCAATATAGTGAGATGGTGAAAATAACATGCCCTTTTGTATTTGTCATTAAATCGAACTCTATGGTTAATTTTTATTTACAAATTACCACAGTGGACTGGTTAATTTATATTAGCGATTGCACTATACCGAGATGGTGAAAATAACATGCCCCTCGTATTTGTCATTCAAACGAATTTTATGGTTAATTTACATTTACCAATTGCTTATGCGACCTCAAATCTGAAGTACAATGACTAATATAAACATAAATTTATAAAATACTTTTCTCAACTCAATTCAACTCAATAAAACATTGTCAATCAACTATTCAAGTAAAGGAAACCAACTAAACCATCCACTAGATGGTAGAACAAAAATTCAGAAAACATTCTACCGACATCGTCATCATCATCATCTGCATCACCAAAATTCGAAAGCTCAATTTGTTCACCGGCATCGTCATCGTCATCATATGCTACCCATTAATCAAACAACATTCGAAATTAAACACGGTGCAAAAATGAATCTGGGAACATCAGAATGTGAATATCATTCCAAAAACAAAACACGATCAGCAATTAAACAAACCTTCAGTAGAAGGATCTTCGGTAGCACAATCCGGGTTCGTGAGATGTTCTCCTCCGAATGCACAATTTTGCGTTGCAGAGCCATGAGCACAAAAACTTAAAATCAGATTAAATAAAAAAATTACAAAAATTACAAAGGAAAAAATATATGAAAACAACTAATCAGAAAGTAATTGGGTAAAAGTCATTATATCTTCAAATCCCATACTCAAAAGAAGAAGTAAATTAAAGAAGAAAAACAACTAAAATTAGCTTTTTTATGTGGCGACTTCGATGAACGCAATATGAACCATCTGATGAAAATTTGTATGATAAGCACTAAATTAAGGTTTCCTACAACAACTTTTAATTGGAATCACATGATTTTAAGGAAAGATTGGCGATGAAATAGGAGAGATTGAAGGAGGATTGAATATCTTAAAATTAAATAAGATTAAAGTGGATGATTTATTTGTTTTTTGTTTAATTATTGCAAAAACATAAATTAAACAACATTAGCCCACATTTGCCCGTTTCATTCTTTACCATTGGATCAAAAGGACTAGACATTTGGACCATCTAACGGACCTGATCAATTTGATATCAATTACCAAATAAAATGTTTGGTACCATAAGTCCAAACCCAGTCAGGTCTAATGCGACAGTTTCTGATATAACCGGTTGCATTAGAACCTCTATCGCAACAGTCATGTGAATGGTGTTACATTAGCTCTATCTATTTCAACGGTTTGGAGGAAGGCGTTACATTCACTACTAGAAAACAGACCTTTTGCGTCGCCCAAATCCGAAGTACATCCGAAGAAAAAAGAGCAATTACTTCGGAATGGAGTCGGATCACGTCCGAGGAAAAAAAGTTATCGCAATTTTGAGATCCGAAGCCATTTTGAATCCAAAATGTCTGACACCATTCTGAAGCCAACATTGATTTGACATAAAGATTGTACTGAAGCGAATCCGAAGCCAAACTCTGAAGCATTTCTGAATCCAAATCCTACTTCCTTTCTAGCCTTATCTAATCAATTCCGAAGCAATTATGAAGTCAATATCTATGACGCCCGAAGTAATTCTGAAGCCAATATCTATGATTTCCGAAGTAATTCCGAAGCCAAATCCTTCATAGCAGAAAAAAAAATTTGCAGCCTGGTTTCTGCAATTTATGCAGAATTCCAGGCTGCAATCGTATCAAATGCACCCAAAATACATTCAAAACACATCTGAAACACAATTACAATCAAAATACAATACCCAAAATACATAACATAATGAAACATCCAAAATACATTTGAACACAACCTATTCAACAAAAAACACAAAGAAAAATCCATTAATTCAAAACATACATACATCAAACTTGGATACATATTTAATAAAACATAAACATTATTCAAAAAAATAAAAATACCTCAAATATTTTGAGGAACACACTTTTTCCTACAAATAACATAAGAAGAAAAAAATTAGACAAAGTTAGACAAATAAATAAATGATTGAAATAATAAAATGCAAATATAAAATTACCTCTTTATGACCTTGTTATGAATTATTAGCCTACAAAATGAAAAATGAATTCAATATTAATATTGAACAAAAATGAAATAGAAAATGTCTATGAAGTTGAATTTAGAATAGTTACCTCTTATGAATTAGTCTAGAAAATAAAAACAAATTAAAGATTAGTATTGAACAAAAATGAAGAAGAAAATGTATATGAATTTATGATTTTAGAAAGAAGATGGAAGATGTTGATTAAAAAGGCATGAGAATGATTGAAATGGTGCATAAATAGCCATAATTCTGATATGTCCGAAGCCATTCCCAAGCCTATCTTCTTTCGGAAAAAATCCGAAGCCATTCTGAAGCCATTCCGAAGCTAAACAAATCCACGTTTCAGGATCTGAAGCCAATCCGACTCAAATTTGTTTGATTTCTGAAGTCATTCCGAATCCTTTGCAACTGAAGCCAATCCGACTCAAATATGGATTGAATTATATAATATGGATTGAATTAATCTTCAAATGCACACTTACCGAAGATGTTCTCGTACTTCAGGTGTGTTGCAGAGAATATACACATGAGCGGTGTTACATTCTTGAGGTTCAATGTAATATCTTTGTTACATTCTCGGGTTCGAGCCCTCTTGCTAGCAAGGAATTGGTTAGAGAGATGATTTCTCTCACTAGTTTGATGCTAGTCGCTTATTTCCTTGAATTTATGAGTTTACGAATTGTGTTGATGATTGTAATGAATTATTCATATT
This sequence comes from Echium plantagineum, assembly GCA_003412495.2. Classification (NCBI taxonomy): domain Eukaryota; kingdom Viridiplantae; phylum Streptophyta; class Magnoliopsida; order Boraginales; family Boraginaceae; genus Echium; species Echium plantagineum. The sequence goes on along the minus strand of CM016562.1, from coordinate 24,261,724 downwards.
CATAAAATAAAAGGGTTTCCCTTTTTGTTAAAAAAAAAATATTGATCATGTTAATCTATATATTTAACTCGATTTTAATCTAATACTATCGAACCATAACTTCGAACTAATTTTGATATGTCATTCTATCTTTTATTTATTTATTATACTAACGAAATGATTTTATTGATCAAACAAAAGAAATACGAACTAATTTTGATATGTCATTCTATCTTGCTTTGCACCAAAGCAAGACTTATCCATTCACATCACGCCATTCATACTTGTCATATAAGTACTGATGTACTACTTTAATTACATGAGTACTTCATTAATAATTAGTTAAGATGTATTTTGTCGATATGTGCTTGAATTATTCAACACTAGATTAATGAATGGTTAAAGAAAAGAATTAAGAAATTAAAACAAATACAAAAAAGGACAAAATTGTCTTATTTTGTCGTAGTTTTATGATCTAATAGTACAAATTTTGACAAATTTAGCAACATAATAGTATGATACATGACATAATCATCAATTACTCTTTTGACAATGATCATGTTAATCTATTTAATTCGATTATAATCTAATACTATCGAACTATAACTTCGAAATAATTTTGATATGTCATTCTTGCTTTACACCAAAGCAAGAGTTATTCATTCATATCACGACATTCATACTTAGCATATAAGTACTGATGTAATACTTTAATCACACGAATTACTCTTTTAACAATGATCATGTTAATCTATTTAACTCTTATAATCTAATACTATCGAACTATAACTTTGAACTAATTTTGATATGTCATTCTTGCTTTGGACTAAAGCAAGAGTTATTCATTCATATCTCAACATTCATACTTATCATATAACTACCGTATAAATGTAGAATGAAGAATGGTTACCTCTTATGAAGCCAATCCGACTCAAATTTAATTACATGAATACTCTACAAATAATTACTTATCATATAAGTACTAGTGTAATACTTTAGTTACATGAATACTTTATAACAAACTTGTCCTATTTTGTCGTAGTTGTATGATCTAATAGTACAAGTTTTGACAAATAATTACATGATTACTTCACAAATAATTAGTTATGATGTATTATGTCGATATGTGCTTGGATTATTCAACTTTATATTAATGAATAGTAAAAAAGAAGAACGCAAAAAATTAAAACAAAGACAAAAATTAAAACATAAACAAAACAATTATATTAATTTTATAAATTTATAATATCAATGAAAAATAATTTATAATCAAAATTTCAATACAAAAAACAATTCCTCACACTATATAAAGAAACTCAATCTCCAACGTCCTTAAGCATTTCAATCCAACGGCTAGACACCACGATCCAAACCTTTCCAAACCCACCAATCACATAACACTACACTATATAAATAACTCAATCTTCACCGTCCTTAAGAATCTCAATCCAACGGCTAGACACCATAATCCAAAATGGTTTCGGATTGGATTCAGAATGTAAATTTTCAAAATCCCAAGCAATTCCGAAGCAATACTGGAGTCCGAAGCCATTCGGACTCCATTCTAATACTATTTTCAATTTTTAGTCCGAAGCCACTCCGAAGTTAGGATATCTGAAGCCATTCCGAAGCTTAAGTATATGGTAGATATTTGAAGCCTCTTCTTACATGACGCCCGAAGCAATTCTGAAGCCACTATCTATCATTTCCGAAGGTAAATCCTTCATAGCAGAAAAAAATTTCGAAATCCCAAGCAATTCCGAAGCCATACTGGAGTCCGAAGCCATTCTGACTCCATTCTAATACTATTTTCAATTTTTAGTTCATTTCGTTTATTATTATCAAACATATGTCTGGTTTCGTTATAAGTTTGGCTTCGGAATTGATTCGGTTTTTATTTTATTTTGTTATAAATTAAATCAATTAATATGTCTGAAGCCATTCTGAAGTAATTTTGACACCAATTTCAGAGTCATTCAACATTTTTGCAGTTGACCTGCCTCCTGAATCCAATCCGAAGCCATTCCGAAACCTTATTTTTTGCTTCGGATTTTCCATCTGAAGCAAATTAATATGTCCTAAGCCATTTTTAAGTAATCTTGACACCAATTTCAAATTTTATGGGTTGACCTCTCTTCTGAAGCCAATCCGACGTGAATCCGAAGCCTCTGCGCTGGCGTCGGATTTGACCTCCGACTCCAAAAGCTCGTTTTCTAGTAGTGATTAGATACTAAGATGACTACCACTATCTATATACTAACAGTAGATCAAGCTCACATAAAACACACACCAAAAAAATAACAATAATTATATGAAATAGTTTAGAATTAATTACCCGAATGCAAATAAAAGCAGAATACTCGAAGAGTTAAAACCACTCAATTGTCTCAAATATATATAACACAAGTACTATCTCCAGCACCCAGAGATCACTCAAGGGTCATTACTTAATATGAGATGATATTTGGATGGTTATATATGAGGCATACATTTCATACTCCCTCTGTCCCTAAAAGATTGTCACATTTTCACATTTGATGGTCAACAAAACACGATTTACAATATAAATATATATTATTTTACATGTGAATAAAAAATTATAAAAAGTTAATATTTCAAATATATATATATTGAGAGGAATCTAACAAGACTATACTATTTCTTGTCATTTTATGAGAACTCATGATCAAATTTTGTAATGTTTGACTAACAAAAGTCAAAATGTGACAATCTTTTAGGGACGGAGGGATACACAAGCATCATAGAATGTGTTCCATCGTGCATTCACTAGCTTGCTAAAAAGAAGCATCCCAATCACACACGTCCATCATTTCATCCATGGATACTCAGAACATGTACTCAATTTTTGCAATTGACAATGGAATTTTATGATGTAATCAAATAAACGAAAGTTGGACTTTTCCCTAAAAGTACAACTCGAGAAGTCGAGAGTGAAAAAAACTCATGCCCATGACTCATTTTAGTCTTTAGAGGAATCCATTACACTGACTACACCCGGATGTATTTTATATATAAACAATAATAATATATAGTTATAACTTATTGTTGCCTAAAAATAGGAATATACTATGGAATGAAGAGAGGCCCGAAAGTTTAGGACTTCCTCTACATTTCTCTTATTTGCTATTTAATCAATCTTGAACAATGGCGGCAGATTTGGTTGAGTTGGTGTTGTTTGGTTGTTCCTTCAACATTTTGTAGGAACAACTTTTTTTGTTCACCACAACCCTTTATATATATATTATCTGTCGGCCGTCCTCCGACCACACTTTTTGTTCACATTGTTCCGCCAGGCCGAGGCGGACTATTTTATTCTGTCACGGGCATCCATATTATATTTTTGTCAAGATGGAAGAAACAAGAATTATGTCAAGATATGCGTCGTCATCGACTCCGTCATCATCATTATTATCAATATCGTTAGAGCACGCACCTCCGGTTTCGAGAACCCAGAGTAAGAAGAGACTTTCCAAACAGTTATCCATGTTGGAGACGCCTCGAGACGTTGCGTGGGAGAAGCAGCGTCGTCGAAAGTTCCAACAAGAGATCAGGAGGAAGGGTGAAGATTTGACGGATGAAGATATGACAGAGCTCAAAGGTTGTATAGAGCTGGGTTTCGGTTTCAAGGAGGAAGATGGACAAGACTTATGCAACACATTACCTGCCCTCGACCTCTATTTTGCAGTCAATCGCCGCGAATTTTATTCGTCCCCAACCAGTCCGCTCTCGTCGCCTACCAATAGTAGTCGCGGTATTGGGGACCGGACGACGTCGTTGGGTAACATCGGAACCGAATCGGGGAATTCGGATTCATGGAAGATTTGTAGTCCAGGTTTAATTTACTTACTCTTATATATAACCCTATATATATGTCCCTTTAAATTAATGTACTGTGTAAATGGTCGCTGATATTGACGTAAAATATATATTTTACTCTTTTTGGATGGAGACTCTAAATTTTGACACAAAGAAGGAAATAAAATAGCACATCTTTTACCATAACAAGGACCATAAATAAATTGATATTTTCATAACAATATATTGATTGGTGATCTAATAAATTTGTGATGTTGATGATGTGTATAATAGGTGATGATCCTCAACAAGTAAAGGAAAAGTTGAGGCATTGGGCACAAGCGGTTGCTTGTTCAGCGTTACAATCGCACTAATGAATTGATTGGAGCAAAATATGATCACGCTCACTAAAGAGACTTATACTAAGTAGTACATGAAACCAAGTAGTACTACGAATAGTAGTTTCTTGGGGGGGGGGGGGAGGGGGGAGGGTTGGTGTGTGGAAGGAGGAACACACCCTATTATTTATGTTTGGTGCACATGGAAAGATGAAGGGCTTATTTGTTTGTATCCTTATTAAATGTCTACTAAATGAAAAAGAGTAATGATTATTTTTATGAGGAAACGTCTTTGATTATTTATTTGTTAGTTTTTGAAATAGAACCAGGCTCGACCAAACATTACAATCTAATGTTAAGCCTACCTCAGTATTTCAACCTATATATGTTTTGAGTCTCGTTTTCTCTTTCGAGTGAAATTAATCAATAAATTGTTTATAACTTCTTATATTATATAAGAAGATTAATATTTCATCAATAGCATAACTAATTTAGCAAATAGAATTTTCTCTATAAAAATTCCCCATCAATCTCCAATTTCCCTGATAAAGTTCAGCAATATTATAGGTTATTTGAGATTTCCCTTTATATATTTATATTTCATAATTTATTTTATTTTTGTATTTCTATCTTCTATTTTTTCTTTGATATTGTCTTAATTTTTAAAATTTGGAGTGTTACTTATATTTTCTTATAATTAATTTTTTTTTTCTATTTACGAAAAAAAGAAAAAGGAATTATTATTTATACGTAGGGTGCCATTTCTAGTTTTTGCATAGGGCCCACAAAAGGTTAGGACTGGCCCTGAATAGAACAAAAACATCAATATATTCATTATAGAGTATTTCGAACTACATAGTATTATTTTGTGAAGACAGATCTTTGAATTACATAATATTTTCGATCATTTTGAAGTTATGCACTTGTGTGTTTGTTAACAAAACAGAACATAATTTACTAGTTAGAATTATAAGCAAAATGATAATATGAAATAATTGTTGGATAAATAGAGGTGAATTCAAATTTGGCAATTCTTACGTTGTCGTAAGATGGAGGAAGAATGATTAAGTTTGAAAAGAGTGAAGAATGTGTACCACATTGCTTGAGTGGGTTAATTTGCTCATATAATAAGGTGGCATCTTCCAAGCCTTAGTAAATGTGTATTAGTATTATGCTAAGGCCTCTCGTGCGGTAGTTGTGCAATTCTTGGAAAGAGCTTAGAAGAAATTCTTGTGCACGTTGCGGGTATGAATGATGCGGCTTCGAAAAACCAGGCCGAGTTTTTCACCTAGAATTGAATTTTGAAGATTCAAATGTCACGAAACGGTTATAATTAGTGGCAATCAAACGTTAAAATGCTTTGATCTGGTTTAAGGGTGATTAGTGCACCTTAATGACAAAAAACGTTAGCAACTCAGCCCCTACTTATTCTCATCTAGTCATTTCGAATTGGAACACAACACACACTAAAAACCAATTGCACCATTACCACAAATTTTTGAATTTTAGTATCAACACAGCACCCATCCCCTCTTATTTTTACATATTGCTTTATGTTTGGTCATCATAAAACGCGTCCAAGGTTCGACAATTAGGTTGTAGTGCTAGCTACACCGATGGTTGTCATTTTATCTTGGGACGATTGGTTTCAAGATTTCCAAAGCACCAAGGGAATAGGACGAATCATTTTTAAGGAAATTGTGTTGACACACGACTTGACGATTATATACATTCTATTTTTTTCCATTTTTGCATGCGTAATTTTCTTCAGTTTGTTTGTAAAGTATTAGTATTCAGTTCTGTCTTCCCTGTTGTAATGGAGCACAATAATGTTCACGTGACTTTCTATATTTTTAGCGATCTTCAAAATGTAATAGGTAGTTTGGTGCCTACTGTTCCGAATCCGAATGTACTCCCTTCTCTGAGAATGGGCGAACTGCTTGGGCAGAATACTAATGTGGTCGAAGTGCCTCCACTTCCCCCACAAAAGGTTGACCCCGTTCTAAAACATACACTTACCAAACCTCTAGCTTTTTCATGACAGAATTTCAAAGGGTGGAGAGACCAAATGATGTTCTACTTGAAAACCTTGAACCAACAATGGTTCATGGTTGGGGAACCTCCTATGGTGCAAGTTAATGTCGATGGGATGTTTCCGCGGTCGAGGCTTGGAAACGACCCAATTACCTAAGTCGGAATTATATTTTGACTTATTTATCAGATGACATATATGGTATATATAAAACATACATCATTGCGAAAAAATGTTGGGAGCCCTTGAGTAAAAATATAAAACTCCATATGCGGGTGCCGAAAAGTTCATTGTGGGACACTTTCTAAAATATGTAATGGTCGATGGGAAATCTATGAGCAATCAAGTTCGAGAACTTGAACTCATTTTCCATGACATTCATGCCGAGGGCATGGAGTTAAGTGAAATGTTTAAGGTTGCCGCCATCATGGAGAGACTTTAAAAGTTATCCTAAAGATAAACGAATGGACATGACGGTTGGACAATTGTCCTTACGCACTTAAGAATTGAGGAAGACAATAGGAATGTGGGGATTATAAGTGTTTCTCGCAACTCTTATGCGGGAGAGCCTAAGACAAATGTGATTGAATATGGAACCTCGTCAAAATATAATACAGGGAAAAAAAGAGTGGGTTTGCATCTAAGGAAAATAAACTTAAGAAGTGGTTCTAACACTCCAAAATCTTTCAATGGGGTTGGCTTTAATTGTAACAAGAAAGATCACAAATCTTTTGATTGTAGACAACCCAAGAAAGTTAAAAATGTGGCTAATATGTTGACCAAGGAATCAGATGAGGTGAAATTATCTTCCGTGAGTTCCGAAGTTAACTTTGTAGGGACTAACCCGCAAGAACGGTGGGTAGATACTGGTGCTACTAGGCACGTTTGCTCCGTGAGAGACCATTTTTCTACCTTCAAGCCAATTACAAATGGAGAAAAGATGTATATGGCGGCAACTCAACTAAGGAATCAAATATGGAATAAATTAGGGCGAGCAAGTATATTAGGATGTAAAATACTCCGTGTATCCCTAAATGATCGGTACATGTTGATTTTTTATGGTCAACAAAACACGATTTAAAACGTCAATATCTCTTATTCTACATGCCAAAAAATTATATAACATTTGATATTTAAAAAATGTATATTGAGACGAATCTAACAAGATCCCATATGACTATATTATTTCGTAATTATCGTTCAACAAGAATTCAAGGACAAATTTTAACCAACAAAAACTAAAAATATGTCAATCATTTAGGGGTGGAGGGAATATATTCGTATCTATCATCAATCAAATTCTTCAGTCTTTTCAAACCAAAAGCAATTGGTTACAACTCTCAAATTACATATATGTCAATCCACTAACATGGGTATAAAGATTATCAATAGCTTTCTTAAACAAGATGCCTTTAATATAATTACAACATATATTTCAGAAAATGTACAACTCAAGATTTTATCCCAAAATGCTAAAGAGGCTATCTTTTGTAACTTAAAGAGCAATATTGCATTATCTCAAGCTACTGTGGCATCATAATTCTCAAGCAGAATTGGCATTCCTCGTTTCCTCGCCCACGATCGCATGGTTTCTCACTTTCGTCGTTCCATTTTTAGTGTTGCTCTTAGGAGTTGTGGAGCCAGAACCAGTGTCTGAATAATCCTTGTTCTTAGGAGTTGTGGAGCCAGTAGAACCAACGCTGTGACGTGTTAGCCTGGAGCATGATCTCTTCTCATCTTGAGAGCACTTAGGGGCATCATTATAGCTTTTCGTCCGTGTTAGGTTAGGTGATTTGGGACGAGTCAAAGGTAGCTGCAACACAATTAGCAGAGTTACACCTATACCAAGTAAGCATACATAGGACAGAAGGACATAAATACTCCCTCCGATTCAAATTAATTGACGGTTTTTGCTTTACAAGGCCAAATTTGTGCCTAATCGGAGGTGGAAATGTCAATCAGCTTAAATGGAGGGAGTTTGTCAGAAAACTGAAATAACATATTTGCTTGCTTAACTTACACATGGTGAAGGAGATGTCGGACATATGTGATAATCGAAATGCAGTAAAGAATCTTTAGATTTCCTTCAATGCACGGCAAGCACTAGACTATCTACTCAACTATTCTAATAAAGTTTACTGGAATTTTTCGATGACCATCAGCTTTCCCACTTTAAGCGATAAAACTACATATTTACTAGAGATATGTTTACTACTTTAAGAGATAAAACTACTTATTAATTTGTTAAAAGTTGTAATCAGTCCTTTGAAGTGATTGATCAATGAAGTTTTATCCCGTTCATTATTGCTAGATACGTTGACAAGTAAAAACGTTGTGGCAACAAGTAAGGGAATAGAATGGAAATTGTCGAAGTGATATCACTGTTCCCAGGTTTTGGACTCTCTAACACAGTGCTCGTCCCCAATGTTTGTAATTTGTATTAGAAAACTCACATAATTCCGACAGGACTTAAAACATAGGCAAACAAACACAGTTAGGGGACTTAAACAAAGCCAGGTGAAACATGTCAAGTTTAGTTATGAATTATGATATCTGATCTACTACAATAACTATATTATACAATTATGAGTAGAAGTATGAAATGCTCATCACCTTTTTCAGCTTGGCCTTAGGAGGAGGTCCTTCGCGATAAAAGCTAGGAACTGGATTGGCCTTGTAACTCATTCTCTTCCGTAGCTGCCTTAGTGCTGCTTCTTCCTCTTCCTAAGATTCACAGAAAGATTATGACAATTTGGTTAAGCATACAACGACAAAAAAGATACCTAGTCTCGTCGTAGTATGAGTATAGACTAAAGGATAAAAAAAACATAAAATCTGTATTGAGAAGTGAATAAGTTACCTTTATCCTAGCTTCTTCCGCAAGTTTCTCAGCCTCCATCGCTTTTTGCTTCTCTTCTAGCTTCGTGTAAAACTGAAACAGGGAGACAAAGGCTAGGTAATCAAATATTCAGTTCTATTTAACCATGTTTCTGTAACAGAGGTCATAATGTTTCATGTTTAGGTACCTCCTTACGTCTGGCAACACGTTCATCGCAAACAAATTTTGGCCCAACAGGGACAGTAGGTCTGAACTTCGCTGATCTAGATGAACTTTTCAAGCTAAGGAAGTTATCTTGTCGCGGATAAGAAATAGGCTGACACAGAAAAGTACCCAAGCATATTCTAACATATTCTTAACACAGTTTTTAGAAACAACAAAACAAAATTATGAGTTTCATTCATGTGAAGGATACAAGGAAGTAAAAGAGCAATTATCTTCTTCATCATGATATCTGTCATCAGTATTAGCGTGCATAGGCTTCCTTAACACTGAAGGCGAGTATGGCTGAAAACAAATTATCGAAGATCAATATTAGATCGAATATACTTCCTCATAACGTTTGGATAATTTTAACATGTAGGCGTGTCTTTCATAATATCATGATGTTGAGTTATGTGGTAAAGTCAACCCAAAATCGAATGAAGATGGCCTCCAATATGAAGGTAAATCAGCTAATACCTGTCTTCTTTCGTTCTTCACCGGGCTCTGCAGATCATCCTTCTTTGACATAGGACTTTCAGTATCATCGTCGCTTTCAACATCACTAGCATCATTACTAATACCTAAATCCAATTTTTGTGCTGAAACTTGTTGTGGCTGTGCTTTAGGAGTACTTGTTTTCGGACTTTCTGAAGCTTTAGCGACTTCTGTACCATCTACAGATACTTTAACGCTTAACTTCTTCTCTGTATTTTTGAAGGCCTCGATCTTAGCTCGAAAACTCAAAGCACTTGGGTCAATTTTGGTGCTCTCCTCAGTCGAAACCTCCTCGTGCTTCTCCTCAACTTCTTCATCAGCCGCGGCATGTAGATTATAATCAGACGGCGACACCTGCTCTGATTCGACTTTGTCATTTGATATTTTTGGAGCAACATGGACTCTATCAAAAGTCTCTTCATCAGGCTTCATATTCAGCTTATTGCCACTTCTTAAACCTGTAACATCCCTCCCCATCTTCCTGTCTATGAAAACAAAATGTATTAAGAGTTTAAGACAATCTTATAGTATTTTTATGTCACTTTGAGGCATGACTATTGAGAAAATTGCCAAGATTCGTCCCAGTTAAACTGCACCTTTTGTACCAATATCTGGGACCACTTACGCAGACTCAATATTAACTGAGACCAAAATGCAACTTGCACATATTTACTCGGACCATTTTGACAATTTTCTCGATGACTATTCAATAACTTCTACCACATGCCTATCAATTTCTTATATCATATACTCCCTCCATATCGAAGACATTGTCTAGTTTTGCAGTCATTGATTGACCTTTTTCAAAATTTGATATTAATTGTTTCATATTCGATCCAATTTTATCAGAAGATAATATTTCAAGTATTTCTCTACTATCGTTTTGTTTGGCGCTTCAAATTAAAGTTATGTATGTCATTTTAGATTGCATAATTAGCTAATTTTAATAATTGAAAAATATACTATACTATCTTTATTAAATGGAGGTAGACCGTAGAAATGTAGTAAAATTATCAATTACGTAAGATAACATATAATATAGTTATATTCATGATGGTTGACATAATGAAAGGAAATGCAAAGCATCAACATCACAATATTGCTATACAAAATATTACATTGACATGCTCTAAAGTTCTGCTTAAAAAAAATAACACAAAACGTGACATTTCGTCTTATTTTTTTGTTTAGGGTTTTAAGTTACACGGAGTAGCTGAATCAGAAGCAAAATTTACATATTAATGAATCAAATAAAATAAAAATTACAATGTGGTAATTCAACTTTCAAAATGAATCATATTAAACATTAAAATAAAATCAACTTCTTTTTAAGATCAAATTTCATATATTGAACACAAATATCGGAAATATATCTATTCAAGCATTTCTTCATAAATCCAACAACTACAAATCCATCAACTTATGCATTGATGCATTTGTTATACTCCCTCCGTTCCTAAAAGATTGTCACATTTTGACTTTTGTGGTCAAACATTACAAAATTTGGTCATAAATTCTCATCAAACGATAAGAAATAATATAGTCTTGTGGGATCTTGTTAGATTCGTCTCAATATATATTTTTGAAATATCAAATTTTTATAATTTTTTCGCATGTAAAATAAGAGATATTCACGTTTTAATTCTTGTTTTGTTGACCACCAAAAGTAAAAATGTGACAATCTTTTGGCGACGGAGGGAGTATATATCAAGAGAAGAAAGACGAGAAGGACCAAGATTTTGGGGAAGAGCCTAAGAATACCCAAAAGAAATGGATAATGTATCAAGACTCAAGAGAAATTCTGAAGATATGGTCAACTCGAAAATTAAATAAAATTATAACACTTTAAATTTTTCCGTAGATTAAACCCCTCCGCTGAAAATATACAAAAATTAATTTACCTTTTTGGTGTACTCGAGAACAGGGTTGCGTAGCGACTTAGAGACCATTAAGATGAGAACTTCATCCTTTGTTTTACCAAGGGATTAATGCATATGCAATTCAAATACAACATGAAAGAAAAACAAATAGAAGAGTTGTGTGTATGCATGTAATGTAGGAAATGTGAAGACCAATTCAATTAAAGGGGACAAAGAATAAATATGATTATATAAACAATGGATTATATATATTCTTCCCTTTGGTAGTTTATTACCTGGATTTATTATTATTATTTATGTATTCCTTTGGGAGCTTCTATGTTGTTTCTTGATTTGATAAAATAAATCTCCAAAATACATCAACGTGAACACCAATTATGTTGGGATTTCTCCCTCCCCCCTCTCTCTATCTTTCTTTCTATCTATGGGTGTTTTCTTAATCTTCTCGAAGTGAAATTCTTTCTATGGCTAAGATTCTTTTTTTTGTCTTGATAATGTTGGGAATTCCGTTAATTTCGGTATGTAACTTTATTTGCATCAGCAATCTTTTGTCACGTTTATAACGTGCTAGTAATATGTTACATTGCACGTGGTAAACATTATAATGAGGACGTGAATTTTAATATTGGTCAAGCTCAACAAGAGTTTATGAATCTTCAAATAAAACATTAAAAATGAAGAATCATACCATTGCACATGATTAATTTTTAGTGATCAATCATGAATGTTTTACCAAATAATAATGAATTTAATAGAGATTTTTCTTGTACATATAGAGTTTTGATACATTTAGTTAAAGTTATTCATAGATGGATAATATATACACTATAGTCCAATGTAAATATCTCACACAATATACTCTCATATATGTTACTATAGTTTAATATTGAATTCTCCATATATAGATAATTTGTAGATGATGATCTAATGAAAGAAAATGAAAATTATCTCACATAATATACACTTTTAAATAATTAAGAAATACTAAGTTTTATTACAACTGAATTATTAAAAAAGTAAATAAGTAAAGTTACACATAAATTTTTAAAAATATGATAAATAGTCAGTAACATACGAAACTCTCATCTAAAATTGAATATATATCTTAATATTTTTCAATTCTATTTCTTTATTAATAGTATATGTATATATGATGACTGTAAATTGAATGATATTTTCTACAGAAAGTAAGAACTTATGAAAATATGAATTTAAAAGTGTGCATAATCATAAATAATAATATACTCTTAAAGGAAATAGTCAAACATATGACATGTAACAAAAACAAATTCTAACATTTCTTTAATCTAATTCATATTTTCTACTAAGAAACGTAGTTGCTAGTTAACGATTCTACTTATATTATTTTTACATCATAATAAATAACTAAAGATATTAGGATAGCGATAATGCATATGTCCAATTTATAAAAATGATAATTGAGTACAATTTTCACAAGCCCTATAAAAGTACATATTAACAAATTTTGTAGGATTGAGATATACTACCACAAAATTACATGACATTTTGTATGCCTTAGATAGGACCAACATTATAAGAATGTCATTTAATCTACCAGTATAATTTCTTTAAATAACTACTTAGGAAGAGATATTTAAGCAAATCATTTAGATAACACTTCTCCTAGATAGACTTAATAATAAACTATGAATTAAGTTTCTTACCGCTAGAATAGTTTACATTCAAATATGCGTCATGCGTGTATACAAAACTGAATAATTGCATATGAGTCTGACTTAGGGTACTAATTACTAAATGGCATTTTAGTCATTTGCTAAAGGCTTAAATTAATGACAAATTAATATATCCATGGAAATATATTTATGTGGCAAATTAATATTATCCACAGAAATATATTTATGTGGCAAATTAATATTATGCATGAAAATATATTTATGTGGCATATTAATATTATTGCAAACTAGCATTATATAAAAATGAGTAACTTTTTTTTTGCAGATTGACAATATTTAAGAAACTTTGTTCACCACCTACTAATAAATACACAAAAAAATCAATCAATCAACAGAAAAAATTGTAAAAAATCTAATTTGGGAATAACTGAAATTTTCATTACATTTAACAAAAGCAAAAAAGCAATGATGAATTCAATTTTCCATTTGTTTTGGCTCACCCAAATTATTGTAATTGAATAAAAATGCCCTTCAAGCAATTATTAAAAGAAAAAAAGAAAATGAAAAAACATGTATGAACCGTGGAAGATGTATTACGTAGGTTTGTGGAGATATTAACAAATATATACTACATTTGAGGCAGGGCAGATAGAGTTTTGAAAATAAAAGAAAAATCAGATTTGGCAAAAAAGGAAAATAGCAAATAATATCAGTATGATTTTTTATGCAAAAAAGTAGAGTTAATAATGAAAAGAAGTTTTATACCCATACGAAGTTAGTGAATTGATTTCATCTACAGGCATGAAACAAGTGATTGAATTTGCCTTTAATATGATGCACAATGAATGAAATACCCATATCAGTTTATCAACATTGGATGAGAAATAAATGAAGAAATATTGATCTAATGGTTAACAACAATTTAGTATGTATTATCAAGTTTTAGCCTTAGTACCACAAGTCTAAACTCATTGCATATAGATCACATATGTAACAACATATAGAAATATCTTACCAATCCTTTTGAGGATCAACCATATGATTTAAGTTATTTACAATAAAAATTGTTATTTGTTGATGTTAAAAGAAACTGAAATATAAATATCAAGTATAGTGAAACAGATGGAGTAAAAATTAATACAAATATTGAACTTCTATTTACTTATATCAAATGCAAAAAAATAACTAAGACTCAAAATATAAATATCATCTCTTGATTCTACATATGCCCATCAATGATTGACAATTGAATCACATTCATATGAATGTGATCATAATAAGTATACCTTAATATATTGATCATATTTTATGTTTTTATGTGGCATAAACAATATTGGATTGATCATTAAATCTCAATCTTTTCAATCCTAATTTTTATTGTGAATGAACCTAAGGAAAATTTACAAAAAAAATATATAAAGAAAGAAAAATTACATTAGTACGTCTCATCAATAAACTAACATATCACTGATTGTTCAATTGTCCTTTATGTTATAGAATTTGTAGATAAAAGATACATATTATTTTATTTGAAAGACAATATAAGAATTTGACTAAACTTTCGAGAAATATATATATAGTCTCTTTTTTAGTATGGTGACCACATTCCTAGATCCTTTGTGCTAGAAATAACGTTGAATTGGCCATCAAGTCTCAAAATTTTCAATATTATATTTTTTTATTGTAAATAAACTAATGAGAATTTAAAAAGTAATTGTAAAGAATTATATTACAAAGTCAACCTACATTAGTAGGCTCAACACCAAATTAACATTACTGATGATTATTCAATTGTATATTGTCGTGCAAAACCTATAAATGAATAATAAACGAATATGTTAGTTGATAGATAATACATAGCTATATTATCATACATAGCTATATTATCAAACCCTCCCCTTAGTCAAAGAAGTCGGCCGCCATTCTTTCTAGCACCAAAACACAACTAAACCTTACTCTCTTCTTGTCTCACAAAATTTAGCCGTGCATCTTCTTCTCTTGGTGCTTCCCATTTGCTTAATTTTCCAATCTCTAGTTCAAGAAGTTTATTATCTAGATTACCCTCTTTACTTCAAGGTATGAATTAAATTATTATTTATGCACATATAGGGCATGTGGTACTATTTTATTGATTAAGTATATTTAATTGTTATTTTATGAAATAAAACATATAACTACCACCTTTAACTCATTGTTAATCGTTCGAATATGTAGAATTGCTCACACATATTAATCTTGGAACGTATTTCTTATGTGATGGTTCGACTATTAGGTGTAAGGTAAATTGTGTAATTTCACATGAGATACGTAGTTGACCTTAGAATTGATCAAGAGTTCACTTGAGTTGGATTAAGAGTGGATTTTGGGATTTGACGTATAATTGACTTAGGTTTGACCTAGAGTTGATTTGATCTTAGAGTTGACTTTGACTAGGACTTGACTGTTGACTTATATTTGAAAAAGTAATAACTAAGTTATGTATATAATTATCTTGTAATCCTGTAATAACATAAATATTAATATAAAGAAGATCTGGGGGTAAAATAGTAATTTGGCACTCAAGGTAAAATCATAATTTTACATAATTGGAGTAAAAGTTAAGTATTATTATTATTATTATTAAAAATGTTATATACTAATTCGAGGGGAATTGAGACGATTTACGAGATGTAGTTGATTGAGAGTTTCTTATTATAATAGGTCTGAGTACTTGATTTGATTTTTGCTCTCGACTCGGGAGTGAGCAATTGCGTCGTTGTTTGCTTGGGGTGAGTTCTTACTCACGTGTTTTTACATTCATGTATGTGTGTTATGTACATTGCAAAAATGATGTATATTTAGAATTATGATATTGTTGGATTAGATATTGAGTATAGACATGAGGCCTAAGGGTTATGAATTAGATGCGAAATAATTGCGAATATGTGATGCATGTATATTTTATTGTTATGACTATTTTGGAGTATATGATGAGGTATAAGACTGTATGATATGTGAGATGGTTGTGTAGCTGTATGTTCTCCTGATCCGGCAACTTAGGGTTTCGAGCCAGTTACTTCGTTGATGTCAGTGCGAGGGCGGTGTGATGGTATGGGTGATGATAGATGATAGGATGGATCGAACCGGTCACTTCGGTGATGTCAGTGCGAGGTTGGTGTGATGGTGTGGGTGATGATAGATGATAAGAGGGTTCGAGCCGGTCACTTCGGCGATGTCAGAGTGTGGCTGGTATGATAGTGTTTATGAGTTGGTCTCCTTGCAGGCGAGTTAGGTAGAGTACTGCATAGTTCGAAAGTCCGGATCTAGTGCATATAGATTTATTGTATGTATTGCATTATCTTTGCATGCTGATTTGGGTTGTGTTATTATTGCTACTATTGTTGGACTGCTGGCTTATTTTATCTGACCTTTGCATTTTACCCTGTTACTTTCGTGTGTATTGTTAATGATTTCACATCACGCGTGTGGGTTTGGTAGCCACCCGTTAGTAGAATTCACCAGCTGTTGAGCTGACCCTTCGGGGATTTATTAATATCAAGCTAGGTGATGCTGAGTGGATTACACTTGGTGAGAGACGGTAGGCATTAGGTTCTCCCTCACTCATAGCTGTGTTTTGTATTCATGTGTTCTTACTGTTTTGTCCTAGGAGTATGGTATTGGATGTATTATGTTGATGTTGCTGAGTCATAATACCCCGATGGATATGTTTTAACCCTTTCAGTTAACCAGATTTTTACGTTACTATTATTTATTTTATTTTATTCAATGCCATTTAAGATGTGCATTTTATCGAGTCGTCCCTCGAATGTTGACTCTGTTACTGATTTTGATATCGAGCCTAACCTCGAGGCGGCCGACTCGGGGCGAGTCGTTACAAGTTTGGTATCAGAGTGTAGGTTACATGGTTGTTGGGTTCTACGTGGTATGTGCTTTCCTACTAGTGTGTTTAGGATATGTACGGTGTGCCTTTAGGGGTTGATTTAATTATTTTTCTTTCTTTTCGTAGATTGAGGAGAGATGCCACCAGGTGAGAACTGTTTGATAATGAGAGGTTGGATAAAATGACGTTATTGGGAGACTGGGTAGACATCAATTTTGACATAAGTAAGGCTACGATCTAATGCGTTGAGGTAGAAAAAGGAAGTAGCTTGAGTAGAGGAGAATTATGTGCCTTCGGTTGGTGCAATTTAATGAACATGTCCGCACATCATGTGGGAAGTGGGTGATCTTAGTAAAAGTGGACGCTGAACTAGTATTATCAGGATAATAACAGTTGGGGAGTTGATGTAGAGTAACTTAAATGGGAGAACTATTACTGTTGAGGTTAGACAGTGTGGTGAAGTTGTCGGATGTTTTAAAATGTGTATTGTGGAGACAAGTAGAAATGAGGTGAAATCATGATGGATTGAGGATAGGTACTTGACTTTTGAATATGAGCTCTGAGGATCCTAGGCGTGTGAATTAGTAGGGGTGGCCATGGAAGGGAAATAGATCAATATAAGTTGGTGCTTCATAGAGGATGATACGATGGTAATACAATACAGTATTATATTTACAGTGAGCCTTAGTTAGAGAGGGAATTCATAAATAAGTGTTATACGTGGACGGAATGTAAATTAGAAACTTAAGAATGTGAATATAAGTTGACTTCATCGAATAGCCTAGTGGAAAAGACTCTTGCTAGTAACCAGAAGGTTCTGGGTTCGAAACTCACCTCATCGCTAATTTACAAAAAAAAGAATGTGAATATAAGTTGGACAATATTGAGTGGCCTGGAGAATCTCACCAAGGAAAAGATATTAAATTGAGGTAAGATTTTTGAAGGGTGATTAACTAAGGTTTCAAACTTCTCTTGAGAGTTGTTGTAGGACATGTGAATCAAGGTTATGGTAAGTTGATGGGAGTATGAGGCAAGATTGGAGAGACAACATTGGTTAATAAGTGCGTGACTTGTAGGCGAAGTTAATAGGGTTGATTCTTATGAGAATAAGTCGAAGTGAGTTGTGAAGTTTCACGTATGGAGGATATGCTAGTAATCATGGAGTGGGGTTTGTAAGTTATTTTCGATGATAGAACTGGAATATAGACTAGAGTTTGAAATGTGGCTGTGTAGTCAGGGCTAGACGATTTTAAGATAGCACCTAGAATAATGCTTCAATCTATCAATCGCGAGTACTTGATTACGGTAATAAGGAACTGGTTGTTATGGAGTAAGTTGCGAATGAACGATAGTTTTCTAAGGATGTAATTGAAGGAAATGATGAATGATAGGAACTTAGTGGCACTGATGGCTAGATGGCGTTGAGAGGGAATCATTGATTGATATAAGTAAGGTCTGGATAAATTCTCCTTGAGAAATTCTTGGAAGAACGGGTTGATACCAGTATTGGAGTTGCGCCATTTAAGTTCACATGGGAGGAAATGTATGACTCCATTATGTCGGGATCAGATAAGAGATGATAAAATGTATGATCCTGAGGTGGTTAGAACGTATGAAGGAGGATTAAAGCTGATGAAGCAAACGAAAAAGTAAAAGGTGGACAAATATGTCGGTGATGGTATGGTTGCATGGGGCAATATACTTTAGAAATTTGTGGATATTAAGGTGAGGTATGGTGAACTGAAAACGATTAAAATTGATGATTGGCTATGGGATAAGTTAACTGATGAAGGTATCAAGGTATTGGTAAGAGTACATTGGAGATAAGTATATCACATGTGTATAATTGTTCACACACTGGTTTGCGTGTAATGAGTATAAATAGTGGATATGATAAAATATCTTAAGGAGTATAAATAGTGGATATGATAAAAGATAAGTTGGAGAAGACGAGTACTGTTGGGATGCAATATTGATGATTACGCACTATAAGGATAAAAGATAAGTTATTGATTTAAGGAGACACGTGGTGGTCGAGTAGAACGAGCTTGGATCAGAAGGAATTAGTATATGTACAAAAAACATGTGGGGGTGATAATTAAGTCATTTGGTTGTACTTAGGTGTAATATTATGGCCTAAATTAATAAAATTTAAAATATTATAATTAATACAAAATATGTATAACTCGTACGTTTTGATTCATGCCTGGTTATTTAGCTCGTTGATCGAATGAATCGAACCTTATCGAGCGAAGCCCAAGTGATAACTATATAAGCCAAGCCATAGCACAAAAAAAAACCCTTCTTTTCTTCTCTAAGAAACCCGACGGCCTCCTTCCATCCTCCACAAAATTTTTGTTTTCTTTCTTGCTTTCCTCCACGTTGCACACTCTAAGGCATTGGATCAAATTGTACACCTGTAAACAAACTATTCCCTTTGAAGGTATGACTTTATCAAATTCAAAGCTTAATTATTATTTTTGTGGACCGAATTAATGCATGGGGGGGGGCTATTTTATTTTGTCATCTTAAGAGGTTATACTAAGCTAGTGCATTATAATGGAAAAGGATTTGAGATATGTATATGTGATATTGGCCACAACGTAGCTTGATTGAGGATAATGAAGGCCGATTGTTATGGTAGTAATGATAAGCTTGGAAATCGTTAGTTTATGTGATAATTCCCATAACCACCATCTAAACTATGTTGTTGATAATGGATTGTATATATTTTTATTGATTATATATATTCGGAATTGAACATGATTGGGGAGCATATGGTTCGTATATTGGTGATTTTGACTCTTAGACTTGTTTTGTGATTTAATTGGGTGATAGATGACGCTCGATGAATTTTGGCATGAATTGGTTTGAGAACAGACCTTAATGGATATAGGTGGTGCTCGACATTTAGGAAATTGGTTGACATAGAGGTTGAATTGTAATTATGATGAAGTATTGGGGCTTAGTTGTAATTAGGATGAAGTTATCGGAATAAATGAGATATGCATATAAATATAGTTACATAATGGATCTAATATTGGCTGATGATAACTGAGAGGAGTTCAGGGGTATAATCGTCATTTTCCACACAAGGCTAAAATGGTCATTTGGCACTCAAAGGGTAAAATTGTCATTTCGCACTCAAGGGTAAAATCGTCATTTCTCACATAAGGGAAAATCATAAATTCACACTTATTGAGTACTTTTATAAAAGATTATACAGTAATTAGCGGGAAAATTTGGGACGATATGTGAGCACTAGTTGATAGAGTGTATGTTTTTATACTAGGTCTTAGTCCTTGAGTTCTGCATTCGACTCGGGAGTGTGCTATTGCGTTACTGTTTGCTTGAGGTGAGTTCTTACTCACGTCTGTTTACTTATGCATGTGATATGTGTAATTGCGTGTGTAAGGTGTGAAATTAGTAGCATGTTATGATTATTGTTTATGTTGAATGTGGGTATGAGGATAGATGTGGACCTAAGGGTTGATGATTGATATGTTGAGATGCTTGCATGTGATAAGTTTGGTTGTTGTCATGATCCGCCAACGTGGGTTAGTTTAGAGCCGGTCACAGGGGTGATGCGGGCGATGGCGGTAAGGCCATGGTAGTTTAGAGCCGGTCACAAGGGTGATGCAGGCGATTGCGGTAATGCCATGGTAGTTTAGAGCCGGTCACAGGGGTGATGCGGGGGATGGCGATAATGCCATGGTAGTTTAGAGCCGGTCACAGGGGTGATGCGGGCGTTGGCGGTAAGGCCATGGTAGTTAGAGCTGGTCACAGGGGCGATGGCGGTGATGCCATGATATGATGATAGTTAGAGCCGGATGTAGACGAGTTAGGTAGAGTACTGTACAGTGTGGAAGTCCGGATCGGGTGTATATAGAATAATTACAGGGGTTATGTTATGTGATGTTGGACTTGATTGGTTTGCTTTACTGTTATTGCTGGTGATGGTTTGTCGAACTGCTTATCGATATTGTGTATATTATTCCTTTTCCTTGTTGTTTTCTGCACTCATGTATCGCTTTCATATCACGTGTGTGGGTTGGTAGCCACCCGTGAGTTAGAATTCACCAGCTGTCGAGCTGACCCATTCGGAGACTTATTCTTTTAGCAGGTTAGTTGCGTGGCAGTGTGCGTTGACCCTGCTTTGGTGAGTGGCGATGGTGGCATTAGGATCTCCCTCAGTCATTTTAGTGTCTTTGTGTTAACATGTTGTATTTCCTGTTATACCCCTTTGTAGTTGTTGTACTGGAAAGTATATTGGTTTCGTCTTTTGTATTGTGGGGTCATAGATTGTCATACGCTGATAGATATGTTTAAACCCTTTTTCAGTAAACCAGATTTTCATTATTTTGTTGATGTATTTTAAATCTTTTAGTCATTTAAAAACGTATATGATATATCGAGTCATCCATCGAGTGGTGACTCTGTTACGGATTTGATAGTGAGCCTAACCTCAGTGGGGGCCCACCTGGGGCGGGTCTTTACATTAGGGGTTATAAATGATATGTGGAGTATATATAAGGATAAAATATATGATTAGATTTGATCGCAATAAGGAATGAGATGAAAAGTATTAGCGAAGCAACCGATGGGATGAGTTTTGGGATGCTTCTAAGGACTTGCTGGTGTTGAACTGATTGAATATTATGCATAATGTCACTTTTCATAATTATCATTAAGGACTGATAAGATGTGAAGATTTGTTGATGGCATTAGGGATGTTATCGGTTCGGTTTTGTCGGTTTTTTCCAAATTTTTTTGAGTGAAACCGATCCTATCGGTTTTTTAACTACACGAACCAAGTCGGTTGAAAATTCTTTCGGTTTAAATCGGTTCGGTTGATGTCGATTTTGAGACAAAATCGGTTCGGTTCGGTCGGCTTTTCGGTTAAAAAAAAGAAAATAAAGTCTACGATTTCATATCAAATTGAGTCTACATGTCCACAGGAAGTTCAAAGACAATAAAAATAGTTAATGACAATGTAACATATACTAAGAAATAGAAACTAACTCATTTGCTCCCATGCTAAGATTCCAAATGCTAAAAATCGGGTTCACCGCCATCCGCATTATCAATGCAAATTAAGACAAAAAACAAAGGAGTTAAAGCTTGGGTATTAATTGTTAGGTTGTTTCACATGGAGGCAGCAAGATGGAAACGGTAGAGGCGCAGAGCTGAATTGAAGATGTTGTCTATTAGTTTATTTTAGTATTTTCTTTTAGTATTAGACTAGGTTTTAAAGTGGTTATATTGGATATGGATTTTTAATAAATTATATAAATAATATAATAATTTTTAAAAAAATCAAAATTAAGTACAAATACTAAGAAATCTAACAAATATAACTATTTTAAATAGTATATATAAACAGTCGGTTCGGTTCGGTCGGTTGCGGTTCGGTTTATAGTAAAACCAAAATTTTTTGGTCGGTTTTAAATTTTTTTGCCACCACTTCAGTTCGGTGTGATTTTTTTCCCAACCAAGTCGCTAAAACTTTTGTTCGGTTCGGTCGATTTTGTCGGTTTGCAGCGAACTGATAACATCCCTATATGGCATGGGTTATATTTAGAGAAACTGCGATAATATCTATAATTGGATATATTGATTGGTGATGGATAAAGGGTCGAGTTATTATCCTAGGATCACATTATGTAAGTTGGCACATGTTGAGTGCATTATGTGGAGTTTTTATGAGTGAGTTATATTATTTGAAGTGCATGTTGTATATTATGAGGCAAGATATAGGATGAGGAAATACTCGAGGTCATAGATACGTGGGTTGAGTTATATATTGGTGTGCTTAGACTGATATGAAATTATGAGAAGGTATTATTAGGAACATGTAATGGTATGGATCTCTTGATGTGGAGAGAGGAGTATTGACATTATGGTTATTAATGATGTGATGTGTGCTGGTGAGATGGGAAAACTGAAATATTTCGGCTTATGGATACGAAGGAAATTGTGACGAGGATATCATGAGGTGAAAATAAGATGTTGATATTAATGGCGAGATTGAAATATGATTACGGTTAATGCGTATATATAGTGAATAGAAGATTTTGTAAAATTTTATTTCATTTATAAGTAAGCAGTAGGTAGTTGAGATGCACGATATATTACGATGAGCAGAAATCGATATTTAAACAATGAAATAATGGTGTTGAGAGGGAGTGAAAATATAGGATTACTATACTATATACATTATCGAACCCGCCCCTGAGTCAAAGCAGTAGGCCGCCATTCTTTCTAGCACCAAAACACATCTGACCTTACTCTCTTCTTGTCTCACAAAATTCAGCCGTGCATCTTCTTCTCTTCGTGCTTCCCATATGCTTAATTTTCCAATCTCTAGTTCAAGAAGTGTATTATCTAGATTACCCTCTTTACTTCAAGGTATGAATTAAATTATTATTTATGCATATATGAGACGTGTGGTACTATTTTATTGATTAAGTATATTTAATTGTTATTTTATGAGATAAAATATATAACTACCACCTAAAACTCATTGTTAACCGTTCGAATATGTAGAATTGCTCACAAAAATTAATCTTGTTAAGCCATTAAGACAAGTCTGCATGTCGAACAATTTAAAAACACTCCATTAAGGACCTAGGAGGTCACGGCTAGGTAGATGATAAGGGGTTTAGTAGGAATTGTTGATTGTTTACCGTAAGAATATAATTTGAGGCGTCAAAATTAATTGAATTGGACCCCTAGTGGGCTTCTAGTGTTCGACTATTACTAAATAAGTTTAAAATTGGATGGTTGATTGGTTGGGGTTTAGTTGAATACTTGGTTGGATGGATATAAATGTAAATATATATAGTCAAAGGGTAATTGTGTAATTTCACATGAGATAGGGAGTTGACCGTAGAATTGATTAAGAGTTCACTTGAGTTGGATTAAGAGATGATTTTGGGACTTGACTTAGAATTGACTCAGGTTAGACCTAGAGTTGACTTTGACCTTATAGTTTACCTTGACTTGGAGTTGACTGTTGACTTATGTTTCGAAAAGTAATAACTAAGTTATGTATATAATAATCTTGTAACCCTGTAATAACATAAATATTAATATAAAGAAGATCTGGGGGTAAAATGGTAATTTGGCACTCAGGGGTAAAATCATAATTTCATATACTTGAAGTAAAAGTAAAGTATTATTATTATTATAAAATGTTATATACTATTCGTGGGCAATTGGGACGATTTTCGAGCAGTAGTTGATTGAGAGTATCTTATTTTAATAGGTCCGAGTACTTGATTTGATTTCTGCTCTCGACTCGGGAGTGAGCAATTGCGTTGCTGTTTGCTTGAGGTGAGTTCTTACTCACGTGTTTTTATCTTCCTGTATGTGTGTTATTTGCATTGCATAGATGATTTATATTTAGCAATATGATACTATTGGATTAGATATTGAGTATAGACCTCAGAATAGAGATGGGCCTAAGGGTTGTGTGTGAGATGTCGAATTAACTACGAATATGTGATGTTTCTATATTTTATTGTTATAACTGTTATGAAGTATGTGATGAGGTATGAGACTATAGGATATGTGAGATGGTTGTGTATCTATATGTTGTCATGATCCGGTAATTTAGGGGTTCGAGTCGGTCACTTCGATGATGTCAGTGCGAGACTGGTGTGATGGTGTGAGTGATGATATATGATCGGATGGTTCGACCCGGTCACTTCGATGATGTCAGTGCGAGGCTGATGTGATCGCTGGGTGATGATAGATGATAGGAGGGTTCGAGTCGGTCACGTCGGTGATGTTAGGGTATTGCTGGCGTGATGGTATTGATGAGTTGGGGTCCCTACAGGCGAGTTAGGTAGAGTACTGTATAGTGTGAAAGTCCGGATCTAGTGCATATAGATTTATTGCATGTGTTGCATTACATTTGGATGCTTATTTGGGGTTGTGTTGTTATTGCTACTGTTGTTGGACTGCTAGATTATTTTATATGACCTTTGCATTTTACCCTGTTACTTTCGTGTGTATTGTTATGCTTTCACATCACGTGAGTGGGTTGGTAGCCATCCGTGAGTAGAATTCACCAGTTGTCGAGCTGACCCTTCGGAGATTCATTCTTATCAGGCTAGGTGCTGCTCCAGTAGATTACACTCGGTTAGTGACGGTCGGCATTAGGATCTCCCTCAGTCATGGGTGTGTTATGTATTCATGTGTTTTTACTGTTTTGTCCTAGGAGTATGGTATTGGTTGTATTGTATTGATGTTGCTGAGTCATAATATCCCGATGGATATATTTTCACCCTTTCAGTAAACTAGATTTTTACGTTACTATTATTTATTTTATTTCATTTAATGTCCTTTAAGATGTATGTTTTATCAAGTCATCCTTCGAATGGTGACTTTGTTACTGATTTAATATCGACCTAACCTCGAGGCGGCCGACTCGGGACAGGTCCTTACAAAGATTTTGTTGGGGAAAAACGATATAATTTAAGGACATAATAGTAATTTCGAGGGAGAGGGATGCTATGATTTTATTAAAAAAAAGGGAAGGGTGCTAGTATTTAGTATGAAAGGATGCTAATCTCTTAAATTTATGTATAAATTATCACCCATTTTCTACATTAAGACTAAACTAAAACACTAAAATATTATACTTATGAAGCAATATATAGTTATTATTAGGGTTGTACAGTTAACCGCGGAACCGTCTAAACCAATCAAGCCGAGTCAAACCGAACCGATATGATAGATTTTACTTTTTTTTGGTTGGTTTTGATTTTTCAAATCATGAATTAATCGGTTTGGTTTTGGATTTAATTTTTAATAAACCGCAATAACCGAACGACATTAAATAACTATATTTTAATATACATTATTAAAGTGCCCCTGATTAATCCATAATTATCATTATTAGTCCACCAATTTCATACTCCATCCCCATCTCCATCTCCATGTCCATCTACATCTACATCTTTTATCTACATCTTCCATTTTCCACCTTCAAACCTTTCCCCCTCCCCCATTCAAAATCGTCACCAAACCCACAATCCCCCCTCCCCCATTCAAAATCGTCACCAAACCCACAATCCCCCCTCCCCAATCGGCATCTCCTCTTCCTTCTTGCAAGGGAAGGGGTTGGGGGCGGTTCCCAATAGGGGGCGGGGGTGATTTTCGAGTAAGGGAGGCGCTTAGGTGCGGTTTGGAACAGGTTGTGGTGGTAGGGGTAGGTTGTGGTGGTAGGGGTAGGGTTTAGAGAAGATGAAGAAGAAAAAAACGATGAAGGATGAAGAAGGTGGTGGTGCTGGTGGCGGCGCGGCAGCAGGGAAAGGGTGTTAGGGGTGGCTTGGAGAACTGGGTGGTGGTGGTGGTGTGAAAATAAATTGAGGAAGAAAGAAAAGGAGATGGTAACAAAAATATTAGGTTTTATTTCTATATGTAAGATAGTTAATTCCAAGAGGAGATTGCAATAGTTTTACAAAAATAAAGCTAGAGTTCTCCAAGTTATATTTATCCTCCAAAAGTCTGCAAATACAAATATATAATGAGATCAAATTAAGTACAAATATGATTGTGCGACAAGATTCTCTCAATCCCTAATCAAACTAAACACCTATAGGTTGCATATCCATGTATGCAACCTGCCTATGCTCTATTGCTGATTTTACGTTTAATTAGTTATGGATACATTATTACCAACAAATTCCCGACAAACGATTTCTCATTGCCAAGCAAGTGTATTGAGTCGCTTCAGCAAATCAAGCTACCGTACAGCATCAGCAACTTCGGGAAAGCGATTAATTGAACCGCCAACAGGCATCATGAGAACGAGGTACAGCCTGATGCATTCCATGTCATACTACTGGAGGGGGGTGGGCCAGTAAGCACCAAATCCCATGGGTGTTCACTTTTAAACAAGATTGCAACTATCATCGGCACTGCCACGGAAAATCCCTGCCTCTTGTAGATATTAGCCTCTCCGTTTAGATCTTCTACGCTTACCAAGAAGTTTTAGCATGTTTTCAGTCAAATCAGGAGGGGTATCATCATCTTCGTCGTGATTCTTATCTGAAGTATGAGTCAACCAGGCCAATGCCTCCACTGCAGCATCTTTTTCAGCAAGTGGCTTACTTTTCTTTGGCTTTCCAACAAACTGCATTCCTTTGAACTCTACCAATGCCCTAAATTCATTTGTCTTCAAATGTTTTATTTTATATGTGGGAGGAGAGTGACCTGCCCGCATCAGAAGTGTTTGTAGAAGGCTCTTAGGATTTGTTCCATCTCTTGTAAATCTATCATTGTCATTAGTCTCCTTAAGCTTCCTGCTTTCACGGCCAAAGACAAATCTCCCCTCACATTGGTCTCCAGACACAAGTTCTTGCACAGCTAGCAAAAGGTATTTTCCTTCTTTGTGGATATCTGTGCGAGGATCTTGCATCTGCAAAACATGATAAAACAATTTAGACAATATATCAGCAATAGAATTGGTGGCTCAGACAGTGTGGGCGTTAGCGTTTTTTCAGAAACTTATAACTAATCTTTTTTCTTTTCTTCTGCCTTTCGCAAAGGAAACATCCAAAAAGCTTTGCCAAACTTAAGCTAACAACATCTTTTTAGCTTGTACAAGAGACAGAAGTTATCAAATCCAAGCTTTCAACATGTTGGCACTTATATATGCTTCATAAAAAAGGCTAAACTTCCTTTTAGTAATTGATACAAAGCGTTAACAAATTACATGGATGAGAGAGCAAACTTGATTTAAACAAATGATCTAAAATGTGAGCCACATTCGTTGAAGAAAAATTTATATAATAGGAAAAAATACCCGTCCTAAAACCAAGAAAGCCTACAAAACTCAAGAGACTCACAACTACCATTTGGTTTTTCTTTTTTAAAACAGCAGCATTAACACTATAATGACTATGCATCCATAAGAGGTGTGGGAAAATTTTTCCCCAAAGGAACACTGTTACCTATGAGGTCCACTTAGAAGGGAATAGAAGAACGTAGCTAGACAACCACACCCAAGAAACTATGCGTAGGGGCCCCCCTCCCTATATCTTCTCAGGAGAGAATATAAAACTAGACAGTATATTCACCTAGAGCCTTATTATCCACTTCCAAGTGAGCACAGGGACAGCAGGTTTCCTCTTTTAGATTATGAAAGTTGTTGCAGGAAGATGGAAAGAAATATTCATAGTTACCTTCCTTTGCAGAAGCATTGCAAGTTCATCCTTGAGCTTCAGGTAGCATTCTGCCAAACTCCTATCCATGAAGAAATCCACATAGCCTTCTAACATTTTCAGATGCCCTGGCTGAGAAAAGGAAAACAACTTATAATAATAACACTACGTGGCACCACAACTAAAGGAAAAATGGGATGCAGCCACGGAAAACAATTACAGTAGCTCCGCAGTTGAGTTTTCCACCAAAGAGTATCAAAATTGAATCAGGTACTCCTGTCGAATCACGGATGAACACGGTATTGACTTTAACTTTCTCACCAAACACCAACCATGGGTATGAGATGGTCTGATAGCGAGCATTTACAGAGTTCTGAATCAAAAAAAACATGAGACGATGAGTAAAAATTCAATGCTTAGAGTGTATAAAAGCCTTGAAGATTCAAAATGATCAAGAAAGCATGGTCCTGTATCTTGCACTCAGTTGTCACACAATCAGAAAGGTAGAAAGCCTCTTCAGAAGGCTAAGTGTGAGGACATGTTTGTCTCCAATAACATCTTCCTACAACTCTCTTACTACATCTCACCAACTCCCTAACATATTTTTAGTTGATCCACATTTGTGCCAAAAGATTCAATTAGGGAGCATCTGTAAAGGTGGATTTTAATCTCTCAGCAAAGAGTTATTTCTGACAGCATTCTACAGCGTACCCACTATTCACTTCCACTTTGGTAATAGCTCAGGGGAGAAAAACATGCTCACATTAAATCAATGAAAAACATCGTTAAAAAAGAATCACATGCCTGCTAGGCGATAAAATATTAAAGCCCAATGCCACAAAGATACAACCATCTTTTTACACTTCAAACGTGAAATTCGTCTTATTGGATAGTAAGTATCATTTGAAAAACTGTATAAGAGCAAGACAAACTTATATGTAGGTTCAAAACTTACAGCATAGAGCATAACTGGGCCGTCGTCCATTGTTTTAAATGACATTGAAGTCTCCCTGTGCTGCAAACAGGGAAAATGACACTAATTTAACTTGCTAATCAATGTTTGACAAATTATATAGTAATTAGTTTGATAGCTAATGATCATACCACTACGGATGCAACTCCTGGAAATAGGCCAGAGCATATAACTGCACGAACCAATGACTGATTGTGACTTAATTTGTTGTTTGTTGCTGCATCAGCTTCTAGTAGTCCAGCATCTTTTAAGATAAACGTAAACTGTTTACGCAGAGAATGGATTGCTTGAAGGGTTTGGGCAGACAGAAAGTTCCTCCAGCAATATTCATAAGCAGATCCTTCTCTTTCTGCATCTTTCCATCCTTCATATGCACGAACAAGAGCCATGTGGTCGCTATAGTCTTTCGCTGAAAATCTAGACTTCGCTGTTCCTGCCAACTGAATAAAATAATAATTTTGGACTTAATATCAAGAAATGTTTATAAACACAATCCACCTTAATAAACAATGTGAAGATCATGGTAGAAAACACAGGAAGTCCGAATGTATGTAAAAAAAAAATAGTAATGCGGAGGCAATTCAAAGGATAAAGAAAAGGTGTAGTATTATGATCGAAATGAGCATAGGTGTATTGTGTACCATACATCTGAGGTATATGGTTGTAACACACTTATGTGGATTGAGGCATCATAAGATCAAGGAAGAAGATTAATCATTAGAGAAACAAATCCAAGGAACCTGTTAGTCCTTTGGGATAGATGTATGTAAGCTTTCCTGGCATTACTTTAAAAGTTTGATTCCCATTATATCTTATATCTCTTTTAACGAGCCAAGCACAACGGACTAAAGGAAAGTTGCGAATTTCTAGAACTGTACTCTCCCTTTAAAACATTTTAAATAAAGCTGGAAACAAATTAATGAGCTCACTTACATCCTTTTTATCTTGAGGGAGCAAAAAAGGATCCCTGACACTAAGGCCAGCCACAATTGTCAGCACAGGATCAAAGCAACGGAAGATGGCACCCATGATTAGCATTTTGCCAAGTTTTGGATCCACAGGAAGAACAGACAAATATTTTCCTAATGCAAGAAGAGTGAGAGTAATTAAATTAAGTGATTATCCATATGAATATTCAAGCTGGTAGTCAGTGACTTACCAAGATAAGAAAGGTTTTCATTTTCATCTAATGCACCAATGATCTTCAAAAATTCAATTGCATTTTGAACCTGAAAGTTATTTCAAAGTAATCAAGTATCTAAAAGGTTTAATTCCCAATATAAAGAAGTAGAGGAAACATTTTATGACATGGTAAATAATTTTAGAAAAACAAAACAAAGTCCATTAAGGCTAGCACTTTAAGTTACAAGTTGAGAGGGCAGATTAACCCTTCAGCTGACATCCCCAAACTCTCGGGAACTTTAAAAGACACAACTACATCAACCCCCTACAGTCTATGCACTCATGACAGCACACTAATTTATGGACTCATGAGAACAAAGTAAGTCTATGGACTCATGAGAACACAGTAACACACCTTAAGTTAAAAATTTGGTAGAATTCACTAAAACATTAGTTGAATATAAAAAGTAGCTTGGTGTATATCAACAGGAGCTTCTAGATAGAAAGCATCCAAAACAGTAGCACACTGAGTTTCTAACTACTCCTGAAATTAGTTTACGGAAAAGAAACAAATATTTGGGATAAGACAATATAAGGTATGCCACCTGCTACTTCTTTCCCTCCGAAAAGAAAGTACTAGAGTATGAGTCAAAACTTGAAAAACCGAAAAGTAAAAAAACAGTTGTCATAAACTACATGAATTCCCTTGCTTCTATCCAATTCAATCTCAAAATAGTAGACAATCAAGATGCTCGCAGTTCCACCTTTTCAAATAGAAAGCCTCGTTCCTTAATCCTTAGAGCTAAAATCTTATTTGCTATAAGTCATCTGTTCACATTTCCTATTATCTACTGTAACACTCACAAGCAAGATAGGCCAATGACTCTATTAGTACTGTATATAATAGCCATAAGGCTCATTGACAAGCAGTTACTGAGTTTTTGGCGACTGCTTATGCAAACTTAGTCACATAGTTGGCCAAAACAACCAAGGGAAAATTTAGAAAACATGTACCATTTTCTAACTCTATACAATGCTTATTTCATTGGAATACAGTGAATCATGTCAAATCGTAACTTATTTGAAAACAATGTGAAATAGCAACCACTTACAGCCAATGGTTTGGGTGGATGAAGAGCAGCAGACAAAAATTCCCCTATGCTCTCAACTTGCAGGCTCTTTATCTGCAAACAAAGAGAGTTCAATGGAGTCCGCAGCAACTCAGGAAGTTGGTAGTCAGAAAAAGCTTCATATACACATCGTGGATACAGGTGGTAGCACTCCCCAGGCTGCACACGGCCAGCCCTACCTCTTCTCTGCACAAATGATTATTACTGATAAAGGATGCGAACTCTGTGAAAATACATGCAACGGATCCAAGTAGATACACTAATACATGGAGAACATCGAATTGAACTAAATCTATTGAGCCTACAAAATTTCAGGAAGACACAATTTAATATTCCCTAAAAACTGTGTAGCATTTGTGAAGCTAAAACTTCAAAAGGTTGTTGACAAGCATTTAATCATAGAATTGTTATTTATTTCCGAAGTTAGTTTACCTATTAATAAAACTAATTTCCCCTCCACGTAGAAGGTAACACTTACAGCAATTCTAAAACTTCTGGTATCAAAGATTATTACGGCTACTCAAGTTTGCCTATATGTTTCTTAACATCTTCAAATCATAAGAGTTCTAATACTCAGATTCAAGGTCCGAAATATCTTTCCCAACCTGTTCTATCGACACTACAATAATCGATGCTGGCTGATCTAATCTTGTCACTGAATTCCCACCCATAGTCTCACTATCGCTGGATTAGCAGTGGCCAAAAAAGTCCAAACAATAAATGCATCAAATACAGTGTTCTTGCACAATACCACCCAATTCCATTTCCCATGAACCTTGCAATTTTGAAATCGTCTCAACACTCAACTACAAGTTAACCAAGAAACTTACTTGCCGAGCAGATGCCTGAGATATCCATGAAGGTAATAAACATGGAGTATTATTAAGCGCATCGTAAGTTGTCTCCTTGGCTTTCCCACAATCAACCACAAAAACAACATCATTGATTGTGATACTTGCTTCTGCCATATTTGTTGCAAGCACTATCTTACGAATATTGGGGGGTGCCTTCTCAAATATGAGTTTCTGCATAACACAAATGAGGTGAATGAAATGTAGCTACATAAAACGCTAAAAAGGTTTCAAAGAAGTCATTGAACAAACAGATAAAAAAAAATTCTTCACGAACCAGAAATTAAGATATGAAAGTTTTAGCTGACTTATAAAGAAGTTCATAAGTAACTTCTGGCAATTAAAAAGTTTACTTTCAGCATTGTTTCATGGTATCAATCTGATCGATTAAAATGTTCGCTTTAGGTACTGATTTTTATCCAAGGTCTCACTGTTTACTTGTAATTCCCAAAATTCTTTGGCTAAGCCTATCTTTCCCATATTACGAGCTAGAAAAAAGGCTCCAAAAATCATATAGCAAAACACCCTGTATATATGCATGAAAATATGAGACTATTAGGTTGAGAGCAAGAGCCAAATATTGCTATTCAGACAATGATAATTATGATTGGGACTTGAAAAACTCTAATGACACTAAATTAATACCATGTTTATGGTTACTACAAATAGCTAAATGAGTAGAAGCCCTCTTGAGACGACAGAAAACAACATTATGATAGCAACAACAAAACAGGTAACAATAAATTAATTAAATGTTACCTGTTCAGAAGTAGCCATTGAACCATGGCATGTAAGTAGAAGAACCCTATTGGGGTCTCCCAAAAGAGGATGAGCTTTAATTTGATTCCTAAGACAACTAATGTCTTCCCATCCAGTCATAAATACTAACACAGCACCGGCCCGTTCTTTTCTACATATATGACAAAGGACAGCTTCAATAAGATTAAATCCTATAGAATCAGGTGACCAGCATGCTAGAGAATCACGAACCCTGGGGCTATAGCTGTCGAAGTTAGATTTGTTCACAGCATCCTGAAAGATAAAACACAAAAAATAATAGTAAATGCCTAACATGAGTTTTCGGTCAACACAAAACTATGGCTAGAGCATAAGAAAACCAATATCAATGCCCAAAATAGGAAAAGAACCAAAACTCTAAGATCATAGGGATGGAATCATGTGACAGTTCATAGAGTTCAACTATCTAAATAAGTTTGGTTTGCATTGTTTTAATTATGTTTATGTTAATCTTATCCCTACAAATACAAATTACGTGATGAACTAGGAGGTTTAGAAGAGATCTAATGAAATTCTCTTGTTATATGCTACTCCCTCAGTTTCATAATACTTGATTATTTAGCCAAAAAGTACTTTATTAAGGGGTTAATAAAATATACTATTATACCCTACAAAATACTCTCAAAATGAAAAGTAACCTGAAAGCAAGGATAAAGAGAAAGCATGAGTACAAAAGTACATTGAATTCCGTAAACAATCAATTATTATAAAAAAGTAAATTTTTTCTGAACAATCAAGTATTGTGAAATGGAGGGAGTATTATTTTTTTGTCTTAATTATTATTATAGCTAAATACTTGTTTGCTTGTGTGCAACATTTACTTATAATCACAATTGCACTAAAATGTAATTGCAATATGTACGATTAGATTGATTATAACTGACATCTATATGTGTAATTGCACACAGTTATCCTTATAGTATACATAACTATACTAAAAGAAGGCACACATAGCGTGATGGAGATAAGGTAACGAAGAGGTATTATTTCTTAGCAAAAGAATAGACGAAAATCAAAATTCACCAGCTATGGCCTATGTTCGTATCTAATATCTTGATTGAAGAGGTCACTAACACATATGTTATATAATATGGAACGCATTGCAGAAAGGACATTGCTTTCATTACAGAAGTCCATGATTATTGTAATAGAAGTATGAAGGAGCTAGCATAGCCTCTAAGGGAAAATTTAGGTCAAGTGATCAATTTCTGTAAACCACGTTTACATGATAACCTTGGAAGCTTGCACTAAGCCAAAATTAAAGGAAGAACACAACTAAAGAATTCTGGACTAATACTACAAATGACTTGAGTGCCATATATAAACGAACGTTGCAGTTATATGTAAAAAAAATTGGGAAACTGAATCAACATCAACATGCCTTAATGCTCCTAAAGAGGCTCCTGAGTAATTTGGAAACTAGAAAAGGCATGTAAACAAGGTGCTGTAATTGTGTTATGAGTATCATTGTGGAGTGAGACATACAACATCGAACTCCTAAGACATTTAAGTAATACAAAACCTAATTTTATGAGATAAGAATGACCACAATCCTTAAACAATGAAAAGCTGTTCTACATAGAATAGAATTAGTAATTTCCATCCATCCAGAAATCAATTACTCCCTCCATCCCATGAAGTTTGTATACTTCAACTTTTTTCTCATTTCTCATAATTTGTCTCTTTTGGCCAATTTTTACAGGCATTTCAGGAAGTAAGCCAACTTTAACCGGTGTTAAAATAATCTCTTTAATATTTTTGAGGAAGGGTCAAAACTAGACAACTTTTATGAGATGAAGGGAGTACAATTAATGCTTACTCTCAAGACCATGTAACTTGAGAATTCTCTACCTCAACAAGAGATGTGATCTGATTTTTCCTCTTATGTGGTGCTAACTGTTTCTGAGTTTTCCACATCCTCTCTTGGCCATAATCATCAACTTGGTTGAATGACGTCAATTTATATCCGGTTATTTCCAGAACATCTTCTAGAAAGTGTGGTCTAACAGGATATGTGAAACCCTGCATGCATAAAAAGATCAGATATAACAGAACCATTCAAATGAGGAAGCTATCTCAAAAAATTTGAAGAATATCTGACACCTGTAACAATATTGAAAGATGGGGCAGATATGTTTTGACGATATAACTATATCATCTTAATTGGCCAGATATTCTTCCAATTTATGGCATCTAGATACACTCCCTTGCCTGAATAGAATTGATGCCCCATCTTCCACCAGGAACAATAGCACCGAAGAGTAATAAACAGGGAAACAGAATTTTCACAATCAAACAATAGCAATACATTTAAGACATTTTTAAAAGGTAACCATCCTTATCCACTTATTCTTAGAGTTTTTATTAGC
This sequence comes from Echium plantagineum, assembly GCA_003412495.2. Taxonomy (NCBI): domain Eukaryota; kingdom Viridiplantae; phylum Streptophyta; class Magnoliopsida; order Boraginales; family Boraginaceae; genus Echium; species Echium plantagineum. The sequence continues at coordinate 24,226,189 of CM016562.1, read as the reverse complement.
TAAAAACCTAGCTGAACACGAACAGAATTTAAGTCATTGCAAAAAAGTACACCAATCAAGACAACTGCAAGAGAAAAAATCAGCTTACTGGAATGTGGATTATGGGTGCTCCTCCAAAGTAATCAGAGAACAATTCAGCATTTAAAGTTGCACTCATTAAAATCAATCTCAAATCCCGTCTTCGTGGAAGAAGTTCTTTCAACACAATCAATAAGAAATCTGGAACATGAGAAAATAATAAATTGTCATTAACATAAGTAGAATAATGTAGATTGAAGAGGCCAATACACTTATGAATTCACACCTTCATTCATGCCCCGTTCGTGAATCTCATCCACAAAAACATGTGTTACACCACTCAGATTGCGGTCACTCAAAAGTCGACGGAGCAAAATACCACTCGTGCAGAAAAGAAGGTGTGTGTTTTTGCCTTTCATTCCCTCTAATCGCACTTTGAAACCAATCTATCAGTCAGGGGGGAATCAGTTCAAAGTAATTCAGGACAGTTTACGAAAAGAAAAAATTAAAGAGTCTGAAGGTTTACAAATGTTGGTGTACATTATATGAATAACTAAGTTGGTCGAACAAATCACGGACGAGAACAGCATGCAGAAAAGAAAAAGTAAACTTACAGATTCGCCAAGAGGCTCTCCCCTCTCTGTAGACACTCTCTCTGATACAGCTATAGCAGATATTCTTCGGGGCTGTGTACATATTATATTACAGAATGCTCCACGGCCAGATTCTATTTCCGACTCTAATATGTATTGAGGAAGTTGGGTGGTCTTACCACATCCAGTCTCCCCAGAAATCACTACAACCTGAAGTGAGAATATACAGGTAAAACTCTCTAGGGGTAGCCAAAAATATCAATAAATCATATTCAATAACAGAAAAGGACACCTTAAAAAAACCTGGAAAAAACAGTATAACCTGATTGAGAGCAATTTTTTGAAGCAACCTTTCCTTCTCTCTAAATGAAGGGAGGGATTTCCGGAACTCAAGCATCTTCTTCCCCTCGGGGGATTCCTGTGGTACCGAAGTTTCACAAAAAATACAAACTTTTATTCAGTTATATCGGCATAATCAAGTGCAAAAACTGCAATAAAATCAGCATAGTCAAGTAACCGAAGTGTAAAACAATACAATAATAGAGATTAGAAGTGCATACCACTCTATTGAAGCACACGTACAATACCAAATAATACTTAGTTCATATTTAGTCATCTACATCTTACAAAGTCCATTTTGACCAGTAATGTTTCAAAAGGTCATCTATGTTAACCTGAGTTTTACATTTAACATAACATAAGTCATTTAACCAGATTCTCCACAGCAACAACTATCACACTATGATTTTTCAATTAAATCAAAAGAAGAATAGAAAATTCCCCCATTTGAATCTCTTTTTCCATTATTCTGGTGGTGGTGGTGGTGGTGGCAGATGAATGGAAGGGCAGAAAGAAAAAGAAGAAGTACCAGCTTGTCCTTTGATTTCTATTTTTAATATGATTTCATTAGAAAAAGTGATTATTAGAAAAATGACCGAAAAAATTCTTAATGAACTGACGTTTTATTATTGAAGTGCAAATGACACCAAAGATCACTCACGTTTGTTAAAAATCTCGTTTCAATCACCTTGCTTCAAATTAGACCGTTTCGATCACAGGCGTTCCTTGTTAAGGTTAAACTTGGTCATTCCGTGCATCTTAGAAAGTTAGACCTGAATCGAGTTTTTTAACTTTTTTTGGGTTTCTGCAGGAGTATTTTTGTCAATTGAACATTATTGTACTAAAAAAACGTATACCAAATACCCCTCCCCTATCATATTCCTGAATCCAACCTGCACCAGACTCATCACCACCACCCTTCCCAACCTTCTTCCACAATTTCTCTGATTTGATTTCACGGCACTATTTTGTGCCTTCACAAAATGACATATTTTACAAAACAAAATTCATGTACCATGAATAAAATTGAAAAATACCTGCCAAGATCTCTGCATATTACGCATGCGCAAACTCTGCCTTTGAAGAACTTTTTCCATCACAGACCCATCTAAAAATGAATCTGAGTTTTCATCAGCATTAATATCTTCAACATGATCAAATGACTTGGTATCATTTGATGAGCTATTTGTTTTCCCGAGACTCAAATGCATCCGGTCAAGATATTCCTGAAGCAAGCCTTCTACTCTCCTTTGCAAACTTAACGGGATTACTACCTACTCACAAAACGGAAAGTTAGTTGTTAAATAAATACTTGTTTACCCTGTAAATTATTGGGACATGGAGGACATATTACTAAAATTTTTATAAAATAAAAAAAAACTAAAATCCAATAAAGGTAATTACCTCCCTTTGAGGACGCTTATCATCAAGATCTGGTCTATAATTGGGAAGAGGAACCTTGCTCACAACCATGACTTTTCCATAATTCTCACTGGATGAGGCAACAATATTTATTATAGAGTCTTGAAAACATAAGTTCATAAATTTATATAGGCAATGTATCAGACTGTTGTCTATCTACCAGTACATCCCCATTCGCTTAGCCAGGTTTGATAATTGTTCATAGTCTCTCCGGTCCCTTTTATCTCGGGACACAATTTCATGCTCAGTTTCAGAGCGTGATAGCATGCTAAGTTTCCATTTCCACTGATCAATGTTTGCCACTGATGATGATGCCTGCAATTATTGTTAACACTTATTATGTTGATCTTCCTCTGGTTAGAAACAAATCTCTTCCAGACAATGCATTTATCACCACAAAATGGCATTTCTTTCCACGATCACAAAGTCCAGACTCCAGAACACACCGAGATAGTTGAGGACTTAGGACACAGCCAACTGACCCTCAAAACTTCAGAAACTTAGAGACCGAGTCTAATTCTAAGTCCGAATTTTAGCAGATAACTTTTAGTTATTGCAACACTTAACAAGTCAAATGAGGATTAACCTTTTAGTGTACAAACTTAAAGGCAGCTTTAGCATAAAGCACAAGAATACCAGTCAAATAATTCAATTAGCATAAAGCACAAGAAACTTAGTCCGTCCCCTCATCTCTAAAACATTATCACATGTTTAATATTCGGCAGGTAAAATAAACAAATTTGAAGGCCTCAATTGACACTTATAACATTGGTTCGAACAAAGTGAACATGTAAATGAAATATCTTCTATATCAAATAATAAAGAACAAAGATAAAAACGAGTCTGAATAATGATCATTTTGGTGATCCTAACCATCAAAACTCGAAACTTGACCATTGATGGAGTATAAAAGTATGGATAACTACCTCAATTTTAGTAAACCTGCTTATTGTGATCAAACTTCACCGATATTGAAGCCTAAACTAACACTCATAACATTGAACGGAATCAAAATGATAATTTTCAATTAAATATAAATTGGCATCTTATAAAATTATGTCTAGCATCCTACTAATGCCAACAATAATGTGCTACATTTCTGGACCAGCTACCGCTTACAACCATCAAAACTCGAAACTTGACAATCCAAAAACCAAGTATAGAAATGTGTTAATACTTCAATTACAGTCACTTAAACTATCCACTTCTAATGTCAATAATCCCTAAAAACAAAATGACAACTAAAAAACGAAAGACTATGATTTACGAACATACCGAATGATTCTCGTAATCACAGTCATACTCATCATCGGAGAACTGCTCAATGGCGTAGCCACAATAACGGCGAAAGTGCAGTAAACCCTGGGGAACATAAAAAGCGATTCTTCTAGTAGAATGGGTTTTAGAAGCAGAGCATTTTATGTAAAACTGTTGTGTATGTGCGAAAAGTGTAGTCTTAGAGGAAAGCGAGAGGGAAGGAGAGGACAAAAGCGTCGTCTTTGTTCTTGTTCTAGTAGTGTTTGCTAAGAGAAACCCTAGGCGAGAATGCATTCTTTAGGACGACACTAAACTCCCATTCTTTAAAAGCACTTCGAAGAACAAGAGGAAATTAGTGGGAAGGTGGAGTATATGATAGGGCTCTACCGCCAAGAATGCCCCCCTCTCCCATTTTTTGTTTAACTTTTGCCCCCCTCCCTAATTATTTTAATTTGACTTCCTCTTCCTCGAATTTTCGGTTTTGTCTTTAATGGTGTGTTTGGATCGGGGTGAATAAGAGAGAAGAGAACTTTTTAACAATTTTAAAATTATTCTAGGGAATGGATATAGTGGGAATCACGTAAAATATATTTTATTGTAGTTTGGATATCATAATTGTAAACTAGGAGAATCAGGGGAATGAGAGAAAATGTAATTAAATATATGATTCTCCTCCGTTCTCCTCGGATTTGGAAAGGAGAAAATTTGAGGATAATAAGGAGTAATGGGGGTGGATTAGTTTAATAATTTCTCCTACCTAGAAATCATTTTAGTTCCCAAACACAAAAAATAATTAAATCCCCTCGGTTCCCCTACTTCTCCCTCATTTCTTTTAACTTTTGCCCCCCTCCCTAATTTTTTTTAATTTGACTACCTCCTCCCCAAAATTTTCTATTTTTTCTTTAATGAATGTCTTATTTTCACTTTGCATCCTCTACCAGCGCCAAATTTTCAAAGTGCGCCTTAATACTTTCCTAAACCTCAATTTTCACCTTGAGCTTCTTTTTTTTCCATTTTGCATCATAAATCGTGATATTAGCACTTGAACTAATGTTAAATCAAGGACAAACTTGGAATAACATACTTATTATTCTTTTGGGGCATTTTTGTTATTTTATGGGGCAATTTCTAAAAAGTATTTAAACTTGTGTATCTAATTTTAATAATACTAACAAAATGTCATCTTCTCCATCAAACCCCCACCCATCACCACCAGTCCACCATCACCAATAAAATCACATAGCCCCACCACCTAGATCACCACAACCCACTACCACATACTAAAATATCACTCAGAGACGTTTGAGTAGCATTCATACATTTGACCCGATTCTTAGATTTTAACACGATGTGCCAAAATTAGTACAAGTACTACATTTTTATGCAAAATTGGGTAGAACACCATTAATCAAACTTTTGCAAGCTTATAAAATATCACAATTGACCTCAACTACTACAACACCATTAATAAAACTTCAGGGTGAGCCCCCATCCCCTGAAAAAAGGCTATTGCCCATCCCCAAGGTCATTTACAGAAGACTCAACACCCCAGCCAACCTGACATGTGCATCCAGAACTCCTTTGCTCCCCTCACACTTGCTGAGAATGCTATCCAGCCCTGTCAAACAGTACCTAAGATCTCAGGAAAGAACAATGTTGGACCCTCTGCCTGCGGAAGAAGAGAAGGACTCTGTGGACAAAATCACCTCAACAACTTGGAATGCCATGGAAATGATGGTGCAAGAAGAGCCATCAATAGAGGTGATTGAAGATGATTAAGGGTTGCCGAAAAAAAAAATTACTTTTTCTTTACCTTTTCTTCTATAAAAAAAGGAAACTCTCTATTCAATGACGAGTGCTCAGAGATTAGCACGTGTCCGTCGATCGTATACAAAGTGCCTTCGGCCCCCTTTCCTTTACCACAACTACAACTATCTAATTCCATCCTAATAAGCTAATTTCAGCCTAATAAGGTTCAGACATGGCAGACCATCAGACCATGGATGGAGTTACTAGTAGGACTATTATGGAGGAGCAGGTTAATTTTGTTAACCTTATTGAGAAGGAAGATGGAGTTATCTCCCCATGATGAACAACCTATTTTGCTGAAACCTGCGCGGGATAGGGAATGCGTCCACATGCAGGAGAATCAAACACTTGATTAGGTCCCACAAGATCAATTTTATGACCATTCAAGAACCCCTTATTTCTCATTCTCATATTAGTAGTTATAAAAAGAAATTCAAGTTTGATCATTGCTATTGTAAAGTTGATGGCAAGATTTGGTTATTTTGGAACAATTGTTTTAAAATTGATATTATTCAGGATGATCAGTTCATTCACATGAGTTATATACATTCTTATACAAATCAGAAATCATTTATCACTACTGTTTATGCATCATGCAATACAGTTGTGATAAGACTATTATGGAAAGTTATGTGTGACATAGCTAAGTTGGCCTCTCCAGGGATTATTATGGAGGACTTTAATGCTCTTACATCCAGAGCATAGCATAAAGGAGCCCTCTCTTTTGATAATACATCTATGAAAGACTTTAATACTTGCATCAATGCTTGTCAGCTGCATGATGCAAGCTTCATTGGTTCTCCTTTTAGACATCTGGTTAAAACCCACTCAGATCACTCCCCTCTCCTCATCAAATGCTTCACTGACAATCATGTGCCCAGAAGCTCTTTCAAGTTTCTCAATATATGGCTGCTTCATGACTCCATGCCTGATCTTGTTTCCTGTGTGTGGAACAAACAAGTGTATGGTGAACCTATATATGTGTTGTGGAAGAAAATGAAAATGTTGAAATCTGCTTTGAAAGAATGGAATATCAATACCTTTGGCAATGTACATACTTTGATTGAGACTGCAGAAGAGGAAGTTTCCTCTTATCCATGAACAAGCCTATGCCAATTCTGGAAGTACCACTGATAAAGAAGCCCTGCCTAAAGCTATGGAAAACCATGCTCATCAGTTAGCAATGCAGGAAGCTTTCTTAGCTCAAAAGGCAGGTATCAAGTGGAAATTTGAAGGGGATAAGTCTACTAAATACTATCATGGTTACATCAAGAAGAGGACAAGAAAGACACAGATTACAGGTTCCTTGAATCATGGAAACTAGATCACAGATAAAGAAGAATTGGCCAATTCTGCTGTGAAGTTCTTTGAAGAGGCATTTTCATGAGACGAGTGCCTAGCTGCAGAAGATAATCTTCTTGATGTCATTCCCTCTCTTGTGACACAGGCTCAAAATGACATGCTGATTGCACCTCCCACCAAGAAAGAAGTGAAGGAACTAATGTTTGGCCTTAATGAAGATAGCATGCCAGGGCCAGATGGCTTCAATGGAACATTCTTCCAACATTTCTGGAGCATCATCCAGACTGATGTGCACATGGCAGTCTGCTCCTTTCTTGCAGGAAACTCCATGCTTACAGGAATAACAACTACCAACATACCTCTAATCCCCAAGTCTGATGGTCCTATCACTTGGGCACAATTTAAACCAATTAGTCTCTGCTCTTTTACTAACAAAATTATCAGCAAAATCTTCAGTACCAGATTGGCTAGCATCGTCCCTGGAATTATCTCTGACTTTCAAGGTGGAATTGTCAAAGATAGACTAATTCAAGACAACATCCTACTAGCTCAAGAATTGACTCACTATATACATCACTCCAAGAATGGGGGAAATGTCATTCTTAAGCTGGACATGTCCAGAACTTTTGACATGCTCTCATGGAACTTCCTTTACATTATTTTGACCAAATTTGAATTCTCTATAGCATGGATTAACAGAATTAATGCTTGTATTGAAAATTCTAGATTTTCTGTATGCATCAATGGGAAATCTAAAGGCTTTCTCAAGTCTACCAAGGGCTTGAGATAGGGAGATCCTCTCTCACCTGGATTATTTATCATTGCACAAGACTACCTTCTTAGAGGTCTCCATCATCTCATGATTCAAAATCCAGCCTGGGCTTACAACACCAAGAGCAAGTACATCATCCTCTTCCTTGCATTTGCAGATGATTGCATCATCTTCTGCAATGGGGCAAGCTCATCTATCTCCCCTCTTATGGAATTTCTGGACCACTTCCAACCGGTGTCTGGGCATATCATTAACAAAGTTAAAAGCTCCTGTATCACCAGTCCTAAGATGACTAAATCAAGAAGAAACATTACTCACCATCTCACTGGTTTCAAAAGAGAACACTACCCTTCACATACCTTGGGGTTCCAATTTATGTGGGGAAAAAATCCATCCTGTTTGATAACCTCATGGACTCATTGAAGAACAAGATTGCCTCATGGGAGCATGTCACTCTTTCTTTTGGAGGTAAAATTATACTGATCCAGTCAGTGTTAAACACTATACCTCTCAACATCCTGCAAGTACACAAAATACCAATCAATGTTAGAGACAAGATTGAGAAACTGCTTAACAAGTTCATTTGGGGAGAGGGTACTCATTGGTGCAGTTGGAAGGTCTTCTATGCACCCTTTAAGGAGGGAGAACTGAATTTTAAACATTTGGATAACCTCCACTCTGTCTCCATGATTAAAGTCTGGTACAGAATGAGAAAAGGAAACAGCCTGTGGAGAAACATCCTAGCCAAGTTCATGCTTCAAAAGTACTGCAATGTGAGACATCCTAGCCAAGTTGCCATCTCTCCTAACCAATCCAAAGTATGGAGAAACTGTTGGAGTTTTATACATGTTTTGCATATCAAATTATACAAAAACGTATAAACGATCGAATACAAAGTTCTAAATTCACATTTAACTACGAGTTTCGAGTATACCTCTTCGAGCGTGATCGAGTGCGTAGCGGAAGAGCAACGTCCGTTCCTCTCTCTAGTTAGTCCACACCAATGCGTGATTGATTCCTCCCTTGAAGCAACTAGAGCTTGAAGCGTATATGTCAAGAATGAACCAAGAGAAAAACGATTTCTTCTCTTGGTTTGTGTGTATATTTTCGGCCAAAAACTAGAGGAAGGAGGGAGTATTTTTCTTTTGCTGTTTTTTTTCTTGTCTTACAAAGTGTACAAAAGGATGATCAACATTGTCATCAAATGTGGTCTTAATATGGTGTTAATCACATTAACATCCATATGTAACCTCCCCCTTTTTCAAGCTCCCATTCAAGACTAGCATTAGTGCATTTGAATTCAAAAAGTCAAATGTATTCTTATGCATCATTTTTGGACGGTTAATGGGGTGGAAATTCCACTTTGGAATTTCCTCCCCTTTATTCTTTGACGTTTACACTTTTAACCCGGAAGTTTCAATCGTATTGAAAATCAAGCGCATTGTTTGTGTGTGACCTTCTAGGATCGAAATAACATTAGTCATATGTTAATAAAATATCGACAAGTATTTTACTATCATATAAATCATGAGCGGGTCCTAGTAAAACCATCAAGACCCCTAATGTATTTCGAATTCATTCCCAGCTCGTATATTATTGTCAAACAAATAATATACGTATGAACTTAACCTTAAATAAGTAATCACTTCGAACAATCAAATTGTTCAATGGGCACTAATTATGACGTGTCAAACATCTCATAATTCCAACACTCCCACTTGCCCTTGGACGATTACTTGTGAAGTGATTCTTTCGCATCGCGATTCTCACAGTCAAGCTATGGTAAGATATGTGTCACCATACTCTTGCACCTGTACTGTCTCGGATACATAGAATTAATGTGATACCCAGTACTGCTACTGGAGATGGCCATCTTAATCACCATTAATCTACCGAGATTTTATGAATCAATCGACATAACCGATTTGTGCGAATCCCCTCTGATGTACAACCAATGTACCAACATGTTCCAAGTATGCCCAACATATGCCTTTATAGCCTCCCTTCTACAGGAGACGATTTACATAGTCAAGACACGCAAGTCTCATGCTAACGCATTCCTGCCATACAGGTCTAAGAATCACCATTTAACATAAGTTCGATGAGAAACACTTAGGACACAGATATGTCATCTTCTAAGTTCTCATGGCGGTCGAATCCAGTATCATAGCTTGGACTAGTTCCAAGATATATACCCATGTACATGACTAGAGTACACTTACTCCCTTTCTTGTCTAAGAAACGTGACCAAGACAATCATGTGCATGCTGATCATTACAATGTTCGATTCCAATCAGTGAACATTTGATCAGAGATAAGTTATCCCCTTGCTTCTAGGCTTAGTAGAGGGTTTCTCATTTGGGATCCTCAACCCCAAAGACCTCTCTAGAAGCCATGGATAACAATGGAATCAAAATAAAGATATATGTATGAAAGACAGTAAAACTGAAAATAAACATACATATATTTGAATCAATTATTCAACATAATCTTATCAGGACTAAACTATGACAAAATACAGACAATACAGCTCCCACTAAACCTAACGCCATTCAAGCATATATCTAAGTCCTGCACCAGATACGTGCTTGTCATGTTTGCTCTGAGGCAAAGGTTTGGTCAATGGGTCGGCCAGGTTATCGTCTGTATGTATCTTGCATACACTCACATCGCCTCGTTCCGTGATGTCACGAATGATGTGATACTTTCTGAGCACATGCTTGGAGCGGTGATGTGATCTTGGTTCCTTGGCTTGAGCAATTGCACCAGTGTTATCACAGTATAACACTACTGGCTCGTCAATGCTAGGTACAACACCAAGCTCACTCACAAACTTCTTGATCCAGCATGCTTCCTTTGCAGCTTCAGATGCTGCAACATATTCTGCCTCTGTCGTAGAATCAGCCACAGTGCCTTGCTTGCTACTGCACCAAGACACTGCGCCACCATTGATGCAAAACACATAACCAGACTGAGATCTAGAATCATCTTTGTCGGTTTGAAAGCTCGCATCGGTGTAGCCTACAACCTGTAACTCTTTATCTCCCCCATAGACAAGACACATGTCTTTAGTATTTCTCAAATACTTAAGAACGGCCTTTACGGCCTTCCAGTGCTCTTGTCCTGGACACGATTGATAACGACTTGTTACACTCAAAGCGTAAGAAACGTCAGGTCGTGTACAAAGCATGGCATACATGATAGATCCTATGGCTGAGGCATAAGGGATCTTGTTCATCTTCTCTATTTCGATGCTGTCTGTGGGACTGTCAGCACGACTAATAGAAATGCCATGTCTCATAGGGAGATTACCTTTCTTGGAATTTTCCATATGGAATCTAAGTAATACCTTATCAATATAAGTGTTTTGACTCAGTCCAATGAGTCTCTTAGATCGTTCCCTGTGGATCTTAATTCCAAGAATGTACTGAGCCTCTCCTAGGTCTTTCATAGAGAAACATTTGCACAACCATGCCTTGACTGATTCAAGCATGGGTATGTCGTTTCCTATGAGAAGAATGTCGTCTACATATAGCACGACAAATGCAATGTTGCTCCCACTAACCTTCTTGTATACACAAGAATCTTCTTCACATCGAATGAATCCAAACTCTTTGATTGATTCATTGAAGCGAAGATTCCAACTCCTAGATGCTTGCTTCAGACCATAAATAGATCTTTGAAGTTTGCATACTTTCTTAGGCTCTTTCGAGCTTGTGAATCCAGGAGGTTGTGTCATGTACACATCCTCTTCTAGTTTCCCGTTAAGGAAAGCTGTCTTCACATCCATTTGCCAAATTTCATAATCGTAGTATGCGGCAATGGCTAAGATAATCCGAATGGATTTAAACTTAACGACTGGAGAAAAAGTTTCATCATAGTCGATACCATGAATCTGTTTGAAACCTTTAGCCACAAGTCGAGCCTTATAAACATGGACATTTCCATCTTTATCAAGCTTTCGTTTAAATACCCATTTGCATTCGATGGGTCTATCACCCCTCGGCAAATCAATCAATGTCCATACTTTATTATGGTACATTGATTCCATCTCGGATTGCATGGCTAGGAGCCATTCATCAGCATCAGGTTGTTTCATGGCTTCCTCATAAGTTGAGGGTTCCCCGCTTTCAATCAGGAAAAATTCCCCATACCATCTATCGGGTTCCTGACGGGACCTTTCGGATCTCCGAGGGATGTTTTGAGTATCAGCAGGCTCGTCTACGGTTTCCCGTGGATCGAGTTGAACCTCTTCTTCATAAGAAGGGTCCACCTCCTGAGGTGATTCAGCTAAGGTACTAGTACCTGCTACATCACCCTCTTGAACAATTTCAAGAGTCTCATTACTCTTATATCTCTTTGTAATGTATTCTTTCTCAAGGAAAGTTCCATTACGAGCCACGAAAATCTTATTTTCGGGTTTGAGATAAAAGTAATATCCCTTGGTTTCCTTAGGATAACCAATGAAGTAACACTTGTCGGATTTAGGTCCAAGCTTATCTTTGTTAACTTTCTTAACATAGGCCTCGGATCCCCAAATCCTCAAGTACCCTAGTTTGGGAAGAGTCCCAAACCACATCTCATGTGGGGTCTTAGGTGCTGATTTGGTTGGACATTTGTTTAGTGTGGAAGCGGCAGTTTCCAATGCATAACCCCAAAAACTAGTTGGGAGTTCTGATGTGCTCATCATTGATCGAACCATATCTAATAAGGTTCGATTTCTCCTTTCGGAGACACCATTGTGTTGTGGTGTACCAGCAGGTGTGAGTTGTGATACAATACCACATTCTCTTAGGTGTTGCAAGAAGTCATGGCTCAAGTATTCTCCTCCCCTGTCGGAGCGAAGAATCTTGATTGTCCTGCCGAGTTGGTTTTCTACTTCTTTCTGAAATTCTTTGAACTTTTCAAAGGCTTCACTCTTATGTTTCAACAGATATACGTAACCATATCTGCTGAAGTCATCGGTGAAGGTAATGAAGTATGGAAAACCTCCTCTAGCGGGCGTGTTCATTGGGCCACATATATCAGTATGTATGATTCCCAATAAATCACTTGCCCTTTCACTCGTACCAGTGAAAGGTGACTTGGTCATCTTTCCTAAAAGACATGACTCGCATTTGTCATAAGATTCAAAACCAGATGACGTAAGAATTCCATTGTCATGGAGCTCTTTAATGCGTTTGTCACTTATATGACCGAGTCTGCAATGCCATAAGTATGTCGGGTTCAAGTCATTGGGCTTGTTCCTTTTCATACTGATGTTATAAGTTTCTACACTTGTTTCCAAGATATAGAGACCACTCTGCAGGGATGCAGTACAATAAACATTTCCATTTTTAGAGATAAAACAACCACTTTTATCAATAGTAACGGAAAAACCATCCAAATTTAATAAGGAAATTGATATAATGTTCCTACATAAAGTAGGAACATAGAATACATTATTCAAAACAATACAATATCCAGATGGTAAATTTAAAGACAGTGTTCCTACAGCAAGAGCTACAACTTTTGCACCATTGCCTACTCGTAGGTCCACTTCATCCCTTGTGAGCTTCCTTCTATTCTGCAGGTGCTGCATATTTCGACAAATATGAGTACCACATCCAGTGTCTAACACCCAAGAATTAGAATCAGAAGGTAAATCAGTTATAACATGAATACCTGTTGGCGGAGTAGTAGTGGTCAAACCACTCTTCTTGTCTGCCAGGTACTTCTTGCAGTTTCTCTTCCAATGGCCAATTATTCCGCAATAATGACACTTGTCTTCCCTTTTGGCATCCTTCTTGGATGCCTTTTGAGTAGGAGCTGTTGCACGGGGGCAACCTTAGTCTTGCCTTTGGCACCTTTCTTCCTCTTGAACTGTTTCTTGTTCTGAATGGTCAGAACAGAGGAAGAAGTGCCTTTTGCCTTCTTAATGTTTTGTTCAGCATTGTTGATCATACCATGCAGTTCAGACAACGTCTTGTCATATTGGTGCATGTTAAAGTTCAACACAAAACCACTGAAGGAATCAGGCAGCGACCTAAGAATGATATCCACAGACATCTCCTTAGAGACGGGTGCCCCCAATGAGGCCAGTCTTTCGACCAGCCCTATCATCTTGATGACATGGGGACTTGCTGGCTGTCCATTGCCTAGCTTACAGTCAACAAGAGCACAAACAGTATCGTATCTCTCATTGCGTGCCTCCCGCTGGAACAAATTTTCCAGCTGGCGGTACATATCGTAAGCGTTGACCTCTTCGAATTGAATCTGAAGATTCGATTCCATGTTGGCCAACATTAAGCACTGGACATCTGTAGCATCATTCATGTGCTGTTCATAGACATAATACTCATTCTCATCGGTGGGAACGACCTCAGGAAGTTTGGTGGTGAGCACATAATCTGTTCTCTCAGACTTGAGAATAATTCTCAAGTTGCGAGCCCAGTCATGGAAATTAGCACCATTAAGTTTGCATTTCTCCAAAGCGGAGCGGAGAGACTTAGAGTTTTTATCGTTCGTAGACATGATAACTACAGCGGTAAAAGGCGAATAAATAACTCAGATAAGCATGTCATAGTGATAATTCAAAATATCAAAATATTTGAACTCATACAATGTGTTCATAATCCTACTAAAATACACAATGTATCTGAGAACTCAGATAATTAATAATCGAACGACAGCACGCAACATTTCGACTACCAATCATGTGAGTAGGTGAATGATCACCATTTATGCCGGGCATAATTCTCGGTGTCACCAAAAATCTTACAAGATTGCATTGGTGACAACTTTTGCCAACAGGCCCAAATCTGATTATGGGAATCACTGTTCAAGTAACCTGAGCCTACTGACGAAAGTCAGAATGAACAATCGAAGCCCGATTCTGAATCGGAAATCATTCGATTATTCCATCGGGATCAAGTCATAGGACATGTCATGTCTGCCAATCTGGCAGGTCCATGCATACGTATGTCTTATTCCGACTTTAGGGTCAGGTATGGCAAATTACTTGACTTAAGGTAGGATTAGTTATAAATATATAATCATGATCATACATGCATATATACATTCACTCAAGCAAGAATATATATCATATGAGCATGAAAATTAAGAATTATAACGCAAATAAATGGGAATAGTGATATGATCTAAAAACCGAAAAGAAAACTAGACTTAATTCTAAACTAAGTCTTCAGTCCTCCTTCAGTTCCTTCGGTGGCTTCGTCTTCTATTGATTACAATCACACGTGGTGATAAATAATTGACACGCAGGTCAATGTAATAAATAATAAAATAAAAGTGACACAAGTCGTCATAAAATAGCACGCAGGCTATATTTCTTTTTGACACAAGTCGTCATATAAAAGACAGTACGCAGACTGTATTTCAAAAACCAGATCATATCACTTATCCCAACATTCATTCACAATGAAAATAAAACATCCAATATATCAAAATATATATAATACATGAATTAAGTCAATTAAAACATGTAAGGATGTCAAATAAGGTACACACAATTATAACACATATATGTAATAAATTGTACATCAAATGTAACAACCAAATCAATAACTCATAGGTTTTACATAATTAATTAAGGCCTTTAATTTTAATTAATAAGCATTTAATATTATTTATAACCAATATAAATAAAATTAACAACTAATCATATTAGTGCTATTAATTAAAATATTGTAACATTTTATAATAATTTAATTAATTTTCCTCTGACAATCAAAAGTCAAAATACTAGAATAGCCAAAATATTCACAATAATTAATAAAACAAAATCCAAAACAATTTTAGGACCATTTTAATTATGTGAACAGTCGTGAACAGTGTTTCGTGAACAGTGAAATCGGAATCACTGTTCATCCGAAAAACACTGTTCATCCGAATAGTGTTCCGAACTTTTCGGATGAACACATGGCTATTCAAAAATCATTTTCGAGCACTTAATAAATCCAAATAAATCCAGAAAAATTACAGTAGACTCGAAAATCATTCTAGTATTTGATTTATATTGTTTCAGAATTTTAGAAAAATATATACAGCCGTTAAAACACTGTTCAACCGAATGGTATATCAAATCCGTTCGGGTGAACATATGACTGTTCAAATGTCAATTTCGAGCACTTAAGAAATCCAAAAAATTCCAGAAAAATTTCAGTAAACTCGAAATTGACTCTAATATTTTATTTATATTTTTCCAGAATTTTATAAAAATATATACAGCCTTTAAAACTGTTCAAACGAAGGGTATATCAAATCCGTTCGAATGAACATATGGCTGTTTCAAACATTTATTTCGAGCACTTAACAAATCGAAACAATTCCAGAAAAATTACAGTAAACTCGAAATTCAATGTACTGTTTGAATAATATTTTTCCAGAATTCTATAAAAATATATACAGCACTTAAAACTGTTCAAACGAAAGGTATATCAAATCCGTTCGGATGAACATATGGCTGTTTCAAACATTTATTTCGAGCACTTAACAAATCGAAACAATTCCAGAAAAATTACAGTGGTCTCGAAATTTTGTCTACTGTTCGAAACATATTTTTACAGAATTTTAGAAAAATGTTTACAGGCCTTAACAATTACATAATTGCACAATACACATAATGCACAACAACCTTAATTGATGATATCAAAACATACACATATGATATTATAATTCATGAAATCAAATTTCAAGACATTTAAAGTGAATTAGAACATATGTACCGGGCTCATGATGCCACTGTTGGAATTTTATACATGTTTTGCATATCAAATTATACAAAAACGTATAAACGATCGAATACAAAGTTCTAAATTCACATTTAACTACGAGTTTCGAGTATACCTCTTCGAGCGTGATCGAGTGCGTAGCGGAAGAGCAACGTCCGTTCCTCTCTCTAGTTAGTCCACACCAATGCGTGATTGATTCCTCCCTTGAAGCAACTAGAGCTTGAAGCGTATATGTCAAGAATGAACCAAGAGAAAAACGATTTCTTCTCTTGGTTTGTGTGTATATTTTCGGCCAAAAACTAGAGGAAGGAGGGAGTATTTTTCTTTTGCTGTTTTTTTTCTTGTCTTACAAAGTGTACAAAAGGATGATCAACATTGTCATCAAATGTGGTCTTAATATGGTGTTAATCACATTAACATCCACCATATGTAACCTCCCCCCCATTCAAGACTAGCATTAGTGCATTTGAATTCAAAAAGTCAAATGCATTCTTATGCATCATTTTTGGACGGTTAATGGGGTGGAAATTCCACTTTGGAATTTTCTCCCCTTTATTCTTTGACGTTTACACTTTTAACCCGGAAGTTTCAATCGTATTGAAAATCAAGCGCATTGTTTGTGTGTGACCTTCTAGGATCGAAATAACATTAGTCATATGTTAATAAAATATCGACAAGTATTTTACTATCATATAAATCATGAGCGGGTCCTAGTAAAACCATCAAGACCCCTAATGTATTTCGAATTCATTCCCAGCTCGTATATTATTGTCAAACAAATAATATACGTATGAACTTAATCTTAAATAAGTAATCACTTCGAACAATCAAATTGTTCAATGGGCACTAATTATGACGTGTCAAACATCTCATAATTCCAACAGAAACATGGCTGCATATAGGGAGCAAACTGGAAAAAAACATTGGTTGGTGCATTGGAGAAGGCACATGTGATTTCTAATAAGATGCTTGGCTGGGAGACCACCCCATTGATGGCTCCAACAAAAGTGAAGAACAAGTGAGAAGCCACTGGCAGGGAGATGATTGGAACTGGATGAAGCTTACAGACATTCTCTCCCCTGAGCAAATATATGATCTCTCATTCATCAGTATTTCTCACAATCCTCATCTTCCTATCTAGAAGGACTCTAAGGACAACAAGTTCTCTTTCAAAAGCACCTGGCAAAACATGAGACACAAGGAGACTCCCTTACCTTTTTCCTCTGTTATATGGCATCACTTTATCCCCAGAAAAATGTCCTTTTTGGTCTGGTGACTTCTCAAGAAGAGGCTGTCCACCCAAGATATGGGCCCACTTCTCATCTATCTTTGGCATTTTCCACCTTCCTCTACATAACACCAAGCAAGCTCTTGCTTGTTGGAGCCTCCCAATTCAAAATCCTGGGCATATTAGGCATATAGTTTCAGTTATCATACTGCGGGGACTTTGGGAGGCAAGAAAGCAAGCTAAGCATGGGGAAAGAAAGTATGACTTTCAAACCATTGTCAATCGAATTTCTTCTCTGATCTTTCTTATTGGCAGGTCTAATATGTTAACTCACAAGCACTGGAAGGGCAACCTGGATGCTACATCTTTCTTTACCATTCCCATCAGCCCCCCTGTCAAAAGAAATCCGTAGATCCTTCTTTGGACCAAACCATCAAAAGGACAATTGAAGATGAATATTGATGGATCCTTCAAGGATACTGAGGCTGCAATTGGAGGTATCATCAGAGATGACCAGGGGAGGCTCATTCAGGCTATTGGATTCCAAGTTCGGGCTGACGATCCCCTCCACACGAAATTATTGGCAACACTGAGATTGATACAATGGTGTGCGGATCAAGGGCACAAGTACATGATCTTTGAGACTGACTCTCTTCACCTTCTTCATATGCTTCATAGCAAACGGGGGCACTGGAAAATGATGAATCTGGTGATTTAAGTGGCACAGCTGATCGAGAATAGTCAATCGACTATCATTCATGCTCATAGAGAACAAAACTCTGTAGCGGATTTCATTGCAAAGGAAGCTCGCAACAAGAGAGCGGACTTCAAGAGGCACTTGCGAGACTCCGTGCCATTATCCTTCTCGAGCAACAAGGAATTCCCTATGTTCGATACTCCTCAGATTAGGTTTGAGCCTCTGGATCCTCTCTGTTTGTACATAGGCCTCTTTAGGGCTTTTTCTTTCTTGTTCCTTTTCTTCTGTTGTTGAACCCTCTTTTATTGCAACATGTACCCCTTGCTTTTGCAAGGTTACCAAGGAAAAAAAATCGTTTATAATTAAATAAAAGTAATTAATATTTAAATAATTTAATTTATGATATTTTCATATTTTTAAAAGACAGTTTATTTAAATAATACTCATTCCGTTCTTTTTTATTTGTCTTTCTAGTATTTAGCACATGGATTAAGGATATTAAAAAATGGTCAAGAAATACATTGAAAATATAAAATGATAATCAACTAAAATCATATAATTGGTTAGTTGATAACTTCATAATAAAAAGTAATTAAAAGTACATTGAAAATGTAAATTTACAATTGATGATGCTAGAAAGACAAATATTTAGGAACAAACAATTAAGGCTAGAAAGAAAAATATAAAAGAACAGAGGTAGTATTTGTTATGTTTTTTAATCTCATATTTGAAATAAAAGTTTGTACTTGCAATGAAAAAAACACGAGAAATGACAGTATTAATTATTAAAACAAAGTAACATAAGAAAAGCACGGGGTACGGTACAACTAACGAAATTGAAACGACATAATAGACTTGACTAACTGAACATACAACACACTTAAAAACACACATGAAAACTTAAAGTTAATCTCTAATCACTAAACATTCCAAACTTTTCCCAACTTGCAATTGATGATGTACGCTTGCATCACACATTTCAGATATATTAAGCACATGATTTGCAAATGCAGGTAGTACCTCGGTCAAGAATGGTGGTGGTGTACTTGACCATCTTGCCTCAGATTGATCATAATTAGTCCAATGCTGAGCATATGTTGTATCTCGTTCATCCTCGATATGATATTATGTAATATGATACATGACCTCATAATGAAAGTCAAGTCGTTTATGTCCCACATTCGAGCTGGTTCACAAATGATTTGAAATCGAGCCTAGAGCACTCCAAATGCATGTTTGATGTCCTTCCGACATGCCTCCTTATATTTTGTAAATAACTTGTCTTGTTTGGTCTAAGGTAATCTAATTGATTTACAAACATTGAATAAGAAGGATAGATACCATCTGCAAGATAATACTGTTGGAATATCCCGGGGTTGCAAGACACAATGAAATACAATAGTTCATATGTCATACAACCCTAATTCGTTGATCGTTAGAACTTACACAATGAAACTAGCTCATAGAAGTATATGTTTAAAGGTAGTGTGAATATGCTACAATTAACATATAAAAGAGTAGTGCTACAAAGTTATACCTTTGAAGCGTGAGCGGAAGCTTTGTAAATCTTTAAGCGCTTATCCCCACACCTTGCTCCTTTGCTTTCTCCTTGAAGAAATGTCTATCACCAAGGTGATATGAAACTACTATGAAATAGTCCACACCAATACCTTAGATAGCAATAAGACACACTTGGACTAGTGTGTGTTATTGAGGAGTATGTAGTCTTTACTACTATAGCAAAAATGTAGAACTAGTTCTACACTCTACACTTAGAGTTTTGCTAGAGGGTTGAGGTTGAAGATGAAGTGTGTTTGTTTGTGTTCTTGTGTTCTCTAGCAAGAGATATGCAAGACTTAGATTGATTTCTTCACATTCAATATCATCTTATGATATAGAATGGATGATGAAACATATTGCACACTAAACAAACACATTAACCATCCATATGGTTAATGCCTCTTGGTCCATGGAAGATGCTCTTACAAGAGTTCTTCCCAAGGGATACAAAGCCTTCCCAAGGCATAAAGTAGCCACCAAGATGTCAACTCCTCATAATGATGAGATTAGTTAATTAATCTTAATT
Organism: Echium plantagineum; assembly: GCA_003412495.2. Lineage (NCBI taxonomy): Eukaryota > Viridiplantae > Streptophyta > Magnoliopsida > Boraginales > Boraginaceae > Echium > Echium plantagineum. The sequence goes on along the minus strand of CM016562.1, from coordinate 24,205,934 downwards.
AATTAATTAAATCATATCTTGTTTAATTAATTCATGAATTAATTAAATCATTTCAATAAATGATAATATATAAATATATATCTCACATATATATATACATAAACCCTAAATAGTGCGTCCGGAACTAATTCCGGGCGCACCATCGGTTCGGTCGGGACACGATCTCGATCGAACCGAAATTCCTCAATATGGATCAAATCCCTTATTCACTTTCGGGTCACTACTCGAAAGTATCTTCGGTAATTGTTATGTGTGTGACCTCATAGCCCGAGTAACGAAAGCATCGGGATTCAACGTATAAGACCGTATACTCGAATCCCGAAGATCATCGTGAGAGCCTAGTCTACCATTCGATGACCCCCGGCATTATCTCGGGTGAGACTACGGATAGTTCAGATAACTATCGGTTGTTGAACCGTATATATAGATGATATAGTTCACGGGCACTAATTGAGGAAATTGACACATCAATTTCCAACACTCCCACTTGCCCTTGGACTATTACCAATGTCTTGGATGTACATTTGCATCCTTGTCACATGATTCCCTTTGTCCTCGGTTTTCGTCATAGGCTAAAGCAAGAAAGCGTGTCGCCAACTCCTATGACATAATTTCTCGGAACACGAGATAGTCTCACTCCCGTTCATAACGGGTGAATTCATTAGTGAGACTCACTCTCCGAGTGGCCAGGAAAAACCTTCCCTGTATGCCAGGGTGGACAAAGACCCTACCAATGCATCACCGATCATCTCACCACTACATTCACATAAGACCCAACATACCCCATTACCACCAGTAACGGATGGGTCCGGAAGTAGTCAAAGCCTCATGCTCACGTAGCATGAGAATGATATGCATGTAGGTCTCAGAACCTCTATCATATGGCTCGTGTGAAACATAGGACACAAGATCTCTTCTATAATTTCACAACGGTCACTGTCCAGTACCATGTCAAGACTCTCTTGACAATGAACCCATGTAATGATTTGGACCATCCTTTTGTCTTAAGAAACAAAGTCAAACGAATCATTACACACTAGTTTGGTTGTGTCCGTTCCCAAAACGCCGGGACACACTACTAGGGACAATGTAATCACCATAGTTCTTGTCTTGAAGAAAGGATTCCTTAGCCAATACGCTTATTGGCTCCTCTTCAAGAACTCGTGATTACATGGGAACTAAAATATTTATCATACAACTATGATTAAATACACAATTGTTTATTCAAGTGCTATAGAAGAATAGTCAATCAATAAACAAGAAGTAATACTTTTATTCAACAACAAGAGTTTTACAAAAGTATACTTCATACATATAAAACAAATAAACAGAAATAAAGCTCCCACTAAGACTAAGACCACTCGGACCTAAGCCTAAGTCCAATAACTGAAGTATGGAACTCATGTTTAGTCTGAGGTAACGGTTTAGTCAAGGGATCAGCTGCGTTGTCGTCTGTATCCACTTTGGATACCTTGATGTCACCTCTCTGGAACATTTCTCGGACGAGGTGATACTTCCTAAGGACATGCTTGGACTTATGATGAGCCCTAGGTTCCTTAGCCTGTGCTATGGCTCCAGTGTTATCACATAACAACTCAATTGGACCATCAGCGCTAGGAACTACCCCAAGCTCAGTCATAAACTTCTTAAGCCAACATGCCTCCTTGGCTGCTTCAGAAGCTGCAATGTACTCGGCCTCCGTAGTAGAATCTGCAACTGTGTCCTGCTTGGAACTCTTCCAACAGATGGCTCCACCGTTCAGGCAGAATACAAACCCGGTCTGAGAACGAAAATCGTCTCGATCGGTTTGGAAACTGGCATCGGTGAAACCTTTTGCAATCAACTCCTCATCTCCGCCATATACCAGAAACATATCCTTAGTCCTTCTCAAGTACTTAAGGATAGATTTCACAGCGGTCCAATGGCTGTTGCCTGGATTCGCTTGATATCGGCTGGTCAGACTCAGAGCGTACGATACGTCTGGTCTAGTGCACAACATAGCATACATGATAGATCCTATGGCTGAAGCATACGGGACTCTACTCATGTTCTCCTTCTCGACGTCAGTGGTGGGGCACTGACTTTTGCCGAGAATAGTACCAGTTGTGATAGGCAGTATTCCCTTTTTGGAATCGATCATATCGAATCGTCTCAGAACCTTATCAATATAAGTGTCCTGTCTCAGGCCAATCAACCTATTGGCTCGATCTCGATATATCTTGATTCCAAGGATATACTGCGCCTCTCCTAAGTCCTTCATTGAGAAACACTTACACAACCATCTCTTGACTGACTCAAGGAGCGGTTTGTTGTTTCCAATGATCAGTATGTCATCTACATACAGGACTATAAATGCAATGTGGCTCCCACTTACCTTCTTGTATACACAAGCATCCTCCTCATTCTGAATGAAGCCAAATTCTTTAATTGCTTCATCGAATCGGAGGTTCCAACTGCGAGAAGCTTGCTTGAGTCCATAAATGGATCTCTGAAGCTTACATACCTTCTTAGGTCCTTTCGGACATGTAAAGCCTGGAGGTTGTGTCATGTACACATCCTCCTCAAGGTTTCCATTAAGGAAAGCGGTCTTTACATCCATTTGCCATATCTCATAGTCATAATATGCGGCAATGGCTAAGAGGATCCGAATAGACTTGAACATGACTACCGGTGAGTAGGTTTCATCATAGTCAATACCATGAATTTGTTTGAAACCCTTCGCCACTAGTCTAGCCTTGTAAACATGGACATTTCCATCTTTATCAAGCTTTTTCTTAAAGACCCACTTACACTCGATAGGTCTAGCACCTTCGGGTAAGTGAACCAATGTCCAGACATCATTCTGGTACATAGAGTCTATCTCGGATTTCATGGCTTCAAGCCATGACTCGCTATCTGGCCCTTTCATTGCGGCTCCATAAGTATAAGGCTCGTCGTCTTCTATCAAGAAGGATTCCCCATACCATCTATCGGGAACATGACGAGTCCTATTGGATTTCCTAAGGGTCGGTACTTCTTCAGGAGTTTCATCTACCGTGGATCTAGGGTCCAAGATAGGATCCACCATGAATGGAGGATCTACTTCCTGAAGTGAGCCTGCCGAGTTCGTTAACTCGACTTGCTCATTTGATGAGACCCTTGAGTTCAATAACCCAACTCTCCTATTCAATGAGTTTCTTGAGTTCGATAACTCAACTTGCTCATTAAACGTGTCGAATGAGTTCATTAACTCATTTGGCTCATCATCTTGAACTTCTTCAAGTTGTACCGTATCTCTGACATTTCCTGATAAGAACTCTTTCTCAAGGAAATGCGCTGTCCTAGCCACGAAAATCTTATTTTCTGGCTTAAGGTAGAAATAATACCCTTTGGTTTCCTTTGGATAACCAATGAAATGGCACAAGTCAGCCTTTGGGCCTAGCTTGTCTACGTTCAATTTCTTGACGTAGGCCAAGCAACCCCAAACCCTGAGAAAGCTAATCTTGGGACGTTTCCCAAACCACATCTCATATGGTACTTTCTCAGCTGACTTGGTTGGACAATTATTTAAGGTAAGTGCGGCAGTTTGCAACGCGTAACCCCAGAAGCTGACATGTAGGTCGGTTCGACTCATCATGGATCGCAAACTGTCTAACAGAGTGCGATTCCTCCTTTCGGACACACCATTATGTTGTGGTGTTCCGGCCGGTGTGAGTTGTGAAACAATTCCACAATCTCTAAGATGAGCGTCAAACTCGTGGCTCATATATTCGCCTCCTCGATCGGATCGAAGAGTCTTAATAGTCTTGCCGAGTTGATTCTCTACTTCATTTTGGAATTCTTTGAACATTTCAAAGGCTTCACTCTTGTGCTTCATTAGATAGACATAGCCATAACGGCTAAGGTCATCCGTGAAGGTAATGAAGTAGGGAAAACCACCTCTTGCAGGAGTGTTCATTGGACCACATACATCGGTATGTATTATCCCCAATAAATCACTTGCCCTTTCACTCGTTCCAGTGAAAGGCGATTTGGTCATCTTGCCTAAAAGGCATGATTCGCATTGGTCATATGATTCAAAATCAAGTGACTTAATAATTCCACTTTCGTGGAGTTTCTTGATGCGATTTTCATTTATATGACCAAGTCTGCAATGCCATAGGTAGGTAGGATTCAAGTCGTTAGGCTTGTTCCTTTTAATATTTACGTTATATACCTCATGATCCTCATCTAGTATGAAAAGGCCATTTTGGTTTGAAGCTTTTGCATAAAGTAAACCGTCACGATTAATAGAACACATATTTCTTTCCATAAGGATGGTAAAACCATCATTGTTCAAAACAGATATGGAAATAATATTTCTAGAAATAGCGGGAATACAATATACATTATTTAAAACTAAGACCATCCCGGATGGTAGTTTTAAATCTATCTTGCCCACGGCAACTGCAGCAACCTTTGCTCCATTGCCCACCCGCAAGTCCACCTCTCCCTTCCGAAGAGCTCTACTGTCTTGTAGTACCTGCATATTTCGACAAATATGAGAACCACATCCTGAGTCAAGTACCCAAGTAGAGTTATTAGAGGTGATAAAAGCTTCAATAACGAATATACCTGCCGGAAGAGTCCCACTCTTCTTGTCTTCGAGGTACTTCTTGCAGTTCCTCTTCCAGTGACCAGGTGTATTACAATAATGACACTGGTCAGTCCCCTTAGGACCTTTAGCCGGAGTTTTGGAAGTCTGGGCCTTGACTGTTTTGATAGATCCAGTCTTGGCCTTTCCCTTCCATTTCCCCTTGCCTTACTTAAAGGCCTTCTTGTTCTGAATCATCAGAACAGAGGGAGTAGGGGTAGAGCTCTTCCCAGACTTCAACGCAGTATCAGCCGTGCTGATCATGTTATGCAACTCCGATAACGATTTATCGAAGTCATGCATGTTGAAGTTCATGACAAAGTTACCAAACTTGTCAGGAAGGGAACGGAGGATTATGTCAACGGCCAAATCCTTGGAAAACTGAGTTCCCAAAGACTCAAGTCTCTCGATGATCCCAATCATCTTGAGAACATGAGGACTGGCCTGTTGACCATTGGATAGTTTGCAATCCATGAGGGCACAAACAGCTTCGTACCGCTCATTTCTTGCCCGCTTCTGGAACATCTCTTCCAGTCTGCAGTACATGTCATATGCTGCCACATTTTCGAACTGAATCTGAAGATTCGGTTCCATGTTGGCTAGCATAAGACACTGGACATCCAATGCATCATCCACGTGTACATCATATGCACTACGTTCTAGCTCATCGGCATTATCTCCGGGTGGTGGAGGAAGTTCTTCCTTAAGAACATACTCGACTCTCTCGTGCTTGAGAACGATTCTCAAGTTACGAGACCAGTCGTTGAAGTTATTGCCATTGAGTTTACACTTCTCAAGTGTAGATCGGAGTGAATTTGAAGTTGATTTCTTAGCAGTTGCCATCTAAAACATGCGAGTTTGAAACGACATTCAGTTTAATTTATATGTAAAACATACGATACAAGTAAAGCATGCTTGAAATAATAATACGAGTACCAACAACCCCTCGAAGTGTACAAGTATACCAAGACCCCACGGACTTGGGTATGAGCGGCACACGCAATCATCCTCATAGTCCAATCCATGGGTAAGTCCTACTAGACTATCATATATTAATCATCCAATGATTATATATGACTCTTGGCGTCTATTATTAGTCGTTTTATGACACTATAGACTTCCTTTGCCAAACGGGCCGGTTCGATGGGCTAACCTGTAGCCACGTTTTAAGTAACCTTAGTTCACCATAAAGGGATGGATTACATTTGCCGGTTCGATGGGCTAACCTGTAGCGCATGTAATCCCATTGCCTGCTATTCCTATGAATCAAAGTGCCCATCTAGGGATGATCCACCCGAAACGTAGGAAAGTTTGACAACTTTGAACTTAAGGTTTGGCAAACACTTAATTATAACGTGGAGGGGTTTAGATTAAACATGTAATCCACATTTCATGCATATCACAAAAGGTGTACATATACGTCAAGAAAATATATGTAAGCATGAAACATGACATGAATAATAATCACTTTAAAGGGACGTGATATGGCCTAAAGAACATTAAATAAAACTAGTCTAACTAGTTCTAAACTAAGTCCTTGGTCTCCGTCTTCTTGGACATCGCCATGCTCCAAGTCCGTCTCTTCATGTCTTGTTACATAATCAACTTTCGCATTAAATGGCACATGCGCCGCGAAAAAGAAATAACAATACAAGAATGTAAAACGACACATGCGTCGTATTTCAATATCAAGGACAGTACGCAGACTGTATTTCGAATAAATACTAGGCCATATCAAATCCCCATTCCATTCAGATTACAGTTTATATATGCATAACACATTATACATAAATCACATAAACATGCTAGGAATGGAATAAAACACACAAGCAACACACAACTCACACACATACTCACATTCAAATAATGTGAACATAGTCATACATGCATATCATAACCTTTAGTTGTCCAACAACTAACTTAGCCAATTATCGGAAGTTTTACCATAAGTTCAACATTTTGAACTAATAACCCAATTACATTCAAAGAGACTTAGCATAAGTTATATTTGTTAAGGTTTGAAATTTATAATAACTCAAACCTCAAACTTCCTTTCGATACTCAATTAATCAATTTAATTAGTACAGATAGGATAAAATCAAAGTGCTCCCACTTACCTCCACAAGACTCGCCATAAGACGATCTTATGTTGGAAGAGCTAGATTTTGACATACATGCTAATTTTAAACTATTTTAAACTTCTCAAAGAATGTTTTGGACTTATAGGATTATTTCCGGAATGAAAACAATCTCTAAGTCACCCATAACAAACCGAAAACGTCCATAATCATCAAATGACTTTGGACTTAATCGATTTGTTTTGTTTCGAAATCATCAAATGACTTTGGACGTGCATGGACGCGTCCAGGGGGGCCGAACCAGGCTTTGGGCCAAGGCGTTCCGTATCCAGGGAAAGCCGAGGGTGCGCGATCCAGTGGAGCCGTGTCCTTGGCTTGCCTGGACGCACGCGAAACTTAGGTTTTGTCGGGGAGGGTTTTCCGAATACGAAAATCGGCTACGGTTCATATATCGACATATATACTATATGGTACTACTTTAAACACTTCTAGAACATGTTAAACGTGTAATATAGCTCTTGATACCATGTTGGAATATCCCGGGGTTGCAAGACACAATGAAATACAATAGTTCATATGTCATACAACCCTAATTCGTTGATCGTTAGAACTTACACAATGAAACTAGCTCATAGAAGTATATGTTTAAAGGTAGTGTGAATATGCTACAATTAACATATAAAAGAGTAGTGCTACAAAGTTATACCTTTGAAGCGTGAGCGGAAGCTTTGTAAATCTTTAAGCGCTTATCCCCACACCTTGCTCCTTTGCTTTCTCCTTGAAGAAATGTCTATCACCAAGGTGATATGAAACTACTATGAAATAGTCCACACCAATACCTTAGATAGCAATAAGACACACTTGGACTAGTGTGTGTTATTGAGGAGTATGTAGTCTTTACTACTATAGCAAAAATGTAGAACTAGTTCTACACTCTACACTTAGAGTTTTGCTAGAGGGTTGAGGTTGAAGATGAAGTGTGTTTGTTTGTGTTCTTGTGTTCTCTAGCAAGAGATATGCAAGACTTAGATTGATTTCTTCACATTCAATATCATCTTATGATATAGAATGGATGATGAAACATATTGCACACTAAACAAACACATTAACCATCCATATGGTTAATGCCTCTTGGTCCATGGAAGATGCTCTTACAAGAGTTCTTCCCAAGGGATACAAAGCCTTCCCAAGGCATAAAGTAGCCACCAAGATGTCAATTCCTCATAATGATGAGATTAGTTAATTAATCTTAATTAATTAATTAAATCATATCTTGTTTAATTAATTCATGAATTAATTAAATCATTTCAATAAATGATAATATATAAATATATATCTCACATATATATATACATAAACCCTAAATAGTGCGTCCGGAACTAATTCCGGGTGCACCATCGGTTCGGTCGGGACACGATCTCGATCGAACCGAAATTCCTCAATATGGATCAAATCCCTTATTCACTTTCGGGTCACTACTCGAAAGTATCTTCGGTAATTGTTATGTGTGTGACCTCATAGCCCGAGTAACGAAAGCATCGGGATTCAACGTATAAGACCGTATACTCGAATCCCGAAGATCATCGTGAGAGCCTAGTCTACCATTCGATGACCCCCGGCATTATCTCGGGTGAGACTACTGATAGTTCAGATAACTATCGGTTGTTGAACCGTATATATAGATGATATAGTTCACGGGCACTAATTGAGGAAATTGACACATCAATTTCCAACAAATACGTCATATTATAAGGACGTTGATTAACGAAGAAGTTCACTCTAAGAGTATTTCCTTGTTCAACAACATCAAAGACTCGTGACCGGTCTAGAATATTGATATTGTTCAACGTTCCCGCACATCCAAAAAGGGCATGCCATATCCACAAATCATGAGAGCCAACTACTTCAAGAATAACAGTGGTGGTTTTTATCCCCTCTAGTAAATTAACCTTCACAACCAGTAAAACAATTTTTCCATTCCCAGTGCATGCAGACAATACTCCCGATCAGCCATGGAACCCACACATCTCACTAACATGCAATATTCTTTGCAAGTCATCTTGGTTTGGCGCTTGGAGGTACACTTGCTCATATAATTGTATGATGCCTTAACAGAATCTTCGTAAACACTCAAACGACGTAGTACCCCCGATTTTGATGTATTCATCTACCGCATCAGCCGCCATACCATATGCTAACATTCACATGGCCGTGGTACATTTTTCTAACAAAGATATGACTTTTCTTTTTGAAGTATCAACTCTCTGGGTGAAGTAGTTGTCATGGCTTGAAAGGTCCCCAACGATTCGAAGGAAAATATGTTTACGCATCCGAAAACATCGATGAAACATTGCCTCTTCGTATGTTAGTTCATCCGAAAAGTAATCGTCAACCAATCTTTGGGTTTGCCGACGGGTGATCTCTTTTCAAATATTTTCTTTTATGATGAGTTGC